>OW285192.1:8847500-10047500 GCA_935421135.1 Bugulina stolonifera
TCATTTTGGACAAGGGTCCCAAAAAAACCATTACAATATTATGATCATTATATTATTATAATTCACCTCCAATTTTATGACATCAGTAGAACTAGTATTCCAAAAACAACTGGTGGGGTGGAGGGGCAGAGGGGAAGGGGCCTACAGCTGATTCATCTACCTCTTCATATAATTGGAATGCTAACAGGCAAACCAACAATGTAAATTAGCTATTCCTATATGACTTGTTTCAAAGTACTCAAGAAATTGCATGACTGATAAATTTTACAGAGCCAATTTTTATCCATAATCGACTGGTGTATGAAATACCTGACCACAAAAATTTATAGGCCATTATTTTTACAAGTCATGTTGTGAGGAAAATAGAAGGATGCATTATCTACTTGTGGCGCATGAGTGTTGAGATTTTAAAAAGTAGCTGTCTTTTTTATTAACAACTGAGCAATCTTAGTGTTTACTAAAAATACGAGATCACCTTTGAGTAGAGGCACTTTCCTGATTTACATCCAAATACTTTCACATTGTAACCATAGCAGTCTTCCACTGAGTTGCACTCTTTGTCCCCAGGTAGAGGCAGTTCTATATAAATAATACAGAAATGTGGACCTGTGGAAGTATTATACATGTACATTGGTTTGTGAAAGTGACTGTATTGCTATCATAGAGGCTTCATATCAGTAATAAATGCAATCGATTCTTACATACATGTAGTTATAACTAATGTGTTTTCACATACTGTACAGTAGTATGATTATAGCATGGGCCATAGACACGCAGACTTGACTATGTCAGCCACTTGTTAAAATATAATTTGAAATCATCTTTCTTTTTTGCAATCACATTGACCTACAAGCTGCTGCGCTACACTCTGCGCTACACGCTGCACTATAATTATGCAGTGATAACCTATATCTATATGCATTCTAGAGAATGTTATTTTTGGTTCTGTCCAACTTTATCTACATGTACTATTCTCAGCTTACCTTGTAAGCTTGGTAGGGGTGGAACCTCAAAGAAATCCCACAGTTCAGGAATGACTCTTGGACCAACATTGCTTTCAGTCTGAGTTTCGTTTGAAGAGATCTCTAAGGCCACAACAGCAAAACTGAGTGTAAAGATGAAGGTGGTGGGTGCTTGCGAATGGAAATTTCCAATGTGGTCAGGTTGAGCCCACATGATCATTAATTTATTGGAAATACTAACTAACTTCCATCAGAATACACAATGTAGCTTTGATATTTTTATCTTTCTGTATTAACCATTACCACAATGTAGGTAGTTATGACAATATAAATTGTTATCGTAATTATATCGTACAAATCTCATTGTCAATAAAATATATCTACTCTCTCAAGAATTTAAACAATGTTGTATAATGTATTTTTAGCAAGGAGTTTATCTTTGCGCAGTCAGAGACTTGTTTCAAATCCATGAAAATACCAGTCCCTGACTGGGATTTGAACCCGGGGCCTCTACGGCACCTAATCGCCTAGCACAGTGAACAATGTTATTGTTGAAAGTTTGACTTGTACCCATCGATATGTAACCTGAAAAAACTGGAAGAGAAACGCCTAAGGCGTCACAGATGAAAGTTAAGAAGCCAAGCATTGTCACCTGTGACAGACGCATGCCAACAACAACAACCCATCGATATGGACAACAAGAATTTTTTAACATTATTGAAGGCATACAAGAGACAACTAGCTACATGTACTACAACAGTTAGTTGAAACTGTTTTATGTAGAGGCATCAGCTGATAAAGATGCTCAACGGTAGATTACATCATCAGATCTTGAATGAGTTGGCCATGTGCAGTGAAAAGATGTACTATACAACACACTTTTAGAACAACTAGGAACATTTATTATATAATAGGTACCATGTAAAATGTGTTGGTGCATAACAATTTTTGCTTTAGAATAGTTGATTTTCCAACCCCAGCAGCAGTAAGGCCAACAGCAGGTGTAGGCTAAATGCGGCAAAGTATGATTCAAGAACCAGTGGTTTTTACACAGACTATGGATACAGTGTACATTTGGTGATGATAGTGTACATCGTTGTGCTTCATCCTGACCCACAGCGCACTTCACTAAAAAATAGTTTACTAAACACGATGATAAATTATGATTTGAAGCTGTCCACTCCTATGTAGTTCAATTTCCTACAGAATAATTAGGAGAAGACAACCTCAAATTGTAATTAATAACTAGGGTATAATCATGGAGTCATTTTTGTCTTTTTTAATGCCAAAGGAGTGTATCACAATATATACCTCTTTGTTTAACGATTGTTCAGTTCACTCAGTTTTAGGATCAAAAGTACATGAAGTTGTCTTCTCTCTTAAATGAAATGGAGAGGACAACTCTGTATTATTACAAGTCTTCGATGTTTCTTATGCATTAATTTTCCCAATGGACTAGACAGCTTCAAATTGAAGCAAATAGGAAGGAAACACACAAGTGGTTGGAAGTTGGCCATATGCCCATATACAGCAAGGTAGCCATGATATGAGGGGTGTCTTTTGTACAGTTGGTTAAGTGCACATCTGCTGCTCAACAGCAAAGCAGAGCTGATGAGCAGTAGATATGTTCTGTCCACTGTGCTAGGTGATGTGGTGCCGTAGTGGGCCAAGTTAAAGCCCCAGTCAGGGTTAGGTATTTCCCTGACTGTTCTATAAAAAAGACAACACCGTTTTTAAGGAATAAAACTACTATATTATTAGACTATATAGTGCATAATATTATACATGTAGAAGTACAAAATCAGTTATTTCAGAGAATTATCTATGGTATTGGTAGGAACTTAATATGGTATTCAGTTACATACCAGTTCAGTTACAAGAGTTAAATATAGAAATTTACGTATTGAAATAATTGAACTAATATAATATATCTCTATGTACACTTTCCAGATCTTCCCATACAAAGGCGAGTCTATCACAATGCGAATAGAGTTTGTAGAAGTTGATGTTTAACTTGGAAATACTTCTCTAGTTTTGTCTCAGATCTGAAATAGATAACAATATCATGGTACCTTGCACGCAGTCTAGAATAGTCATTAACCATTCACTTGGCAATAGTACAGATTGTAAATATTCCTGCCACCATTTGTGTAGGACCCTTGTACACTCATGTAGTCGGTACAGCGCACCTTGTATACATTGGTCAGTGTAGGGAGCACCTTGTATACATTGGTCAGTGTAGGGAGCATTGGATATACAGCAGAAACTACAGAGCATCTTGTATATAATGGAAGAAGAGCACCTGTTCACACATGACAGCAGAACAGAGATTATATTGGGGTAAGCGACTCACTGCGTCAGGTAGAAGTGAAGTACTTTTACAATAGTACGGGGAAAGTATTCCTGTTTTACCAGATGTTCTATGAGAAGTAGAGGTCCAGTGAGGTCATCTGCTGCCACTTTAAACTTCTTATTCTCACTCTACAACAGTATAGCAGTTGGAAGATAGATGATTTGACCACTAGGGGACGTATGAACAGGTGATTTAATAGTGGTATGAAAGGGTTGAGTCTATCAAATTAACAAATTATTTCATATCATAAGCTGCAATAGCAATAGGAGACCGGTTAAATAATTTTAATTTAATAATTATGATATTTACTATATGCAAGAAGTGATATGAACAATTGATATAGGAAGTTTTGCTTACCTTAATAAGACCTATGTTGACTAATATGCTGTTACATATAACTGACCCAGATGGGCTCTGTGAGATCAACACCTTAAATGCATCATCTACAACCAGTAATACAATGTACATGTTCAGGTGACCTCTATTTAAGAGATGAGGAGACACGCAAAACATGGTGAGAGCCCACCCCCAGACAGGGGTTAACTATTTGCACAGATGTGCAACCTTGTTCTTAGGCAATCATTTCTTTGTAATGATATAACAACATAGAATTAATTTCAAATAGTATTTGGAAATAGGGAGTACTTTGCAACAAAAACCATAATGCTATGATTTCTGAGAGGAAGCATCATTCCTGTACATGTTGTGACTTCAATAATACACACCACAAAGAGAGCAGGCCTTCTTCCAAACATCAGACTTGCAGCTGGTAGTCAGCGGTGCTGCCACTTTCATACACAAGTATATAGCTCTATCAGCAGCGTCCACAGAGTCAGTGAGAGAGGACAACTCATCCTCTACATATGATGACCAATCAGAACGATCGAGGCCAGAAAGTGCAGCCAGTGAGGGAGATTCTATGTACTGCCTTGGGGAAACCTAAGGGTAGATGTAATACACAGCTTGCCCAAGTGCGATATGTAGAATAATGTTCAAGGTCAATTAAGAAATGTATGGACCAAACATCGGTATATCTATAGAACCAACTACGCACCTACATAAAACATGGCGGGTTATCTCTCTCATTTCCGACGCAGCTGAAAACGCCACCTTTTCATCGACGAATTAACTCCTAGGCATTAACTCATGAAATGATGGTGATTGAACACTAGTCCATTCATTACCTACCTTCTCTACAAAAGAGTTGCTATCAGCTTCTACTTCTTCCTCCTCCTCTTCTTCTGGGTCTTCTTCTGCCTCATCGTCTGTTCCCTCGTCTTCACTGAGACTGGAGAGAATGTCTGTCTTTCCACTAGATTCCAGAGTCATCTGCACAAGCTCTCGACCTGAATCATCGAGACAATCATTTACAATGTATATACATTTATATACATGTAGATGAATAGGTTGTAACAACTTCTTATTAGACTGTGTACCAGACTCACCTTCCTCCCCCAAACAGTTTCCATCAAGCTGTAAACATTGTATTGATGGAACCAAGGCAGCGCTCTCTACCAGGGCGACAGCTCCTGCTTTAGATATCTCATTGTAGTTACACAGGATTTCCTGCAAACATTACGATTTACGTTACGTCTTATGAGCAAATCAAAGGATTAAAAATTCTATAACATTTTAGCGTTTCAAATTCTAACTTATCGAAATCACATAATATAGATCCATGTTTAATAGGCTGTGGCATAACCTTATATAAACTTACATGGCTATCTACTTACTGTACAACGCTTGAGCATTAAAAATTTGACAAGCATGTTCTTATGTGTGGACCCCCAATGTAAGCTGAATGGAACATAACACATTCAATAACTTACCTTTGAGTTAGGATAATTATAAATTCTGTCACTTACCTTTAGGTTTGGATATCTATTGTCTAGTGCTTTAGCTATAGCCTTAGCTCCACCACTTCTGATCAGGCATGACTCTAAGTTCAGAGTCTCTAACTGTTTGAGTTTAGTCAGTGCCTACAGCAATTAATAGCCAATAGGAATATATAACACAGATACCTCAGCAATTAATAGCCAATAGGAATACATAACACAGATACCTCAGCAATTAATAGCCAATAGGAATACATAACACAGATACCTCAGCAATTAATAGCCAATAGGAATGTATAACACAGATACCTCCACAATATCAAACCTATGAGGAGAGAAGAGACCACACCTCCATTGGACAAGTAGGCCATAACATAAATTACCTTAATCAATCACATAGGTACAGTAATATAAGATATTTTTATACAAGGAATTGCATAAAAACATATACATGTATATATAAAAATGGCAAAACGTTAAGACCATATATGCATGTAGGTACAGTAATATAATTGGCATGAAAACCGTATTATTTGGTATTGCAATATCGACTATGCTAATATAACATCTATGTTACAGCATGTCATATAACAAACCTTAGCCATAGCCTGGGCACCAGTCACAGTGAAGGTGTTGTCACACAAGTTTAGGTGTTTTAGGCGTGGGTTAAAAGCAAATGCTTGTGCTAAGGCTGTAATTCCTTCTGGATTGATACCGTTCTGGGGCATAGAAACGAACTCCAAACTTCCCATTTTCTAAAGTTAGACAAGCTAATGTTCATATATCATATCATATACTAACATGCACACCACGGCATATCAGGAATATAGTACATGCTACCTAAGCACTGTTCAATCAAACCAAGTAGAAAGCAACCAGTGACCAGACTTGTGCCATACCAGTAAGATGACCAGACGTGTACCATATCAGTAAGATGCTACAAACTCAACATGAATAGTTGAATTTTCTATGAACTGGAAGTTTGCCAGTCATACTAGGTGTCTTCGCGACCTGAACTTCAGACCCAGGCCGATTCACAAAAATATTTTCCGGCACACATCCGTCACAGGGTCGCGAACACACCGGTCTGGGCCAAAAGCAAAATCCTCATTTCTGCGCGAAGAAATCAGATGTGCCGATGACCTAGGGATGGTTTCGTCCGGCCAAGCAAAATCCGAGGCCAATAGCCCTTTTGGCCTAGGTCGGACGGCCATATTGTAAATTTTATTCCAAGAGGGCGCGAAGACACCTTCTATAGCTAGTATGACTCTACTTGTCGGCTATTAGCTATGGTATATCACTTTATTTGTATTACATTCTTCTTAAATTATAGATTTGAACTACAGCAAGGGCTACAAGTAATTAAGTCGCTAATCTGTTGACTCTACGGAGTCAGAGGATCGAGTCCCACTCAGTCCTGTCATCAGTGGAGAGTGAACATTCACCTGCATTATGTGGATACAGCATTAGTTACAGCACTAAATAATTAGCCTACCTTGAATACGTGAGATAAAGCAGTAGCCCCTTCGTTTTCTAATCTTCCACGTCCTGAGACAAAAACTCTGAGGGCCAGAGGTTTACCAGCCTTACTACTTGCCGCATATGTATCGTCTAGAACTGAGGCTAAAAGCTGACAACAAATTGTGGGTTATTATAATAACATACTAGTAATAACTCAAACACAAAAACAACATAATCCAGAAATTAGTAAAATAATCCAGTAAAATGGGAGGACTTGATACGATGAACTACAAACCTAGACAGTATCAATACCTAAACTCTCAAAAAACACGAATGGGGTGTGACAATCGTCAGGTTACCAGTCACTTGTAGTCAACTTATCAAATAATATTACCATTCACCTTGCCACCATTGGGTCCAAGTCCATTATTGTTTAGTCTGAGTTCTTGAAGGGAGAAGCAGCTAGCGTGTCTGAGGAGGTCAGATATGCCCTCAACCCCTATAGGGCCAAATGCATTGTCACTCAGATCAAGTTCTACTAGGTTGGCCCCAGAGGCCATAATTCCTTTACCCAGATGCTTCTACAAAACAGCCAGAGGTATATCTTTCACATTCATGGTTTACTTGTTACACAAGGACTACACAGTACAATAAAATTAATTATTCAGATGACAGTTCAGTAGATTACTAACGAGTGCTGGAGGTATCTCTGTCTTCAGTCTCCCTGTGAACATGTCACTCCATCTGGCTCTCTAAAACAAATTAATATGGGCTATATCATCAATAACTTCTGAGAGACATAAACAATAAATAGTAGCTTATACAATAACATATATTAGTAATTTTCAAATAGTCCTAATTAAGATAATTATGCAGGCAGCAACTTCAAATCTTTTTAATAATTTAATTTCTTAAAAGAGATTTAATAATATAAACACATTATTACACAGCTTTACACAATGTTTTGGCCTGTGGACCAAGATTGCCATTATAAAAGTAGAAGATCAAACATGCCTCAAATTCTTTGTGTTTGGCTAGAGCTTTACCAATCAAGTTAGCAGCCTCTACTCCCATAGTATTTCCCTCTAGAACAAGTGTTCTCAGATCTTGACAGTTTGTGATTGCATCTACGATATCCTTGGCTGCAAAAATAGTTAAGATTGTTTAGATAGGCCTACTGCATGAAATAAAATTACATATTAAAGTTGCCATGACATATGAAAGACTTGAATTTGCGAATGGCAATAGAAATTTTCAGAGCTCAGTGTGTGACATGAACACCATGTGTGAATTGCACATCACTGAAACAGGTAGCGTATTGAGTTGACCATATAGCTGATGCTTAGTGCTCACGGAGTGCATACTTATCCACTAGTAAACTCAAGGCATATGGTCCGCTAAATGTGTAGGCCGACCCTGCTATATTGAGATTCAAATTAATATTACACTGTAAGAAAATTCTATTGACTACACATTCATCAGCTGATGAATGCTATTCCCTAATGCATATCTAAAATAGGTGTTCCAATATCATTAATTACAAGGCTAACACCCAATCAATTATAACATCAACCTAATTTGAAGAATTCGAGATTTGGAATTTATAGGCCCAATACAAATACTGTCGACACTTGTTAGCTTGTGTGATAAATCACAGTTGGCCTTCAGCAAAATTAATGGCATACATGGTTTTGTTGTTGGGTTCGACTGTTCAATAGTTCATTCTTTGGTAAATATACCAAACTAGTTGGAGATCTTGAGAATCGAAAGGCGGACAGACAGAGCTTTGAATATCAATATGCCGGTTGTCTGTGACTCAGGCTCAGTCTGAGTTTGCAGTTTCACAGTCACTTGACTTACTTCTGTTGCCCGACCTGTCTGCTCTACATAAGTTTATGTCTACTCTACCAATTGACTAATCTTAGCTCGACCTGTGTATCCCATGCTCTCTATTTTATTACTCAGAGTCACTCTAATTTGTCACTCACTCCCTCACTGACAGTCACCGACATTGTTGATTGTACTTGTCTTATCTTTGCCGATGGCATTTATTAAGTGACCACTTTGTACAGCACAAGTTAACAAGCTACATAGGCTACAGCTATTAAAGTTAGCAAGCTACATACAGCTATATACATATCTATAACATCACCCTTTTTTCCTTGAATAAACTGACAAATTATAAAAGACTACAGTACATTTAAAGACATAGACAATTTGATATAATACATACATAGACAATTCATTAAACTTCAGTATAACTTGTAACTACTGGACTGTGAACATGAACAGAAGTACTACTACCACTCATAATAATAATAATTATATCAATAAATAAATTGGTGCAACCACTACAAGCCAAGCTACACCCAGTGAGCTCCTACTTCTCATAATCTGCATATTTTGCAGGTGATCGTATCTGCCGCCCACTACGAGTAGTCCTCTCCAAGCCTACCCTGCCAGGTACCCTGGTCCCATTCCCAACTGAAATACCTTTATTCCGTACACTCTCTGCCGAGCCACTTGCCACAGGACCACTCAGTGCCAGACCCGACCACATGCCAGCCCCAGAAACATCCGGCTCAACCTCCGGTGCCCCTCCCACAACCTGCGGTGCCGGAGGACCACCCCGAGGGCCGTCAATCAAGCCAGGCTGGATGCCTACTCTATTTCGCCTATATGTGTTACCACTTGGTGTGTTTAGCTTACATGACATGTGCTTCTCTACATTTCCTACCCTGCCTGGTATCCCTGTGCCTTTACTTGTTTTAAGGTAACCATAGTGCCCTACATTCAAAGGAGGTTTCTCTAGACCACACTTACCATCATGAAAATGGTGTTTCTGTTTAGCTTTTCTGTCTCCTAATTGCACCTTTGCACTTTTCATGTTATCGCCATTGACTAAATACTTACTTTGGATTACTGGAACACTGTCTCGTAGTACCCTACCTTGAAGGAGCTGTGCTGGAGAGGGTAAACCCTGATCAACAGGAGTGTTTCTCAATAATAACAAACCTTTCCACCAATCCTTACCTTCTGCACTATACTTTTTAATCATACTCCTAACTGCACCTACCCAGCGCTCTGCTGGTCTATTGCCTGAGGGATATATAAGAGAACTTGTGCGGTGCTCCACTGTCCAATCTTTAAAAAACTTGGCCAATTCCATGCCTCTAAACTGGGGGCCATTATTTGTAACTATCACCGCTGGGCACCCAAAATCTGTGAAAACCTCCCTCATGCAATTAATTACTCGGGACGCCACTGTCGCTTGCTGAAGGCATTTGACCACTGGAAAATTACTCAGGTAGTCCACCACTAAAAGATAATCACAGCCCTCTACTGTAAACAAGTCTGCACCCACTACTTGAAATGGATACTCAGGCACTGACATTGATCCCAGTGGATCTCTGTTCTGGGCTTTCTCAAATCCCCTACACTGCTCCCAAGACAATTCCTCATCTCTATCCATTGCTATTTGGTATTTAGCCGTTATCTCATCAGTATGTGTAATTTCTGCCAGATTGTAACTGGGTAACAACCCTAACTCCCTACTAGTTTGCAGGCTCAATAGAGTAGCAGCCGGCCGCTTGACTATGTAAAACTGAGCCAGCACGCACCCCGGCCCACCACCGACTGTCCCTGGCAAGGCCACTGGTAACTGTACTTTACCCAAAACTGGTATGTTATACCCTGAATACCCTGACAACATAGCTTTGGAGCGCACCACTGTGTGAACGCCCAATTTCTTCAAATTTTGCACTGACATTACGTTTACTTCGGCTCCAGTGTCTACCTTGGCTTGGTGTGGCACACCCTTAACAAATAAGTCTACTATCCACTCACTATCTACTCTACGGGGACTATTGTTAGGAAAAATACAATTAACTCTAAAATATTCTAGGCTATCTGATTCAGTACAGTCGTCACTATCCTGCACTTCAACTGCATGTGCCTGATTACTAGTATATGCTTTACACACCCTAGCAAAATGATTGAACTTATTACATAAATTACAACGTTTGTTATAAGCAGGGCATTGTCCTTTTAAATGCTTAAGCCCACAGTAATGACACTCATTTAAATAATTAGACTTAGCTGCATTGGTAAACTGTCCATAACTGCTCCTGGGTCCTGCATGTCTGCCACCTTTACCTTCTGCTTCTGCCCACTGACTGCCCTGCCCCAGGGACTTTTGGGACATCGGGCTCTCATCTTTGTAGTTGTTTCTCCTGGATACCTGGTGAATTGCTAGCTCGGCTACTGCTCCAACAGCCCCATCTATCTCACATTTCTGATTATGTAAGATGATTTCCTTCGATCTCATAGCCAACTTAATGTTGTCTAATGTTAAATCAGCTTTCAACTGTAACTCCATTGACAGTGCCTTATCATTCATTCCTGCTAACAGTATTGTCTTAATCATGTCCTGTTTAACGTCTTCAGCCCAACCACACTTAGCTGCCAGCTCATATACTTCTCTAATAAACTGTTCATTAGATTCTTTACTGGATTGTATGCGTGAGCTAAACATGATTTTGTAGTGTACCGTATTTTCTTGGGGATTAAAATAACCATCAAATGCTTCTAGTGTTCGTATGTAGATGTTATCGGTAGCAACAGGTGTACCATCTTCCACCTTCTGTGCTCTTATGGTGAGTTGATTATGTATTGACTCTGCCTCTTCGCCCATTACGTATATTAATACATTCACTTGCTGTTCTGCACTCTTATCCATAAGCCCACTGGCATTTCTATATCTCTCAAATCTATTTCTCCAAGCACCCCAAGTGCTTCTTGCATTAATAAAGTCCAAACTTTTAGGTGGGGTTATACCAGCCATCGTCAGCCTTTGCTTAAGTACTTGCAAATATCTTTCCAGTCAAACTTTCTTGATCCTGTCTACGACGCCATGTCTTATCTTTGCCGATGGCATTTATTAAAGTAGTACAAGATTCAAAATATAGGTATTTTAGTTAGTAAGTTCATATTTTGGGCTTCAAAATGATATGCAACTTGACTTGGTTGAACATGTACAAATGGCTGTATTTGAACCCCAAAAACCGTTGAAATATAGTGATTTTGTAAAAGCTCAGGAAATTTTGCCAGGAATTTCCAACTATTCATTGATGTCACTTGTCTGTTTAGTATGAAAGAGCATTCACATAGTTGAACAAAGAAACAAAGACAACCAATGAGAGAGTGTTAGTTATAAATAGGTCAATTGTTACCATTGTTACTGTGGGAGTAATGCTGTTTACATTATTATAGTTTAGTTTATTGTACTAGTGCACATGACTAGTTGACCTATTAAAACCAATTGTAAGCAAGCCCATGTTCATTGACAAATTTCAGCAAATCATCGGGACAAAAGTAGAATCCCCTGTACACATTAGTAGTTGAAGAATTAAGCTATGTACATGTTGCATGAATACTAAATATAGACCGGTGATTAATAGTAATTTGCATTAGAACAATCAGTGTTTGCGCGGCTCATAGAACTAGTAGTCAACGTGCCGCTTGATTGCACTAGTGATAACCTGAACAAGTGACCTCACTTATTCACCTATTGTTGAATAGCTGAGCATTTTTGGCAATATATAAACTTTACAGTCTGATTACACTGAAGTAAATAAAGTAAATATAGTCAATTTGCATATCATCTTGAAGCTAAAAGTGTTACCTAACTGTCTAGAATGGTCAAATCCTCAAAAATTGAATACTTTAAGTGACCACTTTGTACAGCACAAGTTAACAAGCTACATAGGCTACAGCTATTAAAGTTAGCAAGCTACATACAGCTATATACATATCTATAACAGTACTCACCATCGGCACCTTTATCCATTTTAATGGCACGGCCTTTGAATGAAAGCAGGCCATCTTTCACACTTGTACCAGCTAATAAGGACGTAATTTTTTCCACCTCCGCCATTACCACAACATTAGACAGAAAAGTATAAACGAAGAATTTGTCTTGTTGGAGCCGACAATAAAATTTCCCTTTGCCTTTGGAAAATTCAAATGCTCAGTGCTGTGGGGAAAAAGACAACCGGAAAATGCGAATAGCCTAAGAGCGATATAATTCGTATTAACGGTTATACCCGTGATGTACACGATAGACGCAAAACTGACGGAACTCTACTAAGGAAATGGGCGTGGCTACAACTCGAAGCAAATTTATAACTCTTCAGATTTGAATCAATCCCACCAGAAAATGTAAATGTTTACATTGGGTTAGAATTCTACTAGCAAAGTTCTATATCCATAAGCTTGCTGTAACATATGCCGACTAATTTATTTTATATTAGTATAAGAAGTAATTTAAATTGAGGTTTTACTTAACGGCGAATATGTGAGGCAAAAGCTTGCCCCCGTGTATGCCTATGGAATGGCTGCTGTTGCAGGCAATGGGACTTCAACTGAAACTCGGAATCAAGTTTCAAATGCCGGTCACAATGATAGCAATACTGCTATTAACAAATCTTCTTATTCGAATAAAGATGCTGATCACAGTGACTCTTCTGATTCGGATGACGAGGCAGCTGTGCAAAGTCATTTCACCAGAAAAATCTCCACTAATAAACGGTTACACAAAACGGTATTTACTTAGAATAACAATAATTTTTATTTAATAGAGTATGAGGCGTGACATAACTTTATGGAATAGGAAGTTTAAATTGAGATGAAAAAATAAATCTGATATTCTTTTGCTGGATAGAATAGTATTGGCATAAAATTGGTTTTAGTTTAAGTTTGTATCACTTTAATCTTAATCGAAATATTAAACTTGTAATTGAACATGTGATTGCCATAGTGCGTTGGATGTTGAAAGTGACAGATTTTATCATACTATCATGCTTTTTAAATGAATGAATGAAGTGGGACTCACCCCTCAATACTCTTCTTGTGTTAGTGTATGTTTTTCTATTCGGGAGATGAATGAGATAGACTTACATTATGTAATTTTTCTCTATTGTTTATTGCTCACAAACTAATGCTGGTGTGTATTTTTCCGCAGGCATTCTTAAAGGAAGGCTATTTACAGATTCTTCGATCAACATCTTTTAACGTAAGTTGCAATCTAATCCTCTGGGCAAGCCCAGACTTCCAATATTTGTAGTATTTACAATAAAAACTTGGGTTGGTAGCGAAATGCACTTCATGGTCTACGACAGTCTATATGCCCAGGTGTAGCTATATGCCAAGGTATAGGATGACCTCCAATGCGTGGTGTCGGGGATGTGAAGCTGCTGTTTGAATGACAGAAAGTGCACTCATTTTCATCTGTGGCTGAACGCCATACCTAAATGCGATGTGGATAGTGTTGTGAACTTACACAAGCACGGTAATACAGTGGAAATAACTACCACAACACCTTGTCGATCGTTATGATCATATAAAAATTAGTTTGTAGCGGTCATATGTGACTAACGGCCCCTTTCTCCGACGGTAAGTGCCTATCATGTATCCTAAGCTCTAAGCCTATCCAGTAAGGGTAAGTGTGAGTAAGTAGAAGTACAAGATTATTCCAGAGTTTAGATAAGTTCAAATAGCATCTTGAGATGAAGGTGTAAGTAAAACTAAAAATACAGGGCGAATTCATATGCAGAGCTCTTGACATATATACCAACATGGTGACAGTGACAAACTTCTGGACAGTCTAAAATAAAATAAATTTATAATATACAATTAGGGATATAAATGATATATTATATAGTAAATAATATATTGTATGTTATACAGTTGTTTTCAGGCATTGTTCATTCTAAATGCATCTCCTGCCTTACAGTCAGGTTGTTCACTGCAATCGCCTATAACAGTGAAACAACAAATAAACTAATGTAAATAGGTTCTTGACAGCAAGAATCTAGTTGTTGTCTCTTTTGGCTTTTGGATAACTATTTAACTATTAGTGTTGTTGTTATAAAGTCAGCATGCAGCAAAGTCAGCAAATATAGGCCCTAATCTATCTAATAAGCATCTAGGAAAATGAGCTGTAGAACTGGGAATTGCTAATTTCATGTTGACCACTGACCTATGTCACATGACTTAAAGGTATTCGGTGTCACATATTTATTGTGTATCTTCATCTTTGCTTAGGTACAACGGTTGTATAGCATCTGTTTTGGATCACATTACTTGAAAACTTTAAATAGTAGCAGATAAACAATTTGACATAAATCTGTTAAGGGTATGAACTGTGAGAAATGACCCTAGAAGTAGTACTAGGATTACTCTGCATTGTACATGCAAAGTGATGTACATCTCTGAGCAGTTCCAAATCTACCTGAATACGTAGAGAAGTCTTGATTTTCAACTCGAATCTAGTTGGAAATAAATAATCCTTTTGAAAATTTGTGTCTTTGTATTTAATAAAACAATTAGGCAGGCATGTCATAGCTGAACAGTCATTTCATGATTAGTAATAGAAAATGCGTTATACGAAACGAATAAATAGATCATAGTTACCTGAACTTTACTTTTCATAATCTTGCCTACTATGATCAGTCCATAGGTATCTATGGTATATTTACTTGCTCCTTTTCATACATTTTCTATGAGCAAACTGAAAAAACAGTTTCTGGATAAGTTTGAGGTTCAAAGTCTACACCATAGGCGTACAATATAATCTATAATAAACACTGTAAAATATAAACTATTGGTAAAAACATAGACACTCTGGTGTAGTATGCAACTCTTGCTTTTGTTTGGCCAATTTTCTTTCACAGGGAACTAAATTTATTAAATTCTGCACGCTGCTATGCTCTATTACTTGCATTTTTTGGGAGAGGGGGGGGGGGGGGGGGTGCTCAGGAATCACTTCCTAAATTATAAGCCATAAATACTGATAGACATGAAAACTGAATAAGTAATGCTTGTCCATAGACATAGACACTGGATATGTAATGACTATTCATAGACATAGACACTGAATTAGCATTGTATGTGTACAAATGATGACAATGCAAACATAAGATGATTCTCTGACTGAGGCTAATCCAACTAGTAACTTTAGTAGTAGAATCGAGTCAAGTAGGGATAGCTGTGGATTATCAGGAAAGTGTGGCCAATGACGCAAGTCATGTCTATATCTGGTACATCTTGATTAATACACCTCTCCAGTCACCTTAACCACAGCTACAACATAGGCCATTATAATGTACAACCTGTCATCTATAAATAGATTGTAAATTCAAATTACACTAACTCAGTGAATTATGATGGTGATAAAATGTCTATACATGTTGCTGAAAACTAATGGTTCTCTTGAAAGCGTTGGGCTTAGATATCCCCGTTTGTTGTAGAACGGCAAAAAAGGTTTCTGCTAAAATTGATGATAGAAGCTCAATTTTCAACCAAACTACTACTTTTATGTTCTTAGAGAGAATAAGATGAACTATTTGATACATTTGCCAAATGTAAGCGGAGGCAGTCCTAGTTGGCAGTGTTCCCTGAGAATTTGAACAATCCCATTATTTTGGGCAAAATTGTAGTAATAGGTGTGAACCCAGTTCAAAGCAATTGGGAACATTTTTGCAGCCCATAATACATACAATGTACAATAGTACAATTGAAACAATGTTTATATGGTATTACTACATACTTTCTGTTACTATTACACCATTTGCACTCATGTAGCTTACTCTCAACTTCTGACAGCTAAGGGCTTTGAAGGCATAATTATATACAATCATGTTGAGTTATCTGCATAGTTAATACACATGTTTGCTGTAGTTTGTTTACTCTTTCTTGACTAATTATACATGCTGCCAACTGTTTCATCAGCTGTAGCTTGTGCTAATACAATATATGAGCAAACAACAACAAGAACTTACTCTCAAAGTTACAGCTGGTGACTAATTAAGTTAATTTTTAGATTAATATTCATTTAAAAATAGGATTAAAATATACCAATTTTATCTAAAATGTCATACAGCTAGGGTCTACATTATATACATGTATATCTTGATTTTAGCAAAGGGGCATTTTTATACAAATAAGCAAAAAATTAATTAATATTAATTACTGCTGATATCTACAATAGCCTCCTTCGTTAAATGTTATGAAAAATGTAAAAATATCGAATTAAATGGCACAAAAATAGATCAAGGTTAAATATACACTAATAATAAAACATGATATATCATCAAGTTGTAGTCAACCTAATTAATCTGGAATAATCGGCATTAAGTTTTCTCACGGATCGCAAGCATGTAAATTAGTTGTTTCTCATCAAATTACTTTCAGCCACCTGTGGTAGGTTTCAGTGCCAAGTCCTCCTCCAGAAATGATCTGGTTTGGGCAGGAAGAACTTGACAGGGAGAGTTTGAAATGTTACAAGATATAGTAGACACTGTATAGCAAGAGAACGTGAGCCAGTCCATGCTGGAAACTATGATTGCATTGTGCCTCCACCGAATACTTGGAACATAAGCCTGGCCAGTTCCTTACACACCTGACTAGTTGTAAAACTGTTCGAAGAGGCGCAGAAATATCCTGCAAGTGTATTGACCTGAGTTCCACAATTCATATACTGTAGTACTGTGATGGGTGTTATGCATTTGACCCTCTATTTCTATGTTTTAGAAATGGAAGAAGAGATATTTCTGGTTGAAAGGGAATACATTGTTTTATGGTAGAGACAATCAGGTGAGTCGACTAACAGGTCAAGGTCGTTCATGGAGTGTTAGGATGTTGGTTGAGCTAATGAGATGGGGTGGATAGTTATACCCCTCCTCCATGACAATCTTTAGTTGCATTTATGATTGCTACTCAGTTCTGTATAGAACTCCATCTGTAAATTAAATAAATTAAATAAATATAGCATTAGTTCTGAACTTGTTAGTTCAATGCGACAATTTCACTTGGTTCTGCTCTAGTAGTACAGATGACTTCGGGAATGGCACACCTATTCTTGGTCACTCTGCTGCCGTTAATAATACATATACTAGAGGCTATAGCCAAGAATTTGTGTACATTTCCTGTCGGCGAGAATTGTTAATTTATTCTCCATAGTCTATATTAATATAATAAATTTGTGATATGATGTGCTATAAATATTATACTATAATATTATATAATAATGCAAATAAAAGGATCATTTAGATGTATATTCGATACCTAGACAAGGAACGGGGAATCCCAAAGTCACTGCATATATAATTTTGTTCTATTTTAGGCTGAATTTTTTGAAGAGATCGATGTAGCCCTATGCACTGTGGCAGAATACACTCTAAAGAATATCAACCATGCATTCCAGGTACCCACCCTCAAGACTTGTATATCTTACTAAGTGTACTCGGTCTACTACTATAGATATTTATGTGTACTTATAGCCTAGGTTCTACCATAGCTTGAAGAGTTTCTAAATCTATCATCTGGTTTCTGCTTTGCTTGCCTAAACCCCTTCCATGACATGTCGATCTTAACTAACGCTTTTGTATTTAGGTCATCACATCCTTTAGGAACTTTGTGCTTGCAACTGAGAGTCGGAAGGAAATGGAGTCGTGGATTCAGGCTATTATGTTGGCATCACAAGAGACGTCTTTTGATGTAAGTAACACTGACATAACTATATAGATTATAGCACATGCTTTAGACACTTTATACTATATAATTATATTTGATTGCATTATATTTTATGGTTTTACATGTATATTATGCTATTATATTGCATGATATTATTTTATATATTATTGAAAAGACAATGTTAGTGTGAGCTATTATTTTTATTATGAATAGTAAAACAAGACACGTTTTTTTATTTTTTGCTAGGTGATTTAGAAGAAAATCAAAATAAAAATATGTTTTGTTTTATTATACTATATTATAGGCTACTGTCATGTATAGTGAACTTTGTATTTATGTCGTAAGAAATATTTCATGAGTTGGCAACATTGATCTTATACATCTAGTTTTTAGGTTTCATCTGAAAGTTAGAACATTCATTGTATGAAACCATTAGTAATAACATTTTCATTTAATAACAACTGTCTTCATTTTCAATTAATGTAGCTCAATAGTCTGCTATATTAGATGCACATTTTAATTACACACTATTTATTGTATAATCTATTTTTAGCAATACATTATACAATATATAGAAAATGGCCAAACCCCCCTAACGTACTATTTATTGTTAGCACACTACAATATTGACTATAATTGTTTTAATTATACAGTATTCTAATTACATAATTTGTAGATACAGTCACGTTGTCTATTTATAGAACAGAATTACTAACGATGTGATGTAAAGTAGTAGTAATTAAAAGTAGAGTCATATTACATCATCAATTGACAGTAAACAATTCTTCTATTATCATATACTTGAAATAAAAGAAAGCTAAGTTTTATAAAATGCTAGTGTAAATACTAAGTTATACAGGCCCTACATGTAACAGATAGATATATTATACAGTGTATGTACCTTATATACACGTATAATGAAGAATATTGATTGACAGCTGGCAACCCTTAGGACTTGTTTCTATTGTAAAATTTCACTCATACTTGCGCTGTTCTACCACAGGTGCTTATACTTGTATGTTTCAAATTATAAAATCTTAATTATCTAACAATTGTATTTTAATTTAAATTGAGTGAGTTGGCGTCTTCTGTTACAGTGCCATTGATAGACTATGCAGTCAATGGAATGGTTATTGGAAATTGAAAATTGCACATTTTTTTGTATAGAACACTTTTAGTACCATATAGCCTACCTGTACAGCTAACTGATGTATTTTAGTTTTAAGGAAATTATATAATCTTTGCACAAATGACAGCCTTTTTGGTTATTAGCTGTAAATATACTAGTTTGACTGATGGTGTCATAAAGACTAGTATTTTGTTTCGTAGGTAGGGTATGTGGACGGACAACTTAATATCTCAATATTCTTTGGTAACCTCAAGAATAAGTCTTTTTGTCAGATTAAAGGGTGACCATAACTCCAGCAATCTAGTACACCTGTACCCAAGAGTGTAATATTTATGTAATTAGTGTGCTGTTTCTAACAGAAATGGTATCTATTGTAGAGGTTAGGTCAGCAGAGCATGATCTCAGGCTATCACAGCTGGTACATCACGTCACACGCCCGCCCCGTATACTGTAACGTCTGTCGAGAGGCTTTATTAGGAGTTACTTCTCATGGACTTTCATGTGGAGGTAAAGCAAATTTTCTTTCACTACTTACTAGTCTTTTTATTGCTGCTTATTGTATTCTAAAAGTTTTCAAAAAGTAACTAAAATACAAAGGGGGCTTCTCAGATAGTTCGGAACTAGAGTTTTGACAGGCCCATTCAGCACTCCGCAACCCCCGACAGTAGAGCCCCCCCCCCCCCTCCCCGACGTTTGGTATTCAAGCAAGTGATAGATTTGGTATAATTACTTAATATAATTAAACTGCTTTATGGTTCATCATACTTCATGTTTCCTTGCCACCTTCTCAAACAAGCTACTTGAACAATATCAAGTTATATTCAATACCATGTATCCAATTACAGCTTTACAAATATGGAATTCAGCATATTCACGCTAATACTGTTAACAAACTTTAAATTAGCAGATAATTTCTAATTATAATAAAGATTGAAATACATTAAGAATCGTACTAGTAGGCCTACTAATTAAGATAGTATAATTACTAATTACTTACAAATAAGATTTGCATATTTATAACATTATCAAAATAAAGTAAATTATTTTTCTGTTGACCTGCGAAAGTTGGCTCAACGTCTAAGGAAATAGCAGCCTGTGTGCCAAAAGGCGCCAAAAAAGTAGCATTTTATGTTTTATCAGAAAAACTTGTCAACTAATGAAATTTCAAAGTATATTAGCCATAACACTAAAAGAACTGTTATGTCAAAGTTCCCTTAGTACAACTAGTGAGTTGTAAGGTATAGCATTGCTCTAATAATGTTTTTAAAGATTTTTTTATTTTCTAGTTTGCAAGTTCAAGTCTCATAAATTATCAAAATAAAGTAAATTATTTTTCTGTTGACCTGCGAAAGTTGGCTCAACGTCTAAGGAAATAGCAGCCTGTGTGCCAAAAGGCGCCAAAAAAGTAGCATTTTATGTTTTATCAGAAAAACTTGTCAACTAATGAAATTTCAAAGTATATTAGCCATAACACTAAAAGAACTGTTATGTCAAAGTTCCCTTAGTACAACTAGTGAGTTGTAAGGTATAGCATTGCTCTAATAATGTTTTTAAAGATTTTTTTATTTTCTAGTTTGCAAGTTCAAGTCTCATAAATTGTGTGCGAATAAAGCGCCCCCTAGTTGCAAGTGGAGTACTTTGGCCAGTATAGGCAAGCATATTATTGAAGAGCCAGATGGCACCATTGGTGAGTATTATTGTAATTATATTACAATTATAATAATAATTTAATAGTCCTAGAGTCAAATAAAGAGGGATTTAAAAAATCCCGTTTCAGTCCATGTATGAATCGTAGAATGTACAGTGTATTATTATGTTGGACCCGAAGGGATGCAAAACATCGGTTCATTGTAGAACATGGGCACATGGTATATTAATAAATGTATATTTCTAGACATGGAGCACCAGTGGATGTGTATTTGTAGACATGGAACACCAGTGGATATATTGTATTTGCAGACATGGAACACCAGTGGATATATTGTATTTGTAGACATGGAACACCAGTGGATATATTGTATTTGTAGACATGGAACACCAGTGGATTGAGGGGAATATTCCAGTAAGCACTCCATGTACTGTCTGTGATAAGAAATGTGGTAGTGTAAGAAAGCTGGTTGATGAACGGTGTCTATGGTGTAAGGCAGTGGTAAGATTTACATGCACAATATAATACAAACTATCCTATGGAGAATATATCTTTATTGTCTAATTCTATGGAATAATTAATTACTATAAAATAATTATAATTCAAATATTCCACGGAGCATGTCTTTAAATAAATTGGACGGCAGCACACACCGATCTATTCCCCGAATCGTGCTGTGAACTTTCCTACAGACACATTGAGTTGTGTTAATATGCTCTCAACATGTAAGCCCTCATTGTACCAACATACGTACCCTAAGCACATGGTCATAGGGGAACAACCCTCTAAGTGGGACCTTCAATAGAAGTAATGTATATTCACTCTCCCTTTCTCTCATTTACCACCACTAGATAATGCATTGTAGTCCATTATTATCTAATCCATCACTGTATATTATTTCGTATACCATGCTTCCTGTGGTAATATAATATTATAGTATTATATGTACATCAGTACCAGTGTACCAACTGCCATCATACTTGTACTAATAGTGGAAGGTATGACTCATCACTATTGGTTATATATTTCATACACCTCCAGTGTGTATGTACATGTAAATGTATGTATGTGTGTGCTCATTCCTCATGCATTTCCTAAAATTATAGGCAACAAGCAACCTGTCACACCTATATTTAATTATATATTTACATTCATCTTAATCGATTCTTTCAAAGTCCTATGGTGCTAGTTCTTTGGATAATAACCAGTAGGTATTATTGACGTTCCTCTCCTTCTAGCTCTGAGAGCTTAAACATGGCAGTTTTGTGTATTTTGACGTTCTCATTTCATCCACCATATTGGTTAGTGCCATCAGTGAATTAGCTACCCACTCTACCTGTCATTTGCTTAGTCAGTTTCTACTCCATTAATGCTTGTGACACTCTCCAAGGAAACGACTTAATCATATCTCAATAATCCTCAAGCGTGTAGCGACTGTTAGATTTATACTAAGCATATATGCTGCTATTAGTATGTTGTGTACTTGTGTGTGATTAACATTTTACTCTCATTGTTTAGTTTTATTATGGAGAGGAACAATTTTAGTGTTTGTTATAATATACAAGTGTCAGGTGAGGTGAGTTTCACTCACTAAATTGCTGATGTTTTCCACGAAAGGAAGAAAACTGTAACTTATTCTATACCCCTGAGGTGCCGAGATCTGCATTTAATAGTGCTGACATGTACATCAAAATAAAGTAATATAAGAGTTTTCATCAAAATTATATGTATGGCTTAAATCATTTTTGTTGAAAAAAATGGTTGCCAAGGGAGAGAATATTGGCGACTATCATTGAAATCATTAATATCTACGCGAAGAATATAATTGTGGGTAATGCTCTATCTATATCATATTAATTTCATATTCAGGTACATGCAGGATGCAAGGACATGTTACCAAAACGCTGCCCGAAGACACTGTGTCAGTACTCAGTCATGTCTCCCATATCCATCCAGTCGATTGACTCGGACGGTATGTGTGAGGCCACCAAATCCAAGTCCAGCAGTTCCTTCCCTCTGCTAGTGTTTGTCAACTCCAAGTCTGGAGATAATCACGGAGTCAAGTTTCTGCGGAAATTTAAACAGTTACTCAACCCTGCTCAAGTCTTTGACTTGATGAACGGAGGACCAAACCCTGGGTAATAATACACATATAATTAGTCTTACAGTATCATCCCTGGTGTATATCAGCAGGACGTATACCTTTCCTATAATGCAGGGAAATACATTGCACAGGTATCTAGAGTAGAGATGTACAATGTTAATGAAGCAGTCACATTTAATTTAAATCAACTTCTGCAATAAATCATAATGGTCTAGAGTGTTGTACATGTATATATAATATATAACACACAGCAGGTTGATTTAAAGGGCATAGATCAGCCTTGATGGATCCCTGTACCCTGCATATATTTGTTATGTAACAGCAATGGCTGGATAAATGGGATCAGCCCTATGTAGAAACTGTGTATACAAGATTTGAACCAAATTTGAGGTGGAAATCGAACTATCAGAATGTGTTTTGTTATATTATTTATCAAACTATATTAAACATAATGATAATATTTATTTTATTTTGTCCCCGAGTTTTTGACGATGTCATTTGATAATTTCCATGTATCTATTAATAATTTTGTATCTGCATAGTGAATATCGCGTCATTTAATATTATGATTGGGATATATTTGTAATCTTAGGCTAAGATTGTTCCAGAACTTTGACCAGTTTAGAATTCTGATTTGTGGAGGAGATGGAAGCATTGGGTGGGTTATGTCTGAGATGGACAAGTTGAACTTACATCCGAAGGTAAGTGGCGGATGACTGGATCGATACAAACAATCCTTAGTAATTCTAACTCTGCTAATATGATATCTATTTCATGATTGGACCATTTAGTATGTTGTATAATCATCCCTTTACTTTGATTGGTTGTTTATATTAATATTCATTAATGATGTATGACCGAACAAGTGTTCCCAAATTAAAATGTGATCATATGAATGCGGCAGAACCCAGTCAGTTAGATAAATCCAACAAAAAATGTGAATCACAAGTCATATTCTACCATCTTAGTGCCTTGCTATAAAAGAGGCCGTCTTTTGTTACTGACGTCACCATTTACTAAAATAACACAATTGTTTTGCTCCTTACCACTCCGAATCAAACGAAAAAACTCATTCCTTCCATTGTAAAAATCCATAATATTTAGATGTCAAGTTATTTTTGGATCGGGTCCCCTTGGGCTTAGACTGTGTTTAAACATCACAACATAATATATGCACATGTATACATGTATTTGAATGTCATGTTAATTCATATTTACATTGATTTAATATTTTATTCTCCCTTGGGGTATGTAAGAGGTCCCATGTGACGAGGCAGGTTATAATTATATTAATTCTAGCAAGACAATCATTGGAGAGGGAAAAAATTAGAAATAACAAATAAATTATTGATAAATTATGTAACATATTCAAAGTTGATAATGATATATTGTTTATTTAAATTTTGTTTTTAAACAAGGAATGAAATCGAAAAATTCAAAATGCGTTTCGCTATGTTGTTTATCACTTTGATCTCAATCTCACTAATTAATCTTGAGACACCATTCTTATGGGATGGTTACTTGGCTAGCGTTAGAGTTTCCTCGTACAAATTGTGATCTAACTAGTAAAGTTTTTACACTTTTTACAAACAAAATGCTATTTTAAAACAATTCTCTAGTGTTCCAACATTACAGGTATTATAGATAATAATATATTGCCAAACATATCAAAATACAATCACATCTGCTGATCAATGCGATCTTAACGCCAAATTCCGTTGATTGCAACTGACAGGCATATCCTGGATTTCCGTAGATCAGAGGTTTATAATTTATCACAGTAAATACATGTACATGTTTATAATAAAGATTAATAGATAATTGGAGAGCCCCATATATAAAGCATTTTATGTCTATGTGTTTAGGGATGCCATTAGAGAGAGATTCTATTTTGAGACATAACGTGTCTCATACTCTCTTATGTTTTCTAACATTATATTGGCATTTGTTTTACTTAATTTCTTCATCTCCAGAGATATGTCAGCCTCGCATCTACCATCTAGTGATCATGTATTATTCAGATACCAGTGTAATACTTAGATTTACATGTCCATACATGTACATACACAAACATACATGTATATGTACATGTATGTTTACATTTATACATTATAAAGTCACAGAGGGTTTCTTATTTGATAATACGTGGGAGGTTTAGTGATTTCTTTAAATGTGGGCCGTCACAATATCTGCCTGGGGCAATATGGACATCCTTTTCAAATTGAAATTGTGTTTTTATAATTCAATCAAATGTGTGATTATAATTATGAATATGACTATTGGGACTGTTTCATCAGGTAATATATTTTATGCTTGATGGCGACTAGATCTATATAATCTGATGCAATGTTATAATAAGTATATTGCATTATAATATTGCATGATATATAATATACATGTATTTGTAATACATGATAATGCAATATATTGTATTACAATATATAAATGTATATTATATTATATATGACAGAGAGCTAGTAAGTACTAGGATAGTAAGGTGCAGCCTGAGAATATGAATAACCTGGTTATTGTATAATTTTAGTGCCAGATTGGGATACTGCCATTAGGCACTGGTAATGACCTTGCTAGGGTGCTTGGTTGGGGCTCGGTAATGACGGATGACAAGGATCTAGCCACCGTTATCGACAAGCTCGAACAATCTCAGATTAAAATGTTAGGTAAGATAACATTGGCCAACAGTTTGTGAATGAACATCCGGATTTCCTATCCTCTCTTTAAAACTCTATAAATATTTTTCAAATGAACTTTTTTACTCTGGAGTAGTTGATATAACAGATAATATAGTTAAGGTGTTTGTCTCTATTGTTCAAACTTTCGACGTAAGAGGATTGTTGAACTTTTTAAGCAATGCAATATTTAGATCGGCTGACGTTTTATTCTTTTTTAGTTAATCCGTGAACATATTAATTAGGAATTATTTGCATATAAATTTGAACTTGTACAATCTCTGTAGTTTGTAGGACATTTATTTGATTCTGCTCTTTCTAAAATACAGTTATTTTATTAGATCGTTGGTCTATTCGTTCTTATGGATGGAAACAGCCCGAATTCTACTTAGCGTCAGATGGAAATGTTGAGGAGTCTTCTTCACCACCCGCACAGGTACACGCATGTAGTTCTCTTTACTTAGCTAAGACATCCTTAATCTGCAGTGTTGCAGAGAGTACCCTGTGAAACTTCATGTTAGCCAAGTTTCAGTGTTGAAAGTCACCGAAAAGGTGAATTAGTGGTCAAGTTGGTGCGGGTAGCGCATTGCAACTAAACAGGTGCTCCAGGGTTCAGATCCTGCTAGAATTATCGCTGCTGATAGGAACAGCATTGTATCGGGACTCCGTATGCATATACCCATTGCCATGTTACCTGCAGAATGGAGACGAACCGGATAATGAACCATTCTGTAGCGTCAGCAGACATATTCAGTAAACTAATAAATGATAGCGCTGTGTATCGTTGTGCTCAGCTAGCCATTTCTGCTATATAATAATAGGGAACCCAGTTTAAGCAGTAGTTGGTTTTACTTCCCGTATTACATCCGGATACCACATGTGCCTTATCTGCATTCAAATATGCCTATATATCCTATGCTCAAGGTACAGGTATCATAGAGGAAATCAAGTTCAATCGGGCTATCTATATGTATGTCCATGGTAGCCTACGTCAGCAACTGGTTCAATCGGGCTCTCTATATGTATGTCCATGGTAGCCTACGTCAGCAACTGGTATAAAATGCTTATCAACTGCCCGAAGTTGCAAGGGAGGCAGTAGAATCAATTTACTGACATTTCATCAAATATCAGAATATTGCGTGATATTCAGAGTTTCCAATAGTACATTATTAATATGGATCCTACCTGTAGTGTTATCACTGCATCCGGAAATGTCACATCTATAATTAAAACTTATGCTGCCAATGCTGCATAGTGTCATCTCCATTACCTTTTGTAAATAATTTAGAATAATATATATTTTCTTTGAAAAAACATATTTTTGTTTGCATCCAGTTTTCAGCGAACAGCGCGGTGTGGGATGTTATACCATGTCAGCATGACTTGTTTTTATTCGATCTAAAATAGCGCAAAAAGCGGCGTTATACCCTGTCAGCCTACATCGTCTTTTATTTAACCGAGTCTAGCAATGTTGCTATATGGAGTGTGCTACACTCTCAGGTTGCATCATGTAGGCGGAAATGCTTTATGCTGATATATTGTGCTCTGTGGAAGCCGTTTGCAGGAGTGTATTTTCATTATCTCTCCCCCACTGCTTTATTACTGCACGGCAGCGATGTAGGAGGGGCATTCCTGCTTTATTGTAGGTGTACATGTTGTATTTATTGTATGTCTGGAATCAGAAGTTGTATTACAATACCGCAGATAAACCATTATAATTACGCCTAAAGATATTTATTGAAATTTTATGACTTTAGGCTGTTTATTTGCACGTATGTGATACCATCCATGCTGTGTGTTTCCTAGGCCTCGGCAAGTAGTGAACCTATCGAGGATGCTGACTCCACCAACTCAACATTTGAGAGCACAATGGCCGAATGTCTTCACAAAATATTAAATTCTAGTGACTACATCACCGTCATCAACTATTCCAAGTGAGTTTTCCCATAAATCCTGCATGTGGAGTTATGTTCTCATACAACCTACCGTCATACATGTTGTATAATGTAGGTATGAGAAGACAACTCTAATGCATGTGAAATCGAAATTGTATTGGGAACCTGAATGTTGCAGAATACAACATCCAGTATGTACAGTATATAATTTGTGAAGTGGTTGGTTGGTTGTTAGATAGCTACTTACTGCTACTCAATGTATGCATAATAATTGACACTAGACCGTTTTAGTTGCCAAGAAATATTATATAATAATATTCTCATACATATGCACATAATATTATATATTACCATAGTAATAAAGTATTATAATGCTACTTCATGGACAAATATCAGACATATAATACTATAGCATGATTGTGCTACGTCTACATATGCATAATTAGGTAATTACTATTATTATGTATATATTACTATACCTGTGCATTGCATCACTGTATAATAATATTATAATAAAACTACTACATTATGTAGTCCCTGAATGATGCCAAGAAATAACCACCATGCTATTAATAATTTACAATAATTATTTCTTTTTGTTCCTTTTTCCCACACATGCTACTGACATCAGTAAAGTGTGTAAATTTTAATAACACAATTCCTGTGGTTCAACTAATTATATACATTCATGGTGTCCCAACACTCTGACAGTTAATCAATATCAACTCCCACTGCCACTTCACCATGAATGTTGCTGACCATCAAGTATCAAAGTCTTTTATGATGGTGTCAATATCTTTTGGTTCTTATTTAGTCCATATTCCATAATCTCCATTATCGTTGCAGACTGGCCTTGATTGAATAATTGATTTTTTAATACGATAAGTTCGGCTCATTTCTTAAAATATATAAGCTCTCAAACACTATCCACCATCGACAAGATTTCTATTCCCAGTTGTAATTAATTCTCTCATTTACATGTTATACAATTAAGATAATGCTGTAGAAGTCAATGGTGTTAATCATCTCTGGAGTGTTGTGAACCTCAATGACTTCTAATCACATTTTGTTGGGGTGTTTCACATATGCCAGAGCTAACTCTAACTAACTAGCTAACCGACTTTCATTTGCTACATTTGACACGGTTGAGTTTGTATTGTGTAATAGAAGCAGGAATTGTATTTATTGCTATAGTCTCAAGTGTTGGAATTGTCTACTCAGAAATCAGCAAAATAGCAAGACAACTCCAAAACAAACTTTCTTTTGTGAAAATGACAATAAATTGATTGAACAGCTGCATATAATTCTTTAACGCTACTGCTACTGTTGCTATCAGCAGTAGAAATGCCAGTTTGAGAGTATGTACATGTATTTGGTATTCTATTATCTTATTACGTACTGTGCCCATGTCATGCTCCTCATTCTACTATCCCATTTCATACATTATGCATAAAATGTTGGTGTATATTTACTATCCCATTGTAGGTGTTACCTACGGTGTTATATTTTACTCTTGCAGGTCTCTCTGCATGATAGTCAGCAGATTCCTATCGAGACTCATGTCCTTGGAACAACTATCCCAGTCGTCCAATGAGAAGATAGAAGAGAAATCTATTCTCAGTGAAAAATGTCACATCCTGCAGGCTAAACTTAACAGGCTGGTCGACGCGTTGAGTGAGGTTAGTTCTACAGTATACTTTGCCGTTTGTACCTATGCACTATGCGTGTATCAATAGGCCTACAATGTATAATATACTATGTACAAATACAACGTATAATAGGCCTATACTATGTAATGTACCAATACAATGTATAATATACTATGTACCAATACAACGTATAATATACTATGTAATGTACCAATACAATGTATAGTATACTATGTACCAATACAACGTATAATATACTATGTACCAATACAACGCATAATATATTATACATATTTATACATGTGCTAATCTAAGTCCCATCATTCCTTCGCTGCTCACATTTGAGCATTTTCACTTGTACATACTATCCATTACTACTATCTAGAATCTAGATATTCTGTTTGGTGAATATGTAAGGACATGGAAGTTGTCTTCCCATAGTTGTAAAGTTGGAGTAAGTAGATGCAGGTACTTTCTACAATAATCGAAATGTGGTGTTAATTATGGTAGACTAAGGATCTAGCTGATCAACATGAGCAGGATATGTCGGGTGGGGCTAGTAAGCAACCTACTAAGGACACCAACAAGACACCAGGACAATCACTGCTATCTAAACAACCAATCGAATCTAAGCCTGATGATTCCAAGGTACGACATTATACAATATAGCTGCATACTGTGCATTCTACTGCATATCAACAATGATGCTGCATAACCAGAAGGTTGTATTGGTATTAGTGTCTGTTAAAGAGTTGTCTACTCTTAGTAGAAATCATTTGTGTATTGATGAATTTAGCGCAAGTATTTTTCTAAATCAATGTGATTGCTGGATAGCTAATGCAGGACAGAGTAACATATTCCATGGTGCAGATGCCTGTGATCTATAATATTATACATGTGGACCTTCTTTTTGGGCTAAACCTCTATAGCTGTTGGTGTCCGTATACCTGGTATATTATAGCATGTGACATGATACTGCAGGTGTCAGTATACATGGTATATAGCATGTGACATGATATTGCAGGTGCTAGTATATCTGTTATATAACATGAGACACTATGTTGCAGGTGTCACCAGATCCTGGCCAATGCACAGAGATGCTCATGTCAAGAGCCAACAGTGTGAAGAAGGCAATTAAACAGATTATGGAGCACACTGAAGCAGGTATATCTGTATATTATATGTATGCTATCCATACTCATTATAGGGTCTATAGTCATTCATCTGTGTACACTGAATATGCAGATGACAGGTATGTATCTAGTTCCATCAAATTATAACAAGCTTTCAGTAGATCTGTTTAAATACGTGTTTATATTTCTGAGCAGCCAGGAACTCATTTTCACATTTTGTGAACATAACCCATCCCTGAATGGGGTTTTAACCTTTAATCACCTAACACATTGAACAGATACATTAACCACCACACCAGTTTGACTTACTTGAATACTGTGTTGATGTTTATACGACACAGTATTGTACTTCATGACTTTTATGGTGTTTTAATATTTTGACCTTCTTCTTCTCCAACTTCGACATACATTTGTTATTGTAGCAGTAACCATGACGATATCTCCAAATATGACATCATTGGTGGAATTAGAGCCAATTATACATTCCAAATCTGACCAATCCGTAGAGGAAACTCTGTCTGCTCAAACTAGTGTGGGAGATAACTCCAGCTCAGATGTTGGTAAAATCATGTTTACTGTGGGTGGATCAGATAATCTACTGACAGCAAATGACACCCCATCTCTACAATCACAAGGTAATGATAGAACTAAGGTATGAATGAGAGGAATAGCCTATTACATGTATAGTAGTTAACATATGGAGTTGTCTCCTTTTGGTTCTAAGTTGTGACAAAGAGGAGACAACTTCATGTCATAGCAGTAGTTATATTGTGTATTCAAGGCCCAAAAGTGGAGAAGGGGTGAAATTAATTTCTTGTCTATTACATTTCAGTATTAATTTCAGTAACATTCCTACCTGTTAGTTTGTCTTCTGTTATGGAATCTGCCAAACTGAACCAAAAGTGAAACCTCCAATCGCCATAATTGTTGTTAGTATTCTACGCGTAGAGTTATGAATAGGAGTTATGCCCTCAGTTCAACTAATTTCTTTATAATGTTAAATTATGTAGAATTGTTGCGTTACCCATTTATACCTTTGCCTTATAATATACATGCATGATTAAGCTTACATTGTACATTTATATGCTCTATGACTGTATCTCATGTTGTTTGTAGATTCGTTATCTCCTAGGAGGAAAATCAGCGCTGTTAGTATGTTTGCCCAGAAATCAGGACCAGAGACTGGGAATACTACATTAACCAGTTGTCAGTCTACAACCAAATCTAGCTCTTTGAGAGGTAAGCTTACATTCTATTAGTTTAGTTAGTACTATGCTTGGATTGCATCCGCTATAAGGTTTGTTATGTGCTACACTGGCATACACTCGGCATTTATATTCAATATTATTATAGTGATGATAACAGCAATGTACTGTATAAATATACGCTGCCTAAAATTTTCATGTACTATGTCTATGCATAATCATGATATTGTATAGCTCAAGTTCTGACTAGTACATTTCTTCTAAGGTTCTGGTTGAAAGCGTACCTCAATTATTTTTTTCATTTACAGTGAAGAACTCAATTGCAAATAAGTTGGATGGAAGTGGAAGTTTTATCAGCAAGATGTTACTAGCTAATGCTGATGCTCTCTGTGCACCTGTAGTACCGCCCTTCGATGATGAAGCATTCCTGTAAGCTTTATACCAACGTCTCTCTTCTAGGAAACGTCACTTCATGACATCATGTGGTTGTATTGCCTTTACTTCAACATGAACATGAATCTGTGTATCTATTTAAGTATTGCAATGACAGCAATGCCAGATAACCGCTGTCAGGTTTAGACCAAAAAGTATATAAGAAACCAATTACCAACTTTGTTATTAAGAATCACAGATTATTGACATCAAACAGGAGCAGATAATTCTGACATGGTATCATGTTTAGCGATAATGGAGTGTTATTCGGAGTCATAAAATTGTGCGAGCACATGCATGTCGGAGCCAGTAGCCATCTTAGATATGGTGACACTCCGAGAATATATCTGCACTAATAAAGTGTTTAGCATACCGTTATTTATCTGCTTGCGAAATGCTAACAAACCTGCCTGATTTATTTTTACCCAAGCTATTTATAGTGTTGTCATCTCTTTTTCGACTGAATTGCTAATTTGATGAACTCTCATCTTTAATGCCGGAATAGTCACAATTATGTGCATATATTTGATCTCTAAAAATACTATAATAGGCCCCATGCAGCTGTCTAGTTCTCATTACATACAAGAATATCTGTTCCAGATCTAGCTTCCAGGAGAAGTCCGTGATGAACAATTACTTTGGTATTGGAATTGATGCTAAGATTAACTTAGAGTTCTGTACGCAGCGTCACAATCACCCTGAACGGTTCAGGTATATTTAAATTTATCTCAATATTTCCTACAACAGGAAATACACTGCATGGCGTGTAGCTATTCTATCCAAATTACAATAAAATTAACGGTTCTCTCGTATATTTGGGGTCTGTTTCATATTTACTACTGTTTTAGTATATCACAGAGTACATGCATGTACATGTACATGTAATACGTACTATGTACAAGTAATAGATACAAGTAATACGTGCATGTACAAGTAGTAATACGTGCATGTACAAGTAGTAATACGTACTGTGTACAAGTAATACGTACTGTGTACAAGTAATACGTAGTATGCGCAAGTAATACGTACTGTGTACAAGTAATACGTACGGTGTACAAGTAATACGTACGGTGTACACATACTGATGAAATGTTTTCGTTATTTTGTAACAGGAGCCGAGCTCGCAACTTCATGACTTTTGCTTCTCTTGGTGGAAAAGAATTTCTAACAGGAAACAAATCTTATCGCAACTTTGAAAAGAGAATTCGTTTGGAATGTGACGGGCAGTCTCTACCCCTCCCAAATCTCCAGGGTATTGTTATATTGAATATCCCCAGCTATAGTGGAGGCACTAACTTTTGGGGACCTCACAGCTCAGCATCTAGCGAGGTAATTAGCCATAAGTTGTAAAGTTCTTCAATCACTTAACCATGGGGGCTAGGTTTATCCCCCTTTTAGACTTATACAATTTAGGTGATGGAATGACTCCAGACTCTCTCAAACACCGACATGGGGAGACAACCTCTTTTCTTGCGTTGGAGAATTGAGAACTACAGACTGTTAATTGAGTGTCAACTATTGAACTCCTAACCTCTATCGTCTGTTTAGTTTGCACTTTATAAACAAGTTAATAAAACCACATTGTTCCTTCACCGCATTGTAGCATGGTGGAGATAATTCAAGTTGTATATTCTAAAGTTGACATTAGTTTTAGCAGGATTAGAACACTGGATCGGCTACGAGTTACTAGTTATACATTATAGACTTATATAATCGCCCCTATATGTAGTGTTGTATCAAGTTATAAATTATAGACTAATATAATTGCCCCTACACATAGCGTTGTGTCAGATTATTTGTTACTTTTGTAGCCATTCACAGCGCCTTCATTTGATGACAAGATAATGGAAGTTTTGGCAGTGTACAGTAGTGCGGATATCGGTGTGTCACGCTTCATTAATCTTCAATATCACTACCGCCGTATCGCTCAGGTACCGTTATCACCATGTATATTGTACAAATACATATTAGTATTATATGCACACATGCACATGTGTATATTTTGTTGCATTATGCAATACTTCTTTACTCGAGCAAATGATCAAATTTAACGTGTACAGCGTATCAAATTATAGCCTCGAGATAATCGATACATGTGCGTAGATGTACAAGTAAATCTTTAATAGAAGCTACTTATTTGCTCATGTTCTACATGTATATCAGCATTTCTTTATGGGGCTCTAAAATTATACAACATCATGAAAAAGGGCATAGTGTTGCTGTTGTGGACATAATTGATACCTATAATATGAATGAACACAATGACGCTTTATTGTTGGCATACGGATAATGGACATAGTGTAACTGAGGTCTATTATCTGATTCAGTGTCGGACTGTGAAACTGACTATCCTTGGTGATGATCCAGTTCCAGTACATGTAGATGGGGAAGGGTGGTTACAGAGCCCAGGCTTTATTATGATCAGTCACAAGAACAGAGCACAGATGTTAACCAGAGACAGGGTATGGTCTAGTTTCTAGAATGTTCTTTTCTGTAGACAAATGGTTTATTGTCTTATACATGGCATCAAATGTTCACATATTATGCCTTACTATATATAGGCACTAGGCTTTGTATCATAAGAGAATCTTTTTATGAAGAGTTTAAGTCAATGCTGTAGGTGTGATACTGGTAGTTTCTTAATTACAGTTGCTAACAGTAGATTTATTTTTATTTATGGCCACTTCTCGTTCTCTGAGCGTTACTCTCATTCAACTATAAGTTGAGCATTTAAACCATAACTCAGTGTAACAATTATTTTTGTTAATTATTTCAGAGTTTTGAGAATACGCTCAAGTCATGGTCGGAGAGGCAATCGAAAGAGAGGCTTGCAGGTCAGCCACAAAGTCCTGAAGCTCAAAGCAGAGGCTTCGTTTCAGAACAGCAGCAAGTTGCTGGTGGAGAAATTGGAGACACAGAGAGTCGTATGCAGAATCTGGTGCAGGCCACCAGACAGCTGGTGGATTGTGTGAGTCCTTTATCATCTCGTGTCTTGTAACAGTCGGTGGTTTCGTTGTTCTTACCGTCACAGGAAATGATTAAAAAGTTTCTCAAAATAACTCGTGTAGTTTGTGCAAAAGTCGGGTTGGGTTTTGATAGCTCGTATTGTCGGACACGGAGTAAAGTTTGAAGATGGTAGTGCAGCAGTATGCGTGTACATGTATATATTATATCACTTATAGTCTTAACAGTTGCGTAACTCTTATTGTGTTCTCTTCCTATAACAGTCTTACTTCTTATTACAGATAAGCTCTACCAACCTCTCACAGATTATGCCTAGTGAACTGACTCTGAGTAAATGTGGAGAGTTTGTGTCACTTGATGATGTAAGTTTACAGTCTGTCTGTAATGTAGTGTATGCCCCGCCTCCTTTTTTACTCCTTCCACCCACTTTGCTAGTAGCATATTCTGTCCATTAGACTCGGGTTCTAGTTTATCCCATTTCACTTGTTGGTTTATCCCATTAAACTTCATCCACATGTATTTATAAGTTAGCTACTCATTATTATAGGACATGCGGCACACTATTACAATTGTGGCCTGTTCATACACACTTGGTGTATCTTATGATGTATTCAATAGCCTTAGATAACTGCATTTTCATAGAATAATACGGAGTTGGTTGGCTGCTGGGAAAAATTCCAACTAGAAACTTATACTAGTAGCTGCAGACGTCTTACAATATTGTGTATGAACTATAATTATAAAATGTGGTAGCTTATTTTGTGTTATACTGAGCTCTCTCTCTGAATTTGTAGGCAACCCAAGCTGGATTGCAGGAGCTTACCCTGTGTTCTACGGAGCTGTGCTCTGAAGTACATGAACTGTTATATGCTTATTCCAATGTAAGTTCATTTGTAACAGTGGAATGCATACGCAAGCCTCTCAAGCAACCAAACAGCTATAATTGTTAGTACAACAACCAATGATGGTGGTTCTTACAACAACCAATAGCAACGGTTCTCGTAAAAGCCAATGGCTATGATTCTTACAAAGACAAATTTCTTTGTTCATTACAGCAGCATTCCAATTCTGAAGAGGATAATGATGGTGTACAGAAGTTACGAACTGCCTTATTGCAGACCCAGTATGAGCTGGAAAGGTACAGTAGTAGGGCATCTACTACCCCCACTCCACACCACAAGCACAGGCATGGTCCTTTCAGGCTAATTGGTAGACTTCTGGGCAGACATAAACGGAGTTCTACGAGTTCGAGCAAGAGTTCTGCCTCCACATCTACCGCAGGTAAAATTCTTTACATGGATAGGTATAACTGTGTGCAATAATGACCAAGTTGAAAGTTGTCAGTTAAAATATTCATTTAATCTTTTATTCCTGTGTTTACTCACTCTTTGTTGAGTCTTCAAGTAACTTTTTATTTTACATTTACTATTAATTTTATTATTTAATATGCCTATTTATGTTTGATAATGCAATCTGTAGAGCAAAGTCATTAAATCAAGGTAAATCTGTATTATGATTCATATATGTTCGTGTGCCGTTCTTCATTTACCATCAAATTATGTGTTTATCTTCAACTTGTTCAACTAATATTTGAATAATTGAGTGTAGTCGGTGTCAGTATAACCCTAGTACTATAGTCTCTACTAATCATAAATACAATTAACTCCTGGCCGCCAGTTGGAGACACACCAAGATGTCTTGGAACACACCATTTAGTTTTACCTAACAATAATATCAGGTGTCTTTACTGCGTCGATAACTGGCCGACTTACTTAGTTTTTATGGTGCTTGCTAAAATAAATTTGTACCAGTTTGGCTTAGATTAGATGATGACCGACCGTTCGGTATCATCAATGCAAACTCAATGTATGACTGTGCACGATAGACTTCTGTCAGTGTGTTAATCATCCATGGTCTGAAGCAAATTGCAATATTATTGGTCAAATTCAATTGAACCTGCAGTGTTGGCACAGAAGACACCAATTAGTATTCGAATAGTGTTGGTACCTCAGGTGGTACATACATGATTTACAGTCTCAAATTGTTACCCCTAGCAATTCAAAAAGTGGAAATTGTCAATATAATTATTATAGATGTAGTCATTTGATACCTTATTTTGCAAATCTCAAGTTGCTTGTCTGATGGTACATGTAAATTTCTTGACTCACCAAGATCTCTTCACTTACTAATTGGATCAAGCTCCACAGGAAAATATTTTCATTTATATATTTTATAAATTTCTATTGAATTTTAATGAACTAGGTTTTTTTAGTTAGATTGCTGACCAGTTGTAGTAAAACAATCAAATCGGCCTAAAATCTGACAGACTATGGCCGCTGATTTGATTTTGGAACTAGTCTAATAAAATTAATATTACATCGGTAGATCTGCTGAAATAGCTAAAGGCAGGCTTAGAAATTATAAAGTTTGCAATCATTTAAAGTATGGTACATGTATAGACATCTGACCATGACTCCTTCAATTTATATTTCACACACTCTCTCTATTCTGTCTCTTCGTTACTTACATATTTGTGGCAGTTGCAGTGGTTAGAATGTCTTCTCAAGGTCATTTGTTTGTGTGCTATACTCCGCAATAGGCCATCTATTTAAACTAGTCTGTCATCTTTTTATTTGCGAATATGTGTTTCGTTTTAATTTCTAAATAACCCTATTTTAATTACACGTACATAACCCAATGAATGATACACATATACAATTTATGTATTCCTTCACTGTATACTTGACCCAATTAATTGAACACATACACGTATATGTACCCCTTCACTGGCTTGTCAACAGTCTGCATGCTTGACATTTTATGAGGTTAGCAACTGGTTAAATTATCCGATCAACATCTGTAGGAAAAGAGGTTATCGTTTTCTCTTCTTTTCCTTGCTTTGTCGTCAATGAAAAACTGAATGTACATGTAGAAGGGATATCTAGCCCGCAGGGTCGTTAAATGACTAACAAGCTTGGCATAACATGTTTTGTTAGAAACTCAATCTGGCTAATGCCATGCAATCAATACCATCCTTTTTTCGATTGAATATACAAGCAACCCACTAGAATTTGAAACGTGTTATGATCACCCTATTCAAAATACTGTACACCATTTTGGTATACCAATTTTTGGGAATAACTATTTATTACTACATGTGTGTTAGATAGTGTGGTTGATGTTCCAGGTCATAACTAATTTTGAACTGAAATTATATGATTGAAGCATGTTATCATTTTCTAAATACCTTCATGTAAAATCTCAAATGAATGATGAAAAAATAATTTGAAAATGTGTTTTACTTTTCATAGAGAAAGATAGCGCTGTGAATCAGTGGACTACAGACGATGTTGGTACCTGGCTGATCACCATTGGGCTCGGTGAATACTCTCAACTCTTCATGCGTAATGACATACGTGGCTCGGAGCTCCTGCAGCTACAACGACAAGATTTCAAGGTATTTTAATTTAAATTATGATGTCACAGCACAACTTCATGTCACGACATACATGTCATAGCACACCGTTCTGTCGCAACATACATATCACAGCGCAGTATTATGTCACATGGTACGTGTCACAGCGTCATATCATATGGTACGTGTCACAGCACAGTATCATGTCACATGGTGTATGTCACAGCACAGCGTCATGTCATATCACATTGACAAATTGTAAAAGTAATAATTTCTGTCTGTGAGCTCAACGTGTTTGCTGTAGATATACCTGCGTATCTATTCAGAGTGTGAAATAGGACTGACAATGTAGATACATGTATCTCTCAATAGCTTTACCTACGGCTCTTTTTTTAGGACTTGGGCATTACAAAAGTCGGGCATATAAAGAGAATCCAATCCGCCTTGAAATCACAAAGTTTGGGGAAAAGTACTAACTCCAACCCAACAGGCAGTGATCATGGCTAAAGTTTCTATTCCATCATCAGTTACCACAGTTTGGACTCTGGTTGCACCACCCTTGTGTGCTCATCTCAAACTGGAATATTATAACAGCCTAATCTCAACTGTAACTGAGTCATGGTCTCGCTAAATCACCCAACACTACCTTTACTGGTAGTACATAGTTATTAATAATCTAAGTATTTAGCACTGATAGTAATATAACTATGTTAATTTATAGACTTATATAGCAGTAGCAGAGTAAAAGCTAGGCTCTGAGTTCTCCCTCATTCCACAGTGTTTACTAAAATAGACTACTAGTAAAGTAATTAAACAAACATTATTGCTAATTCCCTGGGTTATGAAACAGGGTATGACAACTCCCAATATTGAACTTTCTAATAGTACCATGGTATTGTAATACTGCTACCAGTGTCATGATGTATGCATTAGAAAGAATTAAATGTCATGTTATTGTAAGAATATGCAGTATATTGTATGTTGATATTACATGTTTTAGTGATTTATATGTTGTATGTACTACATATTATGTAGTACATACAAGTATATATGTATGTACTTCATATACATGTATGTAGAGTAGAATATGGCAAGCTTTGAGTTGGGTAATTCAGTACTAAACCTTGATCCAATATTGATATTATGTTGCTAATTATACATGTATGTCCATACTATATGTTTTTCTGTCCTTTTGTTTTTATGGTTATAATATGAGTTATTTTTGGAAGAAAATTAGGGATGTTGTATTCACATGACTGTATTTTGTGGTGTAAAGTAGGTAAATTGTCAGCTCCAAACACCATTATTGAAGAGTAGGTCCCAATTATTTCTGTCTAAGTTTAATGTGGTATAGCTACTTTTTCTCACTCCATCTGGCTGGCCTTGCTGAGTAGTCAATATTGTCTCATAAAGTGACTGTTTCCTTTTCTTTAATATAAATTAATTTTGCTGCTGCTGGACAGCTGCCGACACCCAACTATACTATTGTCTTTTTTTAGATTTATTGCTTTGTTCGCTATTATGCTGGTTTTATTAATAGTGTCTTATTCTAAACATTGCACGTAACTTGGTATAATTTATTTGTTGCACCATTGTAATAAAATCTCCATTATCTTCACCACTTTTGTATTTTTACTTTTTCACACGTGGGTGCGATAAGGGTATCAGGCACGGAAATGCAAATTTGAACCAGTCATTGATCGAGACTGGCAAATACATGTAAATTTCTAACATTCTGGCAAACAATATGGACAATACTACAAGATGACTCGACGGCCAATAATGGAGTTAAAAAGCTATTTTTAAAATATTACGAATATTTTAAAGTTCTGCAACAACTTGTATAGAAGTCTCTCAACAGGAAGTCAACTATTATGTAATATTATTTTAGAAGTTAATGAGTTGATGTTTAGTGAGAAGAAATGGCAACTAGTTCTAGTCATGGACGACGTAGTAAGATTTATAAAACTATCACATAAAGTGAAGATGCATCCACATTGGTATCGTAGTGATTGTCCATTATACACATGCAAAATGTTCAATAGGTCAAACTAGCGCATATTACGAAATTACAATGTATATACTCATACGTGTGGAATGGAAAGTTGCTAACAGCTAGAACTGTCAAGTACAAGTAATTTGCTTAAACTACTAGTTGAGGTTGAGCAGCATGATTGTAATCTCTTGTTACGTTTACTTAGTTAACTTCTAATAATAACTCGATTTCTTTGTTTTGTGACCTGACAGTCAAACAGAGTCTTATGTGCCCAAGATAGCTCAAAATAATCGGTAGATACTATTTGGCGTGTTCATTCATATTGTATATCATATTGCTGTATAACCACTCTCAGGTTCCAAAGACTCCAAACATAATGCAAACTTGAGCGCTCCTAAACAGGTGGAAGAGAAGGTCTCATTCTCCAAACTCAAGAAGATTGGAAATGATACACTGCAGAGTGAGGCTGTAAAAATAGCATGGAAAGCTGTCAGAGATATCGTCTCTCTCAAACTGATGGGTCAGTTCATATTTTAAAAAGTTACTAATAGGCTAAGGACCAATATTGACCATATAATTGCTACGGTGGTAGAGTGTATACATTTAACATAAGATGAAGGCCCATACCTGTCTAGCCTGTCTGTAATTTGCTACATGTAAAGGTTTGTATTGACGCTAGCCGGGTCACCTAGTCTTATGCTGGACAGGGGTTTGTGACACAAACTGGGACCAGGATGGACTATGGGTAGCAGGAAAACTGTTCACTCAATCTTGGTGATTCCCAAATCTGACAGTCAGATTTGGGAATCACTGATATTAAGCGCACAGTTGTCTGCTACCCATGGACCACCCTGCTTCTCAGGTAGGTGGTTAGTATGAAGACTGGGTATTAGTAGCACTCGCGGTAAGTGTAAGGTATGTACTCTACCGTAGCTCACTAAACTGCTCCCTGATAGATCAGCTCTTTATGTGGCAACAATCTCGGTACGGGGGGGGGGGGGGGGGGGGGTACAAAGTCGGGCTGAGTCAGACATATTTTATACAGTACGGTAGACAGGGTTACTGTATGCACATCAGTACATGATGTAGCCTGAGCTCCTAACCTAGCAAAGTATGTGTGTTGATGAAATTCATAGAATAATTTATCTATTCATTCACGGGCATACTAATTCAGCCCTTCAGTGAAAACACCTGCAGTACAGATCCATATGAGAATGATAAAACAACATAAATGAAAATATAGAGTTGTCTTCTCTCTAGCAACACCATAGCAAGATGAGAGAATTCATACTTTACCATGTATTTGTTTTACATATACATCCACATATAATATGAAACGCATAGCACATAATTATAGATATACTCAATTTCTGTTTATGAACATCTAAACAGGTGACAGGGGTTGTGCTGTACCATATCTCCATGAGGCTACAAAATACGGCTTATTAAACGTGTTGGTTAAGGAAAGAAAACATTTAACGGAGAAGCTAGCCCGCAAACCTTCTGTTATGTGAGTGCTGTAAAGATACATAGATGTACATGCTGTGTAGGTTCTTAGATCTATTACATGTGTAGGATACACGACTCGTGCAGCTGTTCGAAAATATTAGTTGGAAAACTGGTATTGGAAAAGTAACTTTCTGTAAGTGTAAGTGCCCAAATCTGTGATTCAGTCGCGCAAGAGGACTTTCTAACTACTATCTTAGAAACGTTTGTATGGTGGTGTGTGATTTTCATTGGGTTTCAACTATAATTCTTAGGTATATCTTTCATGTAAGACACCCACGAAAATATAACTAGTCTACTATATAACTATATACTAACTTATCTCTATAATCTTAGGGACATGACATCAGTTCCCTTCACCAGACGTAAGACATAAGGTTTACAAAGTTTTTCCACATCCTCTCAGCTCAACTCTCTCATCTTTTGAATGATAGATCTACCAAATTAACTGGATAACATACATGTAGTTGTTACTTGAATTAACGTAATTAGTACATTACAGAGATATACATGTATCCAATATAATATTGTCAATTTATACAGTTTAATCTGGCTTATTTGCAACATTATCGCTATCTAGACACTGGTCGGCCCCACTAGAGCATATTCTACCCACCACCGTTAGAGTAGATGAATTCAGATCATCCAATAAAGTGGAGCTAATAGAAGCTGATTCAAGGGAGATGATGCAATACCACATTAAAAATGCAGACAAAGATCATGGTGAGTTATTGTACTAGATCTTGTTTGCTAGTAGCAATATAATTATCTGAAAACACTATAAATTTATGTGCATTTGGTTGTTATCTATTATAGCTAAGAAGAGTAGCTCAAGTGACAAGAAGCATTGTGATGTAGAAGTGCGGTTACACAATATACAGCACTATAAGATTCATACACAGTACCAGGAGACTCCAGTAGCTCTCAACAAACATTTTATAGGTCAGTGTCTCTGGCCTAGATATTGTACCGATTATTGCTAGCATCTGCACCAATTTCACATTATCAACTTAATCATAAAATTATCCAAGGCTACCTGCTAATCTATACCTACCTGTAGGCCTAAATGTTTTATCCATGGAGTTACCTTCTCCCTATGGTTGTATTGTATCTAACTGCTCTATGATGAGAATTTACGCGTACTTACACAATAAATTGAATATACAAATTCATTTCTACAATGAGACTACAACTCCCAAATTTTGAAATATTTGTTTATGCTCTCAACTGTAAAAAATTCTGCTTCTGAGCCTAGCGAAAATATGATGAATTGACTCTCAGCTATCTCTATTCATTAGTAATACTGATATGTTGGCTACATGATACTGTAGGTGTAGAGACCATTGAGAGAATCTACTTAATAACAGAGGTGTTTATAGCAAGCAAAGTTATAATGAATGTACAAGTAGGAGAGAACAGGTATCAGTGGAACAGTGAAGGAATGATGCCCGTTGGGTTCGTATTTAAGAAGTGTGAGATGACCCCTGCTGGTATACTCAAGTATGGAAATGAGGTAAGTGTGTTAGTAATCCAGAGACCATAGTGTTTTGGGTTTGTCTACTCTTGCACAAGATGACTTAAACCAGAACAAGCTCATGTGTATGACCAAATCTATGGTACACTACACCAGTTAGTTTTGGTTTATGCAGAGATGATGAAAAATTCACTGACTACTGGTTCAAGTACTAAGATATAAACTCTTTTTCCCTCTCTGCACAAATGAAGAGTGAAAGAGAGGGAGGACAACTTCTCATTACAATCATATTTAATGCATATCACTATAAAAGTTCGCTCAGAGCTAACTTTAATTTCACTCATGAACACTTCTGCCAAGGTTTTTTATCTTTTTATCTCAGTGCTAAAAACAAAATAGAGAGAGGACAATTTTACATTATAACCAAGAGCTTTGGGGTGTCCAAATTGTAGACACATGGACACAAAAAATATTAACTATTGGTTAGATAGGAAGTTGTCCTCCCAACCGAGTAAAGGGCAAGAAACAGACAGCAGACTAGTAAAACGGCAATTTCCACTATTCTAATAAAATTGTATCTTTGAACTGCGTAGGTGGACAGGAAGAAAGCACTGGAGTATAATTGGGTGGCATCGGATGACAAGGACACCAGAGTTAAGAAGACTAGCAAGAGTAAACCAGCAGATGATCCTACTCCGCAGTAACTACCTAGCGCATAGATGACTCATGCCAAACCAATGGAGTTGTCTACATGTGTCTGTAAAATGAATGTTATTGACTATGATAGCTCTACAATGTATGTTGCTCCTCTTCCCTACAACTGGTTTTGTTCACTGTTGAGAGTAAAATAATATAACAATGTTGAGTTAATGTTTGATTGGACATGTCAATGTGTATTTTTTTTAGAAAAAAACTGCTCTCAAAATTTTAAAACAATGATATAAATACAATTAAAGTTATAAATATTTGAATTAATTGTTAGTGTTGTCACTTTGATATCATCCGATGTTGACGGGCACAAAACTTGCTTGACGTCAACATCATCATTGGAAAGCGAGTAAATCCTAATCAATTAATTCAAAGTATCATGACTTTAAATTGCTTAGAACAATGTACAACAACTTGGCAGATAATCAATAGACTCCGAATATTTAAATACTGTGTACGATATAACAGAGGTATGACAAAGAGACGCAACATCACTGACTTTGATATTTAGAGAATTAATTTCAACTGGATATTTCTTAAGGCAAATATTAATAAACGGGTTATCACACTTTTGAAAGAATACATTTTGTAAACCATAAATAAATTTGTACTAGATGAATTATGCTAGTTCTGGCACAAAGTATAGCTGCTGGTTGGTAGTCGCTAGTATTATGGTACGTGTTAGAAGTCAGGATCGAACTTGCCAGAAGTACCGACAGTCATTTTCATACGATTCTCAATAATCTGCACTATCTCATTAGGTTGGGGAATGCGGCCAGTTTCCAGCTTAGACCACACGGGTTCGTCTAAAACAGATGCATACAAAATTTACTTTATACAATGTGCATGAGATGAACATTTGGTTAGCAAATCCTAAAGATGTAAGCCTACTTGATACGTCAAGCCAAAAGCCTTCTGTCATAAAAGCCAGAGTATTGTTCAAGCTATTAGCTTAAGTGGTACAGCTCAAAGTCGTACGAATCAAGTCGCACCATTCCAAGTCGTACAGAACAAGTATACTGTTTTAAGTTGTGCCGGTTAAGCTACACAGTTTTAAATCATACAGCTCAAAGTAATAAAATTGATATATATAATTTACATATTGACTATAACATTGACTCTCTCAGCAATACATGTTCTGAAGCATATTAAAATAGTGGAGTTATTTACCATTGAAGCTAACTTCGAAAGCACCGGTTGAAATTAGCTGTCCTTCAATGGCATTCCCAACAAAGAATAACATGAGACAGGCATACACCTGCAATGACAGCACAATATACAAAATTAATACGTAATACACAGTTGAAGAACCAACAATGCGCTAGTGCTGTGAATGTTCCAGTATAGTTACTCTATTAATACAATACCAGCACAATTACATACACACATGTAGCATGCCCTGTATATCATAGAATTAGCTAAAATAAGCCGCAATAATTCTATTCATAACACCATCTTCCTGTCATGTGAGCCTACGTTGACTTTCAAATGCTGAGCTGTACTCAATAATAACTTTAGAACACTAATTATGCTATCATAGTCAGTGGGTCCACCTACCTTGTTTTCTAAGGCTGAGGTAAATAGTGAAGGCGTCTCCATGCCAAACCATAGGAATGGATTTGTGTTTGATACGATACATAAGATTAGTATAATTTTTACTGAAGAAAGTAATTGTGCTAAATAATGTTTGAGAGCTGTAGGTGGGTAGTTATCTCCCTCGATTGTCAATCCAGGATATTTTTGGTGGAGCGCACTTGAGTACTGCTCAAACACCCTTCTATATCCTCAGGAGTAGCTGTAACAAAACAAATGGCATGCTATATACTGCAGATCTATGTGTCTATGAACACAAACAAATGGAATGGTAGATACTGTAGATCTAAGAGTCAATTAAAGGAGCAACTTAAAAGTTGTCCGATTACTGGTTTCAACCATTAGACGCTTAAAACTGTTGAGAATACAATGACAATACATGTGATAGTTCAGTTTCTCCATTGTCCAAATTGAACAATTATTATAAAAATATAATAACACCAACATATTATAATAGGCTTTCCCTTATTTAACCAAATGTAGCAGCACAAATAATTTTGACTCATGAGATTTATACAGTATATCATGATATTGGTGCATAGGTTGAGCATACAGTGTAACTCACCAATACATATTATACAGTATATTATGATATTGGTGCATAGGTTCAGCATACAGTGTAACTCACCAATACATAAATTTTAGTGTGGGAGCGGCAAGTTTGGAGAGCTTTGATTTGCTAAATGAGTCATCTGCCAGAGCTTGAGAACTTGCAGGATGAAGGCTGTTGAAACTTAGAGTAAAAATACTTAGAAGAAGGGTGGCTGCTGCCAGTTTCCCCATTGCAGTAACAAGTTGTCTCACTACTTCTGGTCTACAATGACAGAGTTTAAAATATGAATCAGCTATCATTGGGCCAGTAAGACTTGGTTCAACATCTGTGAACATGTCTTCAGGATGAAACCAAATGTTAGCTAGAGCAAAGAATGTACTGGGTTATAATTTGAAAACTGATGGTAGTTAGCTATGGAGACTCAGAAGGTACATTGTAGATTCACAAGAATAGCAGCAAAATACAGTTATTCATCCTATTGCTCAAGTTACTGAAAACACCTAATTAATTAATTGACAAACAACTAAATCACACCATTGTTGGGGAATGTCTTCTGCAACACTGTGACATCACAGGTTGTTTACACTTCCTGCCCCATCAGATCCTGGTACCAAAAAGATTCATCCTTATTGGGAAACATGTTTGTCTACCAAATGAAGAAGTATATAAGACCCTCTCTAATATTGTATTTTTAATTTGTATAGCAACCATGCTGCTAAAAAGTGTTCAACAATTCTAGTCTATGACTAGAATTCATAGTTATTTGTTGTAAGCTACCAAGTGTAGTAATTACAGTTTCCAAAAGTTATACTACCTTACTAAGTGTAGTACATAGTATCAATCTCCTAAACAAGTGTAGCAAGAGTCAACCATCATAGTTCAGCAGACTAGAGAGAGAAAGAGGTAAATGTACTATTTTTAATAATAATGTTAAATAATAAATATATTTCATGTTGTTAATTGTCAAGCAATGGATATTTAATATGTCTTTTACTATTGTTCTTGTAATTGCCAACTCAACCTGTCAATTTAATATTATATTATACACATACTGCCTTTATAATGTTGTTATATTCATGTATTCATGTAGCCTACCACTATCATTGTATTATTATTGTTATTGTATGCATTTTATACCATTGTAGTTTTTACGGTCAGAACTCGTTATTAGCAAGCAAATAAACTTGTTAAAAGAACTTCACTGATCTGAGTCCTGATCACGTCACAAAACAATCTCCGTATTAGTCGCTGTAACTCTACATACATCATTTAGTTTAGACTCATGAGCTTCTTTATTTTCTATCATTTTACTAAATGTTTTTAATCTGACCTCCTTCCTAATAAAGTTTAGGCTTTGAAAACCAAGTGTCAACCTTGACATTTTTAATAAAAGGTACAGCTCTCAGATCAACCATTTTAATACGGTCTATGTTTCTGTCACACAATCCAGAAGTTCTACATCTGTGAACATATATTTTGGAACTGGTCTGAACAAAGTAGTGTAGACCGTTTAATGGCTTTGTTAATTGCGATTCCCAGGTAGGCCTACCTGATCTTATCTATTTTTTAGGTAGGACTAAGAAAAGGATTACTTTAAACCTCCTTTGGTTTCGCATTTAAATGCCATGAACCATTTATTTGCACATCATTGCAACTTGTTTAGGTCCTCTTGAAAGATATAATAAATGAAATCAGAGCTATTCAATTTTAATGCACCATCAGATTATATTTCTTACCTTAATTCTTACTTCAATAAATTTAGGACACTCTAACTCCATCTTAATGGTACAAAAAATAGAGGGCCTCGTATGTTTAAGATAAGGGAAAAAACAGTGGTTTTGCAGTTTTCCAGCATTTCGCCGTTTTTAATTTTCAGATTGGGAATGTTGAGGCGTTATCCTTAGCTCTCGCATGGTTCTTGGTAGAAAACTGCTAAGATAGATATGTGATGCAGCATAGATTGAGGTAGGTTCTCCTCTTTTCGCAGCTCTTGCTAGTACAGGGATTTCACATTTGCTGTTTATGATATCACCTTATGCAGAGGATAGGGCTTCATGTTCGTCTTCTTGTGAGAGAATTCTCATTAAAAGAGAGAGTCTGTGATTCTTTTTCCTGTCTTTTAATGTTTGTAGTTTAAGATCAGTACGTCCTTTTGAGATTCCATGCCGTTCATTGATGTCCTTTACAAATCTAATGGCTTTGTTTTGTACATGTTCCACCTCATTGCTTATAGTAGTTTCTGCTGCGTCCCACAAGACATTAGCATACTCAAGAATGAGACGGCAGAGGCTTGTGTATGCCACTAGTTTTGCGCATAAAATAATTATTTAACATAAACATCTACATGTAATTGTATGTTTATATTAATTATTATACACGTTTTTATATAATAACTATAATAAAATTACAATAATAATCATTATTATTATAATTTCATTATGTAATATACACATATATAATTGTTTTAATTATTATAATCATTTGTTATAATATATAATGTAGTTAAATAAAATATAATTTAATAATAATTCAAATTTATAATATAATAATAATTTTTTTTTAATAATGTATTGCTACATTTCCAGCCTGATATCAATAGTATTGTCATTAAATGATATCTGAGGGCTTCTCAAGAGCCCGGAGTAATGTGTCTCTAGATAACTATGGATAGTTGCAAAATGAAAATGATTATCACTGTCCACAAAATCATACCATACCACACTGTATTACTAAGAATAGAAATAGCTATTTAGTATTTACATTTTATTTTACGTCATGCTATAAGCTCTTATAGATAATTGACTAATGACTTCAACTATGTTAACTGCTTTTTTTATGTAACATAAAAATATTATAATAATTATGAATTATAATAATAATTATTATATAAATAATTTAATAATTATATTATATTAAATATTCTTCTGTTACATAAAAATTAAAAAGCAGTTAATATAGTAAGTCATTAGTCAATTATCTATAAGAGCTTATAACATGACATAAAATAAAATGTAAATAGCTATTTCTATTCTCAGTAATACAGTGTGGTATGGTATGATTTTGTGGACAGTGATAATCATTTTGCAATAACTATCCATATTTATCTAGTCGAGGACCAACATCCCAGAGACACATTACTCCGGGCTCTTGAGAAGCCCTCAGATATCATTTAATAACAATACTATTGATATCAGGCTGGAAATGTAGCAATACAGAGTTAAAATTCATTGTGTCACAGTATTATTAAATGCATTTTTAGTTTGTAATAAATTGTATATTACTTGCATTTTATGTTAAATTTAAATTATTTTTATTCTAATCAACAAAATGAAAAAAAGAGAATCTTTACTTTTTAGCCACTTGGACTCAGCACTAAAATGGAGTTGTCTTCTCTAAAAACATTATCGAAAAGAGTGTCAATTGGGTTCGCTATATACTTTGCTTTGAATTTCCGCTTCCGCATACACTTGATTTAAAATTTTCATGCACATCAGCTGCTATTACGTTGCAGTAGGCCTAACACATCAGCTGCTATTACGTTGCAGTAGCAGTAGCAGTAGCAGTAGCAGTAGCAGTAGTAGTAGAAGCATTCTATTAGTAATAGTATTAGTAGTAGAGGCAGTAGTACAGAGAGTATAGACTACTATACTATTACTGCAGTTAAACCACTACTGTCTCGCCATTCAATATTTGCAAAGAATACTGGTCATCTTATTTCATGAGGATTGATGTGCTGTTTGTCTTTGTAAACCTAGTGGCAGCCAAGATAAACTCATTTGAACATTGGCTATTATCACCTCCATTCAGCATTGAGACCTGTTAAGTTCCTATGGCTATGCCTGTCCCAAGTCTATACTTGTAACTTATGTACATAGGTAAGCTACTAACTAACATCAAATAGCCCAGTAATCTTATTGAGCCAACACTAACTGTCATTCTATAAATAACTCTTGTGCACAGTGATGAATAAGTAAGTTAGAGTCATGCCCACAAAAACAAGGCAATGCATTGCAAGTCCTATGGCTATCTCTGTAGCACAGTTTAATATTAACTGCTTGAGTGCTTCCAAAATTCCCAACATAGGCTGATTGAAAGTGAAATCAGCCAATATTAAAATAGGGTTTTCTTGGCAGCTGCTAGGTTACCAAAGATAAACAACACATCAATCTTACTGAAAAAGGATGAACAAGATTATTTGCAAATGTTGAATGGTGCGACAGTAGTGGTTTAAGATTTAGGTACCATTTGGGGATTGGGGTTAATCTTAATGCAAGTTTTTATGTAACATACATAACAAACATTAGGCTTAGCATTGATTTGAATGAACACGTAATTGTAATTGTTATTCATTGGTTATTCTGTATGTAGGTATTCACTATTCATATATGCAGGCCTACACTGGCGACGTTCAGCAGTTTAATGATAATCGCGTACTGCTGCTCTATATTCAGAGATTGTCTATTTTAGTAGTTGACTGTGGTTCAAGTGGATTTGCAAGTCACCTGTGCATACTAATATAATATTGACTAGTGCACTGCAATATTGTGTTCTCAATTCAACACTGGAAAGAAATGGGTAGGTGATAGTATGCACATGTTTGTATTAACAGTAGTAACTAGTTTTGTTATGATAATAATTACCGATGTAAGGTGAATACAAACTATTCTACAGGCAGGATCTTGTTCTAAAATTATCTTGATTAAATCTAATCGACTATAAAAAGTTATGTTGTCTTATTCTTGTCACAAAACTGTACATCGTGAATGATGATTAAATATCGGAAGATATTGTTGTAGCTGTGAGATTAGAATGTGCTGTAAAGAATTATCACTGGGGGAAAGTCGGATCTGAGAGTAAAGTAGCCCAGTTTGCTGAAGCAAATAGTAGTGGGTTTACTGTAGAGGAAGGAAAAACATACGCAGAGGTTAGTCATAGGTGTCCAAAGACGGATAAGTTAGTATGAGAATCCTTGTGAGATTTTATAACCATTCAACCGTTCCTAATTCAAATTAATACAATTCTATGTCCATGCTTTATTACAAAGGTTGAAGACCAAGATGGAGTGCTTCAGTGAAGTTTTGGTAGTTTATTGTTTAAAGCTTGAATTATGTTTTGCGCATAAGTGAATGGCATTTGTCCATATGTTGAGAACTGCTTAGGCATTTTTCTCGCTTTCTATTGGTACTGTTTTCGGAAAACTTGCATTATAGAACGGCCAAAATACTTTTGTGGTGAATAGCAAAATTATGCAAATTTATTACTAATCTGGTTTCGATAATAAAAATAGGTATTGGTGCTCGGACTCTCAAACTAGTTTTAGCTATGCTGCTAAACTAATGATGAATATGATGCATTCACTTGCATATGCCTGTGTTTATAGCTATGGATGGGTACTTTAGCCACGGGCCCATCGGTTGTGATGCCAAGTGGGGTGCTGCTCTCTGACTATATTAGTAAGAACCCTTCTTGCCTCGGTTCTACGATACTTGAACAGTTTGAGGAACAACTGCCCTTCCTCTTCAAAGTTCTATCTGTCAACAAGTCTCTCTCTATACAGGCTCACCCAAATAAGGTGTGTTGGTTGTGACAAGTTATACTTGCCTACTTTTAAATACATGTACATATAGGAATGAAATGATGTTCTGCAAATGAAATGAGGCATAAGCTAAGATGTTACTTCAAATTGTCTAAGACTGATGGCCACTATTAAATACATGTTTTATTCAGTTTTGGTCTCATTTGTCTCAGAATACTGTTCTATCATCATCAATCTAATCTCTATATAATCATAGAGTACCATTACTGTACAGAATAACAGCATCTCTGTAGTTATGAGAGTAAAGATGGATGTGATGTGATATTTTTAGAAACACGCAGAAGAGCTCAACCGTAAATTTCCAGACAAGTATTGCGATCCTAATCACAAGCCGGAGATGGCCCTCGCACTAACAGACTTTGAAGGAATGTGTGGATTCAGACCTTTCCCTGAATTGCAGTCATTTGTCCAAGGTGTGACTAAGGCTATTCTATTCTTCCATGATTCAAACAGGAAACAACTTTATATCATAGCAAGCGAGCATATACTTATATAACGTGCCATTACTTTATATCATAGCAAGCGAGCATATCCTGATATAACATACCATTACTTTATATCATAGCAAGCGAGCATATACTGATATAACATACCATTACTTTATATCATAGCAAGCGAGCATATACTGATATAACGTGCCATTACTTTATATCATAGCAAGCGAGCATATACTGATATAACATACCATTACTTTATATCATACCAAGCGAGCATATACTGATATAACGTGCCATTACTTTATATCATACCAAGCGAGCATATCCTGATATAACATACCATCACTTACTTTATTGTAAACACGTTACTGTAATTATGAATATAGTCACATTTTACCGTTCAATTATTTCCCAACGGAAATCAAATATTTTACAAGATATAAACTCTGAACTTTTTATTTTTTGGAATGTTATGTAATTATTTAATACTCAATGTATTACCATATTCAGGGGTGGATGAGCTAAGAGCAGTAATAGGGGCGGATGCAGCAGAAAGAATCGCCAGTACTCAGCCCAGCGACCTTGAGAGTGTTAAGGCTGTTATTAAGCAAGCATTCACAGGTCTAATGAGGTGCGACTCTGCTGTAGTACAAGAACAAGTTTCCAAACTCACCAGCAGACTACAGGATACGTCTGCAAGCACTGGCTGTGAGTATCATGATAGGGGTTATCTCATTGGTTCAAATACAATTCTCAACTGATTTACCCGACTGTCCACTATTGTATATATGGTGGTTCGTATTAGAACAGTTGTGATGTTTTTAGATTGCGTTGTATTTGCTGTAATTCTTCTACTGTAAGCAAAAGCTTCAATTGAACTTGAGATTTTATCAAATTAGCTACTAATGTCTACCTGGTTTATTTTAAGAACATTGGTGCTAGCTGTTTTGAATGCCAATACTACTTTTCTTGATACCTCGAGTAACTACGCCTGGTTCAGCCGCCACCTTTCATTACACATTCACACTCTATATACTCCAATACTATACCCATATTTTACTGTGTTAGCCACATATTGTCCAGTGAAAAAAGGTTACCGAAATTGTTGGAAATCAATTATGAAGTCACAATCGTATTCATGTACAACTGACGTCAGAAGGACATAACTCCAAATTTAACACAGCACACCCTGACTCCATATTTTTACACTGCAGGCTGCAGTAGTTATATTTATTTTATAGCCTATCATATGCACATCAAATTTAAGTGTGCTTTAGTTTTTAATATTGTTGACAGCATTTATTTACTGTAAAATATAGTCATAGAAGGAATACCTTTTGTGCGGAACATATTGAAGTTGTCTTCTCTTTTGTCTTCCAATTTCTACATGGAATACTTTACTATATATCTCAGGTATCGATGATTCGTTGAGAGAGCTTATAGTCAGACTAGATAGCCAGTTTCCTGGGGATGTTGGCATCTTCTCGGCATTCTTTCTCAATCATATGAAACTGAAGCCAGGAGAAGCCATGTTTCTTGCCGCTAATCTTCCACATACATATCTATATGGAGGTAGGCTAGTTTCAAAGATATATCAGCAGTTTCTTGTGTATTCTATCCCTAGATTTCGTATTTCGGTAAGGGTTTATTATTTCTGAACGTAGCATTTTGGTATCTTCTGGATGTCATTCAGTCTAGCTTGTTATTTGTTGTTTAAATATTTCTGCTATGGAGAATTTTGTGTATTTTCATTAAAGATGAAATGTGATTTTAGACTGTATGGAGTGTATGGCTAAGTCAGATAATGTGGTGAGGGCGGGCCTAACCCCCAAATTCAAGGACGTTGACACTCTAGTTGATATGCTTGATTACACCCCAAAGTCAAGGGAGGATAACCTCATGTCCTTTTCATTGAGAGAGGATGACTCCAATGTTAAAGTCTTTCAGCCTCCAGTCCCTGACTTTGCAGTACATAGTATTCAGGTAGGGTGGAAATACTTTGGTCCTAATGCTAAATTCATTGTACTGACTACAAAATGATGCATATAAAACCTCATTTTTATTATGCAATATAAATATAAATGTCAACTGGACATTACTTGTTGAGGCTGGAGAATTCTTTTCCTCGGTCGGGGATGACGTATTTGTATAGCCACCAGATATTCCCACTTCCAGTTAAAGTAACGTTATTTGTGTTTACTGTACCTTGTAGGTACCAGCTAGCCAGACATACAAGATGACTGTGGAAAATAGCGCTAGTATTCTAATAGTTGCACAGGGTGAAGGTAGTATTACTGATCTTGGTCAACTGAAACCAGGTCATGTGATATTTATACCAGCCAATGACGGTGTGAGTATAAAGACAAACTGTGATATGACTCTATATAGAGCTCTGTGCCTTCCATCAAAGTGAACTGCAACGACCTCTCTCTGACCTACTTAATATCTATAGACTATAACCTATAACCTTTTATATGCCACTCTATTGAAATCTATATCAACTCAATGTTATACATGATTGTATATGACATAATATACATAGTTATAATGTTGGAGTCTTGCCATTTATATTTTTTTCTCTTTTATTTGTTTTTATATTGGAATACATGTAATTGTGAACAACTAAGTACAGCATGGCTATTGAGTTGTCTTCCTTTACTCTATGTGTATATGAATTCCACTCAGTTTAATAGTTTTTCCTTGAGAACAAAATGACTATTCAATATAATTGTTTTTTATGGAGAAAACAGTTTTGTGATATCTTCTTTATGCAATTAAAGTTCCTATTAATAATAAGCTTTAATATAATATACATATTAGTCTTATCACATGTAACTATTCCTTGAGTAACAAAAAATTAAAAGTTCAGTGGGTCATCCTGCAACAGAATTGGTTTGATAAACAGTAATTGTCTCCCCTGGTAGCTTGTTCACTCATCACCCTAATTACCTGCTGTGATTCTTGCTAGCTATCAGCAGGTTGTCTTTTTCTGTGGTAGGCTGATCATCTGGAACTGTTGTGTAGCCATAGGCAGATTGGTGGATTCTGTCCTTGTCAGCTTCTGGTTTCTTCTTTAGTCGATGTACCATGGAACCTGCATTCAGATATGCAAGTAAAATATATTTTGTATAACAACGAATAAATTACAAAGTAAAGTCCAACATGATATGCATATATCACTAGTTACATGTGAACAACACTTGGAATATTATAATAAATAAAGAACACCTTGCTATGAAATATACATAATATAAATACGCTATTGTAGGTGCTTGATGTCCATTATTTATTTGGAACGGCAGGGAACTGCAATAAAAAATCTTTCTCTCTGACAAAACAGAAAGATAGAAAAAAGTCATTCCCTCACCACTCTTTTATATTTAAATATTACGATTTTAGTGTTAAAGCTATATTTGCAAATTCTATATTTTGAAACATAGACTATGACAACAGCAATATTTGACAGTCATAATACAATTTATTGCATACAGTATAAACTGTAAACATAAGATACTCTGAGACAGCTTATTTTACTAGCAGCATGATGCCATGTCAGGAGTCAATAACACAACATGACATAAATTATTACAGCTCGATAGATGTATAGTATTGTAGTACAGTGTATATGTATCATAGCTACATGTACATGCATTCAGACATTTCAACGCTGCAAACCTGTGCAGGCTGATTTATTGTAAACATAGCATTCCAAGTCACAAACCTTTGTAAATGTGAGGTTTTCTTGTATTCTGTGTTTTTTCTTGTTTAGGACAAGATGTCAGTTGAAGTGTTCCTATAGGTTGATCCGCAATGTGGTAATCGTCAGTCAATGGCATACTTAGACTTGATAATATTGATTCTTTCTCAAACCTCACCGCAGGGTGTTGGTAAGAATCTCTCCATGATGCTCTACTAAAAGCCACAAAACGGTTATATAATCACTTGCTTGTTAGTAATACACATAGGATTGCCTCCCCTAGTGACTGAGTGTATAATAGTATAAACAGAATTCTATAGTCTTCAGTTGGAGGAGGCAACTTCAAAGACTAAATTGTAATTTGGAAAGAACAGGTAGGAAGGGAGTACATAATATATTATTTGAATATTTGCTTGTCTGCAGCAGTAATATTTGCTTCTGCACATGATCATGTCTAAGAGTGCTTGGATATTAATAAATATTCACCCTGTAACAATATGACACTGAGCTTCACCTGGCATTGGATACATACCATGCCTACCTAGTTCCACATGAGAGCCCTTTACTCGCTACCCAAATCTCAGTTCCTCACCCAAATTGCACACCTAAATTTTGAATTTCCCTCAATTGTACCTGAGGGGCTTGACAAACACTTATTCCGTAACTCTACTATCATGACTTTGGCATGCATACCTGCAGAATTTTTTGGACTCCACACTTTTGCTTGTAGTTATTCTTGGAAATTGTGTTGCATGTTGTTTGCTTGATAGAGTGTTAATCTGAATAGGTTCAAAATATAAATTACCATTATACCCTCTCCATGCCTACAAAGATGCAAGCAGATGGTGTGTTACATTATTCCTAGCTGAATAACGACAATAATGTGATTCGTTTATAATATATGCGATGCATAGCGACGAAGTCAGTTGCTTAGTCGAGACTCGCCCTCCCACTGTGGTTAAGGCATCCAAATGTCAGAGTCATGATGACTAATGATAGTTTAGCATGCCACATGTCGTTCCAATACTATATACATGTATGTACATGTAGGTTGAAACATAGGAGGCTTGGCAGTGACCAAAGTGTTCAACAGTTAATGGCTGGATTTAACTAGCAGGGATGAATTCAACACATTTACCACATCTACACGTAGGCTACACGAATTGTAAAATATTGGGCAACTTTTATTTTTATTAGACTACTTTATACTATAATTATATACAGATAGGTCTAACTAATGTCAGCTTACCTTGAGGGGATCCATGGGGCATGGCTTGCTTTGACTAAGGTAGACATATTTTACTAATGATGGAGTTATCCGTCCTTTGTTGATTGGAGACTCTCGGCTTTCAAAAAATGGTGTCTTTGGTCTATTCTTATTTCCCGCTAGGACAGACAATGGTGGTGCAGGTGCTGATATCAATCGTCTGTTTTTGATGTCCTGAACACTAGCCTTTTTGTGGGAACTAAAATGTGTTGCAAAATGTATTTACATAGCACTATGTATGATCCATTAGTGGCAGCATCATTGTAGGTAAAAAGTAGCTACGCCCGAACAGGGACTCGAACCCTGGACCCTCAGATTAAAAGTCTGATGCTCTACCGACTGAGCTATCCGGGCAGCTGCTGTAGTTATCAAAGTCAAAGTCAAAATATTTTCTCACCTCAATATGCTATAGTATAACTTCACTGCTTCATCGTCAAGAGTTGAGGCTCTATCTAGAGAGACTGTGGTGGAAGCTGTCATCCCAGTAACACTTCTTGTAAAGTCCTTTCTATATTTGACATCCTCGTCAAGGTGCTGGTAATTGTTCCTCATCTCTGACGTGGCCAACATAGCTCCTTCTTACCAGTCAATTCTGTATAAATGAACTAAACTTGACTTGAGTAGGTCCCAACGTTTCTATGTGCTCTTATGCTTTGTATGTGTACTTATCCACAATGTGTGTCAAACAATAATAGGGTATATGAATACTCCAATATTTGATAATATAAGGGTTCAGACTTTGTTTTCTTTAAGACAGCATATGAATAGGTAGATCTGTCAGCATTCCATCAGATAATCTTTCTCCTTATTCAACTTCGTGCTGTAATCAAAGAGAATATGCTATTGATTCTAGTGTTTGAATTGGATTGATAGAATGTATGACAGATCTGTACCAATACTGCCAAGATGATTATCCTCATTGTATGGTTATATAATAAATTATATTCAATATTTACAGTGCTATATAATACCTGTTCCTTCATATGCCTTTTCTCTTGGTGCAAGCAATTAACACTAATACCTCACAGGAAATAATATTATTTTATAATGAAATCAAGAAATCAATAATAATAATATTATATTTATTAATATGATTGATATGCATGTAAGTACATGATTTGTAGAGTCTATAGAACATTTCAGTCATCTGTGTGTATACTGTATATAGCAATGGTGTCCAAATGGAGCTCCTTTGCAAGAGGCTGGGGCGAGGAGGGGGGGGGGAGGGGGTGAAGGCGTAAGCCTCGTACACGTGTGACATTCTATTTGTTTGTTCAACTGTTTAACATTCATGTATGTTATTTGGCTCAGTAATAACTGTTGATGTTGCTTGTCCGTTGTTAAATTCCTCCAAGTAAAACCTTATATATTCACCTGTTAGTAAGTATACTGTCCAGCTGTATATTGTCCAGTGGTATACTGCCCAGTGGTCTGCTATGAAGTGGTATGCTGTTTAATGATACACTTGTCTTGTGGTGCATATGCAGGTCTATCTTATTCAAGGACATCTAGTCATGGTGCACAGAGAAATTTGTTGGGCTGCATAGCACTTTCAAAAGTTGTCTTCTCTCTGTTACGAGAAAAACTGCGAGGAGATAACTCCATGTATTAAAATACTCGAGGTGGTTCCCAGGAATACCCTGCAGGTGTTCACAACAGTGTATTGGAACCTAGAAGAGTCCTGTGTTTTGGTGTCAATGAACTAGAGGGATAGCTGGTTTATCATTATTTAATGGATTAGTACCAATATTGACTAAGCACTAGTCAATATTTGCTAAAAACAAATAATAATGACCATATACATTATTTGTTATCAAACTACAAAATGGCCGCCAAAATACCTAGTATATGATATCGACAAGCTATGAAACTATAGGTTTGCAATAGTTTGATTATGATGAATAATTAGGAGTTCGTTTTTCTAACTTTTATGTCGCATTTGGAATGAGCTACGCCAAATTGAAGGGTAGATAACTTCAAGTTTTAGCACAATTTCTCCGAAATGGATAGTCTTGTCAAAATTCTTTTTCTAAAAAGTTTTAAAGTTTTTATAAATTCGTATATATAATCCATTAGTCACATTTAAACCTAGTGTGTGAAACTTGCGAACTCTTAGTAGTACACGTAGCTGTCACATGACCCCCCCTCAGTAGTGCATATCGTTGCTAGAGTATCCCATATAAATATAGTGTACGGTATTTACATATTCTAAGATTTAGTTGGCCAGCTGACCCACAATTATCTTGTATTATTTATCCAAGGATAGCGAAGAAATGTGAAGCTTCATCGGATGTATGAATCTTCTAGTCATCTAAAACTGCAATAGTACTAAGGCTCCCACCACCCAACATATGTACGTGCATTTCTTGTATATAATTCTAGTTTCTATTTGCTTGTCAGTGTAACATTTAGTCACACTTGTAATTAGACCAATTATTACAAAATGGCTACTCACTTTATACATGTGGTTTGGAATACCAATTTAACTCCTATCAACCTCTAGTTACCGGCTGTACCAAACTGAATGCTTCATTTTCTGGTTGAGTTTGCCACTACCACTGATTCTTTGAGCTTATATCGTAGAATGGAAACTTAACAGCAAATGTTGTTTTGGGTGTGAGCTGCAAGATTACTAAGTAAAATAGAAAGAAACATGTTTCTCCACGTGTCATGAATCTGGAATAAACTAAATTGTTAGAAAAATTGGCACCGCCCTAGACAATTGTTGTGTAACACTTTATATAGTGGAGAAAAGACAACTTCCAACTGTAATTCAGTTAGATAAAACATAATTAGACTCGCCTCATCTCATGTACATGCATTAAATATCCAGATGCTACCCTATTCAATTTTCTTAATTATAAATTGTTCTCAAATATAAAGTAATAGTAATATACTAATAATATGAATATAGAAATTATATTGATTACCTGTATTAGACAATTCAGTTCCGTGTGTAGATTCACAGTTCGTCTATCATGCCATTTCATGAGTACATATCCCCCTGATTAAATATTGCATTCCTAATAAAGTACAACAGGCTTAAGACTTAATTGTGCTGTCTGCGGTTGCTCATATGGTCACTCCATGTAGAGACTGATGATCCATGCAACATTGTACATTGGACACTGTACACATAGTCTCCTTATTAATAGTATAGTGGATGCATATGTACATGTAGATGCATGCATGCATCAGCCAGTCTGGCAAATTATGGTCAACTGTATACTACAGGCATATGCATACATGCGCAATAATTCAATGTTGTTACATCACATTAAATGCATAGGTGTCTCAAAACTCAACACAATAATTTAGCCACACATGTGGAAGTTGATGTAGGTCTATTTGTGTGCACTGTGAGATGTATGTACATGTAAGTGTAGTTGTGTAGCTGTGTGTACTGCAAGGTGCATGTACATGTAAAGGAATATGACAATGGTGCACACCGCACAAAATACAAATTCATAAGCGTACCATAAAATATATGACACTAAATCACTACCATAAACTCTTGACTAACTTTGCATTGATAGGCAAATAGAAACTGATTGTATACTTGATATTATACCGAAGTTTTCAATTATAAGTGAGCTGGCTATATTTAATGATCTCGGATGTAGGTGGAAGTTTTACATATTTTAATATTAGTTTCATATTTCTCTGCTAGTTTTACATACTGTACACCACTATATCTTTACACATGTGCGCTGTACACATATTGTTTACAATTCGTCGGTCTATATGTATGCAATGACATAATACTTGGAGTAGAAAAATTGTATATAGTAGCGACGACATATGCAAACACAAACCCTACTTTTACCACTCCCCCGCCCACTCCCCCCGCTGCAGAGCCTGTGTCATGGGTTCCTGAAAGACAGGGCTACAACTAAATAGAACTTTGATTCAAACCTTGGCCTTTGCTGAGTCTATAAGACCTCTCTGATGTACAATTGCACATAGGCCTATATCTGATGTATACATAGTTGTGATATGACATCCATTTGCATGCTCAACACTGACCAATCTAATAGAAACAAACCAATGCAGTTTACAGTTTGAACGAATATATATTTCCAGCCACAAAAGGCAGGACAAATAGTAGCAGGTAGCAAAATCATGTTCAGATTAGTTTAATATCATTACATACGGCATACATGTCTAATATTCTATACTAGGCCTACTTTCTACTCTAAATGGTACTATTAAAATTTATTTCCTGAGTAATTTCAAGCCAGTACATGTATATACAACCTTAATCATTCTCACTTAACGAACTGAGCGCTTCCATGGACGGCTAATATACCTAGCACTTCCATAGGGTAAATGTCTTTATGTATATGCAAGGAACATAACTCCAAACATGTGTTACGAGTTGGTCACCTGCATGGAAAGTGACTATTTTACTTTTGTATCCTTTGATATGCTAGAATTCTGATGCTTACTGACGTCATTTTGATGTTTGTTCTCTGTTTGTTGAAGTCTATGAGATACGGATGACTCGCTATTGATGTCTAGTTCCCCTAACTGATCGTACGACTCTTCAGTTAGAGCGTTGTAATGAGCTCCGTGCTCAGCACCAGCTGCTATATGGTCAATATGATTAGTTAGTGATATGTCGAGGTAAGGCTCGGAGTTGTCTCTTCCTGTACGAGGAGTCTGTGATATCGCACTTGTTACTCGAAGCTTGAACTAAAACATAAAACTGACACATTAACCTTAAGCACATTTTATATTTGAAATATTTTGACCTCAAACACACTTGACTTCATGACTTGTATACTAGACTATAAATAGCTTTGTATTGTATGAATGTCTGTCTGTGGAGTTCAACAATTTAACAATCTCGAGTTAGCTATTGCATAACAAACTAATTCATTATTTTTAAATATAAAATTAACTTTGACACAACCATTTAAACTTTGGGAGTGTGTCCAAGATGAATTAAAATCAATTCGGAAGCTTGTAACTGCACGATACACATTCACACAATAGGCATATGTATTGGTATACTGTATAAAAGGCTTGCATTTTGTACTATTAGTATAACATCAATATCTAACTTAGAAAAAATTGCATATGTACATGTATCTTCTGAGCATGCCTGAGGGTAAAACTGGTAAAACTAACATTGCGTTGATATGAATGCCTTTGAACAATGCGCTGCGTGTTGACACTAATATTTATACGTTAATACTGCGTAGCGTGAACTAATAAAGCAATAAAAATACACTGATCTGCTATTGTTAGCCGACTCAATGGAGGGAAGAAGCTTTGTCACCACATATAAGCCTAGCTAGGCTGTGAATGTAACATAGTTGTTCTATTCCCATTTCACCGAAGTTTCTAGGCTCCAAGTTGTGTGGTTATTCATGAGAGCACAGTAACATAAGTGTAGGTCCCAACTTTCCATAACAAATGACAAACATATCATCTGTTATCTATTTTGCTAGTTAGTAAATCCTACCAGTGAAGCTCTATTTACAACATACATAGACAGTGTTGCCAACTCTACGACCTAAGTCGTATACTTACGACTTTTCTCCCCCTACGTCTTACGACCACGACCTTTTACTAAATACACCTTTTCTACGACCTTGGAGTTATCTTCCCTCAAGGTCTATGATTTAGGATGGAATCAACGAAAGTCGTTGATGGAATATAAAAAAGGTCAATGTCAGAGGTGTTTACACTCAATGAGAGATCAGTGGTCAGTGTTTCTAAGCTATTTTCTATTAGTAGAGGATAATGAGAGATCAATGTACTAAAAGTTGGGAAATCCAAATATATTGTAAGATTTGAAGTTATGTTTTTACAGCTTCCAGTCTATTTTCATTGTTTGAAAATCTCTCAAATAAATCCATTGATTAGAAAAATGAAAATTAGTCAAAAAGGTATCATCAGAAAGTTTTGCAAGGAAGATTGGTTTAAAGATCCTAAGTTTTCTCAGTTTGAAAAATATTCAGATTTCTTGGTAAAATGCTAGCTCTGCAGTACTAAAACTGTAAAGCCAGTTTTGGTAGATGTGAAAGGCAGGGGGGAAGCGTGCTTGGTAAAACATGCCAACACAGAGAAACATCTGAAATTGATGGAAGAGGGAGTGAATGCTGACAAAGTAGTTTCTTCACAATCGACATTGGGTGATCACCAATCTCAATATAGAAAGGTATATAGATTTTTTTATAATATTTCTTCAAAAAATTAGACACACTTGTAGTTAAGCATTTGATAAAAAATAATTGGATGTTAAATAGTAAATTAATAAGAAAATGAACAGAATCATTGAACAATGAGCACTCTTTGATTGGAGAAATATATATATATTTACATTTATATAAATATTGAGTAGCCTAGGTAAGTACGTTAAATGAAAATGGTTAACAAGAACATGAAGCTGGTTAGATTTTTCCATAGCGTTGCATCCTTGTATAATATAATATCTTTGTTATTTTGTAGACAAGCTAAGCTGAGCTACTCTTTGCCAATTTCTTAGTTTTAATGTAGCTGACCATGTATCTAAGCTATTCAGGAAGATGTTTCCGGACAGCCAAACTGCAACCTCTTTTACTGCAGGAAGGACTAAATCAACAGCTTTGGTGAAGGAAATCCTGGGTCCTGTCACCAAGCAGAAGGTACACTTAACAATTGAAAATTATTGCAACCTTATTATTTGCTTACTGACTAGATTCCAGACCCTGATTTTTATTTACATGAATATGAAAATAAAGTGACTGTTGGACAGGTTTAAAAGAAACGCATACAAGAAATCACAATCTTTTTATACTATATGAAATATACATTTTATATTCTTCCAAAGTTCCAAAGTTAGGAATCTGTCTCAGTTGCAAGTTGAAAGAACTAGCTGAAGAAGGAAGGAGCAAGCGATCTTGCCAGACGTCCATCACTCAGTTTATTGGCAAACGGCAGCAGAAGACCCCATCTAGCACTGATTTCATCACTTGTGATTTTGTCGTAGAAGATCAGGCTGATGACAGTGAAGACAGTCTTTAGTACTAGGATTTAATTGTATAGCATAATATTATTCTTGACATGTGTAGCGTACTTTTCATTAGCCAGAATATAGGCTGTAAATACATAGTGATACAGTCAAGTCAATGTCTCAATATTTGATTTATGAGGAAAAATGTCAAAAATTTTCGGTGAAGGGGGGGGGTGCCCACACCCCACTTCCCTCCCACCCAAAAGTTTTCTAGACCTTTCACTATAATTTGTTGGCAACACTGTACATAGAAAACACATTCACCAACAACTTACTTGTGACTGTGGCCTCCCTGATAGGTCCTGCTCTGTGATTGGTGGTTCATCATCACTTAAATCTCCGGCGCTTTCATCATCGTCTGAATATATTCCTAGTGCCTCCTCCTCATCAATGTCAGATTGGTTATATGATATAGTTTGTGTATTGGTGGATTTCGAGCTATCTTCTATCAATGCCGTCTGCTTTAGAGTTGTCCTAGCATCATGACTCATAACTAATATCTAATAGGCTGCAGTAAACAGACGAATTGCTGGTAAATCAAAACTAGCCCTAAACCTACAAATATAACACATCAGTCAAAGAGGATGGTATTGAACAACTTCTAACCAGATGTGATTGAACAGTACAAATAGCATGCAATCATGTAAACACTAGATAGGGCTTCGCAAAGTGCCGTGTTAAAAGTTGAAAGTCAGCTAATCGTCGGCAACGATAGATGTTCACACAGGGTAAACCCGAGTAACCGTAATGTCCATATGACTACAGTGTATTAGTAGACATATATGTATAACACCAATGGAAGTGTTTGCTAAACATATACAGTAGATAATTGCTAGGGAGTTGAACTCTTAATCAATATTTTTTCATTACTGGCCCATATTTTACATGCATGAAATGATAGCCTCTGCTCTCTATGTTATATATATATAGCCTATATACAGAACTCAAGCCTATATGTTATAATTATGTACAATGCCTACAGTAGTACATTCATGACTTGAGGCTATATAGATGTGCATGAGCTACAAGCTCATTTTCATAATCTAACTTTTTACTGTTAGAGCCCTTCAGCTGATACAGTAATACACATAAAATGTACACCCATTATTACTCTGTGATGTTTATACTACATGTAGTTATATTATGTATAATATGTATACCAAATTAAACAATCTTATACTGCACCCAGTATATAGGCCTATTACAATTACATGTATGCTACACTGTAAAATAGGCTTATCTACAATGTACATTTTATCCAATGTATTGCAGGCTATGATACACGTCGGGTGCAAGCTTGCACCCCGTGGCACCGACAATGTATATGAACTAGTTACTATACCTGAAGCATAAATACAGTATATGCATATTACATGCACATTGCAATCATAGATATACATGTATCTACGACTGCACCACATGTTGCGTAATGTCGTTAGCCTATGCGGTGATGAGCTCTTTTCCATATGTTCATCTCAAATATCGTAAATTCTGGTTTATACCTATAGGCCTACATGTATTTTACGTAAATATAATAGGACTACATAGACATGTAGACTACACAGACGTATAGACTGCACACACATGTAGACTACAGAGACATGTAGACTACACAGACGTATAGACTGCACACACATGTAGACTACAGAGACATGTAGACTGCATAGACATAGACTGCATAGACATATAGACTGCATAGACATATCGACTGCATAGACATATAGACTGCATAGACATACGCACATGTGCATGTATATAGTCTTGCAAAGAATTATTTTTATTAGGCCGCAGAAAAAGCAATCCGTTGTAGAATAAATATTTCCGGCCGTCACTGGAGGACCTGGGATGTGATTATCAAACGGTGTGAGAATCATTTAATTATTATCACTTCTCTACAATTGTGAACAATGAGATGAAAATAGTTTATTCTTCATTAGATTAACCCTCTTGTTGTATAAATCAATATGAGTAAATTGCTCAGCGAACGGTTAGGTAAAAGTATTTTCATTCTCCAGAGTATAAGTACATGATGGGAGAGGGCAGTAATCAGCAGAGCTCAATGTCTAATATGGTCTAATAACTGTGGTAGTATCCTGCACAGTATAAGGGGTCTTTTTAACCTGACCTGGTGAATAAATTTGATCAATGATTTTGTGGTACACACAACATGGGAATAATATTTCGGAGTAACGAAAGGTCGAGTCGAAAGCTGGAGTGTGTATGATTTGACTAAGCTGACTCGTAGAAAAACAATTAGCAATTTCAATAAGCCATCTAGGTCATACAGTATCATTATTTTGACCTAAGTACTTCTTAAAATTATATTGTCTTATGTGTGTGTAATATTGGACTGATGTTGTCTACGTATAGCCTCATTACCACTGATTAAGGAAGGTAGGATAAAAACCGCCAGGAAAACTTTTTCGATCAAAGCTTAGGCTTAATTTTGAATAGCATAAAAACCAAGATCTATAACATGAGGCTACTAGTAACTGACCACTTAGGCTACACGACAGCATAAATGGAATTTACCATATTTTTCTGTATTTAAGGATACCTGAGTAATCAATAAAAAAAAATGCAGAAAAGATATTATGAATCAGCTTCACATACATGTACATGTACCCAGTAGCTGATGTCTCATTATAATAGTAGTTTGTATAACATGAAACTTGGACGACAATTATGCAGCCTTTGAACTCTAGAGCTAGACCTAGGTGCATTTATTCAAATAGGGTACAAAACACACAGCGAATAGTTCAAAGTGATCGAGATGTTTTGAGATTTTTCCATATACATTTTCCTTTCATCACAAGGCAACATGGATGGTATATTGAATTGAAAGAAGGCTGCAACATGCCATAACAGGCGTTCCAAGCACATATTATACTATGTAGCTAAGCTATTATTCTACCATTTCTATTGTCTTGTCTATTTGTTTTCAGTAACCCCAACCTAATTACCACAATAAGTCATATGGTGCAAAGAATCAAGGCTATTAACATTTCTACACCTATAAAAAGTGCTGGCGCCTCATCAGTGACTCATAACTGTAACAAGGTTATCGTTATATAATTATTTTAAGCGGTCATGAGTTATACAAGTTGAAAGATTGGAGATGTCACCTGGCAGTATTGTACTCACCTAGAATGTAGTATCCGTTAACGTAACTATGACTGGCATCCTTCTGATTAGCTGAGTTGAACTCTACTTGCTCACCTATCCCTGTGTGCAACTTGTTGAGAGTAGTGAATAATGGAACCATTGAATGAGCATAACAATACATACAATAGATGGTTACTTAGATATGTAGGGCAAATGGAGCTCAGTGGAATACCTAAGTAAATATAGCAGTCATGTGACTAACTCTGTACAATATACTGTTCACTCTAAACTATTCAAATTTCTATGAGCTAATTGCTTTTAAAACATGTTATGCAAACAAAATGCAGAGGCCTATTGATTTATTCTTAGAACAAAATTGCAATTGATTACTAATACTATGTTATCATGAAATTATCCAATGGGAAACTATTATTTATTGGCTCTACTTATTTTAGACAAACCTAATAAAAATATTTAATCACATGTAAGGAATTCAAGAACGATAGTATGAAATCTCTTCACTTAACCATAACTTATTTATCATGCATTGTATAATAGTATGATTATGTTGTAGTCAAGGACGAGTAAAGTAATGTTTACAACAGTTATATATGCATGGGATATACACATGTACATGCAACTTATTTATGAATCTAAACAATTTTTGATCACAGTTGTTTTATATAATTATATTCTTCACAAGATATATTTTTATAAAATATAACTTCTATTAATACAGACTAAGGTACATCACATGACTTGTAAATCACTATAACAAATAGTTATTCCTTTCTTGTTTGAAGTTTCTAAAATTTTGCTGCAAAGATTCTGTAAGTGTAATGTCAATTTTATGTTTATTTACATGTCATCTATTAAGTTGCAACATATGGACAGGTCCTGAAGTTGTCTTCTCCTATTTTGGCCCAAGGGGAGAAAACAACTTGCCTTCATATCAGCAATAATGATAAATTAGTTCAATGGTGACAATGAGCAACACTGTGCAATTGTTTTTATATTACTAGCAAAGTTTGCTGAGTAATCTAATGACATTATACATGTATTAATATACATTATGTATACATGGATCATTACAATAAATCAGTGCGTTTCCTTATCCACTTTTATACTGTATTACATAACACTGACTGCATTACATTATTATCATATTGTTCAGACACTAAGAAGACAAGTCCTTGTTATCAACATTGAAAAACAATGTTTAACAGAAAATATATTTATTCATATATGTATAATCCAAACGCATAATTATATCCAGCAGATGATCGCTTACTTAGTATATTATAACATAATATAGTAATTCTGTTGATGGATGACACTAACTTGACCTCCAGCAGATTGTAAAGTTCAACTAGAATTAAAAATAAAAGAAATTAACCATTTTAAAACAGCCTTCGTATCCCCAATATCTAGTTTTTTACTAGAAAACTAAAATATTATTTTATTAGTTTAGAAAGTGAAGGGAATTTGCCTATGGAATAATTATATGAGTTTAATGTAAAATATGCACAATGTGAACCAAAACTTAAGAATTACAATCACATAGAATAAACGGGTAAATCCAGCGTCACTATCATTAAACATAATTATTTGAAAGCGCTCACTTTTGTATGCAGGTCAAGAAAAGACAATCCTTACATCCACACAGATAATATTATATAAACTGTAATATACATAATATAGATTGAAAAAAACCTGACCACAGTGTGACAGATAATAATTATATGACATTGTTCATAGTGAGTAGTATTGAATTAGTGATGCAGCTAGCTCTAGATTGAGCAGATGTGATGTGATGCGATGTGTATAAAGTGCTATGTTAGAGTAGAGATACCAAGACGCTGCTGCTGCCATCCCTTGCTTTGGTCTAGTCAGCATACATTGAGTTCTAGCAAACTAAGTTTAATCACCAATTGGGAGAAGAGCTGAAACAACAGAAAACCATGTTGTCATACAAATAACATAGAGTCGTCTTCCCTTAAGGAATACTGATTAACTATATATAGGGAACTTTGTACCAACTTTAGTATAGAGAACAACAGACCCAATTCCATTGAATGATGACTTGAAACCACAAAGCTCCATTTTGTAAATTTAGTATAAACATTAAAAATACAAATAGCTAAATACAAGTCAAACCTTTTGCCATTGAAGGCACATAGTCATACACGTATATTGAATTCAGTGCCTATTAACATAGTGTGACTACTCACATGATAGGCAAACAAATAATATGTACAGTTGCATGACATCTATATGACACTAATTGGTATAATGAAATCCATAAACACAGATTTGGAGTTGTCCACTCACGACCATAATATTAAAACAGAGAGCACAACTCATAAACATACTACATGTGTACTACTTGTAACTGTACAACAGTAGATACATCATGTAAGTGGTAATGGACAGTACAATATTACTGCAGGTTACATACATGTAGGTACTTACACAGCTTGTCCATTTTCCATAGAATTATAGCTGTGGTGTGAGACCATGTTAAATTTGGTAGGGTACGATACGCCATCCCCCTTACTGCAAATTAAACAGAGGTTCAGTTGAAGGAGACACAATCATGGTTAATAATGAAATCAAGACAACTTATTCATAAACAAATATATTTGTGTATATGTACATGTACTGCATGTATTATACATATAATATGATAATTTATTTGATGCATTGCAAGGTGTGCCATAGCCACGTTGATAGTGGAATTGGCCTGTGGCCAAATGTTAAGCTTCAGCATTTCCCCACCAAACACACACCTAATTGTATCTGAATAATTTCAGCAAAACGACTATATTTTAGCTAAACTTTGAGGGTGGGCGACTGCGGTTACAGAGTAGGTGGGCCAGTGCTACGGAGTTGGTGGGCCAGTGTTACAGAGTAGGTGGGCCAGTGTTACAGAGTAGGTGGGCCAGTGTTATGGAGTAGGTGGGCCAGTGTTACGGAGTAGGTGGGCCAGTGTTACAGAGTAGGTGGGCCAGTGTTATGGAGTAGGTGGGCCAGTGTTACGGAGTAGGTGGGCCAGTGTTACGGAATTGGTGGGCCAGTGTTACAGAGTAGGTGGGCCAGTGTTACGGAGTAGGTGGGCCAGTGTTACAGAATTGGTGGGCCAGTGTTACTACTAATTTCAACTAGAATCCTTACTAACACAGTCAGTCAAGTTCGGTGCAATCTTGAATAAAATCATTTTATTCTATTTCATCGCCTGCACCCTGGCACCCGCAATAACAGTTCTGGTTGCTTACCAGGTCATAACGGGTAGAAACCAAGATCTGGAGTTATCCCCAAACACCTCTTTCCAGTTCTTGTCACGTCCAATGTTGAACCCATGCTTGTCTGGCCCAGAGTTGACAAATATTGGAGGTCTGAATGACTCTACAAATGTATATAAACACTGTAAATATTGGCAGTGATCCAGTAATTACCTCCTCTTGTCTGATGGAACGTTTGAAGACAATGACCCAATAAAATAGCCCTAGCTCTGAGTGGAGCATTGCCCGACCTATATGTACTAGACATGGATATTATAACTACAGAGGCCTGACTTACCCAGTGTGCTTTGGTTTCTGCAGACGAGGTAGAGGTGATAGCCAAGTAGACCCAGCACAGACAGCGAGAACATGATAGCTACGATGAACAGGAACAAAACATGGAAGTTCATAGGGGAACTTGAGGTAGCTATGCCCTGTAAGAGAATCATGATAATATGTAGTATTAGCTGGAAGACAGATAATAAATGTGTCATAAATACATGTACAGACAAAAGTAGGAAATGATACACCTATTTCCTGGTTGCATGATTATATTATGTAGGGCCTATATACAGATTACCTCCTATTATGATATACTACAAGTCATATACAAGTCATGTATGTTATACTGATAAAACAGTGCAGGCAGACCAGAGAGTAACCATAACTTCACTGCTTACTGATATGTGATACACAATACATTGCCCTTAGAAATTGGGTATATGACTAGAACTTGAATTGACCATTGCATACTTACACAATTTGTATTACTACATAGTACACTAAGTCAAAACAGAATGGATAACAGAATACGACTGGGCTTTTAGTGAACATCATGAGTAACCTAGTGTGAGCATTACTAAAGAGTGTAGACAGTTTCCCTAACACAGATATACATGTGGAGTCAGATTTATAGGCAATTGGACAAGGAAGAGCACATTTATGATCACCTGAAGGTACAAAGGAATATGGGTAGCAGAGAATATGGAGAAGGTATAGAGATAGAAGGAGAAGATAACTTACAAGAAAGTCATGCCCTGTGTACATTGGTAGGAAATGGCGCAGTGAGGATATAATAATGTACACACAGTAGAGTTCAGTATAGATGAGGAAGAGTACAAAGAACTTATAGTTACTGAAGCTTGCACAATTGTTTGTCCTGCAAAACAATGATTGAGTAGGGAAGTCAGGAAGATAAGTAAAGTTTTAAGACTACAACAGAAGTGGAGGAGGGGTATGCAAGGTGGAGGAGTTGAGGCAATAGTATTACACAAACAGTAATAGTATATCTTATACTACAAGATAGAGCATGATTAGTGAGTAATTACACTTAGTAATCATGTTAAAAATAACTGAATGATTTGCACCTGTCATTGCTTATTAGAGGTAACCATTGGCAACAACACACAAGTGTGTACAATGAGCACCCAATAAAGGTAATAATATAATATCCATGATAACAGTCAAGTCATTTCACTGTGAAACACTGACATCTAACAACCAATTCCATTGGGCTACAGGTTATATCCAGATAATTATTCATAGTGGCCAACAATGTGGATTCATTCAATTCCAGCATTCCATCAATAATTTGATAGACCTTATTCTATTGGCTAGTGACATGATACACCCTATTCTACTGGCCAGTGATATGATGCACCATATTCTATTGGTCATTAAATTAATACACCCTATTCTATTGGTCAGTTAAATACACCCACTTACCGCCCACATGTTGACAAAGTACTTTACATCTGAGAAGGCCACATACAGACAGTAAATTTCAGCATACAGTAGAAACAGTATGAAGTACTTGTAATTTATAAAACTAACACAGTTGTTAACCCTGTAACATAACAATCATAACAAAAACAGTGTTAGTATAAGAACAGATTAAACAACTCGCAATTGGTAGGGAATTTAAAGCAACAAAACTAAAGGAAATTTCTAATAATTTAATCATGCTATAAGCACATATAGACGATAACTAAAATGTATTGTGATATAGATACTGTAATAGACCCTCTTTTACCGTCCCTACTTGTTGTCTGTCAAAGAACTAAGGCTACAACAACTAAACAAGGTGAATTTAATTAACATATAAATATGGTAGCAGCAACATACCAAGGGCAATGATGATCCATCTTCAGTACACACCTACAGATATTAATATAACAATATGATAAACATAATATATCAACCTGCACATACAATGATGTAGGGCTATAATTTAATGTTATGTTGAGCAGTGAACGTGCATATAATATACATGTACATGGTACATAACCTTGTTTCCACACAATTATGTATGGGTATTATTATAATACTGCTTTACTTAGCATATTATGTTATACTCACATCTTTATATACTTACATACTTACACTATGTACTTACATTTTACATACTGAGCAGTGATGGGTTCTGTCTGGTTTAATACATTCACATATATGGCAATATCGTACCCCTATACAACATACAATCATGAATTAAGGGCTGCATGTAGAAGTGCATACATATAAAGCAATAACAATGTAGAATTCCTGTGTTATATATATTGATATATTTTACAGTTCAACCATTCACAGTAGAATATTGATTCAGCTTCTGTATAATTCATTGTACTGAATAGTAATATTATATAGCTAAACACTATATAAAACATCACACATATACAAGTATATCTAGTTATGAGAGCTATATTGTGAACACATTTTATCTTACTGATTTCAATGGTGATAGCTGATGACATCCGCAAAGGGCGGGACTAATATTATAAAAATTCTTTTATTGTAGATGAGATATAACTTGAGACCACCATAGCCCATGCGCATATCATAAACATACCAAGACAATAATTAGATAACTTTTAGAATCGTTGTAATAAATATAACGTGCACATTACCTTGGGTATGTGTTCGTGTCATTACTGGTAGAGATTCAACATACTTCTCGAGGAGTTGTGCCCCTCTCTCACGATCATCACTTCTCTCAGCTTCCTTCAGCATTCTAGATTGTTCCACAGTCAGATAAAACTGTAGGTAAAACAGAAATGATACAATGATACACTTCACAGATGCACAAGTAAACAACGAAACACTAATCTGGTATATGTCTATGGAAAAGGTGAGCACAGGCTACATCTACTAACCTGGTTAGGAGGTCCCTTTGGATCTGTGTAGACTATCTGATAGTAGGCCCAGAGGAACATGAATAATATTGGATGGTAGAGCAGTCCCAATATAACTACAACATCAGCACATAAATACATATACTTGTAATGAAGTATTAGAAGTCATTGTTTTATCTACATGTCTATACCATGGTTTGTATATCACGGTCCATCTAAGCCTAGACCAACAGTTGAGTTTGGTTGGTGTATGACTAAGAGATACAAAACTGTGCCGAAATTGTATTCTAGTTTAGATAGTAAAGTAGATTTCAATGGTTTAACTATTGCAACAATCTGTTAATTTCCAAAGAGAAATGTTTAGCAAGCATTAGTAGGTATGTATTCCCACCTTTTTCAGCTATGTTCTCCGGGGGTATGGTATCTGAAATAGAATAGCAGCTAATGATACATAGGCATACATTGACATTAAGCACAATTTCAAGATTGCACAATGACTTGGACCTATCAGACTTATAACCTATGGCATAAGATATCATGTCTAAAGCCAATTACTATGACGACAACGATACGTCTTTTTGAAAAATCTCAAAACGTTAAGCGTCTTAGTGATTATTATTATCAAACCATCATAACTATAACTAATGTTTCGACTTCAGTGACTAATCATTTATTCACCCCATTCTTGCTGATGAATAGTTTGAGCAGCAGGCGTATAACCATATATTTGTTAGCAAAGTGCAACTCATCCTTTAGCCGATATGACACTAGGTGTAACCCTATCATGCAGATGGAACGCAGGCTTACCGAGTTTCCCTGATCCCACAAGAGACTCAACTCAAATTTTGCTAAGCTACCCACAATTAACACCCCCACCCAGATACTGAATCTTCCTGATTTTCGTCAGTGGAACTTGGCAAGCCTGATGGAGAGTGACAGTTCCTTATTTATCATATATTTATTCAGAGTTTTCCATTGTAAGGGAATATTTTTGTCATATCCTACCCTCAGTTCTACATGTACCTGAGAATACAGACAATAATGTTCAGATCCAAGCACGTACATCCCTCAATGTTGGTGGCCAAAAAGATTTCATGAGATGGTCAGTTTTTATATAGGCTATGAAAGATGGAAATTCCCAAAATAGATAGAGAGTGCAGGAGGCCCATCCAATTTGTTAAATCATTATCCCTGATCTATGCCCCTACACTGATATGGTAAAGGGACATTTTGAAAATATCAGTTAGAAGCAAGACATTCTGAAAACGTTCGTTTGGCAAATACCTATTACGAAACTGTGTAGATTACATTTAGGAGACCACAACTCACAGATAATTAATTATTTTTAGTGTTCTACTAGTTAGCAGCAGTAAAAAGCAAAGAAAATATAGCCTAAAAATAAAAATTAATTGAAAGTCGGGGTTTGGGGTTTAAAATTTCTAAATGGATGTTTTCCGAGCGAATGTTTTCGGAACGTCCTGTTGCTAACTGACATTTGTGAACAGTCCCAAATTCAATTGACACTGATATCTCTACCCACAATCCTATTAAATAATCTTAAAAGCAGCTTAGCTTGCCTCTCCTCGTAAGGACTCTACATAGACATTAAAAATATTTCGCTTTTGTTTTCAATATTATATAGCCTAGTCATTAGGATTATAAATATTACATGTATATTAATATTTATATTATAACTATTATTATTGCTTCATTTTTAAAACATTGAGATTATAAATAATTATATTATTATATAATTATTATTCATGCTTCATTTTTAAAATAGGCCTATAATATGATTATGAAAAAACTTAACTTCAATGGAAATTCATAAGGATAAGGTTGATATATTTATATTATTAATTATTATTACAAAGTTTATACCTACAGCATGAACATTAAATTACTAACTAATACTATATAATACTGATTAAAATAATAATTATTATTAATTATATAATAATTAATAGAATGATATTTGTATTATTATCCTACAATACATATAAATTGAATAAGATACAATAAAAATTATTCATTACATTATAATTGTTTTATTTTATATTTATTACAATTACATTATATTCATATGGTATAGAATTACGAATAGTTATTTTATTTTTAATTTAAATTTTATTTTACTTACGTATAAGGAGTTCCACAATATATGCATAGTATGACCAGCATATAACAGCAACTATGAAGACTACAGGAAACCATCTTGCTGTACGAAAACAGCAATCTAAACAAAATGACATTATGGGTGCTGTTTAGAGATTTGCCATAACTTTGTTACAAAAAGTCATAAAAAAATAAATAGTTCAGGAAACTGAATTGTAGTTTAGTTTTGACTTGACGGAATTATTTACTTTGTAACGGAACTGATGCGCCACTAATTAGGCGGCAATATACCGTGTATATTACTTGCAAAACACGAGAGATGTATCTCTTTGGTATCGATTTGTTAAAAATCTATCCGAACGAACGTACAAGAGGACACAACTCCCGCCACATTAATTACAGCATAAATACATATACTATTCGTCCAGGCTTGCCAAGTTCAACCGAAGAAAATCAGGAAAATTCAGCATTTGGGTGAGGCCTTGAGTGGGTTTCAGTTTTGGGTGGGGTGAAGTACCAAAATTTGAGTTTAAAATCAGGGAGAATCAGAAAGAATTGGTCACTTGGTAAGCCTGATTACATTATATGCAATGTAGCTTTTTGTGTGTTTTGACAACACCAAAACCGATGACTACAATTTTTCGTCTGCCTTTCAGGCGCACTATAGCATTAAAAATCTTTGCTACAAGTGGTTGGCTCTTTTTCTCCAGTGGCTAACATTCTTCGGTTGATTGTTTTGCATAGTTTAGTACTGAATCTTTAGCAAGATAGAAGGAGGAACATCGGGTCCTATTTGCGGTCCTGAAGAAGTCCGAGGATCGCACTTGGAAACTCGAGTTCAGGTAGTGCTTGTAGCCTACTGCTAACAGTAAGCAGTAAGTGACTGTATAATCTAAAAGCAGAGTTCTCTTTGTTGAACAACAGTCAACAAGCAACTGATTACAAATGCACAATTGTGCTACTTACTGTACATATAAAATATGTATCTGGACCGAGGTCAAAAGGTAAATAGGTAAAGATGCCAAATTTGAACTGAAAAGAGGGTCAAGTTGTAATAATGATAGGACTTTATATGCAGAAAATATGGCACTGTTACAATGTATATAAACATGTATCAGACCAAAGAGTATTATGATAATTGACACCACTAGAGTACAGCATATCCAAGAATACAAGTAAGAGTGTGCTTAGTATGAAAGATGTATGCAACAACATTGATGTCAATTATAGCATATATTGTATATGTAGACAGTATAATATAAGGACACACAGTAATTTGTTCATGTGGTATGACAATGCTAGAAATAGGGATATGAATGCCTATGGATATAAGTGTAATGCTATTTGGGAGGCAGTGTCGGCTCAGGACACAACGAATGTATCAATTGTTATGCTAACTTATCAAATACAATTGCATTTTACAGCAGCATAATATAGTGGATGTTCAATAATAATTATTTCATCAGATATGGTAGACTAAATGCCTGTATTTTAAATTATAAAAGACCGCACTCTGCATTTCGTTGTGCTTTAAAGCATCGAAAGCTAGTGAATGGGAGTGAGATAGCAGACTGAGACAGTACACTGTGAGATAGGAGAATGTAGTGCTGAAAGCAAAATGAACAGCAAAGTTACAGCAGTAGATTGCAAACCTAGATACATACAGTAACCTGAGTGGAAGGCGATATAGGCTTGTACATGTAGACCTGTACATGTGCTACGTACCTACATAAGCTACCAGAAAATGAGAAAATGATAACACAAAACACGAAACTGAATGAAAGCCAATAAAATCCTGAAACAAATAGACTAAAGCTAACTAGACTATAGTTTTAGATTATGAATTAGAGTTTACATTGCCAACATCATAGACCACAGAGACATATCTTGCACTGCATAGCTAACTAACATCGGAGATCAAGGTACGACAGCAAGACCTACGGGCAGCGTACTACTAATACAGACTATGTACTGCTGGTAAGTATTGAGTATTTATGCTCCGGGGTTAGCAGGGCTAACTTACGCTGTTGAGTGGTAGAGAGAAGTGCTCAGGTTCCCCATATTGATAGTCTCATGTATACATGTGAAATTATAGATTACAATCATATGACATGATATTATTGTAATTACCATATTAATTTATCTCCTTAGAGCAATAATGTAATATTATGTAATATATAATAATAATACTGTGCGTTGTGCTATAACAGTGCATCATCTATGATAATATAACAAATTACAATAAACAATAACAAAATGATACAAATATTACTTTAGTGATAAGAATGGTAATAAATTGTGCAGCATACCAATAAAGTTTCACCACTATTTCCAATAAATAAATGTGCTATAAATCATGATAAGAAAGTTCAGTGCACAAAACCGTCTAGCTAGCACATGCATGTGCAGTATGATTATACACTGCATTACTTAGTATAAAACAGTGAACGAGTCAACAGGTAATTTACCTTGGCTTATAAACACATACATTTGTAAGTACAACCACACTTTGATAAAAAAATATTATGCATTTGACTTTAGTTTTAATCTTTATCCCATTAAATACAAACACATACTGCATGAGCACGTGTAATAAATGTAGTATTGACTATAGGATGGCTGATCGGACATTTTTGTTCATGCAGTGATCCATAACACGTGCGTATGTATTTATGGTTATATCTGATCCGTTGATTGTTCAAGATAGCGTGCATTCACATTCTTACCTGGTTTTCCATCAACATCCAGAGAATATCACCATGTGGACAAAAATCAGACAAACAGAGAGCATCTGATGACTGAAGCAACGAACAGCTACAAAATAATGGGTAACTAGAGAGATGCTGCTGGAAGAGCACAAAATATGTCAATGGTTTCAGCAATCAACATTTTTTTACGATATATCAGCTATTTTCCATGATTATACAGATGGCCATAAAATTCAAATGAACAGAACATGTACATGTAAATGGAGAAGATTAATCAATCCTGTTTGAAGTTGTCAGCCCTTCGGAAGAGTATGACAACTCCAACTAACAGGTTTACATACAGTAATGCAGCTGCTGTACAAGAGGCTTTTTGACCAAATAACTCGTCATTCAGGTCGTTCAGCCAAAGACTAACATGTTGGTCTTTTGTTAGAAAATCAGGGATAAACCTGTTTGATAGCAGCAATATGTCTTCTATGTATTGTGGGTCTTTTGCTGTCCCAACTTACCGCCGTGACTACGAGGCTCTGTTGTCTGTCGGGAACACTTTGCCTGGTATTCATTGATTACAGTCTGATACCTCTGCTCCACCTCACTCTTGACATATGGTTTACAAGTATGTATAGCCTCATCGACACACTCCAACTTTTTTATCTTCAGCTTGAATACCAGTCTGTCAAACACACAAACTGTTGGATGTGAATGAAGTTGTGTTTACACGTTTCTGAGGATCGTGCTAGAAAACCTTTGCTTAGTATCAAACCTATGTACACATGCAGAGAATTTTAGACTGTCTTAACTTGCTACAGGTTCTTCTGTTCAATCTCCAGGCAGAATCCACTCATACATATACATCTATTTTGCATGGACTTTGTTCCAGGGGAAAGAGGAATAGTAAAAAGTTTGCAAGTTGAAACTTACAACTAACAATATTACACTGTATTCCTGATACAAGATGCATATACAGTGCACGACGTGTATTATTGACCTACTGTACATTTTTAAAATGTGTCCATGTACCTTGTATATTTTGTGTAAGCTTATAATATTAATATTGATTCTTTCAATAATTTGAAGTGAACATTTTTCAAACAATTTAATAGATAATAAATTTATTATATTTTCTGCTTTATTTTATCACCAGCAACAGATGGGCAAATATTGTTTCTCCATTCTTAACAACAAACATGTGGATGTTGTGGATAAATTTAAAGAACTAGTTCACAAGAAATACGAAACATTCACTGCACCATTTCCGGTAATCAATGAAAGCAGAAAAATATCAAAAATGAAGTCCGTAGTTTACTGTTTCATTTCATTAGTAATACTGTACAAAGCAGTTAGACTTGCCCGGCTCAAAGTAGCTGTGGTGCTTGTCTATGCAGAGCAAAGTGTAACTCCTAGAAAATCTCAGTTAGAAACAGCTTGTTTTGAAACTGTTGTATAGAGAAAAAAGTCTCTCTGTATAATATTATTAACTTGCGACTGTAACTGTGTGGCTGGCTAATCGCCAGTGACTCTACCAGAACTTCCTGGTGAGATGTCACAAACTTTAAACATACCCACTAGACCATAGCTGCTCAAAGGGACCGAACATTACAGACCCGACTTGAGGCTAATGTTCTACTTATAGCTCCTCAATGTGTATATTCAGCTTTCCGCAAGCAAATAGCATGACATCAGCTCTATTGCCTTTTAGAGCTTATCCCTTGCGGCTATTATTAAAATTAATCATTGGTAACAAAATTTTAATCATGGCTAATTGAAATTCAGTCAATCCTCACTACAAAGAGTAGTATTGATCAATAACCAATTTACTGTAGATAAGTAGTGGGTTCACATGACTTACGAGCAGTACATATCCTGGATAGACTGGTCCAACTTGCCATGTTGGATTAACCGTGTATCACGATCTCGAATGCTGACTGTCTCGTTGATGCAGGCTAATGCCATACCATCCAAGCATTGCTGGGTATCCACATTAACTACCAAATAAAAATGTAGAGAATCCAAAGACTCAGACTCTACCCACATTTTTTTCCGCTTTGCATCAAATTTCAAAAAGAAAGAAAATACTCCTACATGTACTTCTAATAGCACATACATGTGGTTAGAATATGCACACTTGGAAAAAATTCGATCTACATATGTATGAAAGGTAATCGCAAAAACTCCCAATGCCCATGCTCTAATTCAAAAGTTAGCTCCAAAACGCTCAGCTACCAACTACTACTGTCTCAAATACTAGCTACACTTGAAGTAAATACATTGTATATCTAACTTAGCTAACATGGTACAGTAACTTCTTATCCGCTCTTATAAACAACATATCATTTCTCATAAGTAAAGTTGTTATTACTATTAATTGAAATTTAACCATCATCTTACCTGTCATTAGTCCGAGTAGAAGGCATAACATCGCTGAATTTAGCACAATCATATTGTATGTCTTCTCTAACTTGCGCGACGTCAGTTAGTATAATGCACAGTTAGCACGGTAGCACTGCTGACTGTAATATTGTTCCTTTAAAGTCAGCTAGCTATTGGTCCATATACACGTATATAATAATAATAATGTATGAGTTTATATAAATATGATAACAATATAGTAATTATACGAGTGTATTAGAAGGTTTAACTAGACATTGATTACAGTGTAATAAGGGTTAGAAGTGTATTCTAATTAACTGATAATGACATAATGGTATCTGTCAATAATCTCAAGTACTCTTGTTCCTACACAATATAGATCTCAGTCGACAGCTCAGTGTCTATTAGTAGACTACTTGCTCGATCAATTATGTACATGTATTACATTGCATTACATGGTGGAAAATACCATGATATCACTGTTTACCACTGTTGTAGTGTTTGGCCAGGAACACTTGATAATTCCATAACTGGTATATACAATGTACATGTACTAAATGGACTGCCAGAAATAATATGCTACCAATTTTCTTGTAATTTTGCTGAAAATGATACCATGTATACTTTTTATAACATAAGCAAAACCTGACAGTATTATAATTGTATTAATGTATCTGATTACCCACAATGTCCCCATCAACTAATTTGCAAAATATTAATAGTAGTTTGACAATTTTAAATGTCCAGCCATGACAGAATTATGAGCAGAGAAAGTGTATGTATAGCAGAAAGGTAGTAGTAGATTGGATGACCTTGACATAGTGGAAACTGAGCTTGGAACCTCTTGTTCTCAAATCCAGTGCTTTAACAGCAGCAATTTAAACAGGATTTTTACTTCAAATGTATTGGGGATACCAGCACATTGACAGCAGTTTCATCTTGTCTTAATGGGCACAAAAATGTGGAATGTTTGTAAGCCTACTAAGCATTATCCCTAGATGCAATGTATAGTATGCATATAGCAACTAATGTCTCACATGCGAGCATGACTGCCATATAGTGAAGTTATCCTCTCCTCATTCTTGTATAAGCAAAGAGTGGATAACTCTCGTAGTTACACATGCTGTTGCTATTTTATAGTGAGTATTTATTATATAATGCTTCCAATAAGTTGATAATGTACTGCAAGCATTCTCTATTCTGGACATTCATTTACTTCTGTTATATAAATAATACATCCATAGATAGATAGATAGATAGATGATGATGGTGTCAAATAGCACAATGAAAGAAGAGCTATGTCATGTCAATTACGTGTATATCATTATGGCTTGGCATGGCCTAATGATAAAAATTTCGTACACAAAATTAACAAGCTAGCATGTACAACATAATGTACATTACAAGTATTCATATACTTGTGAAACAGTGGTGCATAAAAAAATATGTGTTAGCAGACAGTTGACTATTAGTATATGTAGCATATGCATGTACCTACATTATTATAAGTAAAAATCAAAATCTTTTAACAAAAAATATGAATTTAATTTGATTTGCATTTATATTCACTATGAAATGTACTGCATGAGTATAAGCATACACTGTATGAATAGCATGTGTTCCCATCTTCCCCTGTTCCCGAATACGTATTGTTAGAAAAACAATGTATTAGCAATTTGCAACATAAGCCCTCATGCAGACATACTAGTGTTGCTTCAACAACCAAAAACCTTTATTTACCAGTCATTAGTCATATTTTTCTACAGTTGCAAAACTTCTACGTATCAGTAGCAGATTCTATAAAGATAAATATGTGAAATTAATCAACGCACAGATAGGTCAAGTTTTAAAATGGAAAGAAGTGATAATTGCAAGTACAAGAACACTGAATTCCTGCCATACTTATAAAATCTAGGTCAGTGATTGTGTTACTCAAAGTCAACATTTTTATATGAAATCAAGACAAGTAAAATACCATCTGCAGTTCATAGAGAAATATGCTAGTATAAGATGGATAGCCAGCTAAACTACATTTTGTAAGTTTGAGCACAATCTGTAACTCTGAGTAGCCAGTCTTAATATTTCGTCAATGCGCTCACGTTCATCTTGATTGCTTAATTCAAAACTGAAAACCCTAATATTTTGTGAATTCAAGGCGTGGTGTTGTAACTTTGTCATTATCGATGATGCATGATGAGAGGCCAAATATCAAATAATGGTCATATAATGACTTATAGTTTGGTTATTAGTTTAGTTCTGTTGGCTTGGAAGATTGAGTGTGCAGTGGAGAGATGTCCCAAAGAATGCAGTTACCAGTCTGGAGTCTTCCAATGTATTGATGAGACTAACATATTGACAGCAGTCCCGTCTTGTCTCAATGGGCACAAAAATGTGGAGTCTTTGTAAGTATACTGACTAATTATACATACATGTAAATATAATGTAGAACAAGAGTGACGTGTAACTTGTTTGAAATATACTGCAGTTGTCCTCTCCTTATTCTTGAAAAAATGAAGAGTTGATAACTCCAGTAATGTTGCATATTATCACCTTCGGGTAGGGATTTTGTATTTGTATTTGTTGAAGAGAAGACAGAATAATGCACCTACTAAAATAATGATAGTTTGCTAATAACGTAGTATTATTAGCTGTTTTGGAACACAATGTTCAAGTTACATGTATGTCTTACATGTATATCCTAGACAACATACATTCCGGAAATAGTGTAGGACCCATCCAGAGCTTTTCGAGATCTGGAGAATCATTTTTGAGTTAAGTGCATCTCACAAGGTCATCTTCAAAACAGATTTGTAGCCACCAAGATTTCGCTGGGAGATGGATAACCGCATAAACACACTTTTAGTATAATATCCATTATAGGAATCCAAACTTCCTGGAGACTTTTATACACACAATAAAAGGGTATTGTTCCTTAGCAGGTGTATTGTTTATTATTCCAACAGACAGATGGCTCACCATAAGATACCAGCTTTAAGGAAGTGGATATTTGAGAGCAATCCTCACATAAAACATGTGTAAGTTATATCAAACTTGATCATAGCATAATTATCATAGAGTGTTAAATTAGGCGTCTGGCCACATTCGCATGGTGATGATAGATTATGTACCCTCTCACCTGACCCTGACCCTGACCCTGACCCTGACCCTGACCCTGACTCTGACCCTGACCCTGATCCTCTGACCATCAACCAATTGTTGGATAGGCCCTATAATTATGATTCGCATAAAGTTAGTGTATGAGTGTGATATTTTCAACACACAAGTTCAAGATGGTGCAAAAGTTAAAATAAACTGGAATATTGCTGTATAACATGTAATATTGTTACTTATTTTTTTTCCCATTACTCTTTTCTGTTTTATTCTCTGTTCTGTGTTACGTTGTCATAGTCTCTGATTTGGAATTTTGTAGAAGGTTATTCATTTTTGCCTATTATAACAGGTTGCTATATACACTTATTTCATCTAGCATAGAACAATATTAACAATATTAGGAGTAGTGAAGACTATCTTTAAATTCTATTCCTTTGCAGATCTCTTGCTGATAATGGTATAACTAATTTAGAGAGAGGACTGTTTACTAAAGCTGTTTACATACAAACACTGTAAGTACATGTATTACACTGTATCTTAATTAGTAGTATTTTAATTATAGTCAGTATAGCTTGGTGTGTAAATAATTATACTATTTTAATGTCAATTACATGTGCCATAATTATGTTACATAACGTCATGTAATATCACATAGCGTCATGTAATGTTTTATCGTGTTAAAAAATATTTGTGTAATTGGCCAGATTGTTCACATTTGCAACACATAATTTAACCCTTTTGCAGTGATCTGTCGCATAACTCCATTGCTGATATTCCACATGGGGTTTTCAAGACTCCCCATGGTCTTACACACTTGAAGGAGCTGGACTTAGGCTATAATGAAGTCAGCAGTCTAGAAACTGGCATGTTTGGTGGCCTGACGTCACTACGTAAACTGTTAGTACCAATAGTGCTCTGTACACAATGTAGTCACTACAGAGATTCTTGGTCTTTCACTTTTAGCCCACTCAGCGCATTTGTGAGCTGACACCAAAATTGAGGTACAGTTAGGTGCAAAGTAAGGGTGCACTATTTCACTAGTTTGAGATTCAGGTTTGCCATTGGGTGGGGGGCATCTAAAACTAGGTAGAGAAAACAATTTCTTCAGCTTCTATTCTGGTGAAGAGCAATGGCTATGTCAATTTCTGTTCACTCCTACACCTACAAAATGTACATATTAAACTTTTGATTTGGTTGAAGTTGTACTGTGTATTAGAACACCTACAATGCAGTGTCTCAGTTACAACACTTCTATAACTCCAGAGTTGGCCGATGTACGTACATGATTTCTGTTAGCTCTCAACATAAAGTGATTACGATATAATATTCATAAATTACATTCAAAGAACATGTCTTCGGTTCCTGTTTTAAAATCAGGAAATATTTTAAGAGGTGAAATGAGACTTGTTTATGTTTTTATAAAGAAACTGTTTTATTTTTCTAGTGTATGGCTTCCAATCACATGATCGAGGTTCCATACAGACGCTTTTAGAGCCACTGGTGGTTAAAAAGATATCTAACCACATATATTGCATTACTAAGCATTTTCATGTCTACAGCATAGTAGCTAAGCTGTCAGATAACATTGTAACTCTTCTCGTGAAATACAATGTACGTGTACAGTGTATATTTACAGAGTACTTGATGGTAACAGAATCCAACACGTGGATGACGATGCATTTAGTCACTTGTGGCAGCTAGAAGACATGTAAGTAATTAAAGTATACATGACATGCTCGGTTTGTTTTATCTTTTCTGTAACTTTCCGTGATCTTACTTGAAGTCACAACAAGTATTTTGCACCTTAGTTGACAATAATTCACTGCTACAAACTATTGATTAGAAGTTGAACAGAGCTACTATCTATTTAGTTTCATAGAAAAGTTTTTATATTCGAGTCGAAGACCCAAAGAGACTACATGTACCTCTCTTTGCCTAGAAAAGGGAAAGTCTCATCTGTAGCTATTACAGTTCTACATGGGTTTTACAACTTATTATGATGAATGTTTTCACATCTTTAGAATTATTTTATATACATGTATAATATTCGGGCATGTACACCAAATATTATACATTTTATTGTGTAGTACATCTATAATATGAGATGCTATCTCGTCTATACCTTCCGCAAGTAAGGGGTCTCTCAAGGTGCCCCAAAGTGAAGGGCCTCTCAGAATGCCCCAAAGTGAGGCGCTTCTCATATAGCCACAACTTTACATGTATATGGAATATTTTGCTATGTTTTAGCTCCCTCCGTCACTGTGATGTCATACCAAGCAGATTCTTTGCAGCATTGGAAACCCTTTCTCAATTCCATCTTGAGAGGATGTAAGTACACGGTATAGAATCAATTAAATGATAAATTATAAGATTGTTGATTATTTTGGAATATATTATTTCAATGACATCTCTACTTCAGCTCGTGAGAAAACACACGTGTTAACAGACAGTACGGTGTACCAATAATTATTAGGGAAGCAATGTACTACATGTTGACCTCCATGAACTCAAATAAATGCACATTAGAATAGTATAATTCTAATTCTATATCAAATTATCTCTTTACCTCTAATACTATCTATAATAATATTATTATAATCCTGTTTAATACTCACTCACATTATATACATTGTAGTATGACTATTTTAGCTTTATCGGCGAAAACAACTTTGGCTGCACTTGTGATTGGTTGGAGCTAGTCAGGATGTTTAACAAGTATAAAGTTGCTATTGGCGATGTTGAGGACACGCCTTCTTGTGATGACTCTGACATCAAATGTGGTGAGTATAGCACAGTACAATCAGCACATTACGTACCTCACTGCACCGTTTCCTTTATTATACTATACTATGAGTTCGAAGCTCTAACCACTGGGCCCTGCTCTTCCTCATGGCAAGCAACATAATAGTGGGTAATATAATGCAATACTGTGTAGACGAGGTCACTTTTACCAAGACATTTCACTCAATGTGTCCCAAAGTGTTGGAAGTTGTAGTTGTGCTTACCTTAGTGCAGCTTGTTGATTTCCAGTTTATTATTGCCATGCCAGTCACTGAGACACTGCTAAGTACATGTAACTAATGAATTGTATTATCTGGCAACTTGCGAATCAAGTAAAAGGAGCAACAACTCCTAAATAGTGAGATGTTTTCATTTATGCGATGTGAATCATAATATTATGGTAAAATCATAATGGCATAATGGCATAATGTTTCTGGTCCACACCACATATGCTACTACTATACAACCAGACTACGTGTTACCATGTTGTCATGATACCACATTACCATGTTACTGAATTTTCATGCTACCTTATGTTACCATGTCAACATGTGGTATATTATTGTGTTACCATAATACCATGATGTTACATTACCATGCAATAATAATAACCTACGATATTATTTAGATTTTTCAGTTCACCAGACGTTGCAAGACCTGGAGGTAGTTAGACAGATCCACTTGACCAAAGAGGTGCTGCATGTTAACCTGGAAAGACACGTCTCCTCTCTCATACTCATTACTATCATGAATGTAGCCTTCATATTCCTTGTCTTTATTATCCAGTGTGTAAGTTACATTCAACTCTCTGGAATCCACACAATTCTTGGTAAGACCTCTTGGGTGGCATAGGTTCATCTCTTCACTCAAAGCACTCAGAAGTGTAAATAAATGTACCAGCGAATCGGAATAGCTTGCTATAATAATATTTATACGAAGATATTGGATATTTTACTTGAGTATCAAGAGAGATCTACAGTTGTAGCTAATCAATCCGCTGTAAATTATAGTTATATAGATTTTAAATCACTAAGCAGTGATGCTTCCATAATCAACTCCCTCAACAATACAACGGTCAATGTGATATGCTGCTTGTGTTATCTGAATAATACACATTTAGTACTCAATAAGTCATCCCATTCTTCAAAAAACGTTCATCTTTTTCACGTTGAGGATGAAGAACGAATTCTGCTTGTTTGCCCTCAGTGTGTCAGGTCACCTTTATCAACACTGATCTCTTCTGTACATTTAGTGGTGCGGTAAGAAGAAATGCTGTGCCTACGATTATGTAAATGTTGAAGATGAGGCTTACTCTAGATGTCCTTGTATAATTTCCCCAGATGCCTACAGTAATTGTGGTCAAGACGGATGTTGGTATGGGTGTGACAAGTGCTGCCAACTAGCATGGAGGTAAGTTATGTCAGCTTCTAGCCTCCATAATTGTAGTCCTTCTCCAACTCTTCAGACTGTATTGACAAAAGATGATGAACAAAGTTGAGCTACACGGTGAGCTGCTATTATATTGGTAGAGTTACTAAATTCCTTATTTATTGCATTTGGAGTTATCACCTCTCGATTACAAATGCCACACGACTAAAGCCTTAGGTCTAAAAATAACATATTTTTGATACAGAGATGGCTCTGAGTATCATGGGCTGAAGGAGTTTGCCCCTTGGGGACCTCCATGGCACAAAGAGAAGGTTCTAGCTGGATACAGAACTGCATATGACCAGGTAGTTTACTAAATATACAATTGTCAATTTGTATCACAAGCTAAATACCAAAGTGCCAGTTCTGAGGAAAAGTTGAAGTTATTGACAATAAATTGGTTCACATTATTATTATTATGTGTGCACTAGGAGTTCAGTGCAAACTTGGGAGTTTTACACAAACCTGTTGTTGTTGGAAAATTGTTTCATTTTACAGATAAAAGTAGCCTATTTATAAAGATAATTATTTTGCTTCTCACTTCAAATTCCAATTTTATAGTGAAGTTGTAATGATCAACCATCTTATATCTATTAGTTTTATTTCATTTCTACTTTTCCTGCTATTCAAGTGTACGTTGCTTAGAACACTATGTCAGTCCTGACCTAAATAGAGATGGTGTCAGCGAATCCAGTGTCACCCAAACTATCCAATATTAACTGATTGATTGGCTGATACTTTACAGAACGCAGAGGGGAGATTGCTAAGCAAGTTTACCCAAGAAGCTATGAATCACATTGGTACAATTAGAAATACTCTACAACAGCCAAACTATCCAGCAGGTTGCTTTGATTGTCAGGTGACTTGCTTTAAATAAAACAATAATTTTATTCTTGCACAATGTTTGAGATATATGCCCATTACTTACTATATACATGTATGTACTTGTATGAATGTTGATTTGTGCTTTAATTAAAATATAGCGAGGTGTTTTTAGTGTACATAACATTAAAAAATGTATGACCCTGGGATCCAGCTAGATAAAATACAGGGCACTGCAAAAATAGGGATTACAAAACAATGACACTTTGCTTGTTGGAGTTGTGTGCTCTTATAATAATTGTAGGGAGCTACTCATCATGGAGGTACAAAGACGGACAATGATAAACCTGGAAACGATGACCAGCTTCCTAGTGGGCAACATAAAACATGTGAGTAAATTATACACTAATATCACTTTGTCACGTCCTTCCCTTACGCTGGAGTTTCAAAAAAAAATCCAAAGATAGCTAGATTGAGAAAATATGAACAATAGTGGCAACACATGTGCATATGTGTACTTATGTATTAATAGGAGCTGTTAGTGTAAAAGGTATTACCTGGAGTGCTATAGTACCATTAGGTAACAGAGCTGGTGTTTACATAGCTATCAGGTTCTGTATTTTATCAATGGTCCACAAGAATTAACTACATCTATAAGTTCTCATTTCCTCCCTTTGAGAATGTAATATCGACGAATTTCAGATATTTAACAGGTTGTATAACCATATACTATATTAATCTCCTAGTTCCAAAATCACAGATCTACCTTACATTGTACGTGTATGTCTCTATCCTGACTTAGTCAGTATGGAACCCCTTGATGGTTGGTGCATTACAACAACTTGAATGAATTGGTAGTTACCCTCTCCTACTCTGTCCACCAACCTGCTTGTAACATTTACTTCATTCCTTTTCATAGGTGCAGAATGTCAGGATACGGCTCGCAATATGAACATACTATTCAATGACAACCTCAACCTGGAATATGTGAACCAAGGCCTACTTTAATACTCTTGTGATTGGAAGATATAAAACACGTCTCTCCTGCTATGGTATCACAAACCCAGTCTTATATCAGCTGATGTACCTTTACCTTTGGCTGAATACAAAATGTGTCCCAATTTAACAATGTGCTTTTACAGTTATTAACTCTGCAGTAAAATAGGCAACAAATCTCACTTCCACACATATTGTACATGTATGTTTCAAGATACTGTAACATGATTATTATTTTCTATATTATTATGCTGTACAATCAATATACAATGTACATGTACCATATTTGTAAACATGCATATAATTAGTGCAACACATACACCAATACAGCAGTACACACAACGTATTAGGCTATGCTCTGCGTGCTAACCTTACTGCGATATAAGTTAGCACACATTAGAGATCTATGTTCATTATAATGCGAGTCTCTCTTTTGTATATATTACAAGTAGAGTTATCTTCCATTGTATAAAACCATGACTGAGTTTATACCGTGAGTAGCAGCACCATCCTTCAATCTGCACATTCTGATTCCTGGTCTGACTATGTGCAACTGAATCTAACAATAGTAGGCAACGACAGCATGTTTATATAACCAATAATATAACAGCATTAACACACAACCAATTATACAACAACATGTTTATGCAACCAATAGTGTGGAAATACAAATTTGATTAGATTGGCCATATTTGGTCGTATAACCACAGTGATCAATGTGATATTGTAATGTCTTGCGCTAGTATGGTATGGTCGAGGACGACCTACTCGCACAGTTGAAGAGCCTATGAATGGTGCTAGGCCTTCAGTATTACATTGATATAAAACATTCGCTTTATACAGATTTTAACTTCCTGAAAAAGGCTCCGGTAAAAAGGCCGACGTAGCGTCGTCCGGAACTTGCACAACAAGATAGTGGCCGGAAGCCCGAGGGCCGACCTTGTATGGGTCAGGCATAACAAAATATGCTGAAAAGCATGCGAAACATGTGCAAAATTAATTACATCAAATTCTGAGATGTCGGCCCCAGTTACATATGTATAAAAAGAGTATTTATGCTCAGTAATGCACATAATAAGGGAGTATAAGATATGTTTTTACATAGGCTGGTCAACAGTATTGTTAAGGTGTTCTCCTAGGCATAACTCTGAGCTGCACTAATGAGTACACTGTATGCAGATTGAGTACATAAATAATACGTGAATTGTTCATGAAAATGCAATTCAGTACGAGTGGCTATGTCCATGATGTTACGCTGGCCGCTACAATATGACAGTCACAAACTAAGCTCTGATCTAGCCTTAATCGAAAGACATACTTGTAAACATGTATGTACACGTACGTACATGTATGTATATGCAGCCAAGGCTCACTGTTATCTACAGTTTTAGCTCCAGGCACGCTGCCTCAGAGCATTGACACTCATGAGATGTTGATCATAATTAGAAGTTTTCCTCTCTCAATCTCAGAGGCATAATATTGATATACAGGATTATTCAACACAAATAAATAATAGTATTGCTTTATGAAACAGACCATAGAGAAGTGCATTCAGATTTAATCCCACTTGCAGGGTCAATTATATTGTATAGTTCAACACTTGAGCAGAGTGACAGTTTTATTGTAAGCAGTAAGTTGAAAAGTGTTCACGCATTGTACACTCATTATTTAATTAAGTATTACAGTAACTTAGGATATTGAACAGTTGGTTTTTACCAGCAGCCCTTATGTAATTGCCAGATAATTCTGGGTAATTGCTGTTCTTTTGATGACAATGCAATTACATTTTTATAGTGCTAAAAACCACCAAATTTCACTTGAGTAAGCATAGAATTATGGAGAGTGCACTATGTATGCAGTCTTCATACTGAACATTGAGATATCTGTTCTATTGTAGATCTTTTAAATGAGATTGATTTTAACTTTAGAAAGAATGCCCATGCTATATGTTAGTATTATGATGGAATTCTACTACCAGTAGCAGTAATGTTAGATAAAGTCAACAGGCCGGAGAATTGGCTAGCATGAACATACATGTACATTGTATATCTTATGACCTATGGGTAGATCTTAATACAAAAAGGCCACATTGTCCCAATTGAATATGCTACTTCACCTAGCTGTTGATAACTATATTTTAGAAGTTATCCATCTCTGGTTACAAAGTTGACCCTGGATTAGTGCTGGGCGGTTTTGATTTGCACCTGCATTCAATTTTTTGCTGAGTTTTCAAAATAACTGAATGATACCGAAGTTGTTTTTTACCCTTCGGTTTAATTCAGTTTTCTAAATTCAGAAAAAAAACCGAAACAAACTGAAAATTTAATACTCAACTTTGGGAGTTGTCGCACTCCGCTTTTAACTGTAATGGCGGCCATCTTTTTTGTTTAATAAGTAGTAATTATTATTAAATACTAATATGTAAGTATAATAATAATAATAATGGCAGACTGTCGTCACCGAGTGTTTCTGTGGTTTTTCTCTACCACGTACTTGGGTATGACTTAGTTTATAGTGGTGTGAGCTTTTCTAGGTCTCATCACCACTCTTCAGTTACTGTTTGTTGTGACCTCAGCATGAAGCATTTTTGCGACAAAGCCGGGACAGACAGTGCCGGTGCTGCTGTTTTCACCTGCCACACCATGATGTGGCTGCTCTTGTTTCGAAGAGGGCAGAGGTGGATCTTTATCCTGCATGCAGATGAAATACACACAGGGGTCCTCCTTTATTTTGAGGCCTGATCCACAGGGACTGAGGGTCAGTCTAAGCTTGAATAGCTTGTCACAGCTGGGGAACCGAACCCAGGCTTTCTGGACTAGAGGCAAAAATCTTTCCCCCTAGACCATATGCAAGTATAACTACTAGAATTAAGTAAAACTACAGTAAATCATCACTGGGTGACAATGATGGCTGCAGCAATATGCATTCATGCGTTTACGACACCAGCCATTACTAGAAGGGATATCCTAAGGGGTCAAGCGCGGTTTGACTTTTAAAACTGAACCGTACCTAATCGCTGCATTCGGTTTCAGCATGCATTTTTAAAATTTCGCAGTGTTTGAACCGAAAGAAAAAACTGAAAAACTTAATGATACTGAACCACTGTGCAACACTACCCTGGATGAATAGTTGCAATGTAGTGAAGCCTGCAGGTTATTATAACTTAATTTTATGGCTATAGTGATAGTGGTCTGATTTATTTTATCAGACTATATCTACATTATGTCATTTGATACTGCAACCAGCTGGCCTAGAATATATAAAACATATGTACATGTACATGTACATATATATTACATGCAGTGGCTAACTAAGTATAGTAGAACTAGGTCATGGCAGGCACTGGAGGCTCATGTAAGTATCAGTATTATACACTTACTCTATTGTTACAGATAGTAATGTAAATTATATGATTTTAGTATAATTAATAGTAACATTAGCAGTAACTTGCAGAGTGTAATATTCTGTAACAAAAACCAACACACATGCACTGGGTTGCAAGCCAATTTCTGCTTGCAATGGCTTGCAGGCTATTCACGACAATTAGTGGTTTCATAAATTTTATTATCCAAGAATGTACTGTTGTATCATGCTTCATAATGTTGCGGATTTTAGAAGGAGTTAATCTCCCTTGCTCTCCAACAACTCTCTAGAGTTGCATGAGCATTCGACAACGGCTACTTGTAAATTATTAGTGTATTTCTCATACCTCTGTATCTCCTCACCATCCAATATGACTCCTGTTCCTTGGTAGCGTCATCAGTATATTGAATAAATCCAGGGAAAGGTATAAGGATCCAAGAAGTTATAACAGTAGTAGTAGTAGTAGTAGTAGTAGTAGTAGTAGTAGTAGTAGTAGTAGTAGTAGTAGTAGTAGTAGTAGTAGTAGTAGTAGTAGTAGTAGTAGTAGTAGTAGTAGTAGTAGTAGTAGTAGTAGTAGTAGTAGTAGTAGTAGTAGTAGTAGTAGTATAAGTGACAACAAATGTATAGAATTGCTTGCCTTATATACTATACTGGCATGTCACTAATGAACCAATGAAAAGCACAAGTATTTCTGACGACAGGTCGGTGTCCAATAATATAAAGGATTATGCCATGACGGCAGGTAAGCACGTAATAAACTCACCGGCTTATACTCCTTGGCGTGACCAGCCCCGTGCAGCTTGCACTGCCAGGTGCCAGTGCTGGCCAACTGCCTGTGAGAAAGGCCCAGATGACATAGCCTTTTTTGGCAGGGGTAGAGGAGTTGCCTTGAAGCCATGCTGGCTTGCATGGCCCCAAGGACTTTTATATGAGGCACAGGAACCATGATTGTGGTCATTGTTGGTCATTTAGGCAAGCACAAGTTGAAAGCTTTATTGGTAATACATCATCACTAGGTCGGCACCCCCCCCCCCCCCCCCTTGCCAGACACATTTCAGTGCATTTACACCGTAATGCATTCAAGACATGGCTACACAATAGCGAGAAATGTGAAATGTCAACGTTATGCTAGAATTACTGTCGGTTGGGAGGCAGTGTCGACTCAGAACACAATAACTATAGCCCTATCGCATACAGGCCAAATCGAACCTTTTCTTAGAAAAATTCATGCATGGGCGAAAGTTTTCTGTAGATATCCCTTTGGTTGAACCGGCAACAACTGAAGACTTGCAGCAGATTTCAGATGATCTTAAACTTGGTATCGGTGATGAGGATCAGATGAAGGACTATCTGGGTAAATCACAGCTTGTATTTAATTATATTTCAACTAGCATGGGTGATTGCAATGACAGCAAACCAAACATGGATGTCACATTGTACATGTATATTCATCTTCCCAGTAATAAAAATATAACTCTACTATAACTCAATGGTTTGTTACGATGTAGACTGGTGTCCATGATTCTGTAGAGTGTGTGAACGAATGGCTGAAAATAAGTGATGGTTTGAGGCTAATTGAAGAAGAGACTGTTCCAGTTCTATACCCCAGGATTCCAGGTGTTAAACCTGCAGGAAAAGATAACCCCTACAATGCATGGTAGTAGAAAACACATTTGTATTTTACCAAAAGTTCGCAGTGTGTGACATACCTGTCAACTATCCCGATTTGGGCGGGACCCTCCCTATTTCAAACTCTCACTCCCACCAGCTCCCTATATCCCTATATCCTCCCGATTTCAGGGCATCAAAATTGGGATTTTTCATTTTTGTATTATCTAATATCCAATAGCCAAGATTATCCAATAAATAGCATCAAATTAATACCCTTGTTCAGTCTCATTTCACTCTATCTGGTATTTTGATACAGCTTTGGAGTTATCAGCATGTGCATGTGGTAGCTAATTTACATGTATTACTGATTATGTCAAAAAATAATGATTAGTGCTGTGATAACAGTGAAGCTTGGCCTCCATACTCTGCCCCCCACAGTTCCAACTCTTCAAATGTATTTTTGCAGTTGGTAGTTCAGGTCTTGAAAATTTCACCTGTGCACCCGGAAGTTGGGACTCCCTATATTTTTTCACTCCAGATTGACAGGTATGGTGTGTGATATTAATGTTGTTGTATTTCATATAGGTAGAAACTATGCTTGTAGCCTTGCCTCTGTGTTTCACAAAGTTATACCTCAAGAATTATTATAAGCTGGTGATTTTGACTCTAGGGCTACAAAGATGGTACTGAAAGGTGAAAGTACTGGACTATTGGCTGGTAAAACTTTAGCAATAAAGGACAATGTACAGATTGCTGGAACCCCACTAACTAATGGTTCCAAGATTTGGGAAGGATATACTCCAGACGTTGATGCTACAGTTGTGACAAGAATCCTACAAGCAGGTTGGTGCATCGCAGCCCTCTCCGTTTGAGATGGCAAACATCTCTCAAGATCTATTCTTCATTTATAATCTGTTCTTAACAGGTGGAACTATACTTGGTGCGTCAACTTGTGAGAATCAGTGCTTCTCTGGAAACAGTTTCACCAGTGCCAGTGGACCAGTTCTGAATCCTCACGATACAACCAGATCCGCTGGTGGTTCAAGTTCTGGAAGTGCAGTTCTGGTTCGTCCCAAGCTAACTGATAATAATAATAATAGTTGTGGGATGGTTTGAGATCTTTCCAAATTAAGTTTCATTGTATGTAAATTATTGTTATATTTTGGTATGTTAAATTTATACGAGTATATGAATGAGCCTCACGTCCTCTTGATACCAGGTGACTGCTGGAGAAGTAGACATGGCTATTGGTGGAGATCAAGGTGGATCTGTAAGACTCCCAAGTTGTTGGTCTGGCTGTGTGGGTCTAAAACCAACGTTTGGTTTGGTACCGGTGACAGGATCACTAGGTTGGTCATGTACATAAAACATACAGATATAGTGATAAGTCTAGTGATTGTCAGCGTGGGAGTAGCTTGAAACTATTCATTCCACAAATAAAGCTAAATACAATTTATAAGGTAATTTTATATGAACCTTTCAAATTTGTCACTAAAAATAAAAAGTACAACCCGCAACACGCTTTTGGAACAGTTTTTAAAAATATCTTCTGTCAAATCAGATGTGGATTATTCTGCAGGAGATGGCAATTAGAAACCTCTTTTTATATGTCCAATAATTAGTGTGCACCTGTGCATAAAATAGAACATAGAAATTAATAATTACTGCTTTACTATAAGATAAACAATAGGTTTCATCATCTAATCACTGTGCACAATTTTGCGTTTGGCTACGAGCGTTGTTATTGGACATCTGGAAGGAGGTTTCTAATTGCCATCACTTGCAGAATCCACTGTGGTGTCACAGTGGATATATTTTTAAACAATCTGCTCCAAAAATGTGTTGGCAGGTTGTAGTTTTTATTTTTAGTGACAAATTTGAAAGGATTCCAGACAGAAAACTTCTGTTGTGGATGTGTACACGCGACCCAGTGTACACCAACCACCAACGGCCGTAGCAAAGCAATCAACGAGACCACCTATGTGGATACACTTAAGAGGCAACTGCTCTTTAGATACTGTTACTGTCTAAGGCTAAACAATACTGGCTTCATTACTGTGTGCAATAGTGTATTGAATAGGATAGATGTTCACAGCACAAAAGCATGCAGCATAAAGAGAGAGATAAGCGGTATTCAACTGCTTTTATACTAAACAAAGGACGAACAGTGTCGTTCACATTAATAGTAGGCCGTTGGCATAAAGTCGTTTATATATATAACAATAAGGCCGTTCACAAAAGTAACGGCTAGTAGTGAAGTACTATAATTGGCTACAGACACTGATTACATAATACTAGAGTGAGGATTATATAATTAGCTAAGCCTTCACTAGTAGCCTCAAGGGTCCGAGGCAGGCGCAACTTTGTACTTTTCAGAATCTCTCTCTATACAAACTCCCATCTACATGTTCAAAATATACAACCTATATAACATATAGCTACAGATGTGATTCACCCGTAGAACTGAAGAAAGTTTATTTAAAACCTATCCGTAGAAGTGAAGAACTGAAGAAACGCATTATAACATATAGCTACAGGTGTGATTCACCCGTAGAACTGAAGAAAGTTTATTTGTAAACTACCCGTAGAAGTGAAGAACTGAAGAAACGCATTATAACATATAGCTACAGATGTGATTCACCCGTAGAACTGAAGAAAGTTAATTGAAAACTACCCGTAGAAGTGAAGAACTGAAGAAACGCATTATAACATATAGCTACAGATGTGATTCACCCGTAGAACTGAAGAAAGTTTATTTAAAACCTATCCGTAGAAGTGAAGAACTGAAGAAACGCATTATAACATATAGCTACAGGTGTGATTCACCCGTAGAACTGAAGAAAGTTTATTTGTAAACTACCCGTAGAAGTGAAGAACTGAAGAAACGCATTATAACATATAGCTACAGATGTGATTCACCCGTAGAACTGAAGAAAGTTAATTGAAAACTACCCGTAGAAGTGAAGAACTGAAGAAACGCATTATAACATATAGCTACAGGTGTGATTCACCCGTAGAACTGAAGAAAGTTTATTTGTAAACTACCCGTAGAAGTGAAGAACTGAAGAAACGCATTATAACATATAGCTACAGATGTGATTCACCCGTAGAACTGAAGAAAGTTTATTTGTAAACTACCCGTAGAAGTGAAGAACTGAAGAAACGCATTATAACATATAGCTACAGGTGTGATTCACCCGTAGAACTGAAGAAAGTTTATTTGTAAACTACCCGTAGAAGTGAAGAACTGAAGAAACGCATTATAACATATAGCTACAGATGTGATTCACCCGTAGAACTGAAGAAAGTTAATTGAAAACTACCCGTAGAAGTGAAGAACTGAAGAAACGCATTATAACATATAGCTACAGATGTGATTCACCCGTAGAACTGAAGAAAGTTTATTTAAAACCTATCCGTAGAAGTGAAGAACTGAAGAAACGCATTATAACATATAGCTACAGGTGTGATTCACCCGTAGAACTGAAGAAAGTTTATTTGTAAACTACCCGTAGAAGTGAAGAACTGAAGAAACGCATTATAACATATAGCTACAGATGTGATTCACCCGTAGAACTGAAGAAAGTTAATTGAAAACTACCCGTAGAAGTGAAGAACTGAAGAAACGCATTATAACATATAGCTACAGATGTGATTCACCCGTAGAACTGAAGAAAGTTTATTTAAAACCTATCCGTAGAAGTGAAGAACTGAAGAAACGCATTATAACATATAGCTACAGGTGTGATTCACCCGTAGAACTGAAGAAAGTTTATTTAAAACCTATCCGTAGAAGTGAAGAACTGAAGAAACGCATTATAACATATAGCTACAGGTGTGATTCACCCGTAGAACTGAAGAAAGTTTATTTGTAAACTACCCGTAGAAGTGAAGAACTGAAGAAACGCATTATAACATATAGCTACAGGTGTGATTCACCCGTGGAACTGAAGAAAGTTTATTTGAAAACTACCCGTAGAAGTGAAGAACTGAAGAAACGCATTATAACATATAGCTACAGGTGTGATTCACCCGTAGAACTGAAGAAAGTTTATTTAAAACCTATCCGTAGAAGTGAAGAACTGAAGAAACGCATTATAACATATAGCTACAGGTGTGATTCACCCGTAGAACTGAAGAAAGTTTATTTAAAACCTATCCGTAGAAGTGAAGAACTGAAGAAACGCATTATAACATATAGCTACAGATGTGATTCACCCGTAGAACTGAAGAAAGTTTATTTAAAACCTATCCGTAGAAGTGAAGAACTGAAGAAACGCATTATAACATATAGCTACAGGTGTGATTCACCCGTAGAACTGAAGAAAGTTTATTTAAAACCTATCCGTAGAAGTGAAGAACTGAAGAAACGCATTATAACATATAGCTACAGGTGTGATTCACCCGTAGAACTGAAGAAAGTTTATTTGTAAACTACCCGTAGAAGTGAAGAACTGAAGAAACGCATTATAACATATAGCTACAGGTGTGATTCACCCGTAGAACTGAAGAAAGTTTATTTGTAAACTACCCGTAGAAGTGAAGAACTGAAGAAACGCATTATAACATATAGCTACAGGTGTGATTCACCCGTAGAACTGAAGAAAGTTTATTTAAAACCTATCCGTAGAAGTGAAGAACTGAAGAAACGCATTATAACATATAGCTACAGGTGTGATTCACCCGTAGAACTGAAGAAAGTTTATTTAAAACCTATCCGTAGAAGTGAAGAACTGAAGAAACGCATTATAACATATAGCTACAGATGTGATTCACCCGTAGAACTGAAGAAAGTTTATTTAAAACCTATCCGTAGAAGTGAAGAACTGAAGAAACGCATTATAACATATAGCTACAGGTGTGATTCACTCGTAGAACTGAAGAAAGTTTGGTGGAAAACTACCCGTAGAAGTGAAGAACTGAAGAAACGCATTATAACATATAGCTACAGATGTGATTCACCCGTAGAACTGAAGAAAGTTAATTGAAAACTACCCGTAGAAGTGAAGAACTGAAGAAACGCATTATAACATATAGCTACAGGTGTGATTCACCCGTAGAACTGAAGAAAGTTTATTTCAAACCTATCCGTAGAAGTGAAGAACTGAAGAAACGCATTATAACATATAGCTACAGGTGTGATTCACCCGTAGAACTGAAGAAAGTTTATTTCAAACCTATCCGTAGAAGTGAAGAACTGAAGAAACGCATTATAACATATAGCTACAGGTGTGATTCACCCGTAGAACTGAAGAAAGTTTATTTGAAAACTACCCGTAGAAGTGAAGAACTGAAGAAACGCATTATAACATATAGCTACAGATGTGATTCACCCGTAGAACTGAAGAAAGTTAATTGAAAACTACCCGTAGAAGTGAAGAACTGAAGAAACGCATTATAACATATAGCTACAGGTGTGATTCACCCTTAGAACTGAAGAAAGTTTATTTCAAACCTATCCGTAGAAGTGAAGAACTGAAGAAACGCATTATAACATATAGCTACAGGTGTGATTCACCCGTAGAACTGAAGAAAGTTTATTTCAAACCTTAAGTTCATCAGAGGTTAGAAATGCTAACACGCTACATGTAAATCTTCAAAATAGACTCACAGCAACTCAAAACAAATACAATACCAACCCTGGTGATAGTAGAACAAAGTCACAAAGGGTGTTATATAAGTACGTATTGAATTATTTCCAGCATTATTATATTTTCTCAAAAAAAACTGCTGTAAAAGTTCAGTAAACAAAACTTTGTGAAATTGTATTCGGATGTACTATAATCAGGAAATATATCTCATTTTAGATTCATAGAAAAGTTTGCGCTGCTCCCAGATCAGCTTTTCAGTTGTCAAAGGAAATGGCGAGAACGGTAAGTATGTGCCCAGAGACACCAGTGCTGGGAAATCAATCTATGTCTGGAAGCAAGTACTGCCTAGCACACAGCTACTTGGACGAAGCAGAGCCAGCCATAAAGAAGCAGCGCATAGTGATCACATTAAAGGTGTCTGACAAATGTGTCACAACAAGAGTGGCGGAGCTTGCAGGGGAAATTCCAGATAACACTGATGAGACAGTTCATCTGGGATGCAAAAAGAAAGAAAATGTCCCCAGATTCTATGACAGAACGGCAGGACTAATGGCTCTGGTAAAACCATGTGGGATAGTTGTCAGCATAGCTGAGTTGCTGTCATGCGAATCACCCTCGCAATTGTTTACACAGCTATTACAGTTGGAATGTGACAGTGACACTCAGTTTAATTGCTTAGCTTATGACCGCGCATGTGAGTTCCAACCTTTTCTCAAAAACCTCGGGAAAAGGGGAAATCAAGGGGCCCAACTATTACTGAAAAAAAAATATGTAGTCGATCGCTTTCATATTAATGGTCACACCACTCCTTCCTGTGACATCAACTCACCACTATGCCAATTTCACCCTGACTTAGAGGCAAATAAAGAGTTGAATGGTCTAAACACTGAATGTGCAGAGCAGTGTTTTTCATGGCTAACCAAATTCAAATACACATTAAAATATATGACGCAGTTTCGCTTTAAATATTTTGCTTATTGTATAGTGATGGCACACAATGATTTTATATTAGCTAAGCAGCGCAAGAGAAGTAAGTAATCACATGTAGCTGTCCTGCATATGCATTGAATTAGTGTTTTATTGGTCAGATAATTTTGCATTCTTTATTTGCACCAAGTATATCATTTACTATGTTAGACCCATTATCATAGACCTACATGTATCATTATACCATTATTATGTACACTTATATTGCATTATTATCTGATTGTGATTCTACTTTACCTACAATGTGCATCTACATGTACATTACATGTTCACTGCCGTCTTTCATTTACCACTGGGACCCATACGTAATAAAATATATGTCATTGTGTATGAGAAACCAACCAATTGCAGCATTTCGTTGTTAATATTAGATAAGACCACTATGTATCTTATTATTATCATGCATAGGCTAGGACTGGTATAAATAATATTAAATTGTACAATAAAACTAACAAAGCGTATGAATTATCATTAATTGCATGGCCGTAACTATCTAGGCGGCTCAGGCGGCCCTAGCCGCCTGAACTTTTTGTTAAAAGAAGAAAAAGTTAAGCTAATATCGGAAGGCATAGATACCGTGCCCCACATGAAATAAACATACTCTAATGAAAATGATGCTACTATGTGTATAATTATATTGATGGCTAATTTTTGCGTGAAGCCACTGCTGGTTTGATAGCGTAATTGGTAGCGTGCTTGGTCTTCATGCATAGAGACACGAGTTCGAATCCCACTGTAGGACAATCTTTTTTCATTTTAGTAATTCACTCAATTTGTTAGCTATACAGTGACAATACTAATCTCATCTGTAAGATATGATCACTGCATCTGTAATTCTGTATTCAACAATAGGAAATGCCCTAAGATTGCATGCACAGTGTTCCCACCCATCTCATTTGTTCTCCATCTCTACCCATCAACTAAATTTGCACTATTCCCCCTCTTATTAATGTGTGTACATTTTTAGGCCTAAGTCATGTAATGATGTAAAGGACTACAATAGTATACGTCATGGCCAAGCCAAACAGGAAAGCACTATTTTGCAGTATACTAATTTGAAGTTTACTATTTGCAGATTACTATGCAACATTTTGTACTTTTGTACCATCACATATAGCTCAAATATGCATCAAAATGGCCGTTTTTGAGTGAATTTTCAAAAACTTTCTTGTGGGAGGTGGCCCACCCTCCTTCTTCCCCCATCCCGCACGCACCCTCCCCACACCGCTACTGTTAGCCAGTCCAATTTTGGCCGCCTCAACCTTTTCAGGAAAGTTACCCCCCTGAATTGGTAGCTATAATGTTAATGTACAAGCAATAGTTCATGCATTTACATCAGTAAGCTTTGAGTTTTTCACAGAGTTTTAATAATACACAGATCAAGAAGACAAACTCTCCATCTAGAAGTTATCTGGAAAACCCTAGTTACATTAACAACATGGCACAGCAATAATAATGTCATAGAACGTTCCTTAGATTTGGCAGTTAGTGCTGAAATAGGCTTCTTAAAACTTTCAATTCATTTCTACAGGTCCATTCCACCTGTAGCTATATGTCATAAGGAATTTTTTCAGTTCTATGGGGAGTTTTTAAATAGACTTTCTTCACTTCTACGGGTGAATCACACCTGCAGTAGCTATAATATGTTATAATGCATTTCTTCAGTTCTACAGGTAGTTTTCAAATAGACTTTCTTCAGTTCTACGGGTGAATCACATCTGTAGCTATATGTTATAATGCGTTTCTTCAGTTCTTCACTTCTACGGATAGGTTTTCAAATAAACTTTCTTCAGTTCTACGGGTGAATCACACCTGTAGCTATATGTTATAATGCGTTTCTTCAGTTCTTCAGTTCTACAGGTAGTTTTCAAATAAACTTTCTTCAGTTCTACGGGTGAATCACATCTGTAGCTATATGTTATAATGCGTTTCTTCAGTTCTTCAGTTCTACAGGTAGTTTTCAAATAAACTTTCTTCAGTTCTACGGGTGAATCACATCTGTAGCTATATGTTATAATGCGTTTCTTCAGTTCTTTACTTCTACGGGTAGTTTTCAAATAAACTTTCTTCAGTTCTACGGGTGAATCACATCTGTAGCTATATGTTATAATGCGTTTCTTCAGTTCTTCACTTCTACGGATAGGTTTTAAATAAACTTTCTTCAGTTCTACGGGTGAATCACACCTGTAGCTATATGTTATAATGCGTTTCTTCAGTTCTTCACTTCTACGGATAGGTTTTAAATAAACTTTCTTCAGTTCTACGGGTGAATCACACCTGTAGCTATATGTTATAATGCGTTTCTTCAGTTCTTCAGTTCTACAGGTAGTTTTCAAATAAACTTTCTTCAGTTCTACGGGTGAATCACATCTGTAGCTATATGTTATAATGCGTTTCTTCAGTTCTTCAGTTCTACAGGTAGTTTTCAAATAAACTTTCTTCAGTTCTACGGGTGAATCACATCTGTAGCTATATGTTATAATGCGTTTCTTCAGTTCTTCACTTCTACGGATAGGTTTTAAATAAACTTTCTTCAGTTCTACGGGTGAATCACACCTGTAGCTATATGTTATAATGCGTTTCTTCAGTTCTTCACTTCTACGGATAGGTTTTAAATAAACTTTCTTCAGTTCTACGGGTGAATCACATCTGTAGCTATATGTTATAATGCGTTTCTTCAGTTCTTCACTTCTACGGATAGGTTGAACTGAATAAATCAGGATTTCGGATTCTACACGTTTCACACTTTAAACTGTTGAACTGAAGATTTCTACGCATGAACAGTTTTCAAGTTTTCAACTGTTGAACTGAATAAATCAGGATTTCGGATTCTACACGTTTCACACTTTAAACTGTTGAACTGAAGATTTCTACGCATGAACAGTTTTCAAGTTTTCAACTGTTGAACTGAATAAATCAGGATTTCGGATTCTACACGTTTCACACTTTAAACTGTTGAACTGAAGATTTCTACGCATGAACAGTTTTCAAGTTTTCAACTGTTGAACTGAATAAATCAGGATTTCGGATTCTACACGTTTCACACTTTAAACTGTTGAACTGAAGATTTCTACGCATGAACAGTTTTCAAGTTTTCAACTGTAGTTCAGATTCTACAGATTTCACACTTTAAACTGTAGAACTGAAGATTTCTTCAGGTTGAAGTTATATGGACTGAAAATGTGCAAAATGTACAAAGTTGCGCCTAACTGAAGGGTCCTTTGTCAGTGCTCAGGAGCATGTCTATAACACTTCCAACAGGAAGTTCAATTGATTTAAACAATGTGGGCAAAAGCTGCTACACTTACATGTACACTATCTTTTTATGGTCTCAAATATGTGTATGTGAACAGACTGAATAATGTAACAAAACACTCAAGATTTGAATCCCGACTTGCAATGTATGTCGCCATGTAAATAAACCTATGGTGTACAAGTATGTGTATTCTTGGTGAACAGGAATGGAACCATCCGTTGATCACCTGGGACCAATGGCTTCCAGCGTTACTGATGTTGCAACTCTGTTAGAGGTCATTGCAGGATATGATGAGGGTAGAGATCATAGACAGAGACCAGATTTAGAGATACCAAAGTACAGTCAGTTGGTGAGTCTAGTTTAAAAGTGTATTGTTTAGTTTATGAGTGTTGACTACTCAATTACTCACTCACTTGATATTAAAGTAGTACAAGATTCAAAATATAGGTATTTTAGTTAGTAAGTTCATATTTTGGGCTTCAAAATGATATGCAACTTGACTTGGTTGTACATGTACAAATGGCTGTATTTGAACCCCAAAAATCGTTGAAATATAGTGATTTTGTAAAAGCCCAGGAAATTTTGCCAGGAATTTCCAACTATTCATTGATGTCACTTGTCTGTTCAGTATGAAAGAGCATTCACATAGTTGAACAAAGAAACAAAGACAACCAATGAGAGAGTGTTAGTTATAAATAGGTCAATTGTTACCATTGTTACTGTGGGAATAATGCTGTTTACAACTATAGTTTAGTTTATTGTACTAGTGCACATGACTAGTTGACCTATTAAAACCAATTGTAAGCAAGCCCATGTTCATTGACAAATTTCAGCAAATCATCGGGACAAAAGTAGAATCCCCTTTACACATTAGTAGTTGAAGAATTAAGCTATGTACATGTTGCATGAATACTAAATATAGACCGGTGATTCATAGTAATTTGCATTAGAACAATCAGTGTTTGCGCGGCTCATAGAACTAGTAGTCAACGTGCCGCTTGATCGCACTAGTGATAATCTGAACAAGTGACGTCACTTATTCACCTATTGTTGAATAGCTGAGCATTTTTGGCAATATATAAACTTTACAGTCTGATTACACTGAAGTGAATAAAGTAAATATAGTCAGTTTGCATATCATCTTGAAGCTAAAAGTGTTACCTAACTGACTAGAATGGTCAAATCCTCAAAAATTGAATACTTTAACAATATTGTAGCTGGAAGGAGATTTAAAGAGAAAGAAGTTTGGTAATGTTAAAGAAGGATATGAGAAAGCTACTGATGGAGTAAAATCTGTCATCAGTGATATGATTGATAGACTGAGATCAGCTGGTGCTGTCGTAGAGGACGTCAGCATTCCCCTTCATACTCAAGGTGTGTTGACAATGTTTTATCTTTTTGGTAAAACCCTATAATATATTGTCACAGTAATATGTGTAACTGTAAGCACTTGCTAACTCTGTGCACCTATATCATATTTAACACTATCTACTATGTGCATTTTGCTGCATAAAAGCTTGAGTTACGACTCAAAATACTTTATCCCATCTACTGTCATTGTTACACTAACAATAGTTATACTGTCGTTATTTTAGCCAGATCAATTTTTATCTCGTTGTTCCCTGGTTACTATCAAAGCATGCTCACAAATTTTGGACAAGGGCCAGGTTTCACAGAGTTGTACAACTTGTCAGCATCAAGACATCTTCAACACGCTCTGCAGGTACTCTATCAGTGTGTGTTTTATCTACTTAGATTTTGTAAAAGTCAGCTGTGGGCTGTAGCTGAACCGAAACTGTGTTGTTTGACAACCTATTACTGCCACCCAATTTCTTGTTTATTGTACCTTTTGCTTCAATGTGAACGAATAATAACTTCTGTACCGACTTTGCTATATCCCTGTAATGCACAATATAGTATATTATACTTACAAGCATATTACCTTATAGTCCAACGCCCATGATACTGCACCAACGGTCAAGGCTGTCGCATTGCATGGAGAATATATGAGGAGGAAATATGGTAAGTTAACACTTATTATTTTCTCAAAAAGAGATTTACAGCATTGGTTATCTAGAACATACATTGTAGACTAAAAGGTGGTACAGACATGTACAAATAATATTGTAATGGTTTCTGTGTTTTGGTGCGGTCGTCCTTGGACGACTATCGGCCCAGAAATGAAGTGCCTATGAGTGGTAATAGGACTTCGCATTACATGAAAGATCGAGCGGTCTCAGTAGCCCAAATACTACCAAAGACGACCCATCTGATCCCAAGTCCGACCTTCAGACTATACAATGAAAGAGAGTGATCCGACCTAGTAGGCAGTTCGCAAAGCGAATGACCTGGCAAAAGGAAGTGAAAGTCTCTGTATCAAGTATAGATGTGTCTTTATTGAAAGCCAAGTGAAGACTGAGACAATGAACAGTAAAACAGTGCTCTTTATATAGTATAAGGACTTTCGGCCGACGTGACGTCGGGAAAAGACGACGTGTGGTCGTCCGGAAGTTGCGCAACAAGATGGCCGCCGGAAGCCCGACGGCCGACCCAAAATAGGTCGGGTTCTACAAAAGTTGCTTAAAATGGTCCAATTCGTGTACAAAATGAATATCAATGGATTCTGAGAGGTCGGGCCTCTGTACATGGGTATAAAGGGCATTAAAAGACTTAGATATAATCATGTAGTTACAGTATATACAATTATATAGTAGAACAATACATGAATAAGTAGTGAGTATAAACACATGGAGACATGTATATAGACAGTAATTAATGGTTTAACATGCAATGCAATTGAATATAAGTATACGAACAGCTAATTACAAGAGTGTGAGTGTCAGATGAGTAGTGCTGTAACAACTACTAGGCACTTAGTGTGCGGTGGAGCTTTGTCCGGTAGTTGGAGTCGTATACAAATGTCCTGTACCATTACAATATGACGCATCCAAATCTTATGGGTGAAGCACTACAGTTTTACACAAGCTACCAAATTAATATGTAATTTTGAAATATTTACGTGGATTGTGATAATATTCAATTATATACATGTACATGTATATATTCAACTAAATTTAAGTCTACTAAATTATTTCTAATGAAAGAATACTGCTGTAAATGCTATTTTTCATGCGCTAGGAAGTTAAACCACTACTGTCGCACCATTCAATATTTTCAAATAATCTTGTTCATCCTTTTTCATTAAGATTGATGTGTTGTTTGTGTTTGGTAACCTAGCTGCTGCCAAGAAACTGCTATTTTAATATTGGCTAATTTCACCTTCAATCAGCCTATGTTGGGAATTTTGAAAGCACTCAAGCAGTCAATATAAAGCAGTGCTACAGAGATAGCCATAGGACTTGCAATGCATTGCATTGTTTTTTGTGGGCATGACTCTAACTTACTTATTCATCACTGTGCACGAGAGTTATTTATAGAATGACAGTTAGTGTTGGCTCAATAAGATTACTGGGCTATTTGATGTTAGTAGCTTACCTATGTACATAAGTTACAAGTATAGACTTAGGACAGGCATAGCCATAGGTCTCAATGCTGAATGGAGGTCATAATAGCCAATATTCAAATGAGTTTATCTTGGCTGCCACTAGGTTTACAGAGACAAACAGCACATCAATCTTGATGAAATAAGATGACCAGTATTCTTTGCAAATATTGAATGGTGAGACAGTAGTGGTTTAAAGAATTTCCCCACCCTTTCAAACTGCTGCTACATTTTTCTTCTTAATCCAATGCAATGAATATAATATCAATCAATATCAATATAATACAATATTCAATAAAAAGCAAGCAACCTGTTATGTTTGTGTCCAGTCTGTCTGTTTTCTTGTAAACTCGTGTTTGTCTGGATTTCCTTGCCACGTGGTCCATTGTTGTAGCTGTCTTTCATACACCTTTTAAATCATGTTATGTAATATTATATGTTTTAGTAGAGTGCCCGAATTATGGACCTAAGGCCACAAGTGGCCCTTTATCTATATATTATTTATGCGGCCTTCTTACCCAAATAGAAAATTGCATCTCGCTAGTTTCATAAAACAATTTTTTGTGATGCAATGTCCTACAAGGAGCAGAAGCAATCAGCTGTTTACTGATCGAGTACGTGCATCTCTCTGTGAATATACCCTTTTAGGAGTATATCAGGGCTAATTTTGTAATGGGACCCCTGGGCTCCGGAGAGCCTGTTCAAAAGTGTATAATGATTTGTTGTAAGGGCACACGGATCTCTCTCAACAACTTTCTTTCAATAATTTCAATTTCTTTTCAAAGTTGCAAAGCATCCCTTATAGGCATGGCATATGATAGGCCTATTTCACTTTCATGCTTAATACCTAGTACACACTAGCTTTATATGTTTTATATTAATTCCTTTCCTATGGTATATGCATATGCTTATATCCACACAAAGAACGTTAGGATCAATTTCTTCTAATGCTTTTGGAAATATTTTTCTTATTCCGATTGTTGATAACAGGTAAGATGGGAACTTTTGGAATACTGCGTCTCTTTGCAATACGGGCAAAATGCTGTGATTACATGCTTTAGTATTGTTTGATTTTCTGACTTTAAATATTTTTCTATTTTCAACACTTTAAAATTCCCTAAAGATTGACTCGAAGCAATAACTAAAAATGACTGTGTACCATATATATCATAATTATTACTAAACCAACAAAGCTTTGTGGAACACAAAAATTTTAGAAATCAGTTTTGACAGTTGGCGGAAATGGATTTGATGGCTAAAACACACTTGTAATTCGAACATTGGCAAGCTAGCTCACTACTTTTACTACTACTTGTAGTTGTTAACACGTTTTACATAGATGCTCTCCAAATTAGAGTGGGATAAAAGACTATGAGCCAAATAATAGGTCACATTCTGTATTCATTCTGAGATTTTATATTATGGCAACATCAGCAATTTTCTCTAATGTTCTATGAAAACATTTTCTGCCGAGTTGGAAAACTTTTAGCCCCCTATTTCTTCCACTGAGCATGTCACTGATATATATATATAGTAAATATAGTGTGTCTGCAGGTTCGTGAGGCTCGTAGTCATAGCCATGTCAATTATATTGAGCCTCCTCAACTAGTTCACTTAGTTCACTTTAATGCACTATAATTTGTTTTACGTAATGCTCCAGTAAGCTGACAAATCCTTGTAGCTTTCAGCACACTTCTAGTTATCATGTGCAGGGCAGGATATGTGCCCCCTAGTTTTGAAAGGTGGTCCTTAGGTCAAAAAGTTAGTCTAACAAGTAGTGTTATAGTCTGATATATCAAATACTCTATGGAATTTAGCAATGCTATTATATTTCATGGATAAATAACTTCCCTGCACAGCATTTGTATGTTTTATACTTCTTTCTTTTAAAAGCAATCTACAAGGTAGAATTATTTTTGCATGGTAGACAATAGGAGAGTAATGAATGTAGTCTACAATGATGCAGTATACATGCAATGCAAGATATACTTGCAGATCTAACTCTACTGCAATTTTAAAATTGTAGTATCGGTATTTTAGGAAATCAAGTTTATGGTAAGGCTATGAATAAACGACCCGTGTTACGTAGAGCTTACAATGAAATGCTGGATAAATATGACGCTTTGATTATGCCCACCATACCATTTGTATCAGTTAAACTACCGCAAGGGGAACTGACAGTTGGAGGTAGGAAATACACTTTTAATATTAATTATTATGCTAAAAATATATATTTGTTTAAATAATATTCTTTGCATTGCAAAGTAAGGAGTTGTCTAATCACTGTATTATTATGGAATACATGTGTGTTAGTAGATAATACAATAAGTTTTTCCCTGGCTCTAGAATCAGAACTCGGTTTGTCTCAGTGATGCCAAACATTCTTTCTTGTAGAACATATAAAGCAGGCATCAAGCAACCTTTTGAATACAGCTCCATTCAACTTGACAGGACATCCTGCACTCTCTCTCAATGTGGGCAAGGCAGCACCTGAGGATGTAAGTATATCCTAAGTTAGCCATTTTTGGAGTTGTCTGTTTACTTTCGAAGTTGTATAATATGGATGAATGTAAAATTTCTCAATGCTCTGACAACCACACACAGCCCATGGTGCAACGGAATATGGATAATTCAATTAGCCTGCTTGGCCTTAGAATAACTACATTGCACAACAGTGTAGGGAGTTTTATGAACTCAAACTCAATCCGAAAAATACTACTTCTCTACTATTAAAGTTTCCTTTTCAATAAATATTTTCACATGGTGCAATTTTGCAATTTCAATTGTTAAATTAGTATTGATGACATTTTATTGTGAGCACATAAAATGCAACTCAAACCTGTTAAAGCATGGGCACACAACTGCCACCAACCAGAATGTAGTTTTTGCGGTAACTATTATACTAGGCTAGTGGGCGTGTGACTATACTAGTGGTAGCACAAACTGCTCCTCTCTTGCTTCCAATTATGGGGTCAAGTGTTCAGAGGTACTAGTTGCTAGTCTGTCTGCAGAATCATATACTATTTGATGTAACTCTAGTCTTACTGAGCACAATTACATAACTTCGCATAAACAAAATTTTTAAGTAATACTTTTATATCAGTCAGCATTTTCCAAGCCAACTATAATTGTTTTCCATAGCAGTATTTCTTGTAAACACTGAATCTCACAACATGTGTTAGTGATCAATAAACCGACCGACCAATCGACCAACCGACCAACCTGTTCATCAAATAACATTGTGTTATTTGTTACTTACAGGATGAGAGCAAACAACTCCCTGTTGGTTTACAGATCATTTGTAAACATTTTGAAGATTCAAAACTTCTGGACATCTCGTATGGAATTGAGAAACTTCTGGTCAAGTAAAAGATACTCCACTGTTATCATGATCATTGCAATGGAGCATTTTGTTCACCAACAATGATATAGGAGAGGAGGGGTAATGGGAGAGACTATATAAATACAATGCTTTAATATACTAATCAGTTGATATCACACTACACAAGTAGATATATTCCAAAACATTCTGTACAACATATTACAATGTATATCATGCTCTATTAAAGATTATGTTAAAGCAAGACAACATTATTTATCGATAATAAACGTGTAAATTTATTTATTGCTCCGCTGGAGGTACAGCATGGCAGGTTGCTCAGAAGTACAGCATATGTAGTACAATTCTCTTATTATTTATTACGATATACAATGTATCTTCGCTTAGTCAGAGGGAGAAACGAATCAGAAGATGCAATCTGTTATGTGTGACCATGGAAACTACGTTGTACATGTAGATAACTATTGTACGTTTGGCCACGGCTTTGCTACCTTTATAAGTAGTACATAGTATTAGACTTCTCCATGTACATTGGGGACAATTTCCTAATCTGGTACAAACAGCACAAAGTAAATTTACTTGGAAATATTAATGCTGTTTGATGTTATTGTTAAATAATACAATAATAATACATGACATGCATTAGTTTTTGGCTGTTATGTTCCTTATATTTTAACAATAATTATTTCCCACTGATGATGATAACAACAGGACCAATGTATAAGGCTATCTCCAAGCCTCACACAGTTTAATCACCTAATTGTCACATGTTAAGATATTCACCTCCCAGTGTCCAAAGTGGAACAAATGAGGTCGGTACACTGTGCATGCAATCTAACAGATTAGTGTTGTATAGCTATCCATTTAAATCTTATAGTAGCTAAAAATTAGTGAATTACTAAAGTGAAAAAAATGTGCTTTGGTGGGATTTGAACCCATATCTTTATGAATGATATTGGAGCACTCTACCATTACATTATCAGATCGGCAGTGATTTCATGGGGAAAACTAGCCATTAGCATGAGGGTACACGCTTGCTGGCCGTGTAAACATTAAAACTGATGTGGGTACACACTGTATACTCCCGTATAACCACACTTTGAACACTGCCCATCTCCTATATTCGGAGCTGCTACTTTTCCTAACCAGGCTTGCCAAGTTTGACTGATGAAAATCAGGGAGATTCAGCATTTGGGTGGGGGGTGTCCATTTTAGGTGGGGTGGGGTACCAAAATTTGAGTTGAAAATCAGGGAGTCTCCTGCGGAATCAGGGAGACTTGGTAAGCCTGTTCCTAACTGTTGATAACTATATTTAGAAGTTATCTGCCTCTGGTTACTATGCCGACCCTGGATGAATAGTTGCAGTGCAGCAAAGCGTGCAGTTTATTATTCATGTAAATGTGAAGTGGTCCGTTGTGTATTTTATGGCTATTATAACAGTGATAGCAGAATAATTTATGTTATCGACTATCTATGTCATTTGATATAGCAACCAGCAGGTCTATAATATATAGTGCAAGTTATGTGTGTTTATCAACATCAGTGCAGTAGCCAACTAAACATAGTAGAACTAGGTCATGGCAGGCACTGGAGGCTCATGTAAGTATTGGTATTATACACTCAGTCTATTGTTACAGGTAGTAATGTATGTATTAATAGTATCATCAGTAGCAGTAACTTGCAGAGTATGATGTTCTGGAATGAAAACCTATACACAAGTAACTGGGTTACACCTACACACAAGTAACTGGGTTACACCTACACACATGTAACTGGGTTACACCAAGTTAGGTGCAGAAATGGAGAAATTTGAGATAGCCTTTGTTCTTCGCCAAAACTGAAGCAGGAGAAGTTGTCTTCTCTATATTTTGCTGGTTGACCGCCCTTACCCCAAACCCCAACCACAAACAAGGAACTAAGACTATCTAAATTTCTCCACTACTGCACCTAATTGGTTACACCTAGACACAAACTGCTCCTTGCCATTTCTTGTAGAAAGCCTATTCACAACAAATAGTAGACATAAGTAATATTGCAATGGTTTTTTGGGAAGTTGTGTGTGTGTCGTCTTAAGACGACCCCTTGCCCAAAGTGAAGAACCTATGAGTGGTGCTAGGTCTTCTCATTACATGAAAGATCAACAGGTACTAGTAGTCCAATGACTACTCAAGACAACCCATGTGGGCCCGAGTCGATGCTATGCTTGCTATACTTGCTATACTGAGAAAGAATATGTTCCGACCTAGCAGGAAGTTCGGGAGGCAAGGCCGAGGACCTTGACAACTGGAACGACCAATACTACGAAGCGAAGACTCTGTATAAGTAGTATGGAAGTGTCTTTATTGAGATCCAAGCATCAGCTGAGACAATGAATATAAAAAACAGTGCTCTTTATATACTATTAGAACTTCCGGAAAAATGCCGGTAAAAAGCTGACGTAGTGTCGTCCGGAAATTTCACAGCAAGATGGCGACCGGAAGGCCGATGCCCGACCCATGACATGTCGGGTTCAACAAAAGATGCTTAAAATCATCCAAATCATGTACAAAATGAATATCAGCTAATTCTGAAAGGTCGGCCCTCTTTACATGGGCATAAAAAGGGTATAATTGCTCAGTCATGCATATAATAAGTATATAAGCATAAATCATAAGTACAGTGTATATAAGCATTATAGTAATTATAACAGTATGGTCAAAACATGCATAACAATACGAATACAAGTCAAATGTACGCATAGATGAGAAGAGCTGTGACAACTACCTGCATTGTCCATCAGGCAAGCTGAGACCCTGTAGGCAAATGCCCTGACCATTACAATATTGTCATTTGATATTGTAATTGCATTTTATTTTATTTGCATGCAGCATTGCCATTGCCAACAAGAAATGGACATGCAGGTATAATTATATTTGCTAAACTACTGTAACTCAAGGAAACTATCCGTCCACCATGACTAGTTGTAGTATAATAGGTGGGCAGCCATTACCCCTCAATCAATAATTGGAGAAGGGCACAGGCAGAGGTGTAGCCTCAGCTACCCAGCCGGACACAACAACACTTCGTATTGATAAGACTAAATAATACGCTATCCGTAGGTTTCCATTTCTAGTTGGGACAAATGAGTTGGGAGTGGTACATGTATGTGTTGGTGACGCTGTCCTGTAAAACTGATTCAGACAGATCTCATTTGATTCCAATAAAAAGCGAATGCATACACTGGCCACAGGCTATCTGCTTATCAGTGTTCCACACTTAGTTTGGACTTACATGTAGTATTGTACATGTAGCTCTGATTTTGATACAGAACATTTACAATGTATAATAGGCATTTGCAAATAATACTAGTCTTAAATTTTAGTTAGTTAGCTTGAGATCTATTACATGTAGGTAGAGCGTGGCTACCCAAACGAAAACGGCCCTTTCTCTTGTTTGAGGCTACCTCATATACTGTGCAGTCCTATGCTCACCTTGTCCATTACCATCTTCAACCGCAGATAATAATATAATGAGCAGAATTTCTTGCAACATCCCACCCCCTTCGCTAAATATAGCTGGTAGCTCTAACCATGCAGGGCAAATCTGATTTTCTTCTAAGAAGAATTCATGCATGGGTGAAATTTTTCTGTAGATATCCCTTTGGTTGAACCAGCAACAACTAAAGACTTGCAGCAGATTTCAGATGATCTTAAACTTGGTATCAGTGATGAGGATCAGATGAAGGACTATCTGGGTAAATTTTAGCTTGTAATAATAATATGTCAACAAAGTTGGGTAATTGAAATGCCAGCAAACCAGACATGGCTGTCACATTGTATGTTCATCTTCTCTAACATAAATTAACTGCATTATGCAATGTCTGTTACAATATAGACTGGTGTCCATGATTCTGTAGAGTGTGTGAACGAATGGCTGAAAGTAAGTGATGGCTTGCGGCTAATTGAAGAAGAGACTGTCCCAGTTCTATACCCAAGGATTCCAGGTGTTGTACCTGCAAGGAAAGATAATCCCTATAATGCATGGTAGGCCTAATAGAAATTACATGACTTGTGTATTTTACCAAAAGTTTGCAGTGTGTAATAATAATAGTGGAGTTTTTGCTAGAAGTGGAATCTCTACATGAAGCCTTGGCTCTTTGTTTCATAAAGTTATACCACAAGAATCATTATAAGATGGTAATTATTAACTCTAGGGCTACAAAGATGGTACTGAAAGGCGAAAGTACTGGAATATTAGCTGGTAAAACTTTAGCTATAAAAGACAATGTGCTGATTGCTGGAACTCCACTAACTAATGGTTCTAAGATCTGGGAAGGATATACTCCAGAAGTTGATGCTACAGTTGTGACAAGAATCCTACAAGCAGGTTGGTTCATCACAGTCCCCTCCTCTTGAACTGCTAGCTGTAGAATACACTCCTCCTCTTGAACTGCTAGCTGTAGAATACTCTCACGCACCTACATGTACATGTACCTACATGTACTTTTATAATCTGTTCTTGCAGGTGGAACTATACTTGGGAAGTCAACTTGTGAGAATCAGTGCTTCTCTGGAAACAGTTTCACTAGTGCCAGTGGACCAGTTCTGAATTCTCATGATACAACCAGATCTGCTGGTGGTTCCAGTTCTGGAAGCGCAGTTCTGGTTCGTTTCAAGCTAGCCGATGATTATAATAGTCGTAGGATGGTTTGAGATCTTTCCAAATTGAGTTTGATTATACGTAAATTTATTGCTCTTTTTTGGTATGTTGTATTCATATATGAGCCTTAGGTCCTTATGATACTAGGTGGCTGCTGGGGAAGTAGACATGGCTATTGGTGGAGACCAGGGTGGATCTGTAAGACTCCCGAGTTGTTGGTCTGGCTGTGTGGGATTAAAACCAACGTTTGGTCTGGTACCAGTGACAGGAGCGCTAGGTTGGTCATGTACATACATGTATTTATAGTGATAAATTTCAAACGGGAAGTTGAATGATTTTGAGCTGTGTGGTCAGCTACCGTCTGCATTTATTCCTTCATGACTTCAAATGTGTGAAAAGACTAATTGTTGTAACATTCAAGATTTGAATCCAAAGTTCCAACGTATCACTTTGTAAGTAACCTGCATGTATTTTTGGTGAACAGGAATGGAGCCATCTTTTGATCACTTGGGACCAATGGCTTCCAACGTTACTGATGTTGCAACTCTGTTAGAGGTCATTGCAGGATATGATGAGGGTAGAGATCATAGACAGAGACCAGATTTAGAGATACCAAAGTACAGTCAGTTGGTGAGTCTAGTTTATGAGTGTATTGCTTAGCTTGTGTGTGATAACAACTGAATTGCTGAATTAATATGAATCATTTCAATTGATGTTCACAATGTTGTAGCTGAAAGGAGATTTGAAAGGAAAGAAGTTTGGTAATGTTAAAGAAGGGTATGAGAAAGCTACCGATGGAGTAAAATCTGTCATCAATGATCTGATTGGTAGACTGAGATCAGCTGGTGCTGTAGTAGAGGATGTCAGCATTCCTCTTCACACTCAAGGTGCGTTCATAATGGATAGTATTTCTGCTAACAAGCATTTCGGAGCATATTATTACAGTATTTGTAAATTGTATGCACTTACTAACTGTATGCACCGATGCAGGTGTAGCACTTTATACTCTCTGGTATAGGATAACGAGTTTCAATGCAGTTTATTAAATGCACTTCATGCACTTGAATTACGATCCAAGTTGCCCATGTAATAAGTGTACTGTCATCATTTTAGCCGGATCAATGTTTATTTCTCTACTCGCTGGTTTTTATGAAAGTATGTTCAGGAATTTTGGACAAGGGCCAGGTTTCACAGAGTTGTACAACTTGTCAGCATCACGTCATCTTCAACACGCTCTGCAGGTACTCTATCAGTTTGTGTTTTATTCATATTATTATTGTACTATCAGCTGTGAGCTGCAGCTGAACAGAGACTATGCTATTTGACAACACTATAAGCCTATGTTCATGTTTATTGAACCCTTTTATGCGAAGCATCCATAACTCTTGAACCAACTTTGCTATATGCCTGTAATACAATACATGGCATAATATAATATCATAACTTGTGCATTGATTTTACAGACTCGAGCTCATGATGCTACGCCAACAGTCAAGGCTGTCGCATTGTTTGGAGAATATATGAGGAGAAGAGATGGTAAGTTACAACTTATTACAGTGTATGTTCACAGAAGTAAACAAGAGGGTTTGTAATCTAGAACATTGACTGGCTGACAAAGGTGGTAAATACAAGCAAAATGAGCATTGCAAGTATTCAATTTCAGTAACTGTAGTAAGATTTTTGTAACCTTGTTATGTAACATTATCATAATTATGTAATAGTCTAGCTGTGTGAAGTGCTGGCTTTCCAGACATCATGGCTCATATGGATTTAACCATGCTATTTTATCTTACATGGGGAATAATTTATTTGTTCAAAGTTGTGTTTTTTATATTTTTATGTTGTTTCTACAGTATGCTGTTGTCAATAGGAGAACAATGAATGTGCAGTATAATGGCTCGGTATTATATAACACATATTGTAGATGTAAGCCTACCGCATTGAACAATATCTTGTTGGCCACATTTTAGGAACTCAGGTTATTGGTAAGGCTATGAATAGACGACCCGTATTACGTAGAGCTTACAATGAGATGCTGGATAAATATGACGCTTTGATAATGCCTACCATCCCATTTGTATCAGTTAAACTACCAGAAGGGGCATTGACAGTTGGAGGTAGGCAATACTATTTATATTACATGTATATGCCACCTATTACTATCATGGTGGATATATATATTAGTTTAAATAATAGTATTCTTTGCACTACAATGTAAGGGATTGTCTAATCACTACAGTGTTATGGAGTATGTGTACGTGTGTGTTAGTAAATAATACAATAAGTTTTTACCTGACTCCAAAATTAGATCTAAGTTTGCCAGAGTTTTCTCTTCCTTTTTCTTGCGGAAATGATATTACGATGTAAAACGTTCTTTTTTGTAGAATTTATAAAGCAAACACTGATCAACACTTCTAATACAGCTCCACTAAACCTAACTGGACATCCTGCACTTTCTCTCAATGTGGGCAAGGCAGCACCTGAAGATGTTAGTATAACTACAAATTAATTATTATGTTAGGAGTTGTCTACTTTTATAGTGATAATAGATGGGTGTAAAATATCCAACCCAAACATCAATTCCAGTGCTTCAAAGCTAACAACGTACCAGTGTGAAACATTTTATAATTCTACTGTTATCTCTATTTGGCATACTTGATGTAGCTGTAGCTTTACTGATCACGATTATATAACCATTCATCAAATCAATAGCTTCATTTATGATTTACAGGATGAGAGCAAACAACTCCCTGTTGGTTTACAGATCATTTGTAAACATTTTGAAGAGTCAAAACTTCTGGACATCTCTTATGGAATTGAGAAACTTCTGGTCAAGTAAAAGATACTCTACTGTTAGCATGATCCTTGTAATGGAGTATTTTGTTCACCAACAATGATATAGGAGAGGAGGGGTAATGGGAGATTGGCTATACAAAGACAATGCACTAATCAGTTGATATTATGTGAAGTCTGTTACAATAGCTCAAAGAACGAAAAAATTTATATGGAACCATAAAAAATATGCACAAGTAAAATAAAATTATTTCCTTAGTAAGCGTTACTTTCATTGATTGCTCCATTAGATGTACTTGAACTGTACATGTAGGCTACATTGTATGTGTACGTGTACGTATACATGTACACATATACCAGGCAGGTGTATAACCAGGATTAGATCATCCAGAGGTATATGTAGTACAATTCTCTTAGATTTTCATGCAGCCAGACGAAATCTTCACAGTTTAACTATAAATTTCTATTTCTAATTTCTATTAGGCCACTGACATCTGGTATGGGTGACAATAACAACTGCATAACTAAGTTTAGCCAAGGTTTTGCTACCTTTATAATTAGTGCATATTATTTGACTTTTGCGCTCAACATTGTGATCAAATATATAGTTAATTTGGTGCAAGCCGCACAAAGTCATCTAATATAAAGTTATTTATATCCATTTTTGGAATGTTAAGTTCCTTATATTTTAACTATGGAGATCTCCTCTGATGATAGCAACAGGACCCTAGCTAGAAGACAAGGATAAAGAACACAGCATGCTACAAAATTAGGTTTGTATTCTTATTATTAACCAAAAGTAAATTTAATAGTACAGCTACTTGGGCTGAGTGTGAATGTGTATAATATATTTAAACCATACACACTTTAATGATAATGTAATATTGCACCTAATTGTCACATGTGTAGATTTCTATATAATTTTCTATCTCCCAGTAGAAGCTGCTACTACCTCCAGATGTTGAAAGCAATACTTTAGGAGTTATCCACCTCTGTTTACAAAATCGACCCTGGAGGAACAGCTGCAGAGTAGTGAAGTTGTCATGCTGTGGGTTTTATGTCATAGTGATAGTGGCGTGGTTTATGTTATTGACTATCTATGTCATTTGATAGTGCAACCAGCAGATCTCTGTAATGAATTACATGTGTGTTTATCAACATCAGTGCAGTAGCTAACTAAACATAGTAGAACTAGGTCATGGCAGGCACTAGAGTATCATGTAAGTATCAGATTTATACATTCAGTCTACTGTTAGAGATAGTGATGTAAATATAATTTCAGTAAAATAATAGTAACAACGACCTGCAGAGCATTGTTTTGGATATGCTAGTAACTGGGCTCATTAACTGCTGTTAGATGCAGTAGTGGAGAAATTTAGATAGCCTTAGTGCCCTGTTTGGGGTTGGGTTTTGGGATACGATCGGTCAACCAACAAGATATAGAGAAGATAACTTCCCCTTCTCCTACTACGATGGTAAATTTCTTGTTGTAATATTGTCTCGGATCATAAAGAAAAGGGAAAATGTTCGTCTGTGGGTAGCACACACCCTGGCACACCACATGTATTACAATCAACCAATGAAGTAGTAAGGCCTACCCAACCACTGCTAGATACCGATAGAGACCTCTGGATTACAGCTCCATTCAACCGACCAACAGGTCAAACGTGCATGTACATGTATCATGTATCATGTACATTGTTGTGCATCCATAAGACTGACTCCTGTTTCCAGGTCCAGACTCGTATAAGTTGCCTCTGCACTAGTTACTCCGGGCACTCAGTTCCACAGGGAACTAGGCTGGGAGACTCCTAGGTAGTCCTATAAATATTCATCAAGAAGGCAGAACATACAATCATGTATAGAAATGTAGAAGTTACAGTATTGTAATCCAACCTCCAACTGAACTAAACAGATAAATGCGGCGGCTTTTACACAGAATGGGCCCTGCCCAGATTATGATGAACTGATGGGCCATCTGCCTATAATTAATGTCCAATTAATTATTTATTCCGTAAAAAATAATCGGGATTAACGACTGGACATCATGAAAACGACTGATAAGTCCGACATCAAAGGTCGGGTAGCTTGATATCTCATTTGATTCCAGTAACGGGAGTGGATACTGCTCACAGACCATCTGCTCTATCGTTTCTCATTTGAACTCATTACTCTATTCTAAGAGGCTCTGATCCTAATGCAGAACATTTATAACAGTTATCAGTTCTGATAGCTTAAGATCTATTCAATGTGTGAGATTGAGGCAATTAGTTGAACCGTAGTTAGTGACAGTATTATACCCTACAACAAAAATCTGAGTTTCTTCCAGAAGAATTCATGCATGGGTTGAACATTTTCTGTAGATATCCCTTTGGTTGAACCAGCAACAACTAAAGACTTGCAGCAGATTTCAGATGATCTGAAACTTGGTATCAATGATGAGGCTCAGATGAAGGACTATCTGGGTAAATCACAACTTGTTGTATTAATGAAATCTACATGTATGTGGGTGATTGAAATAACAGCAAATCAGACATGACTGTCACATTGTATATTCATCTTCTCTAACATAAATTAACTGTATTATACATTGTCTGTTACAATGTAGACTGGTGTCCATGATTCTGTAGAATGTGTGAATGAATGGCTGAAAGTAAGTGATGGTTTGAGGCTAATTGAAGAAGAAACCCTCCCAGTTCTTTACCCAAGAATTCCAGGGGTTAAGCCTGCAAGAAAAGATAACCCTTACAATGCATGGTAATATAAGACACAATATATAAATTTTACTAAAAACTTGTGGTGTGTAATACTAATGGTGAATTATTTGCTAGAAGTAATAACTTTACATGTACCTTCTCTGTGTGTTTCACAAAGTTATACCACAGGAATCGTCATAAGCTGGTAATTCTTGCTACTAGGGCTACAAAGATGGTGCTGAAAGGTGAAAGTACTGGACTATTAGCTGGGAAAACTTTAGCTATGAAAGACAATGTGCTGATTGCTGGAACACCACTAACTAATGGTTCTAAGATTTGGGAAGGATATACTCCAGAGGTTGATGCTACAGTTGTGACAAGAATCCTACAAGCAGGTTGGTGCACCACAGCCTGCTTCTGTTGAGCTGCTAGCTGCCACACCTCTCTCAAAGCCTAGTTGATGTATAATTCAATCTTTGCAGGTGGAACGATACATGGGAAGTCCACTTGTGAGAATCAGTGCTTCTCTGGAAACAGTTTCACCAGCACCAGCGGACCAGTTCTGAATCCTCATGATGCAACCAGATCCGCTGGTGGTTCAAGTTCTGGAAGTGCAGTTCTGGTTTGTTCCAAGCTAACTGATAATAATAATAATAGTCATCCGAAATCTTTGTAAACATTTTAATAAATATAAGCCTTATCAATTATCAGGTGGCTGCTGGAGAAGTGGACATGGCTATTGGTGGAGACCAAGGTGGATCTGTAAGAATTCCGAGTTGTTGGTCTGGCTGTGTGGGTCTAAAACCAACGTTTGGTCTGGTGCCAGTGACTGGGGCATTAGGTTAGTCAAGTACAGTTATAATTATAAATCTATTGACTATAAGCACTTGAAGATATTAACAACTTGAATCAAGAACTGTTAGTATTCCAGACGGAAAATTTTTAAGAGGAAATCCAATTGTATATCACCTTGTAAGTTGTAAATAAGCCTAGATGTATGATGTATACAATCATATTCTCCATTTCTAAAGGAATGGAGCCATCCGTTGATCACTTGGGACCAATGGCCTCCAACGTTACTGATGTTGCAACTCTGTTAGAGGTCATTGCAGGATATGATGAGGGTAGAGATCATAGACAGAGACCAGATTTAAAGATACCAAAGTACAGTCAGTTGGTGAGTTTAGTGTATTGTTTAGTTTAGGAGCAATAATGACTTCGATGTGAATTAATATAGTTACATGTATGTAAATGGTTTCAATTATTGTTCATAATATTGTAGCTGAAAGGAGATTTGAAGGGAAAGAAGTTTGGAAATGTTAAGGAAGGATACGAGAAAGCTATCGATGGAGTAAAATCTGTCATCAATGAACTGATTGGTAGACTGAGATCAGCTGGTGCTGTCGTAGAGGACGTCAGCATTCCCCTTCATACTCAAGGTGCGTTCATAATGTATAATAATTTTTGACAAAAAATTTCTTAAAAAGCCTATTATCGCAGCATATAGATTATATGGTTATATCTACTTACTAACTTTGTGTAAATATTAATAATACAGTTACATGTATAGCGTACTACACTTACTGCCATGAATTGGCAAGTTCGAACCCAGTTTATTATGGCATACAGGCTTAAATTGCCACCTAAATTTACTTTCTGCTGTGCATGTTACACTCGTAATGATTTTACTGTCATTATTTTAGCTGCATCAGTGTTTATTTCCTCGCTCGCTAGCAACTATGAAAGTATGTTCACAAATTTTGGACAAGGGCCAGGTTTCACAGAGTTATACAACTTGTCAGCATCACGTCATCTTCAACACGCTCTGCAGGTACTCTATCAGTATGTTTCATTTTGAGTAACGATACTATTCATTCATATTTTTGTACTATCAGCTGTGAGCTGCTGCTGAACGAAAACTGTGACTGTTATTTGACAACGCTATTACTGTCACTAAACATAAGCCTAATTTCATGTTCATTGAACCTTTAATTTAAATACAAAACATCCATAACACTTGAACCAACTTTGCTATATGCTTGTAATATGTAACATATTATAATATAATTATTCTTATAATGATTTTATAGTCCAGAGCCCATGATACTATGCCAACAGTCAAGGCTGTCGCATTGTTTGGAGAATATATGAGGAGGAAAGATGGTAAGTTAAAATCTTTTATGTCTATTGCTGTGGCAATGTACAATAGTGCAGCATACATAAAATGTACATGCAGATGTAGTCCTACCACAGGTGTAAATTGTTATATTGGTATTCCGCTGTGTGTCCTTTTAATGCAATGAACAATGTCTTGTTGGTCACATTTTAGGAACTCAGATTATTGGTAAGGCTATGAATAAACGACCAGTATTACGTAGAGCTTACGATGAAATGCTGGATAAATATGATGCTTTAATCATGCCTACTATACCATATGTATCAGTTAAACTACCGCAAGGGGCATTGACATTTGGAGGTAGGTAACACTAATATTATACACTATCTGTTATTATGTCGAATATATATATTGTGATGGTACAGGACATATGTACACGACTCCAGCTACCCGGATAAACCTCATAGCACCTTAAGTGCCTAGTAGTTGCCACAGCGCTACTCAGCTAACATTCGTACTCTCATACCTAGCTGCTCGTGTACTCATACTCAACTATATTGCATGTCTAAACCATTCATTTAATGTCTACATACGTGTATCTACTTAACTATATACCATTGTACATTCATGTATGGCAATTACTGAGTCTTTTGGTACTTTTTATACCCATGTAAAGAGGCCCGACCTCTCAGAATCACTTGATATTCATTTTGTATATGAATTGGATGATTATAAGCAACTTTTGTATAACCCGACCTATTTTGGGTCGGCCGTCGGGCTTCCGGCCGCCATGTTGATGGCAACTTCCGGACGACCCTACGTCATCTTTTCCCGACACTACGTCGGGCGGAAGTTCTTATACTATATAAAGGACCATGTTTTATCATTCGTTGTCTCAGTCTTTGCTTGGCTTTCAATAAAGACACATCTATACTTGATGCAGAGACTTTCACTTCCTTTTGTCAGGTCATTCGCTTAGCGAACCGCCTACTAGGTCGGATCACTCTCTTTCAACGTATAGTCTCCAGGCTAGACTCGGGATCAGATGGATCGTCTCTGGTAGTACTTTGACTACTGAGACCGCTCGATCTTTCATGTAATGAGAAGGCCTAGCACCACTCATAGGCACTTCATTTTTGTGATCGGCAGTCGTCCACGGACGACCGCACAAAAAACCAGAAACCATTACAATATTATACATGTACATTAGTAGTTGTCTAATCACTGCAATAATATGTACATTGTATGTAGGAAATACAATAAGTTTTTACCTGGCTCTAGAATCAGAACTTAAGTGTTCTCTTCACATTCTGGTGTAGAATATTCTTTCTTGTAGAACATATAAATCAAACATCAAGCAACCTGTTTAATACAGCTCCACTAAACCTGACTGGACATCCTGCACTCTCTCTCAATGTCGGCAAGGCAGCACCTGAGGATGTAAGTATAACTACAGATTAACCATTTTATTAGGAGTTGTCTACTTTTGGAGTGGATAAATTGCTCTGTTTGACATCACACAATGCCCAAAGTGTAGCTACAATGTGAATAAGAATTATTCAATTAGTATATGTAGTACTTGACAACTTAGTTCATTCTCAGGATTTCGATGGGCTCCAACTTATCAGGCAAACATCTGAAAAAGGCTGATTCTTTACTATTGCAATTTTTTTTCAGTGAAGTTGTTTAAACGTGAAATTTCTTTAGTAGCAACTAGTAGCAATACAATACAATGACATTCTGTTGTGAGTGCATGTAACCGAAACATCATTTCCAGCTGAATGTTTCAAAGCTAACAACATATACGACATACCAGCGTGAAATATTTTATAGTATTTTACTGTTATCTCCATTCGGCATACAGTCATGTACTTGGCTCAGGAGCATTTTACATAATATGTGAAGTAAATCTTACTGATCACGATTACATAACCATTCATCAAATCAATTGCTTTATTTATGATTTACAGGACGAGAGCAAACAACTCCCTGTTGGTTTACAGATTATTTGTAAACATTTTGAAGAGTCAAAACTTCTGGACATCTCTTATGGAATTGAGAAACTTCTGGTCAAGTAAAGGATACTCTACTGAATTAGCATGATCATTGTAATGGAGTATTTTGTTCACCAACAATGATACACGTATAGGAGAGGAGGGGTGATAGGTGATTGGCTATACAAACACAATGCTTTAATATACTAATCAGTTGATATCACACTACAACTGTTAAAATAGCTCACAAATCGAAAGAATTTATCGTAATTGATACTGGATGAAGATCATGTGCAAGCAAAATAAAATTATATCCTTAAAGGGGAAAATCACAAATTTTGAAGTGATTCTAAAGTGATAGTTCGAAATCTGGCGGTTCCAGACGTCATTTCCATAAATATCAAAATCCGCGTTTTTATCCAAAAAATCGGTTTATCTGATTGGTCATGGGCGCATCCTTATTGGTAGTCTAAGATCTGCAGACTTACACCGATATGCGAGGTGATTAATATATGCCCCGTTAAAACCACTATATTGCTATAGCCGTGCTGTTTCCGGTGAGTTTGCGCATTCGCAGTTTAGTGGTTTGCTACGGCCACTTGTGTTTTTTTTGTAATTTCCAAAGTTTTATGCTACTTACACTTACTTGTCTTTTATACCGACTAATAGCTCACGGCATATTCTACAATGCATATTCATTCATCGGTAAGAAATCAAATCAAGTTATATTATAATAAGTATTTGTTCATTCTTTTCTAATCCTACTAGATTATTTTCCACCGACTCTCACTCTGACTGACAGTCACTGCAGTTTGAGTTTCACTGAACTATAAAAAACGCTAGTTTTAATTTGTTTGAAATAGTTATTTATCATCAATTATGTTTGTTTTTATTTACTTATGCACGTAATTAATTAATAACTGTTCTACCATGGGTTTCATTGGTAGTTCAGCGGAGCTAGCAGTGACTCTCAGTCATATTCGGAGCTAGCAGTGACTATCAGTCAGATTCGGAGCTAGCAGTGACTATCGGTCAGGTTCGGAGCTAGCAGTGACTCTCAGTCAGATTCGGAGCTTGCGTGACTCTCAGTCAGATTCGGAGCTAGCAGTGACTCTCAGTCAGATTCAGCTAGCAGTGACTCTCAGTAAGTTTCCGTGGGAAATATAACATGAACTGAAGCTGCAATAAAATCACTTTTATTTCTTTGGCATCAGATTGCTGTTGACTAGACACAAGACAAATGAATCACCAGTTACTGCTTCATTGCCGCTGTAAATTAATGATTACAAGTCAAACAATCAATTGAAGGCAATGCAAAGCAATATAATAATATAAATATATCATTCAATTTATTTAGTGTGTTGCTTTTACCAAAACAGGCTAAATATAAATGATTAAAGCTGTTAGTTGGAGATGGTAAAGCAACATTTCCAAAAAACGACAGTTCCAGCAGGATGTTTCTCAACTGTGTAGATTACATTTATTAGCAAACAATTCACCGATAATTAAGTTTGATTAAATGAAAAATTAATATTAAAAAGGAAAATTAATGGGTGGGGTTAGGGGTTCAAACTGTCACGGAGAGGTTTAGTTTGGAACTATCTTTTTCCCATTGTATTGGATTGCAGTACATCACTTCCACATCCATACTTTCCTGGTGTTCTATTTTTTCCTTTACTGCCTATTTTAATTTTATTCTAATCTTGCTAATTTTCATTTCATGGCGTGCGTTCAGATAAATAAAATTAAAATAAGCAGTAAGTAAGCCCAATGACTGAAAGAAAAAAACAGAGATGCCAGACTCAGTTAATTCAAGCAACATTTTATGGCTTATTAAAAGACTGTTTCCAAAATAAAGCTTGCAAACATCTCTGAAAAAAAACTAGTATCCTATGTATGTTTGTGCAATATTATGAATCTGTTCCACAATACTGACCATTAAGAAATTTACTTTAGCCTCAGTGACTGTGACAAACCCTATTGATACTCTTAACTATTCTCTAAAATGGCATAGGCCTATGTGACTAAAAATATTGAGCCTACACTGTGGTGACTTGGTGACTACTATATCTAACTACTACTATTACTATTGATAATTCAACTTCTGTTGATTCTATTGATACTGTAGCTACTACTGCTACCACTGGACCCCCTGGTACTACTGCGACAACTTACCACTTTTCTACGACTAATTATTATTGTAACCAACTACTACTATTACTACTGCTGATTTTAACTACTTGCATGATTACTACCAATGCAACCATAACTAACTACTGAAATCACCGTAATACTGCTACTACACTGCTATCACTTTAACTTACTGCTAACTACTACTATAAGTAACTACTCCTACTGCTAATACGAACTACAGCTAACACCACAAATGGTTCTTTTATTTTGCTAGTAAACTGCTGCTGCGACTACTAATACTGACGATAGTGGGCATACTATCAGTGTTGAGTTGATACTAACACATACAGATTGTTGACTTGTGTTGTAGGATGTTGCAGTGCCTGCTGCAGTTGGGCCACCAGATGCCGATATGCTCTCTTACTTTATTCTATGAGTTTGTAGTACTGAAGCTCTAATGAGTTTTACCATGCACTAGCCGATGCTTTCAAGAAAATGCAGTTTCATATCCATATAGCTCTCGGGGTAGGTAGTTGTATGAATAACTACTCGGAATCCTGTATCTTAAACATTGATGCTTTATCGGCAAAGAAGATTTAGACTCTGATACTCCTTCAGAGTCTCTAATAATTTTGAATTTGGTTATTATAGTAATTACACTTACATGAATTATCCATTGTTACACATGAAGACTGTGTGTGTAGGCAGATCTATGTGCAAATGAAAGTAATACACGAGACAGTCATTTCTTGGTTGCAGATAAATTCTGGTAAGATGTTCCAGACAAAATGTTATAGCCTTGGAATGTTGCAAGAGACACCGATGGAGGGTAAACTATCCAGTTCAACAGGAACAACTTTAGGAAGAACCCTCATTCATCATTGCAGTTGGTCTGGTATCCTTGCCGGCAGTCTCCTTGAGGTTAAATATTTGTCCATTGCTTTTGCATGTAGGTGCAGTAGTGGTGAAAGCTAGATAGACCTCCTTACTCCTTAGCTGGGGTTTTGGAGAAGGGGAATAAATCTAGAGAAAGCGATTTCTGTTTAAGTTTTACTGAAAAACAGAGGTTATCTCAAATTTCTCCACTTCTGCATCTAAACAATATTATTGACCTCCATGGCCTGAATCTTGCAACCATTTGCTATCAGCCATTATGTTAGCTGTCAACATCATATGGTCAACAAGGTCAGTCTATAACTGTAGGGCTTGCCAGTGACCTCTACCTCACCAACTATGCAAGTGTTCAACTGTTGAAATCCAGGCAGTGAAGTTGAAGTTTGATCATAACACAGTCCACTCTGCACTCTGCTGGAACTTCCTCCACTTGTACACCTCTGCTCTGACTGCTCAATACTCTCTAGCACAATCTGTTGGCTATGTTATAAAACCATAGTACTATATGCTATATGGTGGTAATCATTAGTGCTTTGCCATAGATTCAGCAGTTGAAGCTATCCTAGCCTAGCCTAGCCTAGCCACCTGCAGTATAATATTTTAATATGTACTTTTAATAATACTATTACCAATGTTTTTCATGGGTAGCAGAGTGTCAGAAATTATTTCCAATGATATTGTGTAAACCTTTTATACATGCATATGTATAAAATATGTATATGTAGATATAATAAAGAATTCGTGATTACATATTATAATGTTTATAAAAATACAGTGTGTTGTGCCATATGGTACCTTCAGCATGTACATGCACATTCATTTGTCATACATAAGTTTTATAATGATAAAATGTGTATTATATTACTGATACATGTACAGGTATAAATGCATTTGCATTGTTGACAGACGATGCTAAGGTCTATGTGATTGCACTGACAACTCAATTAATCCACTCAATTTATAAATGCAGTCAAGAAATTGAAATGAAAGTAAGGAAAACAAGTACATGTATAATTAGCATAGCATTATGTTATACGGATAATAGTATAAAGTTATCTCCCCAGGAATGGTCGATCGCCGGAAACCGTAGTCTCACAAAATAGAATGCCGAAATCTCAAAAAGGAGATAACTCCTAATTTTTCAATCGTTTAGAAGAAGTTTTAATTTCACTAATCGAGGCATAAGGAAAGTCATAAAATACAAATCCTTTGTTATTAATAAGAGAACATATGTTGATTTAGTATACTGTACAATAATTGTTTGAATATCTTGTTTAGAACAGTACAAAAACTAACTTCAAAGTAGGGCACAATTTCTGAAATTCTCCTTTAATAATGTAATACGTTATTGCTCTACATGTATTAAAGGTAAGCAGGCCTACACCTGGCAGGTGTATAACCAAGCTCAGATTTTATCCGGAGGTACATGTAGTACTGTAATTTTATTGTGCTAAGCACACGTCCGGGTATCTGCAGTACAAGTATGGGAATGGTTCAAGAGTGGTCTATTAACTCTAGGTCCTAATTACATACACTGAGCAGTGATAGCCTTATTGATTGTGCTTGTACTGTGACCTATAGGTTCGAGCTGTTACTTATTGTAATAGAGTCAACATGAGTGCTATCTATGCTAGTTTAGGACTTCAGGCTATTAGTCCCGAAGGACTTCAGCTGGAAGTATTCTATTCGAGAAAATTTAACTCCAAGTGATTCTTGGTAGTGGATGTGTCGCTATTGAGCTCCCAGTAACAACTGACTTGATTACAGAAAATGTTCACCATTTGTACTTTTACATTTCTGGTTAAACTTTTGGCAAAAGTGCGACCATTACTCGGTCTTGTATGACTGCGTAATACTAAGAATAAGGACCAGGTTGGGCTTCCTAAGGTCAGCCATATACAGAAAAAAGCACCTACATGTAATACTGTACAATGTAATACATTAAGTATAAATATAGAGCTACAAAACGTATATAAAAGGCACTCGGCCTTGTAAAACCATGCTTTCAAAGTACATTTACAAGTACATGTAATAATGAATGAGTTATAACAAATAATATGAGGAATGTAAGACAATATATTCAAGTGTAGACAACTACATACTAACTACATTGTCGGTGAGAAATGTCCCTCTCATCACGTTATTATGTACGCCTGGTTTGCACTTTAGGGATTAGGCAAGAGTCATTCTCATGTAATAATGGGGCTCGGTCTCTAGACGATATCAGCGTAGGTCTGTCTCCTCACCACAGTTCAATTTGCTTAAACTTTTATATAGCCAAATAAAATCATATTCACGATTCAATCATAAATTTTAAATTTAGCCCGTTTCTATTAGTTTGCCGACATCGGATGGCAACAGGACCCAGGACCGTTGTTGAAATACAACCATAAGAAGCGCACATCCTGCAAAATATTTTTTTATTATTGCTTTAATGAAAAGTCAATTTAATAGTGCAGTGTGCAGCTACCTAATCTGCATGTATAAGTTTGTGTATACAATATTTGCATGTACGTATATGTGACCCATGCTATCAGGATCGGACATTGAGTGGTGAATTCACATTCACGCAATTATGTAGAAGTGATCATGGATGCTGGTGGGCTCTCATACAGACTAGTAAATTTTTATTTAAGCAATGAACAATGTAATAGAAAGCTAAGATACAGAGGTACTAGGAAAAGCTGAAGCTGGTCAGGCTTTGATAGCGCTTTGGGCAGATAGGCTTTTGTTACTCAGAACGTGGCCAGCTGCTAAGCCAACAGGATGTTTTTCTGGTTATAATAGTATTGTAAGTATATGTATATAATGTTGTAGTTACTTGTATGTGATTTTGCAGTTACTTGTATGTTACTAACCTGTCATGAATTGGTGTCTAAATTTTAATACTCATTTATATAATTTTAGCTGTTGGCAGGTGACATTATTGTGAAAAGCAGTCGTTTTATTGACTGAGTGGTGGTTGCGTCACCAATTGTAAGTAAAATATAACTAGTATATGTAGTGAATGACTTTTTCTGATCACCCCAATGCGTCACCAATTGTAAGTAAAATATAACTAGTATATGTAGTGAATGACTTACTTTTTCTGATCACCCCAATGCGTCACCAATTGTAAGTAAAATATAACTAGTATATGTAGTGAATGACTTACTTTTTCTGATCACCCCTTCAATATTATTATTTACGTGTAGATGTGGTAGTATCCTAATTGTTTTATATTGTTTGAATTTTAAGGGTACAAAAAATTATCAATAAAGGGATTAACCGTTGCCAATACATGCTCCACTCGGCCAATACAAACAAGAAAAAATGGGGGAAAAAATAGTAAAGCATAGTTTCGGTAAACAAATAATTTCTAATTTAGTTTCATTTGTTTCTAAAATTCTATATAATTTCCTATCCCCATTAAAGATGCTACTTTCTCTAGCATGCTGTTGATAACTGTTTGGGAAGTTATCTACCTCTGTTTGCAAAGTCGACCCTGGATGAATAGTTGCAGTGCAGCAAAGCGTGCAGTTTATTCTACAGTATTGTGGATTTGATATGTATAATGTAGCGATAGTGGTATTATCTATGTTATAGGCAATTTATAACATGCCTACCTGTATATTGCTTTGAGTTATTAACAATAGTGCAGTAGCTAACTAAACATAGTGGAACTAGGCCATGGCAGGCATTGGTGGCTCATGTAAGTATCAACATTGTACACTCTATTGTTACAGATAGCAAATATAAAGTATGATTTCAGTATTAATACTATAGTAGCAGTAGCTTACAGAGTATAATATTCTGGAACAAAACCTACACACACACACACACACACATGTAACTGGGTTACATGTAGATTACTTCATGCAGTGCATTGTGGTCCATTCACGACAAATTTGCGGCTATTCGAAAATGTCAGTTAGAAACAGGACGTTCTGAAAACGTTCGAACTCCGAACCACAAACGATCATTTTCGGGACGTACTGTTTCTTACTGGCATTTTCGAAATGTCCCCTTACCATTCACGGGACATAGTGGACATGAATATGATCATATAGTACAATGTATAAGTAAAGATAAAACGGTCGTCAATTGTAAGTCTGCGGTCTGTTGTCCTCCAATGAGATTTGGGGACAAAAATCACTGCGATTTATATTATGTTGCGACGCTGCTGGCCGGGATTACGGCTTTAGATGGTGCTAGGACCTTGGGGCCGGATCCTCAGGTATCGCTGTCAGGGCGGGTTTCTAGCCCCGAGCCCTTGGACCCGACCCAAAGTGGGGTGGATACTCGACCAGCCCCATCTGCCGAATGAGTGTTGGAACTTGAGCTATGGCAGCAACGGACATCCTCCTTGACCCTTGATTAACATAATATGTTGCAATGCGGCTGATCTGGATCTCGGTTCCGAATGGTGCTACAACCTTGGTACTGGGTCCCCGTCATTGCAATCGAGGCAGGTTCATAGCCTTAAGCCCGTAGCCCCCGCCCCCACCCGCACCCTGACCATGACCACAGTACATGAATACAAGCCATCATTACAGCGAGTGAAAAGAGCAGATATTGCAGTGAGAGTTGCACAGCAGACCAAGTGGAAGTGCTTGTAATATTGTAATTGTAATAATAGTCCCCAATTTAGCTAGCTTGTGGTCTATGTAAGATTAAGGCAATTAGGTGGGGTGTGGCTACCCAAAAGTAAGCAAAGAAGTCCAGCTCTTTTGTTAGAGGCAATCTCATTTACTGGGCAGTCCTACACTGCCCTGCACCCGAGGAAAACATAATGAGCAGTATTGCTTGCAGCTCCCCCCCCCCCCCCCAATACATGTAGCTGATAGCTGATAGCAGTTCTTTCATAGAAGAATTCATTCATGGTTGAACATTTTCTGTAGATATCCCTTTGGTTGAACCTGCAACAACTAAAGACTTGCAGCAGATTTCAGATGATCTTAAACTTGGTATCAATGATGAGGATCAGATGAAGGACTATCTGGGTAAATCACAGTTTGCATTCATAGTATTTCAACTAGCATGGGTGATTGCAATGACAGCAAACCAAACATAGCTGTCACACTGTATACAGGGCTCTCAACTTGATAAAGTGAAAAATCCTAATAAAATGTTGAATTGAGGAAAAAGATGCCACTGCGGAGCCAGCTCCGCCAGCCTGTAAAGCGGGCTGCCTGGAAGGGCGCGGGAAGGGCGGCGGAGCGCCCTCCCGCGTTTGAAAATTTTTTAACCGTGCCATCTAAAATGGCACCAGTTCATGCAATTCTAGTCATATTTTACTTAAAATGTGCTGTGCTTGGTAGAGGTTGGAACATGCAACTTGTGTGTATTTATTTGGTAGAACAAACAAAGATGCAAATAGGGCATACAGTATATACATGTACAGAGTAGATGTAGGTGGTGGAGATAGTGGAAAATATTGTGTATATATACAATAACAGATAACTATATGACACCATAATACAGATTTAAACAAAATACAGATATAGCCTATATCTGTATGGCTCCAAGTGGAAGTGGAACAAATGAGGTGGGTACACAGTGCATGCAAAATGTTTGAGATGTTTTGACTTGTCTCCCTTGTTTTCTTGTCAATATCTAAAATGCTATATATTTGTGGGTAAACAGTAGTACTTGGGACTTTCTAACACAAAAATATTTGCAACATATACAATCACATATCTCTTATGTGTTATTTTGTAAAACCTATCAATATCAGACTGGAAAATATATTAGACATCCATTTGATTCAAAAATTAAATAGACTACGTTAGCAACCTCTCAAACCCCTAATGATTCCATTAGACAGACTTTGTTTGTGTATGGCTTTGGTGCGAGTTAGCCTACTAGCAAAGGGAGTACCCTCTTAGCTACTGGTAACAAATCCTAACACAATAGCAAAATCCGAACAGTGAGTGGAAAATATAGAAATCCGTCCGAATGCCCAAAAGGGAAGGACAAATCCGAACAATTTGGATTTAATCCGAGAAGTTGAGAGCCCTGTGTATACAATGTGTTAGTCCTCTCTAACATACATGTACATTAACTGTATTATACAATGTCAGATACAATATAGACTGGTGTCCATGATTCTGTAGAGTGTGTAAACGAGTGGCTGAAAATAAGTGATGGTTTGAGACTAATTGAAGAAGACACTCTCCCAGTTCTTTACCCAAGGATTCCAGGTGTTGTACCTGCAAGAAAAGATAACCCCTACAATGCATGGTAATAGTAACTGCATTTGTATTTCACCAAAAAGTTGTAGTATGTAGTATTTGCCAGAGGTAGAAACTCTGTATTTCTCAAAGTTTTACCACAAGAGCATTGACTCTAGGGCTACAAAGATGGTACTGAAAGGTGAAAGTACTGGACTATTAGCTGGTAAAACTTTAGCAATAAAAGACATTGTACAGATTGCTGGAACTCCACTAACTAATGGTTCTAAGATCTGGGAAGGATATACTCCAGATGTTGATGCTACAGTTGTGACAAGAATCCTGCAAGCAGGTTGGTACACCACAACCCTCTTCTGTTGAAATGCTAGCTCTGATACCTCTTAAGGCCAAGTTGATGTATAATTTAATCTTTTTGAAATGTAAGATTGCAAGAGCCTCTCAAGGTCTCTCCTTCATTTATAATGTGTTCTTTGCAGGTGGAACCATACTTGGGACATCAACTTGTGAAAACCTCTGCTCCTCTGGAAACAGTTTCACTAGTGCCAGTGGTCCAGTTCTGAATCCTCATGATACAACCAGATCTGCTGGTGGTTCAAGTTCTGGAAGTGCAGTTCTGGTTCGTTCCAAGCTAACTAATAATAATGATGGTAATGATAATAATGATAATAATAGCTGCTTGAGATATTTTCAAACATTTTGATATACTGTATATAAGCCGTATCAAACATCAGGTGGCTACTGGAGAAGTGGATATGGCTATTGGTGCAGACCAGAGTGGATCTGTAAGTGTCCCAAGTTGTTGGTCTGGATGTGTGGGTCTAAAACCAACGTTTGGGCTGGTACCAATTACTGGAGCATTAGGTTAGTCAAGTATAGTATGTGTAGTTAGTCAAGTACATATAGTATAATTATGTCGTTATAATTGTAAATCGGGTGATTATAAGTGTTGGAAGATTTTAACAGCTTGAATAAACAACTCTTCATATTCCAGACGGGAAATTTCCAAGACAACGTCCAATTGTATGTCACCTTTTAAGTTATGAAAAAACCTAAAAGTGTTATGTGTACATACCTCTTTTTTTCTAAAGGAATGGAACCCTCAGTTGATCACTTGGGCCCAATGGCTTCTAACGTTACTGACATTGCAATTCTGTTAGAGGTCATTGCAGGATATGATGAGGGTAGAGATCATAGACAAAGACCAGATTTAGAGATACCAAAGTACAGTCAGTTGGTGAGTTTAGTTTATGAGTGTATTGTTTAGTTTACAACTGAGTTAATATAATAGATGTTGGTTTCACTACTTGATAAATACACTATTGCAGCTGAAAGGAGATTTAAAAGGAAAGAAGTTTGGAAATGTTAAAGAAGGATATGAGAAAGCTACTGATGGAGTAAAATCTGTCATCAATGAACTGATTGGTAGACTGAGATCAGCTGGTGCTGTCGTAGAGGACGTCAGCATTCCCCTTCATACTCAAGGTGCGTTTATAATGCATAATATTTTTGGTAAAAAAGTTCCATAAAGCATACTAACGCAGTATGTGAATTGTATGCACTTGAAAATGAAGTGCTCACACTGCTCTTTTAACTAAGTGCTAGCAATGGGCTACCATTGCTAGCACTGATACACATGTGGTTAGCAATGGGCTACCATTGCTAACCACATGTGTATCATATAGAGCGATAGGGTTCAAAGTTCAACAAGGTGAACTTTGAACCCTATCGCCAACTAACATGTACCAGCTATGGTTAGCAACCTCACCTGCAGCGACAAACTGCAGTCTGCCCACTTTATAACTTTGTGAACTTATACAAGTACAGCATGCTATACTTGCTGCCATGAAATAGAAAGTTTATCGTATGCGTTTAATGGCTTACGATCCAAATTACCTCTATAATCATGTATGTTACACTAGCAGTAATCGCACTGGAATTACTTTTAGCCGCATCAATGTGTACTTCCTTGGACGTTAGTTACTACGAGAGTATGTTCAGAAATTTTGGACAAGCGCCAGGCTTTACAGAACTATACAACTTGTCGGCATCACGTCATCTTCAACATGCTCTGCAGGTACTCTATCAGTGTGTGTTTCATTCATATTATTATTGTACTATCAGCTGTGAGCTGCAGCTGAACAGAGACTATGCTATTTGACAACACTATTACTGTCTCTTAACATAAGCCTAAGTTCATGTTTATTGAACCCTTTTATCTCAATACAAAACATCCAGAACTCTTGAACCAACTTTGCTATATGCCTGTAATTATACATGGCATAACATGTGCATTGATTTTATAGTCCAGAGCCCACGATGCTGTGCCAACAGTCAAGGCTGTCGCATTGTTTGGTGAATATATGAGGAGAAAAGATGGTAAGTTGAAGTTTAATATGCTGACAGACGTAAGACAGAGAGCTACAGCATCGGTGGTACATACAAACAATATGACTTATGGTACATAGTCTATTGCTGGAACTGTCTCTCATACACTGATAATCATGTTCTAAAATGTTATATATATTGTAGTCTGAAATCCCAAGTGCCTTACTTTTCAGACATTCATTATTTTCCTAAAGACAACAGTATAGAAATGACACTATTCTGCAGGTTGTTAGAGTAAAACTCAAAAACTTTATGCAAATAAATTATTTCCGATGTGAAATATAATAGCATTCAATATAGCCATGATCATGGCTTTTATACTTCACATTGGAACTAATTTATTCGTATAACATTTTGTGTTTTACTCTAACAACCTGCAGGATAGTGTCATTTCTATACTGTTGTCAATAGGAAAATAATGAATGTATAACAGTGTGGTAGACACAGGATACTACAATATTGGTATCCAGCTGTATCTTTTACTGCAATGAACAATATCTTGTTGGCCATATTTTAGGAACTCAGGTTATTGGTAAGGTTATGAATAGACGACCCGTGTTACGTAGAGCTTACAATAAAATGCTGGATAAATATGATGCTCTGATCATGCCAACTATACCATTTGTATCAGTTAAACTACCAGAAGGGGAGTTGACAGTTAGAGGTAGGTAATACTATAACATACACTTTGTACTACTAGTCTAAATAATATTCTTTGCATTGCAAAGTGAGGAGTTGTCTAATCACTGTATTATTATGGAATACATGTATGTTAGTAGAGAATACAAGAAGTTTTACCTGGCTCCAGATTCAAAACTTAAGTGTTTTCTTCGCATTATGGTGTAAAATATTCTTTCTTGTAGAACATATAAATCATGCGTCAAACAACCTTTCTAATACAGCTCCACTAAACCTGACTGGACATCCTGTGCTCTCTCTCAATGTGGGCAAGGGAGCACCTGAGGATGTGAGTCTAACTTCAGATTAGCCATTTTGTTTGTAGTTGTCTACTTTTGTAGTCATAATAGATGAATGTTGCTTCGACACCACACACATCCCAAAGTGCAACTACATGTAGATAAGAATTATTCAAAAAAGGATGTGTGAAGAAGCTTACGTGTAGTAGCTTAATGCATTATCAGAATTTTGGTGAGCTCAAAGTTATTCAGCAAAAGTCGTCTAAAAATGCTATTTAATATTAAAAGTTTGTTGTTAAGTTTCTTACTGTTTCTCACCATGGCTGTTTTAGTGCTTGCAGGTAACAGGTTCTGCATAATATAGCAGCCAACTCAGTCTGTGACCTCCATCTAACTCTATCTTCCTTGTTGTCCTTTTCCAAGTGCCTCATTCTCAAATCTGCTCTTATCGTATTCATCCATCTATGTTTCAGTCTACTCTCCTTCTCGTACCTTCAGCACTAATATTGCTGACTCTCCTAATATATTTCTCTTCCTCTCTCCAACATATATGCCCATACCACTGTAGCCTTCTCTTCCTCATTAATAAACTGACAGCCTCTGCTCTTCCTAGTTCTCTAATCTTCTTATTTCTTTTACGCTCTTCTAGGCTGATACCATAAATACAAATAAATAAATTTCGGCGGAACTCAGTCAGTTTTCAAGGTACTGTGTGAGTGGCCATATTTCATTGCCATACAGCATGGCTAGCTTGATGCTAACTTTGTATAGTCCTGTTGGAACTCTTCTTTCACAGCGTGCACTACCAGATCCCTCCATCTGTCCCACACGTTCTCTTCTCTACCTCAGCTTTGCATCCTCTATCTTGGTGTATTGTTGTCGGGCGAGGAATTATCTACTACTACCTATACTACGATAATTATGCTACTGTGCTACTATATTGAACCATTTTCTTGTTACGATACCAATTGGTCCATAACCTGCACTGTAGTGTCACAACACAGAGGATGACCTAGTAGCAGCGACACAGGCTAGAGCAACATTTGTGATGTAACAACAGTAGTATAGTCAGTGCACTTCAGTGCACTGACTATACTACTAACAACTCCCCCATGATTCAGTTAGAGCGACATAATTATCACTGTAGGGCAACCTAAAGTGCTTCTTAGGTCGTGGCTGATTAGGTCCCTAGGTACCATGTCGTAGCCCGTAGCCCTTCTCGTAGCCCTTCTCGTAGCCCTTCTCGTAGCCCTTCTCGTAGCCCTTCTCGTAGCCCTTCTCGTAGCCCTTCTCGTAGCCCTTCTCGTAGCCCTTCTCGTAGCCCTTCTCGTAGCCCTTCTCGTAGCCCTTCTCGTAGCCCTTCTCGTAGCCCTTCTCGTAGCCCTTCTCGTAGCCCTTCTCGTAGCCCTTCTCGTAGCCCTTCTCGTAGCCCTTCTCGTAGCCCTTCTCGTAGCCCTTCTCGTAGCCCTTCTCGTAGCCCTTCTCGTAGCCCTTCTCGTAGCCCTTCTCGTAGCCCTTCTCGTAGCCCTTCTCGTAGCCCTTCTCGTAGCCCTTCTCGTAGCCCTTCTCGTAGCCCTTCTCGTAGCCCTTCTCGTAGCCCTTCTCGTAGCCCTTCTCGAAGTCACAAATACTAGATCTAGATTCTTGTGCAACTCTCTCTTGTGCAGACAGAACATTGGTTGTATAGTCTGTATTGTTCGCAAATCTTTTTTTCAGTGAAGATTTTTAAATGGTGAAATTTATTAATTTGAATTGTTATATCAGCACTAATGCAATGCAATGACATTTCTTTGTGAGTGCATATAACCCAATCATCGTTTCCAGTTGAGTCCTTCAAAGCTAACAACATATATGCAACATACTAGTATGAAGTATTTTAAGTTTTATTGCTATTCTCTATTTGGTACACGTCCTGATGTAACTGTAACTGTTAGTCTTACTGACCAAATAACTGTTCATCAAATCAATTGCTTCATTTATGATTTACAGGACGAGAGCAAACAACTCCCTGTTGGTTTACAGATCATTTGTAAACATTTTGAAGAGTCAAAACTTCTGGACATCTCTTATGGAATTGAGAAACTTCTGGTCAAGTAAAAGATACTCTACTGTTATCATGATCACTGTAATGGAGTATTTTGTTCACTAACGATGATATAGGAGAGGAGGGGTGATGAGAGATTGGCTATACAAACAAAATGCTTTAAAAGACTAACACAATACACAATACAATACAATACAATACAATACAATACAATACAATACAATACAATACAATACAATACAACTGTTACAATAGCTCACTAATCACAGCATTGTACAGTAAGTCATACTCTATCATAAAGATCATGACTTTGTGTAAGTAAAATACAACTGTTTCATTTGCAGTATACTATTTCATTACTTCCATTTATTACTCTATTGGAGGGACAACGTGGTACATTTATCTAAGATTACATTTGCCAGAGGTAGGTATAATTTTCTCAGTTCTACATCATTATGCAACTATAAACTTTGAATCGAATCAGATTATGATTATGATATAATTCTATTATACAACGTACATGCCCTTGTACTTGTCCACGAAACACTCATGCATTGCATCACTCAGTCTGGCCATAGTTTTGCTTATTTGTTTACAATGTATATGGGTATTTCTGGATCAGAGAGAGGTCTAAATTGTATGCCAATAAAACAAACATGCAAGGTTCAATTCCAAATTTGAGTCACTGGCAAAGAGTTTGAGCATCCTTGGTTCTGATAATGAGCGGGAAGATGTAAAGTTCGGTAATAACCCCTTTCCTAGTCCATCCGACTGGGGGCCCCCTAAAGGGAATGCCACAAACCTGGACCAATGAGAAGAGATTAAAAAGTGGTTAGTGAAAGCCTAGTCCGTGCTTTTGGGAGACGAAATTGCTTCAGTCGCTATTGATCAATGGGCTTTTAATTTGGGATGAGACCTCTTTTTTATTGTATACGACTGTGTGTCACCATAGCAACCTGCAGAAGGTCATAGTTTATGATAATCCAGTATAAATACTGGTTGGTTTGTGTATGTGTATAATATACATGTATAATGTCTGTGTGTGCTGTGTTTATGTCTACTGGTCTACATGTACATGTATTAATATGTGTAGGTAATTGGAGAATATTCTCTGGATTCATACACACTATCAGTGCAGTTAAAGGGCTACAGAAATGATAATATTTTGTTTGGTATATCTAAACTTTAAGCCCTGAGGCTGCTATATTCACTTTATTAAAACTCTGAAAATAATTTGGGCTGGGATATGCCAGCATATAAAATTATCGTGAAAAGTGGGTTCTGGAAAAGGAAGTCCCAAGTTACAGGGGTGTTGTCCACATCCTGTATGACGTGTGAAGGCCCATAGCTTGGCTCTCTAATTATAGCCCTGTGTAGGGGAGTTACCAGGTGCCCCATACTTACGCTACAATCTCACAGCTATGAGCTTTCTGTAATTATTTGGCTTATGTAATCCTATGGTTTTCTCAATAATATGACCAGCCATTGAATGATACAATATAATCAAGGACTATTACAGCAAGCAAAGGAAGCTGTGAGTGAGGATATTGAGACAAAAATCCTGTAGTTCCTCACGAAAGCTTGTTGAGGGCCCACGACTATGTTGTAGTAATATAATACAAGCAGATAGTGTTAGTGTAATACATGTATACATGCAAAAAATTTTGATATTTAAATTTAAGTGGCAATATAATATGCATGTGATAATTGTTATATAGACCTACATGAACATCCAGACCTGTTTGAGATTATAAATATGTTCAACCATGTTACTTATTAATACAAATCATGGACATGTAGGTACAGATATACAGTAGTGCTTGCATGAAAATATAGAGTAGATACTATATTTATACATTTTGTAGTATATACTAGATAGACTATAATATGTTATATTACATTGAATTATAAACACAGAATATACATTGTAGATATAGTATAACTACATGTATATAATAACATTATACTGTGTTATGGTCTAATCAGCATGTACATGTACATGTATTACAACGTGCATGCATTGTATTACTGTACATTAAAATGTACTGCACTCTAATACAAATAAATATTTCAATGGAGAGATAGGAAGTAATGCACCAGTTATTCAAGCCAATTGAGAGTGGTGTAAGTGTGGCATACATCATTTGGGGCCACATGCTGTAGTAAGCAAATGCACATAAAACAAGAAAACATGGCAGAACTGAGGTACTCTGTTGTAACAAGCAAAATTTTACCAAATACACAGTGATTAACTACATGTAGATCCAAGTTTCTGTTTGAAGCCTAGACTTGGAATAGCAGATTACATGGAGGCATTGGGTACTGCTGGCATTAATTCCCACCCATTACCTATGCTGGAATTTTAGCTAAATTAACCACACTAATTTAATTGGCTAGGCTTTGTTATGTAACAACTTCCATTTTGTTTCCACAGTTACAGAGTAAACAAAGTTTACATCCTTTGTAATTCAATATGGCAGAATGAGGGCTTGCAGTGTTTTCCATTTGCAGAAAACAGACAAACTGATTATGTTATATGAATTTTTGTTGCATATATTGAAAAATAATAACCTATATAGCATAATTGCTACATGAAAAGGCATGATTTCAGTAGTACTTTAAGTATGCATATTTGAAGTTATATAATAGGGTCACACTACGTAATTGTCCTGCAGCTATTCTGTGGTACATCTTATCAGCATGGCATTCCATATATGCAGTGCACATCAGTACAGTCAATAACTAGAAAGAACTAGGCAATGGCAGCCTTTGAAGACTCATGTAAGTGGTAGAATTATACAATGTGTTTTAACTCATGTAGGATTATTAGTCTCAATTGATATAATTATTTAGATATCTTGTAAATGGAAACTATGACTATCCTGAATTTTAACTAAACCAACATTTGGCATACTTTGGAAGAGCTCTGGAAATTTTATATGCGCTGAAGTTTTGCTTTTAGTATAAAGTAGTACTGTATGTACCTACCAGGTGCATGTACTATTATAAGTACCTATCAGGTGCATGTATAAAGTACTGTAGGTACCTACCAGGTGCATGTATAAAGTACTGTAGGTACCTATCAGGTGCATGTATAAAGTACTGTAGGTACCTATCAGGTGCATGTATAAAGTACTGTAGGTACCTATCAGGTGTATGTATAAAGTACTGTAGGTACCTATCAGGTGTATGTATAAAGTACTGTAGGTACCTATCAGGTGTATGTATAAAGTACTGTAGGTACCTACCAGGTGCATGTACTATTATAAGTACCTACCAGGTGCATGTATAAAGTACTGTAGGTACCTACCAGGTGTATGTATAAAGTACTGTGGGTACCTATCAGGTGTATGTATAACGTACTGTAGGTACCTACCAGGTGTATGTATAAAGTACTGTAGGTACCTATCAGGTGCATGTATAAAGTACTGTAGGTACCACGTGAAATCACATGTTCAATGGCTTAATTTATATAGCTAGTCTCAAGACAAGTATTATAAATCTAACACCACGGGACAATACAAAGTCTCTAATTTACGGTAACAATTCCTGGTGATACCTTGCCTCTTTAGTAACCTCCACTACACTCTACAATGTGACAATATCTACGATAAGCTAAATACTGAATTCAAGCATCTTCTGTAGACATCCCTTTGGTTGAACCTGCAACAACTAAAGACTTGCAGCAGATTTCAGATGATCTTAAACTTGGTATCAATGATGAACATCAGATGAAGGACTATCTGGGTAAATCACAACTAGTTGTATTAATGAAATGTACATGTATGTGGGTGATTGAAATAACAGCAAATCAGACATGGCTGTCACATTGTATACTCATCTTCTCTAACATAAAATAACTGTATTATACAATATTGTGATGGTACATGACATTTGTATACGACCCTAACTCCCGGACAAAGCTCCATCGCACCTTAAGTGCCTAGTAGTTGTTATAGCGCTACTCGCCTGACACTAACATTCTCATAATTAGTGTTCGTATACTTACCTCTAACTGCATTGCATGTTCAAACCACTTAATTACCGTCTATATGCGTGTCTCCATGTGTTTATACTCATTTCCTATTCATGTATTTTACTATATGTTATTGTACATAGTTACATGATTATTACTAAGTCTTTTAATGCCTTTTATACCCATGTACAGAGGCCCGACCTCTCAGAATCCATTGATATTCATTTTGTACATGAATTGGACCATTATAAGCAACTTTTGTAGAACCCGACTTATTTTGGGTCGGCCGTCGGGCTTCCGGCGGCCATCTTGTTGCGCAGCTTCCGGACGACCACACGTCGTCTTTTCCCGACGTCACGTCGGCCGGAAGTCCTTATACTATATAAAGGGCACTGTTTTACTGTTCATTGTCTCAGTCTGCACTTGGCTTTCAATAAAGACACATCTATACTTGATACAGAGACTTTCTCTTCCTTTTATTAGGTCATTCGCTTAGCGAACCGCCTACTAGGTCGGATTACTCTCTTTCATTGTATAGTCTGAAGGTCGGACTTGAGATCAGATGGGTCGTCTTTGGTAGTATTTGGGCTACTGAGACCGCTCGATCTTTCATGTAATGCGAAGTCCTATTACCACTCATAGGCACTTCATTTCTGGGTCGATAGTCGTCCAAGGACGACCGCACCAAATCACAGAAACCATTACAATATCTGTTAAAATATAGACTGGTGTCCATGATTCTGTAGAGTGTGTAAATGAATGGCTGAAAGTAAGTGATGGTTTGAGGCTAATGGAAGAAGACACTCTCCCAGTTCTTTACCCAAGGATTCCAGGTGTTGTACCTGCAAGAACAGATAACCCCTACAATGCATGGTAAAAATATGCCTATACCACTTTGCAAAAATGGTTCAGTCTGATGTAGATGGTGTGGTCTTTCCTAAAAAATATAATCTTTTAACATTTTCATAACTTTTCATCTATTTATACCGTAGAAATTATAATAATTTAATAATTATCGACTCTAGGGCTACAAAGATGGTACTGAAAGGTGAAAGTACTGGACTATTGGCTGGTAAAACTTTAGCAATAAAAGACGTTGTGCAGATTTCTGGAACTCCACTAACTAATGGTTCTAAGATTTGGGAAGGATATACTCCAGAGGTTGATGCTACAGTTGTGACAAGAATTCTACAAGCAGGTCGGTGCATCACAGCCCTCTCCGTTTGAGATGGGAAACATCTCTCAAGATCTATCCTTCATTTATAATCTGTTCTTAACAGGTGGAACTATACTTGGTACGTCAACTTGTGAGAATCAGTGCTTCTCTGGAAACAGTTTCACCAGTGCCAGTGGACCAGTTCTGAATCCTCATGATACAACCAGATCTGCCGGAGGTTCAAGTTCTGGAAGTGCAGTTCTGGTTCGTCCCAAGCTAACTAATAATGATAATAATAGTCGATTGAAATCTTTGCAAATGCTTTAATGAATATAAGCCTTATCCAATTATCAGGTGGCTGCTGGAGAAGTGGACATGGCTATTGGTGGAGACCAGGGTGGATCTGTAAGAATTCCGAGTTGTTGGTCTGGCTGTGTGGGACTAAACCCAACGTTTGGTCTGGTACCTGTGACTGGGTCGCTAGGTTTGTTGCGTAGTTATCTATCTTGGACAGATTTGAGTAGTCTTAGTATTCCAGACGAAAAAATGCCAACAGGAAGTTTAACTAATTTGAACTATTTTGTTTACACTGATCCCTTCATGGTTTGAAAAGTGTGAACAGGCTGAATAATTCAACAAAATGCTCCAGATTTGAATCCGAAGCTTCAACATCATTGTATCGACGTGTAAGTAAACCTGCATGTATTATTGGTGAACAGGATTGGAACCATCTTTTGATCACTTGGGACCAATGGCTTCCAACGTTACTGATGTTGCAACTTTGCTAGAGGTCATTGCAGGATATGATGAGGGTAGAGATCATACACAGAGACCAGATTTAGAGATACCAAAGTACAGTCAGTTGGTGAGTTTAGTTTAAAAGTGATAACTACTAAATTAGCGAGTTAAAATATTAAATGGTTTCAATTGTTAATATTCACACTATTGCAGCTGAAAGGAGATTTGAAAGGAAAAAAGTTTGGAAATGTTAAAGAAGGATATGAGAAAGCTACTGATGGAGTAAAATCTGTCATCAATGAACTGATTGGTAGACTGAGATCAGCTGGTGCTGTCGTAGAGGACGCCAGCATTCCACTTCATACTCAAGGTGTGTTCATAATGGATAATCTCTTTGATAGAAACTTCCCCAAAGTATATTACCACAGTAAATGTGATTTGTATGCAATTGCTAGCTGTGTGGACCTATACAGGTATAGCATGTTGTACTTGCTGCCATGAAATAGTCGGTTATTATATGCGTTTTATGGCTTACAGAATTACATGGCCCATATTACCTTATTTCCATCTGGAAATGCCTTTTCTGCTGCGGGTGATACAGCAGCGACAATTGCACTGTTGTTATTTTAGCGGCAGCGATATCTATCCCCCTACTTGCTGGTTACTATGAATGTATGTTCAGAAATTTTGGACAAGGTCCAGGTTTCACAGAGCTGTACAACTTGTCAGCATCACGTCATCTTCAACACGCTCTGCAGGTACTCTATCAGTGTGACCCACTTTATTAGCTGATATCGCACACTCACAACCTGCTTTGGTTGAGTCACCTTACAACTACCAATGTCAGTAGTTATAAACCCGGCTTTATGCTATTTAGTCCTTTTATTCTACATCAAACAATGACTCATTCACGTAGGCCTGCCGAATACTTTATATGCATCTACATCTATTACACAACACATTATATTATGCAGCACCATTTTTTGCATTGTTGTTATAGTCTCGGGCCCATGGTGCTGTGCCAAGAGTCAAACTTATTGCATTGTTTGGAGAATATGTGAAGAGGAAAGATGGTAAGTTTATTATGTCAACAGACTTGAAAAAGAGAGTTACATAGTTAGAGGATTTTATAGCCTGGTCTCCACGAGAATGTCTATCGGCAGATTTTTAGGAATCTAAAAGTTTGGGGGGGGGTTGAAGTTTGCGTTTGGAGTTTGAAAGTTTTTCTGGTATTTACCAGGTAACCAAACGCTGAACTCCAAGCACCAACCAAAGTAGATTCTTAGAAATCTGTCAATAGAAAATCCCGGTCTGCGCTTAGCAGTAGTCTCCGCCTACTGAGTAAGTTCTACTTGCTGTGCAGATACATGTTAACTAATAGTAGTGTACACAACAGGCTTCTGCAAACGTTTAGCTCATCCCAACTTTTGCAGTAGCGAAGCGATAAACAGCAGGCTAAAGCAGTAGATATGGTCTACACACCAATGAAGCCCTACTGAGCTGCACATGCTTCTGCATATCAGCTACTGCGGACTGAACACCGACCTAGCAGTGAAGTACTGCTACTTTGCATACTCCACGACTATACTTAATTGAATCTGATAATGCTATTGTGTTTTTTTACATGGACAAATAACTTACATGTATCTGCGCAGCATTTGTATGTTTTATAGTTCTCTATTTTAATAACAAACTACAAAGTAGAATTATTTCTACATTGTAGCCAATAGGAGAATAACAAATGTATAATGGTGCAGTATACATAAAATATCCATGTACCCTACTGCAATTGTAAAATTGTAATACCAGCATTATGTTGTGTGTCTTTTTATTCTAATGAGTAATATCCATTTACTCATGTTTTAGGAACTCAGGTTTATGGTAAGGCTATGAATAGACGACCCGTATTACGTAGAGCTTATGATGAAATGCTGGATAAATATGATGCTTTAATCATGCCTACCATCCCATTTGTATCAGTTAAACTACCAGAAGGGGCATTGACAGTTGGAGGTAGGCAATACTATACATTACATGTATATGCCACCTATTACTATCATGGTGGATATATATATTTGAGTGAGTTGACAGTTGGAGGTAGGTAACACTATATTATAGACTATCTATTTTTATGTTGAATATATCCATTAGTTTAAATAATAATATTCCTTGCACAACCAAGTGAGGAGTTGTCTAATCACCATAGTATTATAGAATACATGTACATGTATATAAATAATAATATTCCTTGCACAACCAAATGAGGAGTTGTCTAATCACCATAGTATTATAGAATACATGTATATAAATAATGATATTAATTTTCACCTGGCTCCAGAAATAGAACGAGGTTTGCCAGGATGTTCTCTTGACACCATAGTGTAAAATATTCTTTCTTTTAGAATGCATAAAGCAAACACTGATCAGCAATTTTAATACGGCTCCACTAAACCTGACTGGACATCCTGCACTGTCTCTCAATGTGGGCAAGGCGGCACCTGAGGATGTGAGTATTTTGTTAGGAGCTGTCTACTTTTGTGGTGACAATGGATAAGAAGTTCCCACACAATACAACCCAGAATGCAACTGAAGGAGCGTACTTTATAGGTCAATCACATGACTAAATGTCAGAAATAAACTGAATCATTTAACTTGTCCCCCTGACAAAATCAGCTGTCCTTTTACTCCAAGCACCTACATAAATTCTAGACCACTCATTGGGATAACTGTCAACCTCCTCTAGTAGAAATGAAAGGGATTCAGCATGTATGTGGAGTGTCTAATTTGAGAGATACTTGACAGGTATGCTTATTGGGGATACTTGATAGACATGCTCAATTAAGCTGCTTGCACTTAGTATAACGAACAGCGACATAAAGAGCTTAGCACATTGTGCAACAGTGTCAGAACTCCAAAAGGTTTAATCTTCTCAGACAAAAAACCAAAATATAGTAATTCTCTGCTATTGGAAGTTGGTGAAATTTTTTAATGCAAATTATTAAATTAGTGCTAATAAAAGTAGTTCACACTCAGCTTGAGACCATGTTCACAACAACATGGTCTCAAGCTGAGTGTGAAATACTTTTTCTAATGTTGCTATTACATCACCTTACTTAAGAGCACACCTTTTACACTGTGGATATACTGTAGCACAAAAACAGAGACGGCCACTATGAATGGTCGGCAGCTAGGGATGGTCGCTCTGCTATGTAGGTAGCACAATTTACCGCATTAATGGGGTCACATGTTCAACATGACAAATGATAGAGTGACTTTGTGCCTTATACATGTAGATATAACTCTTTATTTATAATTTACAGGATGAGAGCAAACAACTCCCTGTTGGTTTACAGATCATTTGTAAGCATTTCGAAGAGTCAAAACTTCTGGACATCTCTTATGGAATTGAGAAACTTCTGGCCAAGTAAAGGATACTCCACTGTTAGCATGGTCCTTGTAATGGAGTGCTTTGTTCACTGACAATGGTATAGGAGAGGAGGGGTGATGGGAGAGACTATATATAACCCAAACACTTTAATATACTAATCAGTTGATATGTACCACATCTGTTACACTGGTTCATAAAGCAAAATAATGAGCAATAACTGATACTCAATAAAGATTATATAAAAAAAAAAAATTATTTCATTATAGTTAAGTTCAGACAAGCCTGCAATTCTTCAGATAGAGAAGTTGTCTTCTTTTTCGTAAATTATGCTGCAAGTTTTTATTAGGTGACTGATATCTGCTATATTGGCGTCTGCAAAAGCCAGCTGCTCAACTAAGTTTAGCCATGGTTTTGCCACCTTCATAATTAGTGTATGGTATTGAATTCTTACATTAGGGTCAATTTTGTATTTTGGTACAAACTGCTTTTATTTAATCTAACAGTGCTTCTTCTTTTATCTGCATGCAGTTCCTGTCTTATACATGATTATACTTGAGTCAGTTAAAGGTCTAAATTTTAGCTAATAAATCATACATGTAAGTTGGAAATGAGTGACTGCTTGTCAATGAAATAAAAGAGATGGTCCACTTCAAGTGCCAAATTTGAGGGACTAGCAAAGAGTTTGAGCATCATTGACTCTGATAGTGAAAGGCAAGATGCAAAGCTCAGCCTCCTTATCAGCACTTCGACTCCGTCCACAAAGGGGATGCCACAAACGAGACCAATGGGAAGCGAGACCAATGGGAAGCGAGACCAATGGGAAGCGAGACCAATGGGAAGCGAGACCAATGGGAAGCGAGACCAATGGGAAGCAATTGCATAGAGATTAGTGAAAGACTAGACCATGCCTTTGGAAGACAAAACCATGGTAAGTTGATATTGGTCAATAGGCAGGTCAAAGCAATGACTTTTAAGTTGAGATGTGACCTTCCTTTGTTGTACATGTATATGTGTGTTATACTGTAGTAACTTGGGAAAGGTCATAGTTTACGACAATCCAGTATAATGCTGGTTGGCTTGTACATGTATATATAATGTACATTTATGCACACCGGTGTGTCTGTGTATGCTCAGTGGTCAAAGTTGGGGGGTCTTTGGGGGTCTCAGTCCCCCACCATAAGTTTCAGGGGGTCCCTCAGACTGATAGACCCCCTACAGATTGCTATTTTAATAATAATAAAAATTGGACCATATTCTATTTTAAGATCTTGGACCATATTTTAACCTGAAGTTCTTGCATTTTGCACTATTTCGGTGTCTAATTTTGATAAAGTTTCCAATTTCCGGGAGGGCGCTCAGGCGCCCCTCCCCGCCAGCACGCTCCATTTGGGTGCTTTGTGCCCTCAAGTGACTTTGTCTGCTACCCTAGAGACCCCCCACCTCTTTTCTTAGACTTTGACCACTGTGTATGCTATGTTTATGTCTAGGTCTAAAATTATGATACATTATACATTTATGTGTAGGTTATTGAAGAATGTTCCCTGGATACATACTTGCAGTGCAGTGAAGTATGCAGATTTTAAGTCATATAATCTGGTCATACTGATTTCCCTACCCTCCTACTTCTCCTACATTAGTTTTGTGGTACACCTTACCAGCATAGCTTATTTGCAGAACATCAGTGCAGTCAATAGCTAGAAAGAACTACACTGTAGGTCATGGCTGGATTTGGAGACTCATGTGAGTGTTAATCCTCGGTTACACAAGAAGCTGATGAGCCTTGTTTTAGAGCAAATTGGCGCTTTATTTGTTCAGCTATGAAAAGGCAAAAATGATAGTCTTTTCAACCACCGACATCATAATGCACTTGTACATGTAAGCTATTGTCAAGATGTGTTTATAATGCGTCTATAATGCATCTATAATGCATCTATAATGCATCTATATAATGCATCTACTATTATAATGCGTCTATACAATGCATCTATAATGCGTCTATAATGTGTCTATAATGCGTCTATAATGTGTCTATAATGCGTCTACAATGCGTCTATAATGCGTCTATAATGCATCTATAATGCGTCTATAATGCGTCTATAATGCGTCTATAATGCGTCTATAATGCGCTGTTGTGGTAAAATGACTCCAGTTATATAATTTATCAGAAATCGGCTTTGGTTATTAGCTAGATACTAATCAAGGCCTTTAGTGGACTGGTGCGACGCCTTGTCTGTAGAACAATGGAGTAATTCAGTCGAAGCCATAGCCTCTCGTAGAGCCTTGAGAGTTATACATGTACAATGTAGTAATGTTTGTAGGATTCATCACGACTGTGAATAGTAGGCTATAATTATTATAACTTGATTCAGATATCTTACAAATAGACACCGCGGTTAACCTGTACTGAACCTACATCCTACCAATTCAACACAACGTTTTGTGTACCAAATTTTGGCTAGAAGTGTGAAATTCCATAGGTGTCTACCAGGTACATTGCACATGTACTGTATATTCAACTACCCGACTGAATATGATTATAATATAATATAATATAACTGTGATATTATGATGTTTTTATACGAATAAATTGATGTCAGCGATTAGGCCGATCCAGACTACCGAATATTTTTGCCTCGTTTCAATCACGTCTTGCCACCTCTTTCCCACTGAACATTACACATTTAGCGATATATCCTCCACGAACGCAATTTCTAGTCTGAGCATGTGTGCCAAGGCAGGCAAATATTTTTATATTATATCTCCTATTTCCACACCATTTTATAAGAGCAACTCAATTTGGAATTTTTGTGTACAGACAAACTTGCGGAATTGAGTTGGTGAACGCTTTGCTGGCCAATCAGAAGCTAGCATAAAATATTAAACATGCTTGATATTGGGATGTTGGTGACACCCTAATGCTCCACCATCGTTTCGCTTGAAATTCGCTAGTCTGTTTCGGCCTCAAAAATAGTCACTGTGGGTATAATAGAAGAATAACATCAAAATAATACAAACTCCTCTTTTCCTGGATTATGATTATGAATTGTGATATTAGGCTGCATGTTTGTCCTAACCCATGTGGTGATATACACATCTCATCCTTGGATGTTTGATGTCATGTTATGTTATCTTTATATAAATTTATAATGCATGTACATGTATTATTGTTTGATTCTTGATCAAATAAGTGCTGGTGCTTGATCCACCATCCTTGGTCCACAGCGGTCCACTTTGGTCAGTTTCACATAACTGAGTAAAGAAGCTTCAACTCATGCTACTTAATATGTGCAATGTTTAAAGGGACAAAACTCCAAACAATATTGTTATATCATATTTCAGTTATTATATTTTACTGTTCTACAAAACGCAATTGATTAAAATTAACTCTATGCACCTATGAGTGCCAATTTGCTTGTTAAAAAACCGCTGTTCAAGGGATATTATACAAGACACAGTTAAAGACATTCTTCAGTACTTAGTAGTACTCTTTATATAGCTAGTCTCAATACTTGTATTACAGATCGTGGCAATAAAAACTAAGTCTATAAGTATTATTTTAAAGCAGTAGTTCCTAAAAAACAATGATACCCTGCCCTCCTTAGTCACTTTCTCTGCGCTCCAATGTCAAAAAATTCACACAGCTTCTCTAAATGTATACAATTCAACATTCTGCAAGTAGAATTCATGTATGGGTTAAACTTTTTCTGTAGATATCCCTTTGGTTGAACCGGCAACAGTTAAAGACTTGCAGCAGATTTCAGATGATCTTAAACTTGGCATCAGTGATGAGGATCAGATGAAAGACTATCTGGGTAGCTAGTTCCTGTATTAATGATATTTCGACAAACATGGTGATTGGAAGAGCAGTAAACCAGACATGGCTGGCACACTCTCTAGCTGTATTATAACTTAATAGTCTGTTACAATGTAGACTGGTGTCTATTATTGTGTAGAGTGTGTGAATGAATGGCTGAAAGTAAGTGATGGTTTGAGGCTAATTGAAGAAGAAACCCTCCCAGTTCTTTATCCAAGGGTTCCAGGTGTTGTACCTGCAAAAAAAGATAACCCCTACAATGCATGGTAATAGCAAATAAATACATTTGTATCTCACCAAAGAGTTATAGTAAATTATTGATGGTATAATATTCGCTAGAAGTAGAAACTCTGTGTTTCCCAAAGTTATACCACTAGAATCATGATTCTAGGGCTACAAAGATGGTACTGAAAGGTGAAAGTACTGGACTACTGGCTGGTAAAACTTTAGCAATAAAAGACAATGTGCTGATTGCTGGAACTCCACTAACTAATGGTTCTAAGATCTGGGAAGGATATACTCCAGAGGTTGATGCTACAGTTGTGACAAGAATCTTACAAGCAGGTTGGTTCACCACAACCCGCTTCTGTTGAGCTGCTAGCTGCCACACCTCTCTCAAAGACTAGTTGATGTATAATTCAATCTTTGCAGGTGGAACTATACTTGGGAAGTCAACTTGTGAGAATCAGTGCTTCAATGGAAACAGTTTTACCAGTGCCAGTGGACCAGTTCTGAATCCTTATGATACAACCAGATCTGCTGGTGGTTCAAGTTCTGGAAGTGCAGTTCTGGTTCGTTTCAAGCTAACTAATAATAATAATAATAATAATAGTCAATCGAAATCTTCGTAAACATTTTAATGAATGTAAGCCTTATCAATTATCAGGTGGCTGCTGGAGAAGTGGACATGGCTATTGGTGGAGACCAGGGTGGATCTGTAAGACTCCCAAGTTGTTGGTCTGGTTGTGTGGGTCTAAAACCAACGTTTGGTCTGGTGCCAGTGACTGGGTCGCTAGGTTGGTTGAGTATATACTGTATTATATTGATACACTTATTAATACGTGTTATGATTGTAAGCTGGCTTGAGAGGCTTTGAGCTTCAGACGACCGAATTCATGCTTTGCTGGTGCTGACTAGTGTAAGCCCACCAGTTTCATCAACAAACTAATATCCAAGCACTAGGGAACATTATCCCAACTGAAAAGTTGGAAGGAGCTGTGATTAGATTCACTGTATCAGACTCACCAACCACATAAAATTGGCTAGGCCTTTATAACGTCGCGTCACTGTAAAGGCCTATACGAGCAAATAATGCGCTGTTTAGGCCCAAAGAGCGGTTCCATCAGCCTAAACGGAGTAAACAAACTCTTTTCTCACCATCAAGCATCTTATATAAAAAATCTCCAACAAGAAGTTCAGCTGGTCTAAATTCTGTGGTCGTTTGTTGGTCACATGTATTAAAAATACTGAAGATCTTGAATCCTAATTGTAATATCATGTTTTGACTTCTTATATCCTGCTATTGTTTTATAAACAGGAATGGAGCCATCCGTTGATCACTTGGGACCAATGGCCTCCAATGTTTCTGATGTTGCAACTCTACTAGAGGTCATTGCAGGATATGATGAGGGTAGAGATCACAGACAGAGACCAGATTTAGAGATACCAAAATACAGTCAGTTGGTGAGTTGGTGCCGTTCAGTGTATAGGTGGTAACTACTAAATTACTGAGTTAATAATATTAATGGTTTCACTTGGTATTTACTCGTAGCTGAAAGGAGATTTGAATGGAAAGAAGTTTGGAAATGTTAAGGAAGGATATGAGAAAGCTACCGTTGGAGTAAAATCTGTCATCAATGATTTGATTGGTAGACTGAGATCAACTGGTGCTGTCGTAGAGGATGTCAGCATTCCTCTCCACACTCAAGGTGCTGTCCCAACTTGGTATTTGCAATTTGTAGTAGACACATGTATACACAAAGATAGTAAAAAAAAGATGGTTCACTCCGAACAAAAACTGTCCGTCCTCCACTCTCTAATGCGGTCCGGATTAAGCAAGGAGTTGTTCTACCTTGTGTACAAATTCGCTATTACTATGGTTGTTCCGTGGACCAATTAACGATGCTTCTTAACAACGGCTCTGTATAGACATTATTTTTATATAAACGAGATCTTTTGGCATGTACAGGAAACTCAATATTGTAATTATTAAACTGTGATGCTAGTCGAACAGCTAATCAAAACTCAGCAGACGAATGGCAGAAAAGTATTTTGCCGAGTGTCAGTAACTCCAAATTGGGCGTATTTAGTGGGATAGGTAATTATCATTGAATGCACCATTTTTCTTTTTACCGTCTTTGGTGTACACTTGCCAACTATGCACATTCATTTATGTTATATATTTCAGTGGTCTTCAGATAATAGACAAGATTGCCGTAATAAATAGTGAGTTTAAGTTAGTTCATTATACTATTCGCACTTGCTAACTAAAATTGTGATCACAGCGATTTGATCCCAGTTGTCTCACAAATGCATCTCCTACTGCACATTTTTACTAATTTACTATTTGCAGTGTGTTAGCTAAAATTATGTTTACATTGGCTTCATCCCAGTTGTCTTGTGGATGCACATTTTCACTACCCATGTGGTCTGTACGGTCTTTACTTTAGCTGCAGTAATGTCCACTTCTCTACTCGCTGGTTACTATGAAAGCATGTTCACAAATTTTGGACAAGGTCCAGGTTTCACAGAGTTGTACAACATATCAGCATCACGTCATCTTCAACATGCTCTGCAGGTACTCTATCAGTGTACAGTAACATTTACGAAATCGGATGTGGGCCATGACTGAGCGAAATCTATCATTGTCGCTAAATATACACCTAATGGCATGTTTCCTTTACCTCTTATTTCTATGCAAATGACTCATTTACCGACTTTACTATACTATGTGCTTGCAATACTTAATATATTATATAATAAAATGTGTATTAATTTTAGTTCAGCGCTCATGATACTGTGCCAACAGTCAAAGCTACAGCATTGTTTGGAGAATATTTAAAGAGGAAAGATGGTGAGTTATATCGGTTATACATGACCATTATATATGTTGTCAAGTTATGTGAGATAATTTGTTGTCAGTCAGTCTGAAAACATATAGTTGATATCTCAGAGCAGAGGCAGCAAGTCTAAATAACAAATCTCCGGCTTTTTATGTCTAATTAATAAAGTGTTGCTCTGTATTGTATATAACTACATGTACATGTACTGTATATACTGTATTTATACATTTTGTTGATAATGTTGGAAACATAACATTAATTATTTCCACATTTTAACTTCTAGGAAAACACATTGTATATACAGGGTACATGCATGTATGTTGGCTGATTGCAATACCAAAATTACAATAATATTGTAATTTTGGTATTGCAATCAGCCAACATACATGCATGTTCATTACTGCAGTAAGCATACACACAGCTTTAATAAAGATATTATCTTTATTAAAGCTGTGTGTATGCTTACTGCAGTAATGAACATCTATAGTTTCTTGCTTTTCATGTTTTAGGAACTCAGGTTTATGGTAAGGCTATGAATAGACGACTGTGTTACGTAGAGCTTACAATAAAATGCTGGACAAATATGATGCTTTAATCATGCCTACCATACCATTTGTATCAGTTAAACTACCACAAGGGGAACTGACAGTTAAAGGTAGGTAATACTATATTATATGCCACCTATTATTATGTTTTAAAATGAATTATTGCACAATTTTTGATAGAGACACATCAGTTTAAATAGTCACCATATCATTATAGAATACACTCAACTTCCCTACCCCACCACCGTCAGGACTATGTGGGTCAGTGTGCTCTTCTACTCTAGCTGCGTTAGACTGCGATCAACTTACTCTTTCCTGCTCGGCGGGCTCATCAGCTAATAGTGCCTGAATTGCTCAGTCTGATTGACTTATATTATTTAACTTCTATAAATATGGATATCTCCAAAATAACAAGCCTGTTAACACACTCAAGTCCAATCTGCTAATATTAGAAAAGATAATGTAGTGTGGTCTGTAGCTGAGCAACTATTATTGTAACAACTGCAAACCTGCCTCACCTTGATAGTTTAGCAGTGGTGCCTTGGGTCCATTCAACTGGTCTTAACATAAGAATGAAAACTTCTGTAGGGCTCCCTGGACATGACGTTCAGGATTTTCAAACGCAAATTTAGCACCCCACAATTTCTTGAAAAATCAACATTATGAGTTAAAGTTTATCTTTTGTAGAGCATATAAAGCAGGCATCAAGCAACCTTTTTAATACAGCTCCATTCAACTTGACTGGACATCCTGCACTATCCCTCAATGTGGGCAAGGCAGCACCTGAGGATGTAAGTATATCCTAAGTTAGCCATTTTTGGAGTTGTCTGTCTACTTTCGAAGTTGTATAGTATAGATGAATGTAAAATTTCCCAATGCTCTGACAACCACACACAGCCCATGGTGCAGCGGAATATGAATAATTCAATTAGCCTGCTTGGCCTTAGAATAAGTACATTGCACAACAGTGTTGGAAGCTTTATGGACTCAAACTTAATCTAAAAAATACAACTTCTCTACTATTAAAGTTTCCTTTTCAATAAATATTTTCACATGGTGCAATTTTGCAATTTCAGTACTGATAACATTTTATTGTGAGCACATAAAATGCAACTCAAGCCTGTTGAAGCATGGGCACACAACTGCCACCAACCAGAATGTAGTTTATGCGGTAACTATTATACTAGGCTAGTGGGCGTGTGACTATACTAGTGGTAGCACAAACTGCTCCTCTCTTGCTTCTAGTTATGGGGTCAAGTGTTCAGAGTTACTAGTTGCTAGTCTGTCTGCATAATCATATACCTACTTGATGTAACTCTAGTCTTACTGAGCACAATTGCATAACTTCGCATAAACAAAATTTTTAAGTAATACTTTTATATCAGTCAACATTTTCCAAGCCAACTATAATTGTTTTCCATAGCAGTATTACTTGTAAACACTGAATCTCACAACATGTGTTAGTGATCAATAAACCGACCGACCAATCGACCAACCTGTTCATCAAATAACATTGTGTTATTTGTTACTTACAGGATGAGAGCAAACAACTCCCTGTTGGTTTACAGATCATTTGTAAACATTTTGAAGAGTCAAAACTCCTGTACATCTCATATGGAATTGAGAAACTTCTGGTCAAGTAAAAGATACTCCACTGTTAGCATGATCGTTGTAATGGAGTATTTTGTTCACCAACAATGATATAGGAGAGGAGAGGTGATGGGAGAGACTATATAAATACAATGCTGTTTAATACTGCTCCATTCAACTTGACAGGACATCCTGCACTATCCCTCAATGTGGGCAAGGCAGCCCCTGAAGACGTTAGTATAACTTAACTAACTCACCACTGATGTAGTACAAAAAGCTAATTTGCTAAAAAATCTGTCAGATAGTGGAATTTTAAATTTGAATTGTGACATTCTTTAGTGATGTTGTGAGCAGCTTACCCAATAGCTGAGATATTCTAACATAATAACACAAAGGCATACATGTACATGTATATCTGTGTGTGAGATATTTCTGCTGCTAGAATTATCCATCACTTTATGTAGTTGAGGTTGTTTGTAAGACTAAAACACAGCTCTTCTACATGTATTATAGAGAATATTAATGCATAACCACTACAGGCTGTCATTCAAGTTGATTGAATTAAATATAGGTCAATGATTATTACGATGATTTACAGGACGAGAGCAAACAACTCCCTGTTGGTTTACAGATCATTTCTAAACATTTTGAAGAGTCAAAACTTCTGGATATCTCTTATGGAATTGAGAAACCTCTGGTCAAGTAAAAGAGTAAAAAGGCACTATACTGTTATCATGATCATTGTAATAGAGTATTTTGTTCACTAACGATGATATAGGAGAGGAGGGGTAATGGGAGAGATTATATAAATAGAATGCTTTAAAATACTAATTAGTAGGTATTGCACTACAGTAGATCTGTTACATATTAAAGTACAATAATTGATGCTCTATAAATTAAAATGATGTGCAAATGAAATAAAATGATTTTGTTAATAAAATTATACATTAAATTCATTTATCACTCCATTGCCTGTACAACGTGGCAAGTTTATAACTAAAATCAAATTATCCTGACCTATGCAGAACTTGTTCAGATGGAGAAGTTGTCTTCTTCATTGTCAAACTATGAATTTTGTACTCAACCAGAATATGTAGCTCATTTCCATTAGGTTGCTGCTATGGGTGATAACTGCATAACTAAGTTTGGCCATGGTTTTGCTACCTCTATAATTAACTCATAGTGTTGGGTTTCTACATTTGGGTCAATATCCTAATTTGGTGCAAACAACCCAAAATCAATTTACCTAATATGGTTTGTGACAGTTGAGTTTTTGGAATGTTTTAAAAACATTTATGCCGTGGCTGTGGGTGCATTGTAAATATAAAATAATGACACACTGCACATTTTTGTAATGTTGTGTTCCTCATATTTAGACATCGGCTGATGATGGTAACAAGTTCGACCCTGAATGAATATTTGCTAGGCAGTCCAGTTGTCATGTTGGGGATTTTATGGCTATAGTGGTAGTGGCATGATTTATGTTGCAGGCTATCCATTGCATGTCATGTTGATATTGCAACTGGCTAGTCTCTATAATGTATATTGCTTTGAGTTTTATGTCTCTAGTGATAGTGGTATAATTTATATTCTCTTGACTATCTATGTCATTTGATAGCGCAACCAACCTGTCACTGTAATGAATTACATGTGTGTTTATCAACATCAGTGCATTAGCTAACTAAATATAGTAGAACTAGGTCATGGCAGGCATTGGAGGATCATGTAAGTATCAGTATTATACACTCAGCCTACTTTTAGAGATAGTGATGTAAATATAGATTCAGTAAATTAATGGTAGCAATGTCAACAACCTGCAGAACTTTAGATGTGCTAGTAACGGGGCCCATTAACTGCTGTTAGGTGCAGTAGTAGAGAAATGAGGATAGCTTTAGTGCCCTGTTTGCGTTTGGGGTTTGGGATAGCATTGGTCAACCAACAAAATATAGAGAAGATAACTTCTTCTCCTAATATGATGGTAAATTCCTCCTTGTAAAAAAGTTTCTAATCATAAAGAGAATGTAATACTGTAGTGGTCAGACTAACACTATAGAGTCTGGACACAGCCATCTCGTTTTGTATTGCCTCGTACACCAATATCATGAACAAGTCACGTATTTACAAGTATGTTTGACTAGCCTGTACAGAACCATATCTTATACTCACTTACTATGTGCATTACTGAGCATAAATACCCTTTGTATACCCATGTAACTGGGGCTGAAGTTTCAGAATTTGCTACAATTAATTTTAAGCATATTTTGTTGTGGCTGACCCATATAAGGTCAGGCCTCGGGCTTCCGGCCTCCATCTTGTGGTGCAATTTCTGGACGGCGCTACGTCGGCCCTTTACCGGAACCTTTTATCGGAGTCTTTTATCAGAAGTGTAAAACGTTTACAATATAAAGCGAAATTTTCATACTGTTAATGTCTCAGTTGATGCTTGGATTTCAATAAAGACACATCTATACTACTAGTTTAAGATTTATCTATCTAATCGAAAGCAATATGTATGAATAGATGACACAAAGTCTACTGAGAGTGTGATCTCCTGTGGGTCGATTTTAGGGCCCACATTGTTCATTCTGTACATAAATGACTTGATTTTATTTTATTTTATTTTATTTATCGAAAACACCAATTTATTTGTTAAAAGCAAAACCTGAACAATATAAATGCTGAAATTAATGAAAATCTGAATGTAGTTCAGGACTGGTGGATAACCGTAAATGTTGAGAAAACCAACACCATTCTCATTCAAAATCACCAGAACCACTTTCAACTAAGTAACAAAGCTGTAATGAGGGGAAACCCTCTCAAATTAGTTGATGAGCTCCATTTCTTAGAGTCTTAATCAATCCAAATTTGAACTAGGAGTCACATTTGAATCACTTGAGACGTGAATTGAACAAAATTTCTGGTCTGCTTTTTCTTTCATCAAAATTTTTCCTGAGAAAATTGTTATAACTAAAATTGGGGGTTTTGGTATTGTCAGTTATAACATTTAATTGGAGCCAAAGTACTTAGGACTCACCAGCTGTACGTAGTATGTAGTGGTAGTACGCTGTCTGTAGGTCCTTTTGTCAGCACCTTGGTCTCCAATGTAGTAAGCTGTGTGGTGTAGGTTCTGGTTCTGTGGTCTAGGATGTGGTGGCATCGACTTTATTCCAAGGTCTACAATGAGATAGTTGTTCCGCATATATCCTTACACCTTAGTACGCCTTGATATAAGTTACTGGGTAGCCTACGATCCACCTACACTCCACACGCTCCACACCATTGTAGTTTAGTTTAGTTTAGTTTTTAGTGTCTTTGTTTTAGTGTTTTATTGGTTTTTATTTGGTTTTCGATTTTGTAGTTTTTTTTTCATTTTCGTGTTTCCCACTAGCTTATACATTTGTATAATATGTATGTGCAACGTCTATGTCGTCGTCTACTCTTGTCACTGTGTGACTTATCTACAGGTATGTCGACAGTCTATACTGCTGTCTCTCCATGCCTCATTTTCACAGTCTACTCTAGGTATCTCTCTATCTATCTCTCTACTGATACTACTATATAGTGTAGGTACTCCTCTCCTATTATATACTTGTTCTATCTACAGTCAGCCAATCAATTTTAGTGAGGAGTTATATTCTCTCAAGTGCGCAAGAGTGGACAACTCTTAAATATACTTATTGTTACTATTATATGCAACAAAATCACTAATTCTTTTGTACAACGCCCTAACTCACTTTAAATTAAATTGCTGTCTTGAGGCATGGGGAAATGCCCCATTCACTCATCTCAGACAAGTTACCATGATCCAGAAAAGAATGGTTCGGGTGGCTATCAAAAGACATCTCCGGGTACACTCTGCTCCTTTTTTTAAGACTGCTAAAATACTTCACATTCCTGAACTCTATCAGTATCGTATCAGCCTCCTTGCTCATAAAATCTTTAATAGCAACATCGATTGAACACCCCATTACCCGACCCGACAATCTACCATCGATCTAACCTTACACTCTACTGCTTCATCTACCAACAGTCAATGTTAGCCCTCCTATCAAGCTACGGCGGCGTAGAACCAACTACCCGTTGATTTCCGCAAAATCAAAGATACAGTGACTTTTAAGACGTGTGGTCTGCTCAGGAATAATCTCTGTGTTGTCCAGGGATCGCTTTTGTCCTAATCACAGTTTTTTCCCAACTACCCCTTAGATAAACACCCCTTTGTTTGCCAACTGGGCTCTGCACCTCGATTAGCCATGCTATGGCGCATGGGGAGCCCTCATCTTATTTTTTACATAATTTTCTATCTTAATGATTGATTATTGATGAAATAACCTATCCCCCTCTCCTCCACTTATGTATTACTGATACCATTATACCATAATAATAAGTATCTGATTTTTTTCATAGACAAATTAATGCATTAGTTAAATTTTTCTGTAGACATCCCTTTGGTTGAACCTGCAACAGTTAAAGACTTGCAGCAGATTTCAGATGATCTTAAACTTGGTATCAGTGATGAGGATCAAATGAAGGACTATCTGGGTAAATCATAGCTTGTATCAATACAATTTTGACTAGCATGGGTGATTGAAATATCAGCAAACCAGGCAGGGCTGTCACATTCTCTAACATAAAATAACTGTGCTACAACTTGATTGTCTGTTACAATGTAGAGTGGTGTCTATGATTCTGTAGAGTGTGTCAATGAATGGCTGAAGGTAAGTGATGGTTTGCGGCTAATCGAAGAAGAGACTGTTCCAGTTCTTTACCCAAGGACTCCAGGTGTTAAACCTGCAAGAAGAGATAACCCTCATAACGCATGGTACTAGAAAATACATTTGTATTTTACCACAAAGCTGCAGTATGTAATACTAATGGTGTATTATGTGCTAGAAGTAAAAATTCTACGTGTAGCCTTCCCCTGCGTTTCAAAAATTTATACACAAGAATTATTATAAGCTGGTCATTCTTGACTCTAGGGCTAGAAAGGTGGTACTGAAAGGTGAAAGTACTGGACTATTGGCTGGTAAAACTTTAGCAATAAAAGATAATATGCTGATTGCTGGAATTCCACTAACTAATGGTTCTAAGATCTGGGAAGGGTATACTCCAGAGGTTGATGCTACAATTGTGACAAGAATCCTGCAAGCAGGTTGGTGCACCGTAGTCCTCTCCTTTTGAATTATGAGACGGAAAATAGCTTCACTGTCTTTAGCCTACTGTTCCTACTTTTGTAACCTAGTACTTTCTAATTTTTTCTTTGCAGGTGGAACCATACTTGGGAGGTCAACTTGTGAGAATCAGTCCTTCGATGGAAACAGTTTCACCAGTGCCAGTGGACCAGTTTTGAATCCTCATGATACAACCAGATCTGCCGGAGGTTCAAGTTCTGGAAGTGCAGTTCTGGTTCGTTCCAATTTAACTGATAATAATAACGCGAAGGTTTGCAACCGACCGACAAATTAAGCTGTAAAATACATATGTAACTAATTTATTATACTATTTTAAAATACATGTGTATAGGAACATTACTAAATACCAGGTTGCTACTGGAGAAGTGGACATGGCTATTGGTGGAGACCAGGGTGGATCTATAAGAATTCCGTGTTGTTGGTCTGGCTGTGTGGGACTAAAACCAACGTTTAGTTTGATACCAGTGACTGGGTCGCTAGGTTTGTTAAGTACACATGTATGTATGTATGTACTATGTATGTGTGCACGTATTTATGTACGTATGTATCATGGGCACTAATAAGCTATTGATAACAATTATAAGTTGTCTTCTCCCAAGATAAGTTGGGAGAGGACAACTTCTAATTATATATTTTCCATTTTTATCCTGGCGGAGAATAAGTCCAGAGGACGTTTGTCCAGAAAACAAGTAGTTAAAATACAAAAAGTAGGATTACAGTATGAGAAAAATATAAAAAAAAGAAATAGCTAAAGTTTGAATTTTAAAATGGCAAACAACTACTGGTAAATTAGTTATAGTAATACAAATAAAATTGCAAGCATGTAGCCAATAAAATTAGTAGAGTGGAAGACAAGTAAATAAGTTAAAAGCAACACATGTAAAATTTTGAGCATTTAGTAGAATAAAACTAATAAAGTAAAAGACAGAGTGTTGGTAAAATAAGTTTTAATCAGGAAGCAGAAGAATATGGTTTCTGATGGAATTTTTGAAAGATTGTAAAGATCGACTCATCTTTACAATCATGGTTGGGGAGAACATTAAACTTCCCGGCACCAAAACTGGCAGCAATGGCAAATCTAAAGTTCTCCTTGGAGAGTCTATAACCCTGGCTTCTTACTAAACGAGTTTCACTAGTTAATTTTTCTGGTAAAAGGTTGTTATCGATGACTGGAATTTTGTGGTTAATGAGTTTATAAAAAGACAACATATATAGATATTCAAATCGAAAAGTTAATTTTGTAATACTGAATGCTCGGCTATTTTTTGAGTTATTAATGTCTATGATCTCTAGTCAACAGTTTTCAACTTTCAAAACCTCGTTTTTAATGTAATAATTTGTGGTTTATAACAGTGGGGCACAGTATTCTAAATTAGCTCCATAGAGCTAATTACCATATATACCATATGGTATATGGTACGTACGTACGTACCATATGTACATACATACATACATACATACATACGTACATGCGTACGTACATATGTATGTATGTATGTATGTACGTACGTACGTACGTACGTATGTACGTACGTATGTATGTGTGTGTATGTATGGATGTACACATGTACGCATGTACGTATGGACGCATATACGCGTATATGCGTGTACACAACCATGTACGTGCATACGCATGTACATATAAGTATGTGTATGTGTGTGTAGTTATATATCTTGTGACTGTAATTACGGACAGATTTGAGTAGCTTAAATCAAGAAGTCTTTGTATTCCAAATGAAAAACCGCCAAGAGGAAGTTCAATTAATTTGAACTATGTCGTTTACACTGATCTCTTCATGGTTTGCAAAGTGTGAAGAGGCTGAATGATTCAACAAAATGCTCCAGATTTGAATCCACAGTTTCAACATGTATCGACTTGTAAGTAACCTGCATGTATTCTTGGTGAACAGGATTGGAACCATCTTTTGGTCACTTGGGACCAATGGCTTCCAACGTTACTGATGTTGCAACTCTGTTAGAGGTCATTGCAGGATATGATGAGGGTAGAGATCACAGACAGAGACCAGATTTAGAGATACCAAAGTACAGTCAGTTGGTGAGTCTAGTTTATGAGTAGATTGTTTAGTTTATGAGTAGATTGTTTAGTTTATGAGTAGATTGTTTAGTTTATGAGTAAATTGTTTAGTTTATGAGTAATCATGACTTCATCAGTGAATTAATTTAACTTGTTTCAATTGATATTAACAATTTGTAGCTGAAAGGAGATTTGAAGGAAAAGAAGCTTGGAAATGTTAAGGAAGGATATGAGAAAGCTACGGATGGAGTAAAATCTGCCATCAATGATCTAATTGATAGACTGAGATCAGCTGGTGCTGTTGTAGAGGACGTCAGCATTCCTCTTCACTCTCAAGGTGCTGTTCCAACTTGGTTTCTGTAATTTGTAGTACACAAATGTATACAAAAAGATAGTAAAAGGTAAAAAGAAAGATGGTTTACTCTGTCAAAAACTGTCCGTCCCGCCTCTTAATGCGGTCCGGATAAAGCAGGGAGTAGTTCTACCCTGTGTACAAATTTGCTATTATTATTATTCCACGGATCAATCAGCAGCATTTCTTAATAACGGCTCTGAACATATACATGTAGTCTATTTATATACACAAGATCTTTTTATGGAATACTTCAAATTGCAATCGTCAAACCGCTATGCTAGTCAAACAGTTATCCAAAAACTCAGCAGATGGATGGCGGGAGCGTGAACCACAGAAAGTCAAGACTGCCAAATTGGGTGCATTTGGTGGGAGATGGTGTCATGATTTAATAAACCATCTTTACTTTTACCATATTTGGTATACTCTTGTCAACTAGACACATTTATTCGTATTCTATATTGTAATGTTTCTGCTGTGTTGTGTCTATGAGGTCGAGGTACGACCCGATAGTGCAAAAAAGAAGGGCCTATGAGTGGTGCTAGGCCTTCACCTTTACATCAAAGGTCAAGCGGTACTTGTAGTGATTTAGCTAAGTAGCTAACCAAGAAGACCCATAGGTGCCGAGTGAATACTTGGATGCTATACTTGAGAAAGAGTATGTTCAGTCCTAGTAGGTTGTTTGGGCATCTAGTCCGTAACACCTAATCAGCTGGAACCAACCTTAGCTACGAGAGAAGACTCCGTATAAGTAGTATAGAAATGTCTTTATTGAGATCCAAGCATCAACTGACAGACAATACAAATGCACACGCATTATATAATTTTAGACTTCCAGTAAAAACTTCCGTTAAAAGGACAATGTAGCATTGTCCGGAAATTACACAACAAGATGGCTGCCAGGTGGTCGAGGTCCGACCTAACATGGGTCGGCCCTAAGAAAAAAATGCTTAAAAATATGCAAATCGTGTGCAAAGTTAATTACAGCAAATTCTGAGACGTCGGCCTCATTTACATGAGTATAAAAGCGCATTAGACTAGTAATTTATAATACACAATATAGCCCAAGTAATGCATAGCATAAAAATATATGAACAAGTGTAAATATATGCATGTATACACGGTTTGTATATTGTAAGTAATTGTAAGTAATTGGACGAGTATGAGTTGAGGGAGACAACTACCGGCACTTAGTGTGCATGAATGTCCATCAGGCAGGCTGAGTCCGCATTGATAAATGTCCTGGGCCACTACAGATGATACCTGCGATAATGTAATGTTTGATAGGATCTCAGTATATTATGTCTTTTGTTACTATTAGTTTCATGTTGTAAAATGTTTCAGTTAAAATCACTGGAATACAAAATATAACACTCATCAGATAATTTATTATCATGTATTATGATTGTCATCATAAAATAGTTCATTTACTAATGGCAGTGTGCTAGCTAAAGTAATGTTTACACTGGCTTCATCCCAGTTGTCTTGTAGATGCACTTTTTCACTATTCATGTGGTCTGTGCGGTCTTTACTTTAGCCGCAGCAATGTCCACTTCGCTACTCGCTGGTTACTATGAAATTATGTTCACATACTTTGGACAAGGTTCAGGTTTCACGGAGTTGTACAACCTATCAGCATCACGTCATCTTCAACATGCTCTGCAGGTACTCTATCAGTGTCCATTCTATCTGCTTAGACTTTGTGAAATCAGACGAGGGCTGTGACTGAGCGAAAACTACATATTATGTTAGTTAACAACACTGTCACGAAGATATTAACCTATGTAATATTGTATTTCTTCTACCTCTTATTGCTATGCTTGTATGCAGATTTTCAATGACCCATGTACCAACTTTGCTATATGATACGATTGCAATACGTAACATATTTCGCAGTATAATAACATGCAAAAGTCAATAATGCACCCAATTTCTAAAGGCATTATTTCATGTAATATGAGGTAGTAAATATTCATAAGAATATACAGTTCTACCATTGAAATTTATTTAGGTAGTATATACATGTAGTATAGTATAATTATATTAGTGTCTATATGCATAAAAGTAGTCGATAGTCGAAGATAGTCGATAGTCAACCTGCTTTCTCCATTGAAATTTATTTAGATAAGCAGGTTGACTATCGACGATCTTCGACTATCGACTACCTTCATGCATATAGACACAAATATATAATATACTATATACTACCTAAATAAATTTCAATAGAGAAAGCAGGTTGACTATCAACTATCTTCGACTATCGACTACCTTTGTGCATATAGACACTAATATATACTATACTAAATACTACCAAAATAAATTTCAATGGAGAAAGCAGGTTGACTATTGACTACCTTCGACTATCGACTACCTTTATGCATATAGACACTAATATATACTATACTATATGCTACCTAAATACATTTCAATGGGGAAAGCAGGTTGACTATCGACTATCTTCGACTATCGACTACCTTTCGGCATATAGACACTAATATATACTACACTATATATTACCACCTAAATAAATTCCAATGGAGAAAGCAGGTTGACTATCGACTATCTTCGACTATCAACTACCTTTATGCATATAGACACTAATATATACTATACTATATACTACCAGAATACACTTCAATGGAGAAAGCAGGTTGACTATCGACTATCTTCGACTATTGTCTACCTTTATACATATAGACACTAATATATACTATACTATATATTACCTAAATAAACTTCAATGGAGAAAGCAGGTTGACTATCGACTATCTTCGACTATCGACTACTTTTATGCATATAGATGCTAATATATACTATACTATATACTACTTAAATAAATTTCAATGGAGAAAGTATACTACATACTACTTAAATAAATTTCAATGGTAGAACTGTATATTCTTAAGAATATTTACTACCTCATATTACATGAAATAATGCCTTTAGAAATTGGGTGCATTATTGACTTTTGCTAAAATAACATGATTGTATATTAATTTTAGTCCAGGGCACATGATGCTGCGCCAACAGTCAAAGCTACTGCATTGTTTGGAGAATATTTAAAGAGAAAAGATGGTGAGTCATACCTGACCATTATAATATGCTGTCAAGATATGTGAGATAATTTGTTCTCCGTTGAACTGAATACATGCAGTTCAGACTTTAGAGCAGAGGTAGCAAACCTCAATCACAGGCATTTTATGTCTAGTTAATAAATTGTTGTTCTGTTTTGTATATAGCTATATTTATATTATGTGTACGTTTTGTTGATAATGTTGGAAATATAGCATCATTTCTACATTTTCACTTCTAGGAAAACACATTGGATATACAGTCTACATGCATGTATGTTGGCTGACTGCAATACCAAAACTACAATATCGTTATTTAGCATGTTTACCGCAGTAATGAACATTTATAGGAGTTTCCTGCTATTCATGTTTTAGGAACTCAGGTTTATGGCAAGGCTATGAATAGACGACCCGTGTTACGAAGAGCTTACAATGAAATGCTGGATAAATATGATGCTCTTATAATGCCTACCGTACCATATGTATCAGTTAAACTACCACAAGAGGAACTGACAGTTGGGGGTAGGAAATACACTATACTTGTATAACAATTAGTTTTAGAATGAATCATTAGACAATATTGTTGATAGAAAGAAACCCATCAGTTTAAATACTCTCCATAGCATTATAGAACACACCTAACTTCCCTACCCCACCACCATTAGGATTATGTGTGGTCTTCTACTCCAACTGCATTAGACCACGATAAACTTACTCTTTCCTGCTTGGCTGGCTCATCAGCTAATAGCATGGGCACTAATAAGCTATTGATCATAATAAGAAGTTGTCCTCTCCCAATTTATCTTCCTCTTCTTTTTTTCTCGAAAAAGAAGAGGAAGATAAATTGGGAGAGGACAACTTCTTATTATGATCAATAGCTTATTAGTGCCCATGGCTAATAGAGCCTGAGTTACTCAGTCCTATTGACTTATATTATTGAACTTCTATAAATATGGATATCTCTAAAATAACAAGCCTGTTGATAGGCTCAAGTTCAATCTGCCAATATTATATGTAGAACAAATATCATGTAGTCTGTAGCTGACCAGTTATTACTAACTGATTATTAGCTGCCAACCCCCTCACATTGGTAGTTTAACAGTTTACATGTAGCATGCAGAATCAACATCACAGAGTAAAATTTTATCTTTTTTAGAACATATAAAGCAAGCATTAGTCAACACTTCTAATACAGCTCCATTCAACTTGATTGGACACCCAGCACTTTCTCTCAATGTGGGCAAGGCAGCACCTGAGGATGTGAGTATTTTGTTTGGAGTTGTCTGATTCTGTAGTGACAATATATAGGAAGTGCTCATTAATTGCTCCTACACCATACAACCATGCACAGTCAGTCAGTCACATGACTAAATGTCAAATATAAAGTGAATCATTTAACTTGTTCCCCTGACAAAATCATTTTTTGTAAATGTAAACATCAAACTGAAATTCTCATCTGTCCTTTTACTCCAAACAACTAAATACTAGACCACTCATTGGGATAACTGTCGACTAGTGCTACAAGGTATTTTGGTATCATTCAGTTTTTTGGTTATTTTTGTTTTCGGGTAAAAAACTTTAAGAATTTAAAATGCGAACTGGAACCGAGTGCAGCCACTTCTGACTGAGATAATAAAACTAACAACATAATGACATACATCTACCTGTGTGTGAGATATTTCTATTTTTATCCATCACTTTATGTGGTTGAGGTTGTTTATAAGACTAAAATGTTTCTCAGAAGCAAACCGTTTTACTCTCACGCTTTTTTATATAATACATGTATATTACAATGTAATGCGTGACTACTACAGGTTGTTATTCAAGTTGATGCATTTACATTTAGTCCAAATAATTGTTGCAGGATGAGAGCAAACAACTCCCTGTTGGTTTACAGATCATTTGTAAACATTTTGAAGAGTCTAAACTTCTGGATCTCTCTTACGGAATTGAGAAAGTTCTGGTCAAGTAAAAGATACTCTACTGTTATCATGATCATTGTAATGGAGTATTTTGTTCACCAACAATGATATAGGAGAGGAGGGGTAATGGGAGATTGGCTATACAGACAAAATGCTTTAAAACACTAATTGGTTGATATCACAATACAATTGTTACAATAGCTCACTAATCACAGCATTATACAATAATTGATACTCTATACTCACAAGTAAAATAAATATTAATATTAATTTACAGTATAGTAATACATTACTCTCATTTATTACTCCATTGGAGGTACAGCATGGTACCTCCTCTGATGATAGCAACAGGACCCTAGTCAGAAGACAAGTATAAAGAACACAGCATGCCATAAAATGAGATTTTTAATATTATTATTGCCAAAAGTAAATTAGAAGTACAGTTGCTTGAGCTGTGTTTAAGTGTGTGTATACAAATAAGAGATGAGAATATATTTGAACCAAACACATTTAAATCCTCATGTAATGTTGCACCTAATTACCACTTGTGATGATTTCTACGTAATATTCCCTATCTCCTACCAGAGGCTGTTACTTACTTCCACTAGCTGTTGATGAGTACATTTGAGAAGTTATTCACCTCTGTTTTCAAATTCGACCCTGGATAAATAGCTGCAGTGCAATCAAGTTGCCATGTGGTGGGTTTTTTGTCTGGTGATAGTGGCATGATTTATGTTGCAGACTATCCATGTCATTTGATAGCACAACCAGAAGGTCTACAACATGTATATTATGTAACATGTGTCTGTGTGTTTACCAACATCAGTGCATTAGCTAACTAAATATAGTAGAACTAGGTCATGGCAGGCATTGGAGGATCATGTAAGTATCAGTATTGTACATTCAGTCTACTGTTAGAGATAGTGATGTAAATATAGATTCAGTAAATTAGTGGTAGCAATGTCAACAACCTGCAGAGCATTGTTTTGGATATGCTAGTAACTGGGCCCATTAACTGCTGTTAGATGCAGTAGTGAAAAAATTTAGATAGCCTTAGTTTATTTTTTTAAGGGTAATAGTAGTAAACATGGAAGTCTGACACTGTATACCTGCATTGTGTGCTGTAGACCATTGATGATTGGCTACCATAATACAACTAGTTATTCTTCAAGTTACAAGAAAGTGATTGAGTAGGAAAATGTGCATAAGTCAACTACAGCTCCCAACAAGAAACTATTGTAGAAGGTTGAAGTACTTTAAGTGCATGTAGATGACATTTAAATGTTTAGTTAAGTAGTAGTGAATAACAATATTATCCTGTTGCTATAGTGACCATGTACATTACATGTGCACGATGATTCAATTGGACAGTGTTATGGGAAGGCGTGGTGGGGAGAGCTATTTTGTGATATTGTAATGTTTTGCTGTTTGTCTGGGTGTTGACCTGATGTGCAAATGAAAAGAGCCTATGTGTGGTGCTGAGGTCTATTATTAAATGTTCCGGGCCACCACTATATACATAAATCTTGGTCACTCTAAAACTTTAATATTCCCCAAATTAAATTCTTGAGTCCAGGTCTCTACCCACATGATCCTTTGACAAATGAAAGTCACAAAGATGTATAATTGATGTTATTGAGTGAGCTGATTGGCTCACTGACAGTGAATGTGATGCTTTGTGTGGACAAGCAATGCAGAAGAAGTAGGTGACCAGTTTTAGTTTCCCAGCTGTCCAGAGAGAGGACAACTCTAACACCTTTATAAGAAATAAGACACTAATTAGAATAATTTTCAAGAAGAAGTAACAATATAAATTATGCACTCTTTGTCCTCCCCATAGCCTACTAATTACAATGCATGATATTTGCTGCATAGTTGCATGTAGTTATTCTCTCTTGTCAGGGGGATAATTTCTCATTATAATCAATAGGTTGTCAGTGACCTTTATTATAACTAGAATAAACATTGATAGATGGAATACTCATATCCAACAACCTATGTACAAGCCTGAGTATTAGGTTTAGCTAATAGCCATGTTCTATCAAAGTAACAACAGACTTTTAGAAACCCTGCTAATCTATCTGCAACAAAAGATTTCATATTTACCCAGTTCAATGCAATGTTTACTTTCACTAGCTTGAATAACAAGCTTTGATAAAGATAAAGGGGCAAGCCTGAATATTTTGATACACACTGTCCACCTGTGCACAATCATGGAGGGACATCCCAACTCCTGTGAGTATTACTCTTTCTGCGTGTATGATCATACTCTTGTAATGGATACGCTGTCTATTGTGGTGGTCATCCTCCCAGACCTTACGTTATTTAGCCTCATATATTATTACCTATAGCTATAAAACAGCGTGTGTATATCCATTTATGTAAACCCAAGTTCCGAACACGTAATAAGACTGTTGTTAGACTAATTTTTATATATATATATTATTGTGTCGTCTACAGCATTGTGCAGACAACTTCCCGTGTTGCCACGGTTTATTTACATGTTATACACATTTCGCAATCATTCACTAATTGTATTTCCGACGACTGGTATTGCATCATTGTTAAGTCATTCTTCGCCGTTATGGCGTCATCTTTTATATGATTGGCCCCCGGCCCTCCGTCGGAACTACTTCTACTTCTTATTGGTGCGTCTAAAATCAAACACTAGTATATAAGGTGTGCGATTTCTATTATACTTTGCATTATAATTCAGTCTAGTCTACTGCTGTAATCTTTACTCTTATACCTTTTTTCTACATTGGAACTTTAAATATACTTTCTACCACGCTACCAAGGATCTGATCTAAGTTCTGTACAAGGTATGTTATAGTAATATACAGCGACGGCCGTTGCCGAGTGTTCATACAACTCTAGGGAGTTGTCGGGGAACACGGTGGGATACTTTCCTCACTAAAATCCATTGCAATATTCAATAATGCGATATTATTTTTATTATTTTTTTATTATTATTTCCATCGCATTATTGGAAAATTTATTCTATCGTATTATTGGAAAATTTATTCTATCGTATTATTTGCTCTTCCATCGCATTGATGCCGAAAGCACCCGTAATTATTTTTTGCAAACTTTTTAATTTAGCAGTTAGTAGTTGTACTGTAGATGTAGTAGGCGCACATAGAATTAGGAAGTACCAACTACACGTCCTAGTAAGGTGTTGGAGGGCTATGATAAAGAGACATTTCGAAAAAGACAGTTCGAAACAGGACGTTTCACAACTGGACAGTTCAAAACAGGACAGTTCGAAACCGTTTAGATTACATTTAGAAGAACACAACTTGCAAATAATTAATTTTATTTAATTAATTTAGTTAATTAAATAAAGAAAATAATATTTAAAATAAAAATTAGTTGAAATCTGATGGTAGGGGTTTGGGGTTAGGCGTTACGAACTGCCGGGTGTTGAACTGTCCACTTTCGAAAGATCCTGTTTCGAACTGTCTTTTTCGAACAGTCGCACATTCGAAGGGCTACAACCATAGCTGTGAAGTAATAATATTGAGTTCCAAGCATCTACAGTTCCATGGGTGGGTATGTGTATATAGAGAGGTAGCCCTGGGGAGTTTGGAACCCACCCTTACTCTATGCAGAAGGAGAGGTAAACTCTCTTATATCAATTCTTAGCTCAGGTTCTTCAGATGACAACCCCTTGAAATTTGGCAGACTAATCAGCTTTACAAGTACTGTAGATAGGAGAAGAGGAGGTAACACGATAACTCCATCTTCCTTAGTTTTCACCCATGTCTTCTCTGGTAAATGATGCTACACTGTAGGAACCTAGTGGTGACATTTCATTGGAACGCAACTGTAGCATACATGTACCATCTGAAGAAAAAACGACATTGTTCTGATAGTCATTGGTCACATTACACGCTTGTAAAGGAAGGAGACACAACTTCGACATGCGGAAAATCTTGATATGCCTCACTTAGCTACTATAAATGGGTCATTTACCAAAGGGTTGTCCATAGACCCGCATTGAGAGGCATAGCAGGTACTGCACCGATTATGCATTTGGAATAGTGGAACCTAGTGACAGCTTAGGCTCGGGTGCAAAACAGGCCGTGAGCTTCGGTGGAATAAATTTGTTGTTTATTGGCATGGCTCTATAGGCAATGTATGGTACCAGTCCACCAGTGACCCTGATTAATATCCAGCCAACAACCAAAGCTGATGTAATTTGTAATTAGAGTCATTGTATCCAGCTTGTTGGTCTTTGCATAGCCAAACAAATGTCGTGCCAATTTACTCTAGAACTAGGGTGAGTTGGGACATATGTTCAGATCCAATAGAAAAGCTTGTGATCTAGGTATGCTGTTATCAGCAAACAATATACATGTAAGACTCCACAATAGTGAGAGATGTTCCCTTATTAGAAGCATACAAGCAACTAAAAAGTATAGTTGAAATAGAGCATGCTTTTTAGTAAATTGGCTCCGCCCCAGTACTGAGATCAAGTCTAGGTGGACTTGTACATGTATATGTATATAAATGAGATGTATTACAAGAATGTGTGCAAAATTGCTCAGTAGAGCAAAAATGTATCAGATCAAAGTACAATGTAATACAAGAAAACGCAATTTCGGAACAATGTAAGTATCAACAAAATACAAGAATATAAGAATTCATTTCAAGATGGTGTTTCCACAAAATATCAGTTAGGTCCTACCAGTCATGTAATTGCAATAGTACAATTACACAGATAAGTCAGTATTTATGATAATCTTGCAAGAACATAATTATTAACTATATACAATATGCAAGAAAAGCATCTAACGCCTGATGAGTTATTATACATTTATATAGTATATATCGTTGCAATTGTCGTTCTTCTTCAGTCAGGTCAGACCTTAGTCCTCAGGGTGCAAGTTGATTACACCCTGCAGTCCAAAGTAGATGGTACATGGTACATGCATAGTTATTGTTCTAAGTCACAACAATCATACAAATAAATACATGACTTTGTAATAATAAAATGAAATATTTTTTCGATTACAGACATACCTTTAATCGAACCTGCAACAGTTAAAGAGTTGCAGCAGATTTCAGATGATCTGAAACTTGGGATCAGTGATGATGAGATAGAGGTCTATCTGGGTAACTATTAGCCTACTGTTTTGGCTGGGGCATGATTGGCTAATGCATAGTATGATAGTGTATGATTGGTTAATGCATAGTGTGATAGTGTATGATTGGTTAATGCATAGTATGATAGTGTATGATTGGTTAACACATGTACATGATATAGATATGGTAGCGTATTAGATTGACCAGAAGTGTGATCTATTGCTTTTTCACTTGGGTAAACGTTTCATTCGTCAAAACTTGCGCAGAGTATATAATAATGTGTAGCTTTTAGTGTTTTATTATTTTACAAGTTCACGTGAACAGATCAGTCAGAGCATGTGACTCATTGAGATTATTTGAAGAAGAGACAGCTCCTGTACTATATCCAAGGATTCCAGGTGTTACACCTTTGAGGGAAGACAACCCTTACAATGCATGGTTAGTTTAGAATCGTGGGTATGATCATTAAAAGAAGTTGTCCTCATAATTGGGAGAGGGTAAATTCCTATGTAATTAGTAGTGTATGAGAACGCAAGTTTGCACTTTTTACACCGTATGCAAATCATGTATGTGTATCTATAACACGTTTGGATATCTAGTTTGGAATAGCAGTAAATTGACTTCAAAGTAGGCATCATTTATGGCTTTTCCCTTTATTACATGTACATGTATGTTCGACTAAATGCAAGATGGACTTATGAAAACAGAAACTATTCACTGTTTCACCACGTGTTTCTAACAATAATTCATATTTGACAAAGCTCCATGTTTCAGCCTCTTCTCCAATCTACAGTAGTTAGTTAGCTCAAGCCCAATTCAATAAGACTGAATGTTCTAAAATTTTAAATCCAAATTATTTGCGAAGAAAGGGTTTGAGTCACACAGTAACTTGAAATAATTAATTCTCCCTTTGAGGACGACATGTTAGTAACGTTTTGAAGAAATTGGATTGGATATTATATCGAGTAGTATGAATTTAGGGCTACAAAGATGGTACTGAAAGGTGAAAGTACTGGACTGTTGGCTGGTAAAACTTTAGCAATAAAAGACAATGTGCTGATTGCTGGAACTCCACTAACTAATGGTTCTAAGATCTGGGAAGGATATACTCCAGATGTTGATGCTACAGTTGTGACAAGAATCCTACAAGCAGGTTGGTGCACCACAGCCGCTTCTGTTGAGCTACTAGCTGCCATACCTCTCTCAAAGCCTAGTTGATGTATAATTCAATCTTTGCAGGTGGAACTATAACCGGGAAGTCAACTTGTGAGAATCAGTGCTTTTCTACATGCAGTCATACCAGTACCAGTGGACCAGTTCTGAATCCTCATGATACAACCAGATCCGCTGGAGGTTCAAGTTCTGGAAGTGCAGTTCTGGTAATTAGTATTGTTGTTAATTACAAATGTAGTAATTATTACATAACTATGTACCAGTAAATGTACATAATATACATGTACATTTCATTATAATGAATCTGAAGGTAGCTACAGGAGAAGTGGACATGGCTATTGGTGGAGACCAGGGTGGATCTATAAGGATACCAAGCTCTTTATCAGGCTGTGTGGGACTGAAGCCAACTTTTGGCTTGGTGCCAGTGACCGGATGTATAGGTGAGTGGTCAGAATAGTCTAGGTCACAAGAAACCATAATAATACATCCTGGAGCTCAGGGTAATTATTGCTACCATAATCAAGCTGACCTAGATGTTACTATGAGAGTGTTGCTTAACGACCACTGCTATATTCACCCCCAGGTAGTGCATGCATGTCTATCACTGGCTTTCAATGCTTCGAAGTACTACGAATCTGCTTTGTAGTAGTACGAAGCATCAAAGGCCAGTTGGTGTTGCATAAGTCTGTACACATATTCTCCATTTCTAAAGGAATGGAACCATCGGTTGATCACTTGGGACCAATGGCCTCCAATGTTACCGATGTTGCAACTTTGCTAGAGGTCATTGCAGGATATGATGAGGGTAGAGATCATAGACAGAGACCAGATTTAGAGATACCAAAGTATAGTCAGTTGGTGAGTTTAGTTTATGAGTAATAGCTATTAAATTACTGAGTTAATATGAATGTTTCCACATGGTGTTTGTTTACTTGTAGCTGAAAGGAGATTTGAAAGGAAAAAAGTTTGGAAATGTTAAAGAAGGATATGAGAGAGCTACTGATGGAGTAAAATCTGTCATCAATGATCTGATTGATAGACTGAGATCAGCTGGTGCTGTAGTAGAGGACGTCAGCATTCCTGTCCACAAGATAGGTATACAAAATTAGTCTAGATTTTACTAAAATTCAGGCAATGGTGAAAGTTAGAATATCTATACAGAGGGACCCTTCAAGTCATGACGTTGTGTTACATCTACGATATCAATGTCCCATTACCAACAGTTGCATGTTTTCCAGCTTCTATGTATTAGGTTTTTCTACTTTGTCACAGTTGGTGATATATCTGATATTCTAACATTATCCAGACAAATATACATTTCTCTTTACAGCACCTAAATTATTTGCTCCCCTGATGTCTGCTTTCTATGAGAGTATGATCAGAAGCTGTGGACAAGCACCAGGCTTTAATGAGCTATATAACCTGTCGGCAACCCGTCACCTTCAGAACGCTCTACAGGTACGCCTCTTCCTGCCTAAAATGTGTGCACGATAATAATTATTAACTTTCTCAATATGACTTTAATGCGGTACTATATTCAATATTTGGTTCACCAATCAAATTTATTATTTCCTATTTACCTTTCAGCGCTCAGCAGCCTTTAGTAGTAAAACAAGCACGTATCAAATCTTATATTTATTTATAGTCTGGAGCGCACGACCTTGCACCCAGAGTTAAACAAATCTCGCTGTTCGGAGAATATGTTAAAAGAAAAGACAGTAAGTTTGAAAGCTTCATATGTTATAGCTTCAGGAATAATATTGGGATGCCGGGACATGTGGAAAATTTAGTTTATTTTTCAAATAACCTTTAGCACAGCTAGTAGTGTTGGCCATTATTTTGAGAATCTTGTCCATATGAGATATGTTTTACAGTCAGTCACGTTTGGATAAAGATCTCAGTCACTTTAAAAGTACTTAGATAGATGTAATCTTCCGGTATAAGCTTACTACAGCGAATAGATTGAACCTTCCATGATGCGTTGTAATAAGTTATCAAAAGTTCTTTCTTCGTGTATCAGATTTGAATAATTTATTCCTAATGCATTCTACCATTTTCCCCAACATGCTTTTTTCTGTCTCTTATTCCCACAAAATCTCATATTCCAAGTAACCGTGTAGTTGTCATCCTTAACACGTGTCCATTTCAGGATCTCATGTTGTTGGAATGGCCATGAATCGCAGACCTGTGGTACGTAAAGCATACAACGACATGCTGGATAAATATGACGCTTTAATTATGCCAACTATACCATATGTATCGCCTAAGCTACCACATGAGAATAGAACTGGAGCAGGTTAGCTAAATTTGTATGGTGTGTAACTATGCACGCAGCATGTTAGGAGTTGCCTCCTCTTAGCACTTGTGAGCAGACTTAAGCTTAGGCCACACTGACGCGAATTTTCTTGCGAATAGCGAATTTTGGCCACAGGCGAATTTGCAAATTAGAATCGAGCGTGCCACACTGCAAAAGCTATGAGCGAACTCGCATTGATTTCACCCAATGAGGGATCAAAAATTATTATCCTCGGTCACGTTTCTCATTCACTGCAGAACTAGAACTCCGAAAAATGTAAAATAAAATTATAATTAAAATAGAATAAAATAAAATAATTATTTTATTCTTACTTTTATTCGTTTTACACAATTCTTGCAAACGGAAGTAGTCATTTTATTCATCAGTTAAAATAAATATTTTAATATAATAATTTAAACTCATGATTGATTGAAAATCCGTGGCTCTGAACACGTGACAGTAACGTGACAAGTAAAAATTGGCCAATCACAAATTAGCGAGTTACAAATTAGCTGATTAAGATCAGCGAGTGCGAAATCGCTAATTTTGCGCGAATTCGCACAAAATTTGCGATTTGAGATTTCGCCACTGGCCAAAATTCGCTTTTCGCTAAAAATTCGCTGCAGTGTGGTCTACGCATAATAGAATTTGTATCAGTAATGCTAAAGGCTCGGCTACATGAGAGGTGATTGTTCTTTTTCGGCTTCCGGAGCCTCGTTCTAGAGCAATTATCAACATGTTGATCTTTTCGGACCACGGCACCACGGAGCGCTGTGGTGATTGGTTAATATTAGATACAACGACCCCAATTACATAATTTAATAAGACGCAGCTCTGGTTATTGGCTGGATATTAATTAGGGCCACTAGTAGACTGATACCACACATTGCCTACAGAGCCATTCCAATGAACAACAAAGTTGCTCCGCCGGGCTTCTCGTGTGCCCGAGCCTTAAGACATCGTATCGAACTATACAGCTACATGTATGTTGAATTATTAATCTTATGCTGTACACTATGATTCATGCATCATATTGTCATATATTACAAATTAGATCATACTATGTCATATCTTACCATATTGCATCACGTTGTGTCATATTGTGTCATATAAATTTGTCACATTATTAAAAAGGCAGTGAGATTGGCAATGCTGGTCATTTATTGTAGGCCTACAACATATTATGGTACAAGTAATTAATCGCACTGTATACAGTGCAGTAACATGTAAGGTAGATATTAGGAAGTCAAAAACTGTGATGTAGAACTCCAGTTTGAACAAATATAGTAGCATATTTACTTACTAATTGCTCTAGAGTGTTGACATCCTTACTTAGTTGAACAAACTTTACTTATAACAACTACTTTAATAATACAGTCATTTTCCATGCCAATATGGTTTTTTCGCTACCTTGCTTTCAGATCTACTCCAACATGGTATCAACTCCAACAACGTAACACCATTCAACCTGACAGGGCACCCTGCCCTCACTTTAAATGTTGGCAAAGCAATAGCTGAAGACGTAAGATTTTATGCCCTGCATCTATACAATAGGATACGAGATAAACACGCTTTTGGTACTTTCATCTTTCCAATGTTCAAAGTATTTTTGTACTGCAAACAATGCCAGTGGATCAAGTGTTTTATGTGGTACCTAGTTGTATGTTGCAAAGAAAATGCACTTTGCAATAATTTTTATTCTTATTCACTTACAACATAATGTCAATACAATTTAAAGTTTTACATTTTAACTACATGTAGATTGTATATTGCGTATTTTTTATGATTTACAGGATGAGAGCAAACAACTCCCTGTTGGTTTACAGATTATTTGTAAACATTTTGAAGAGTCAAAACTTCTGGATATCTCTTATGGAATTGAGACACTTCTGGTCAAGTAATAGTAATGGAACTCAAGTTCCAGCATCAATAATGTAAAAAAGCAATCGTCCAACCTGACATTGTTATGGAATAGGCGGTGAATGGTATATCCTACTCTATAACACTAATAGTTTAGATAACAGCCTAAAGCTAAAGGACAATAAGTTTGGCATTGACATCGTTTGTGTGAGATGCCTTGCTATGCCAAAACACAAAGTACATATTCTAGTTTTACATCTTCTTTATTGCAGCTCAAAAAACTAATATGTAAGTTTAAAGGAGTACTGACAGTTAATTTTTTTTTACATCATTAGAATCGTGCTGACATGCTGAGTTGTAAGGACAGGGCCTTTCTTGCACCAAAATTCAAGTTTTTGGGCCGCGTTAGGCCGAAGTGGGCCATTTTCAAAAATTTTGGGTATCATTCGGGTATCATTTGGAATTGTTCCCTCTTCTCATTATGATACCCATGTTCCTGATATTGAGCCATAGATAGGGCATTGAAACATCACAAGAATCCACTCACAACATATAATTAGGATGTCAGTGGTTTTTTTTGTTGTAATAACATCAACCACAGGCATCTGATAAACCCATTAGGCATTATGTATGCCTACTATAATAATAATACAGATGAAGTCGCCAGCTTATGCTCCTATCATAAGTTATATACATGTATACAACATATTATTTGTGCTGCTTGGTCCCACTATAGAATTTCATCTACAAATTACATTACATATATGCATAATTATTAATTATTGTTTCATATTGCATGATACTAATCGCCGTAAATGTATTATTGCAATGATAAAACCTTTATTTTGTAAAACACAGCCTAAATTATATTTGATAGATGCAGATGGAAGTATTGATCTAGAGGCCAAAATGGGTAAATGTTCCCCTGCCCTGCACTAAAAATTCATGGCATAATTCATTACACAGTTTATACCACAACACTTAGCCTGATAACTAAAGCTGTTGGCAATTGGGCTATCCATTGCTGTTGGTGACAAATATCAATGGCTTGATTATTTTAGAAATGAAAAATAATATGAATTTCTAATATTATATAGGCTACGTGCCTATACTCGAGACTCAATACATATACATATTCACCATAATATGTCTGCTAAAGCATGTCATGAAGTGGTCTACAATTTATGTTATGTGTGTACATTGAACATACATTGTACATGTCCTTGTGTACACTCATTGTACATGTACATGTGTACACTCATTGTATTATCACGGGCAGTCAATTACAATGGATAAAGGACCATAATACTTGCCACAAGCATTTTTATTATGGTATGATGTGCATGTAAAAATTTGATAAAATACTAGAAAATATATCAAGGAGTGTAAGATTAATTCATAGAATATTGTAACAAATTGACTGTTTTTTATTGATTGGCCATGGTACACATCTAATAACCCCACATCCAAAATTATGAATGCATTGTAAATGTGGACTGTGAAGGCATAAATATACAGAAATTGATTGCTTCTGCGCATCCAGCCTGTAAGCTTGTGATAACTCTTCCTAGCTGGCGGCCTGGTAGCATAGCTGTGATATTGAATTCCGATGTCAATAATCTATCAAATAAACACAATCCACATCAGACAGGTACATCCAGTATACATCATGCATGTTACATAATATACATGTAGATGATAGTGGCTACAGTAAATTCATATACAGGTACCAAATATTAGGGGTCACAGACAGGTACAAGGTATAATAAATAATAAAGGTACAATACATCTGTTTCCAAACATTATTATTTATAGCATGTTTCATCAAGCATGCTTTCTTATTTATTCATCACACATACAGCTATGGGACATGGAAGTAGTAATTTAAAACAATGGGTGGCAAATATAATTTCATGATTATGGTCTGTAGCTACTAACCAGAACCAATTGTGCGGTTAGAATTTTTTGCTGCCAACATCTAGTAAAAAATGTAGGAGCCATACTATGTCATCACTACTTTTAGGTTTATGTTAGCAAAACAGAAAACTACCAAACAGCTTATTACTGTCTCTTTCTTTGGAGATTCATGCCAATTTTGATGTACATTTGCTTGTAAAGAAACAAGAGCAGATGAGTATATGTGGGTGGGTGGGTGGTTATGTAGTAGGTATGTATGTAGGTAGGTAGGTAGGTTGGTTGGTAGGCAGAGTAGGTAGGTACATGTAGGTAGGTGGGTAGGAAGGTAGGTACATGGAAGTAGGGAGGGAGATAGGGACATGGGGGTAGGTAGGTGAACAGGTAGGTAAGCAGGTAGTACATCGCACACAAACATGTATATCATTGCTATTATGTCATTTATTTTTACTCTACATTTATACTTGATTGAATGGGTTCAGTATTGTCTATATGAAGTGTAGGCTAGGTGGATTATACACTATATTACAACTACATATAAGTAAGTCTACATTACAATACAATGTACTGATAATAACACTTGATTTGTTTTGGATCAAACTAGATTAGAGGTCTGCCTGAGTCAGATATAAAAGGCTACTGATAGAATTCATTGAGTATAAAACAGTAATATTGTGGTTGTGAGATATTTTCTATAATCATCTAATAACAGTGTTGTTGATGCTACACTAGCTAGACCTGTGCTGGGTTCCTAGACAAGCTTCTATTACCTAAGCAATAGAATCTGTCTTATGATTTTTTTGGATATTATTACATCTCCAAATCAAACTGCGCAACTCAATAGAAAATTTTTGTAGATTTGTCTAGTTAATTCTAAGGTACATTGAGTAGTTTGCCCCTCACTTGAAGCATTTACATGTACAGTGGACAGCAAGAACAACTCAATTTACTGACCCTTGACTTACTGCTATATTTTCCGTGGTTTGAAAATATAAAAATTTGATGTTCTAATACAATACCTAATTCTAAATAATAAAATTCTAACTGTAAATGATGGCATAGCAGGTGCTGACACTTGCAGTTGGTTCCTCAAGTGTGTGACATCAAGATCATGACCCTTGACAATTACAATTAATTACAATTAGGCCTTTAGTCACCTGGTAGGATTCATCACGATCATACACATGCAGCTATTTACCTTGATCTCAGCACATCTTGCAGCATGATAATGTCCAGAGTAGGAGTCTCCAAGGAGCAATGAATTTAGGTTCTTTCCACAGTTTGCCTTCATCATCACTAAAATATACATTTACATTATTTCATAGCAGATCCAAATCATTGCGTAATCAGTATTCTATAATCATATAAAGGTCAGCATATAAAACTAGAAGGCTAATAAACATGAATATAATATGCTGATGCACTGTAATATTCTTCTATACTGACAGCAACAATAAGCATGTCTAATCTGATCTGGAACTTGGCAGTTAAATTTGTAATGCAAAACACATACAACAGATCCACAAAATAAGATTTCGCCTGTTATTTGGCAGTCATCTATTTACAACTCTATGAACAATATTATAACACATGCGATGATGATCAGAAATAACTACATGTACAGTATTTTATCAGTAAAGTTATACTGTAGACCATCAGAACTTACCTGGTAACTCTCTTTTTGTGTTGATCATCTATCCAATCCTCATACGTAGTTATAGCAAAATCGGTCCAGTCCATTTGAAGTGTTTGTAGCAAATCCCAAAAATTCTTTCCTACTTTGGCTTCAGGTTACCAGTTGACAGTTGTATATAAATTTATTCCACATTGTACATGCAGATACCTTTTATAAATACTTGAGTTTTTAGGCCATAAAAACTTGGGTTACAGTAAAACACTTGCTTGCAGGCATTGCACAAGCTTTGAGTATTATTGCCTACTTGGTATAATTGGAAATCAAGTGGATAGTCTAATAGCTGTGTAGAGGCGCATCTTGCAGTTGACAGCAGTGGTGGAATTATATAGCCTTTTGTTTGCCCCCACTGTAGACTACATTATATATGCTCATGATTATAATATCTATTTCCCCAAGCAGTAAACAGCATCCACTAAAACCACAGCTCTCCTAGTATATGCATTGATGACTGAGTAGAAGAATTTTGTAATCACTGAATAATATCATCATGTGGTTTTAGTAGCATCTACTATGAAAGCAAACCACCATTATCATACACCCATCCCACCTTTAAATATGGCAGCAGAACTTAGTCTAACTGAGACAAATGAGAAGACAAATCTCATGTGGCTACATCTAACTATCTTGCAGTAAACAGATTGAAAAGATGACTCTTGAAATCCATCAGATTCGCCATGAAAAACCGTGCAGAATGATATATAACATGTATTAGCTGTCAGTACTCCTTTAAGTTGTCTTCTGCCAACTAGAGGCACATTAAGGTTTCCGTTTTCAATGTGTTTAAAAACAGCGCTCTGTGCTCCTAGCTCTGCCCCACTAACGTCTGCATGGGTTCCATCATGGGGATCTGGTGCGTTAAACAGAGCTTTGATTAGTCCAAAGATAGCGCCAACCACTGCATGTCAAAAAATCATAACATGTGGTAAAAGAGAAGTAATTTCCAATACAACTCTAATTTTGATCAACACTAGATCAGCAGTGAACAAATTTTGGTATCCTAGCACCACAGGTTGTAAGAGTTAAAGTTGCCGGTGTACATGTGGGCCTATAATGGTGATTGCATGACTGGTGCACATTTTGAGACTTTTGGTTGGCTTGAATAGAATTTAAATAAGGTTTCCGAGAACATGTCAAATATTACACACTACAAAAATTGTATTATGGTATTATGTATATTGTATAATAATATACATGTACATGTTGTATTATACATGTATACGAGTATTATGGATCATTCAATGTATTCACATTTCTTGCAGTACAGTATGTACTACAATGTACCACATCAGTTTATCAGTGTAAGGGAGAAAATCTAAAATTCATAACTAAATATTGCCGTTTCAGGCTATACATGCCTATTTATGGGTCCTAGGATCCTTAGGATGAGACAATGGATGATAATCCTTACCTCTTTTATCTACGTTAGCGTCATCTTCCCTCTCCTCTACCGCACAGTTTACCATGGCTGCACATAGTACAAAGAGCAGAATAAAGACAAATTTACTGGACACCATTATAAAGTGCTTAAATACAAGTCTGGTATATTCAATGTCTGCTATATCCAAAAACTTGTGACGCTTAGAAACTGGTTTGTATCAAGATTGCATGCCAAAACTCCAGGTGTAGGCCGTGAGAGAGAACAACTGGGCAGTTATCTATGAATTACGCATTATCCTATTTTACTAAATATTATTGGCTACACTGAGGTGGGAAGCCTTGAAACGTTTTATTACTAATAATATATTACTAAAGTGACTTTCACACCCACCTGCCTATGATTGTTGGATAAGGGCTTATGACTAAGGCTAACTAAAGGTGTACAATTGACTTAAAATCTGAAGAAATCAGCCTTGAGCAGGATTGTCAACCAGAAATTTCAGAATTAAGTTCCAAAGATGTACTACAGTCCACAGACGAGTTTTTCTAGATAGATATGCTTACTCGTTGTGGTAACCATAATCCTAGCTGATCGCCATTATGGAGACTCTATAGCTTCTTGCAAATTGACTCAAATGTACGTAAAGTCATTATGCCTCACTATCGGGTAGCTCACAGCTAGCCACCACATGCACTGTAAAACTGACCAAATAAAGCCAAAGAGCCTACCGAGAAATCAAGATTGCTTACCAGAGCCATAGGTTTTCTCTTATACAACTGACCAACAGGTATGGTGCGCTCTAACATGGTATAATATTGTGCATGCCTACTCAAACTGTGTAGAAAACTCCGTATGTAAATAAATCAATCGGTTACCTTATTGCTGTTGAGTAGGACCGACTCTGATCGAGGCCGAGATATGTATGAGTGTTATGAGTCATACACATCTCCTGGTTCTTATTTCTGCTGAGGACTTAGGCTAGGAGACTTCTGGATAGTAAAAAGATTTAAGTTTATCGACAAATACAAGTTGAAAACTGAAGTGACACAGGAAACGTTAGCACTTTTTTACAAAACAGTAGTTCAATGGGTGTTTTGTTCAATGGGTGTTGTGTTAACCTACAGTAGAGCAATATCTAAACATAGTTTGAGCCACAACTCATGGGTATATAACTATGTGGTAGCACACCACTTTTTCCCTTCTGAGTAAATTCACCGCTGCCATATGCACATGGATGTTTTAATATAGTAGCCACCTCCAATGAGAAATTCCAAATTACCACAACATTCTTCAGTGATGAGTTGTCTATTTGCTAATTTTAATAAATGGGATGACTGGAGGTACATCAACACTGCACAATGTACAGTGCTGATTGTTCACATGCATATTAAATTATTAATTATTATAATATTGTAATGGTTTCTGTGATTTGGTGCGGTCGTCCTTGGACGACTATCGACCCAGAAATGAAGTGCCTATGAGTGGTAATAGGACTTCGCATTACATGAAAGATCGAGCGGTCTCAGTAGCCCAAATACTACCAAAGACGACCCATCTGATCTCAAGTCCGACCTTCAGACTATACAATGAAAGAGAAAGATCCGACCTAGTAGGCAGTTCGCTAAGCGAATGACCTGGCAAAAGGAAGTGAAGATCTCTGTATCAAGTATAGATGTGTTTTTATTGAAAGCCAAGTGAAGACTGAGACAATGAACAGTAAAACAGTGCCCTTTATATAGTATAAGAACTTCCGGCCGACGTGACGTCGGGAAAAGACGACGTGTGGTCGTCCGGAAGTTGTGCAACAAGATGGCCGCCGGAAGCCCGACGGCCGACCCAAAATAGGTCGGGTTCTACAAAAGTTGCTTATAATGGTCCAATTCATGTACAAAATGAATATCAATGGATTCTGAGAGGTCGGGCCTCTGTACATGGGTATAAAAGGCATTAAAAAGACTTAGTAACACTCATGCAGTTATATACCGTTATATAGTGGAACAATACATGAATAAGTAGTGAGTATGAGCACATGGAGACACGTATATAGACAGTAATTAATGGTTTGGACATGCAATACAGTTAAAGGTACGTATACGAACACTAATTGTGAGAATGTGAGTGTTAGATGAGTAGCGCTATAACAACTACTGAGCACTTAAGGTGTGATGGAGCTTCGTCCGGGAGTTGGAGTCGCATACAAATGTCCTGTACCATCACAATATTGTATCATGCATGCTATTGTGTTTACCAAAAACCAGTGTCTTTAATTTAGGAGTTGTCTGCACATGGTATAAAATTTAGCGAGAGGGGACAATTCGCTTCTAAAGATTACTGCTGGAACGTTAGGTTTCCCACACTACCAATTTTTTAGATGATATTTCGGAAAGTAAACCACAGCGCCTCATATCTGAAACGATACAACTTACGAACCAAATTTGTCTTTATATCCACTCTAATGTGGAAAGTTTATGGTCTATCACTGATCAGAAGCTCAAGTCAATCAAAGGTATCCTTGGTTGACTTGAGAGTCAAGGATTTTGCAATGAGCCCAATATCACCTCTCCTAATGTTCAGAAAATCTATGTTTGTCAAAGGTTTTAAAAACTGATACTATGGTGGCCAGTTTTAGATAGATTTTAATGGCAAAATCTGAGACTCACTGTCACTCATTGTGATTGTGATCAGACTCCGACTGCTCATAACGGATTTATGTGATCATTATCATTCATGATCACAATCGTAGTGGCAATTTTTAGATTGACGTCATATAAGCAATTTAGTAATAAATAAAAAATATATTAAAAAATGAAAATTGTAAAAAGTAGGCTTATAGGCTACCTACTATTACTATTACTATAACTATATAATATTTCTTTATTTTATTATAATTGTTTATAAATATTATATAAAAATAAACACAACACACTTGCACTTGTAGATTAAGATGCAATGTCATACTGACACTCATTGAGAGTGTGCCACTGTGCTCTGTTTTGGTTTGTAGAGTAAATTATCGTAATTATTGCATCTATCATTCTATGATCTAGCCTACTTGGCCAATTCTGGTTATAGGAATATACATGATAAACAGTCTTTAGGTGTTTATATGCTATTAAAATTACTTCCACTGAGTTATACTGTGGTTAAAGTAGGCTCCTATTGTTCGGACTGCTAGACTACACAAAGATTATCTATCTAGGTTTAGGCTATCAACATCACCGCAATGTATCAGTAAGCCTGAGACTATTTGTGAATGAATTAAATTTTTATTTTTCATTTTGACCAGATTTACCCAAAACAAATAAAGATGCGGTTTAGCATTCTGTAAATTTGTTTTGGCCTGCATAAGAATTAGGATGATTGAGTTATAAGTATTACTAAATTTAATTTTCATTTTGTTACTTTCATTTTATAATTATGATTATTGCCAACAAATATTATAGGCTATAGGCTAATAATGGTGGTGCTCTCACAGCTTAGCACATCCTAATGTTCATATCATGCTGCCAATTTTTACATTACTATTATTGACAACTGCTTATAGGAATGTCATCATTTTTGTGATTGTCGGATTTGTAACGAATTCAATGACACATTCTCATACTCACTTAGCTCAAAGTTCTGACAAAAAGAAGCATGTGCCATATATATTGGACCATATAAAAAAGTAACAAAGTGGATTTCGTAAGCGTGTAGGCCTAAAGCGAGACATCAGCTTTTTTGGATTGAGTGTAGTAACTTTAGTCTTTATGTCCTGGTTTTGAATCTCACTTTCACCAAACAACATCTCGAGTGGAATTTACGGTGTTTGCATAGGCTACTAAATAATCTATGTTTTTATTCTGGTGGCCCTCATGTGATTTGTGTGATTTGTTGTCAAGTAGTTGCTTAAAAGGGTAGTTTAACTTCAACTTGTGATATTATGTTCATCAATTTTATCTTGTAATTTCATTCTTGTCTTTGTCTCGATAGTTAGACTAGGATGACTAAGCTGCTGCCTAGCTATTACTATGGCCGATAGCTCTGAGGACGAAACCAATACAGCAACAAAGAGAGGAAAGACAGTGACTAAACGTTCTAAAAATATCCGGTAGCTAGCATTAACACAGTATATACACTATACACACACGTTTTGTACATTTACACCACGATTGCTCTGTGATTACTGATATGCGTGATTTGATTCTAAGTTGCATGTTTTCTCTTTTAGTACCAATCAATACTCAAACTATCGAATATTACATATCATATCGATATTGTAGATTACTAGACTAGGGTTTTAGACTCCTATTATATGGTCACTAGCTAGAATGGAAAATTCCATCCCCTGTGAAATTACAGAAATCATAATTTATTCTCTGTGTTTTAATATGTTTCACTTGATCTATATTTAAAATCAATTTTTTAGCAAAAGACACAGTGATAGGTCGCTGGTGAGCAACTCGAGCAAATCGCAGGGTGGAGGTAAAACAGTAAGTGTATGACAAATAACTGGCTCGTAATAATTCACTTGTGAATCTATATAAGTTGGCAAAAGATTTTTATTTCAAATATGAATTTCAACAATTTCACTGGTTTTCATTCAAAATATCCATGAGTAATGGTTTTGTTACAGAGCTATTCTAGCAGTTCAGAAGGAAGTGATTCACCCATCCCTAAGAGGAGGAGAGTAAGGGAAAAAAGTACCCGTACCCGCACTGGCCTCAGATCTCAGTCTTCAGGGTGAGTATTTGCTAATTGTATTAATATATACATTTTACTGAGGGACTACTCTGAGGGGTTGGGTTCCTTGATTTCTACTAGTTGGTGGACACACAGCCTGAAAGTAGGCAAATATATTTAATAAAACTGGTTGTTTAGTAGAGACAAGCTGTTCTACATGCAAGCTATTATTATACTAAACAGTGGCATCTAATTACCTGCAGTTATGAGCTATTTATTGTGCTGGATAAAGCTAAGAATTAGCAGTTAGTTAAACAGCTGTATGGTACTAGTATGCCCAGCTTTTTAACATCAAGAATTGCATGACCTGGAGTCGGATTTGCACTCTTCAGTAGTTTTACATTTTAACTTTGATTCAAGTGATTTCATGGAGAGACCTCCTGGTGGTTTGGGTAGGGGAAGGGGTCGGGGAAGGGGAAGAGGTAGGGGAAGAGTCCCACAACCCTCCAAGTAAGTATTTGATAACTTAACATAATTTAAGTCTTGTTACTACTTAAAATGTAATGACGTCATGAATCAAAATTCCTGCAGGACTACATTGTAGCGCTTACCGGATCACTATATACTTACTAGTCACATTGTGGAATGAGTGTTTACGTTAGTTTATCATGTCTTATCAAGCGCTCTGGTTGTTTGTGTTTAGCTCTCTGGCGGAGGCCGACACATCCAGGGAGGCAGGTGCAGGGGTAACGACTTCTGTAGGAAGTCGTAACGCACCACCATCTACCCATAGATCAGCTGGGAGAGCTACATCGCATACAGCCAGCTCATTTCTCCGTGCTTCTAGCCGTAACACAACTGCCACGTCTCGAGGTGCAGCTTCCATCTCGACTGAGGCGGCCTCAACATCTCGAAGTAAGGCTCCGGGTCAACGTTGGGAGAGCTCAACATCTCTAAGTAAAGCTTCCACATTGCGTGTGGAAAGTTCCACATCACGAGGTAAGCCTTCTACATCACGTGGGGGTAAAGCTTCCACATCACACGGGGACACTTTAACATCTCAAGTTCAACCCTCCACATCACGTGGGGCAGCGGCTACAGGAAATCGAAGAGATAAAAAAGGGAAAGGTTCATCTGCCAACACGGCGTCATCTGCAGGTTAGACGCATCTCAGTTATCGCTTGTTAGACATCCTCAGCTAGATTTTGCTGTGGAGACTATGCACTATTTGTTCATAAACTTTCTCCGATAACTTACTGAAGTTTTGTCTTGTTGAATCATTCATGGTTCTGTTGTAGCCTACGTTGATGTTTGAGTAATATGAAAGAAGGGAAATTGCACTTGTTGATCATGATCGTGCTTGTAGTTCTCTTATTATTGTCGCTACAAAAAGATGTGTAGTAATCCTTCGTAATGCCATTTACGAGTTTCTGCTGTGTAACTGTTAATAACATTAGTCTTTACATTGGCAGCTGTCGCTTCTATTAAAGTATTGATTCCGTCTGTAGCTCGAATATCAATCCATCATATTATATATTATTATACTTGTACACTTTGGGTTCCACATTTACTAAATTGATTTTGATTTGACTCAAGTTTGATAATTAGTCATGGGACTGCAGTCTTATCCTTTGTCCAGCAGGTAAAGCATTGGTTATTCATATATTCTTCCTGTTTGATAGTGCTGTTATAAATTAATGTGAAGTCGGATCTCAAGATCCTTGAGAATAGGGCTAATTGATTTTGACTGCATATGTGTATTACACGAGTATTTAACCTGTATTACCTCCTTCCTATTTCCTGTAGGTGGAGCAGCAGGTCCGAGCAAATCAACTTCAGAGGAATCCTCAAGACAATCTACCAGGTTAAAGGCCTCGGCTGCATCAACAAGGTGGGTACAGGTGATTGTCATACTGGGATCTGACTGTAGACTGGGTTCCAATCCTTCCTTCACAGGTGGTCCCAGACCATGTTCCACAGCCAATAAGCAACATAAATTGCCTCATCTATTCCATGGGAAATCTTGCAACCCAGTCTAGTTTAGTCAAGTCTAGTGTTGTAATCAGTGTCATGTATTTACATGTACTAGGTTATTTGACTACTAAACCAGGGTACCCTTTGTCACTGTTTATATACTGTGTACTATGATTACAGCTCACAGCATTCTATGCCACAAACAATGTTATGTAATCTATGTGTAGGTATAATAAGACAGTAATAATACTACTAACCAATTATATTGCATGCTATAATAATAATAATTGTATAATATTAAACACCCCTCTTACTGGGAGTATGTGAAAGGGCAAGGTGCATTTCTTACAAAGTGTATACCATGGTCTCTAAAGTGTATACTATGGTCTCCAAACTCTCCACCAATAAATGGGCCCCTATGCAATTTGTAGCAGTATTCACATAGTCTCACACCTCCCTGCTGTGTTCTGTATTAGTTAGTAATTCCAAGTACCTCTAATCAATAAGGTTAGGTAATAATTAGTTGGGTTGTTAGTTTACCAAATAGACTGAAGAATGCCATTATGCAGACTCCATTGCAGTTCCACATGCAATACACATACATGTACATGTAGTAGTAAAGCTTTCTTACTAACATGGAAGATATAGATTTTATTAATTCCTACTTCCATTTCTGCCCTTTAATCTGTTGACACTATCTGGTTTCCTTGAAAACAGCCATTATTTATTTATTCTGTATTGGTGGTTGTTGTTTCTATATAGAGTACCAACTATATGCTTACTTAGCACCAGAGAGCTATAGTGTTATCATACTACCATAGAGTGACTAGTTGGCTAGTAGCAGTGATGTTTACTTGTACTAAGTTAATTGTTTTAAATTTTATTACATGTATATGCCTATTGTATAGGGCTATAGCCTAATCAGTACTGATATTTTATTGTAATGATTCAGTATAAATCTGACAAACATAATTTCAGCTAATTGCTGGATACTGTTTAGAAAGGGTTAAAGGTTAGGTCTGTTGACAGTCCAACTGACCAGCATATGCTGCAGCTGTGTGAGGAATCGGTATTATCACTATTTACTAGTCTTGATCCTTGACATTATGTCATGGGAGTGAGTACTTGAGAATATTAAGGGGACTAACTGTAACTAGCCTCACATCATGCTGCAGTTATGCCTGTAAGTTATTTAGAGTTTATGGGGATTCTTGTATTACAGTAAAGTACCAGCAGCTAGTGGTGAGGACACCCATATACCAAGAGCCCAAGCTGGTGGTCGAAGAAAAGGAACACAGGCCGGTAAGTTAGAAGTACATACATGTAGATAGTTACATGTAGCTGCAAGAGACAAGTAATTTCAGAAAGCTGTCTGCGATATTTGTACCTACATACTTGTATGTCATGTAGGTGCTGCTGCCAGTGAACCTAAGATTAGAAAACAGACAAGGAAGGGTGTTGCTTCTACAGACTCGAGCAGCACTTCCTCTACTGTCAGGAACACAGCAACAAGTAAATATGCATAGCATACATGTTGACTATACTATACACATGTTCTATCCATATTAGTAGTTGACTCTGTTAGTTGTCCTTTAATGAGAGCTTCCTCAGTTAGCCTTACCATAATTGGAAGACTGTCCTATCTAGCCTATAGACCTGGTTTGTCTCCCAAGACAAGTCTTGAATCTAAGTTTGCTTCTTGCTCCTATGCTTTGTAAAACTGGCACGGTGCTTGCCGTGGATGTCGTGAAAGCTGTAATTTTTAGCTCGGGACGCACCTAGCAATATACACTATGTTCATTAGTAATATATTGTTCATTGGTTTCAATGTAAAAGCTAAGGTATGGCAATCCCAGATAATTTTTAATTTTCCACAAACTCATTTTCACATGTGAGCTGTGTGTAGTGTGCTCACATACTGATTCCAGTAGATGCTGATGGACAGTTATCTCCACATGCTACTATAATATAACGCAATGGGCATGTCCTGTTGTGATTCAGGTACACGTAGAGCAACTAAAGCCGCAACCACGGGGGAGGCAAGTAGTAAAGTTAAGAGGTCGACAGGGTCAGCAGCAGCAGGCGGGGCTTCTACTCATGGTGAAAGGTCTGCTGGCGGCTCAGGGGCTGAGGCTATCTCTAATCATAGCACCAGGTAAGTATGCTAAGGCTAAGTTATGGGCTGAGGAGTTGTCTGTCCTTTTGTTATAGTACTATTATCCTCTGGAATGTTAACTCCAAAGTAAGGTAGTAGTGGAAGGAGCCATTATCCCATAGGATAAACTGTAAGGTCATACAGTGTATATGCATACTCAAACAGAGACAGGTATAATGGTGCTCTTTCAGTGTATGTAAATTCTGGCAAATAGCTGTTTGGAATGAATATTTTCATTTATTTTCTGTTGAATTTGTAGAAGAACAATTACATAATATACAAGTGTCAGATCTAATCCATGGATTTTACTTTGTTTGAGAAGTCTTTGTCCACCAGTCAGTTGATTGTGATCCATTGTGAACCCTATTATATGATTGCTACCTTTGGTGTTGAGTCCTGGTGTTTGATTGGCTACATTTGGATAGTCACCAGTAAGTTATCCAATGGGATGACTGAATGTTCCTAGGTATAACTTTCATCTTACTTGTTGGTATTTCTTAAACATAGTAGTAACAGGTCTTCATTTCTGTACTTCAACTTTGGTTTAATCAAGTATTTCCAGCCATGATTTGTTGTGTTTGGAGTCTTTATTTTTTGCCTGAAGTTATAAGGTAAGTTTGCATGTGGTTACATTGCTTACACATTCTTTTTTGATGTGGCAACTTAAAGAAAAAACTGGAAACGGTGTAAATTCTGAGATAATATCAACCAAGTGTTTTCTCTCTACTGCGGATGAAGGTTGTTGTTGATTTAAAAGGTTGTGTTGGTCAGTATGCTGGTATTAATGTGCTATGCATTCACCTGAAACTACGATTATACTTAGAGCCTCGAGTGGGAACTTCCCAGAATCCTGTGTGGTCACGTAACCTTTGTTACTTCCTAATGTCTAGCCGTTGCTATTACACATCTGACCTACTGGATATGTATAAGAAGTGAGGGTTCCCTTATGCCACCCAAGTAGACTGATAAACTATATTGTATATGAGGGCTGTTATACAGGTCAACTCTCATAATATGCTCTATTTTCTACCAAAGTCATAAGTGGTTGCGAGTAGTTCCAACTGCCTAGCTACGCGATATTAGGGCTTGCATAGTCTTATGATGGTGTTTAGAATTTCAGGGTCACAGTGTCATCTTGTACAAAAGTGCAAAGATTTTCTACTAGAATTTTAATAAAAAGCTACATTGTGTCAAATTTATGTAAAGTTGCACAAACTTTTGATTTTTAAGGGCTCTAAGTGGGTGTAGCCTATCTGGTTCTTTCCTAGTCATTGTATTTTAGGACTAAATCATTTTTTATCTATTTTGTTAGACCTGTGCTATAATTTTTGCCTACACCAGTTCTATTTATGTGACCTTATGCTAATACAACTAATCTTGAAAGCACCGACTGTGGTGTCACAGTCACCTATTACTCTTGTGCTATAAAAGTTTGCATATCTTGCTGTTACTGTTGAACAGGTCTATCTATAGGAGGCTGACTGGAAGAGCTGGAACCTCATCATCAGCTGCAGCCCCTTCAGTTGCTTCTGCTGCCTCCGCTGTACCTGAGTCCTCTGCCCCTGTAGCCTCTGGGTCTACAGGCAGTAGGGGAGCTGAGGCACAGCTCGCTGATATGTCCGCATCTGGTAATAATGGGAACACAGGTTCTGGGTCTACTCCTGGTGGCAACGATGATCTTCCTCCCATCCTACAGCACATGCATGGTAGCCTACTGGGAGAGGTGTTGAGAGGTATCTTAAATACTAGCCATTGAATTACTCTTACTCAGTGTTACAATGTGAATCTGGGTGCTAAGAAATAATAGTGAGGTGTAAATCTCTTTAGTTGAAACAATATTAAGGTATCTTAGGAATCATGGGTGAACTGACCCCCCCCCCTGTAATCTCTACTGAAATGACTCAAATTTTTACAATCAAATTGCAGGTGCGTCTGCTGATGCTAGTGGTGCTGTCGGAGGTGCTGCCGCTGCTGCCGATGTGGACATGGCAAGGCTCCAAGGTGAGTGTTTGCCTCGTACCAAAACTTCATGTGTTCAGATGTAGAACACCCAACTCATTGTGAAAGCAGTTTTGTTATTAAATCCTTGGTTGTGACTATCTGCACTGACATCTGTAGTGCAATGCGTTGTAAACTTTGTTGCTTCGGCGATTGATTAGACTGGTTAGTTGTCCTTTCTAAATTGTGTGTCGTGGAATTGCCTTCTTCTACTTGGATTGAATTGCAGTTTCTATCATAGATATGTTATTCTGCATGTAGCAATGCTGGAGGCGAGGGGTGTACCACCACATATGTTTGGATCGCTGGAAAGTAACATGAGGAACATTATACACAGATCTATGAGCAGCTCGACATTGACTAAAGTTACTTCTCTAATTAAAGGAATGCAGGCTACGGGAGACGAGGGGCAACAACTCACTGCTGTCATGGAGATGTGCCAGGTCAGGTCAAGGTCACAGATATTATTCATGAATATTTGGTGATATCTGTAGAATAGATATTGTATTGTGGAAGTGTTATTTGCAGGAGCAACTGTTTTTTTGCAGATAAACACCTCTCAGTTGAAGAGAAATGTAATCTACAGGAAACTCTTTTATTAATAATGTACTTCAAAACTTTCTGTACTGTTATCTACAAATTTCCATTGTAAGGAGAACACTATTCACAATTCAACTGCTACTGTGTACCTGTATGCATACACGCCCATTCTTCTAGATACTGGTGATGGGGAACGAGGAGAACTTGGCTGGGTTCCCTTCCAAGCAGGTCGTACCAGAGCTCGTCTCTCTCCTCCACCTGGAACACAACTTTGATATAATGATGTACGCGTGCAGAGCTCTATACTACATGCTTGAGGCTCTTCCCCGTAGCTCATTGGTTGTCGTAGAGGCTACCCCTGCTCTACTAGATAAATTAAAGTGTATACAGTGTATGGATGTAGCGGAACAGAGCCTTAGTGCTCTAGATAGACTCTCTAAACGCCACAACAAACACTTGTTACAGTCGGTAAGTGGAATGATTTTATAGCAAAGGCTATTATTCAGGTAAGATTAATTTTTGTAGCATGACTTGTGTCATATAGATGTACAAGCCCTACTTACATGTACATTATTGTGTTGATTACAGGGTGCTATCGCTGCCTGTCTCATGTACATAGATTTCTTCTCTATTGATGCTCAAAGATACGCATTGGCTGTCGCTGCCAACTGCTGCGTGAATCTAACTCCAGAAGAGTTTCATTATTGTAGAGATTCCTTACCTCTACTCAGTAGCAAACTCCTTACTGCTGTAAGTATCAGGATATGATGTCATCACTCTGCATAACGTTATATGTTATGTGATTATTATTTAGTGCTATGTTGTATAATGTTGATTTACAACTTATAACTTGTTCTCTTCATGTATATCAAAGTAGTATGTTTACCTCCTATGGCTAGTTCTCAGTACAAGTAAATCGTAGCTCCTGTATATTGTATAAATCTGTCACCCTTTTCAAACCATTAACTTCTTTCCATTCCAAACACAGGACAAGAGATCTGTGGAGAGTGTGTGTACATGCTTTGCTAGGCTAGTAGATAATCTAAGGAATGATGAGAAACTGCTGAAGGAGTTGGCTGCCCATGAAATGCTCGCTAACACCCTTAAGTTGGTGAGTCATCATGCATATTCTTAGTTTCCTGATATTTCTAAATGCAGAGATTTTCTGTCTGTTTGTCTTAACTTTTTTATTGTGAGTTGTCTTCACATGAAATCTTACTAACTTGAATTAGGCTTCAGAATAATTGTTCATTTTGGAATTGTTTTCTCTTTTTTGATGGAAATATTGTAGTTGTGATCAAAGATATATTATCAGCCTTTCTTAACAGTGTCACTAGGACATGCGCAGGTGCCATTTTGTTTACACTGTGACAACCTAAGTTAACAAATCTCTAGTGTGTGGAGGCTTTCTGATTTGATGATGCTGAGATGGTTTCCTGGAACTTTGATGAGCTTACATTGTCAGGGTGTGGATTATCAATGCAAATATTAGTATACGCATGCGGTAAAAATATGTCTTCTTGTTATATTTGTAGCTGGAAGTTGCACCACCGGTTATATCGAGTACAATTTTCACCATGGTTATAAGGATGTTTGTGGTGATGTGTGGCCATTGTCCAGATTTGTCAGTCTGTCTGCTGAGACAGGGAGTGTCCAACACTCTCGTCTATCTCCTCTGTGGTGATCAGGGAGCAAGCAATCATGTGGAGGTAACTACTCATGTATAATATGTACTTGTACATTCTATCGGGTTCTGTGATATGCAGATACAGGGTAATGGGGGTGTTGCTATGAGTGAGACATTGTGGTTTGGTGAGCGTAGGAAAAGTTGCAAATATATTCTTTCAGCCATGTATGGTTATGCATGGCATCACTACCTGAGTATCCTACATACTATGTATTAGTAGCACTAGCTAAGTGACAAATGTGTGTATGATGTCATCACTACTGTCATATGTATATATGTGTATGATGTCATCACTGTTGTCATATGTACGTATGTGTATGATGTCATCACTATTGTCATATGTACATATGTGTATGATGTCATCACTGTTGTCATATGTACGTATGTGTATGGTGTCATCACTATTGTCATATGTGCATATGTGTATGATGTCATCACTACTGTCATGTAGTACGTATGTGTATGATGTCATCACCACTGTCATGTGTACGTATGTGTATGATGTCATCACTACTGTCATGTGTATGTTGTAGCTGGTGAACAGAACTCCACAGGAACTCTTTGAGATAGTATCACTGATTGGGTGAGTCAATAACTAATTCTCATCACAGTATAACTTACATGAGTTGTACTGTAGAGTACCTACTGTTTGTACCTTGTACTGTAGAGTACCCTCTATTTTTCTACCTTGTACTATAAAGTACCTGCTTTCTCTACTTTGCACTATAGAGTACCTGCTGGCTGTGTGATTACTGTACTGTGTACTGTTATGAACTTACCGTTTGTGCTGTGTACTGTAGTGTGCTCACTGTTTCTACTATTTGTTTATAGAGAGTTGATGCCTGCTCTGCCATCTACTGGGCTGTTTGCTGTTGATGCTCTGCTCAAGAAACACCCGTCCCTAGCACTGTACGAGGAAGAAGTTACATGGCAGTGGAAGGACGATAAGGGGACATGGAGGGCGTATGGTCCCATGGACAGCAGAATCATAGAGGTCTGCACCTAGCAATCTTACAGTAGTACATGTAGCTTTTGTCACACACTCTGTACACTAGAAACTATGTCTAAATACAATATACGCCCCATTACTCGGCAAATATTCTAATTAGTGTTTAATGACTACTATTGCAACGATAAACGCTACCAGTCACTACTGTCTCGGCTATCACTACCAGTACTACTACTACTGTCACTAACTGTACTACTACTGCTATCACTACCAGTACTACTACTACTGCTGTCACTAACTGTACTACTGCTGCTATCACTACCAGTACTACTACTGCTGTCACTAACTGTACTAATACTGCTGCTATCACTACCAGTACTACTAGCATAGCTATTATTGCTATTACTTGTACTGCTACAGTTACCCAACTCACTACTGATCTTACTACTGGTAGTACTCCAATACTACTAGTCCTGCTGTCTACCTAATCTTACTCATGTTTCCATGTGACATTCCAGGCAGCGTATGAAGCATCGGAGGAAGAAGTTACTCTCAGCCTATCAGACATGGGGAGGATGTACACCATAGACTTTGCTATTATGCAGCAGATAAATGAGGAGACGGGTACCTCCCGTCCCGTCTTCCGGGCCACCAACTCCCAGCTGACCAAACAGAACACTGGTACCGGTGCTGGTGGTAAACCAGTGAAGCCTGATGCCAGAGCGGAGGTACTAGCAGAGCAACCTGAATTGGCTAATGACTTCATCAAGTGAGTGACTAGTGAATAAATCTAACAACTAGAGAGGTGTCTCTCAGCTACAGTGTACAGGGATGTTCTTCTTAGACAGTAGTATTACAATGTAATAGCCCTTTAGTGCAATTTACTTCCTTACTACTGGTAGAGGTGGCTAGTTGGTTGTAATGCTGATAATGGTTGTGTAATGGTTGTGGTTGAACCGTAATAACAGTGATTTAGTGGCTAAGGGTGGATGAAATACACTCAGGGCTTCTGGTCATGTTGGAAGGACCAAAGTGTTCTAATAGAAAGTCAAGCAGATAAAGACATCTGGTCAACTTCACTTTGCTTTGTTGTAAACTACCTTGCCACCTTTGTTCTGTCCATCTTAATTATTTAATTCTTCTCTCTGAAAGGATTGCGATTTTGCTACCAGTATATGTGTTACGATGTCATATGTATGCGCTTCATATCTGCAGGTCGTTGTTTGGAATCCTATACGAGGTGTACAGCTCGTCTGCTGGACCTGCAATACGACACAAATGTTTGCAGACGATACTCCGACAGATATATTATGCATCTCCAGAACTTCTACAGGAAGTGCTGGTCAACCAGCCAGTATCTAGGTCAGTATTTGATCTATATAATAACTGAGGTTGTAGACTATTACCTGCTACACTGTAGACTTGTACAGTAATGTACATTACTATTAATAAATTCTTGCTTTTGTTTAGTCAGAGTATGGTCTCTCTACCTGTTGTCTCTAATCTACATCATAAACATGATGTATCTTTGAGGGATTACTCACTTCAATTGTATACCAAATGGCTGGCAGTATACAGATGGTTATGAATGCATGTATTACTTTATGCTCTATAGTATCAGCATAATATATGAATATGTTGATTCAGCTGCTTGTTCCTGTGACTGTCAAGAAAGAATATGCGTCAGTAGCATTACATCTAGAGTTGTTTATAGCTGCCTATCCATGTTATTGTGATTGAAACATTCGTTTATTTCACAGTCATATAGCCTCCATGTTGGCATCGCAGGACCACAAGGTGGTTGTAGGTGCCCTTCAAATGGCAGACATACTAATGAGGAAATTACCCGACACCTTTACCAAGTACTTCCAACGCCAAGGTGTCACTCATCAAATAAAAAATCTAGCCGCAAGTAAGCCCACCCAATCAACAGAAGAGGGTGTTGTACTGCCTGCCCCAAACTCGACTAATAAAACCAAGGTAATCTGTCAAGGCTATGCAACTGTTATTCTTGCACGCCAGTTTAAATTAGTCTGATAGACCACTACGGGAGCATATTTACACTCTTTATTGAGTCATTTACTTGGAAAATACAACTCTTCTATCCCAACTTGATATGTCATTTTGTTTATCTGTTGTCCCAACTAGTATATAAGATGCATGTAGACTGTGTCTCGCTGAAACAGATTGTGAATATAACAGTGTTCACACACATGCAGATATTAACAGAGTGAGTTTGCAATTCTTCAATAATTTACCTGTAGATGGCCTCAACCTCTAAAGATGATCAGGTATCTTCCAGTACAGATACTCCACCTGTAGAGGTCAAGGCTTCTACTGGCACATCCAGCTCAGCCTCAACTAGTGGAGCTGCCGCAGCAGTAGGAGGTGCTGCCGCTTCCTCTGGGTGCGTCTATGTTAACCACTTGTATTTACACCTACATGTACATGTATGTGCAGTACACTACATGAGATGTGTATTACTGCTAGACACCTTAATTTATATTTTGCCAGTGGTTACACACTGTTAGTTATACTGTGCAAATAATAGTAGCATACTGTTGAATATGCCAAACATTTTGCCGGTTGGCTACCCTATAAAAAGATGTTGTCACTGGACATACAATCATATAGTTTCGTATAATTGCTAAATAGGTTGTCGTCTGCTGGTCCCTCCAAACCGGAGAGTGGCACCTCAACCAAGTATAAGAAAGGTAGCAAGAGAATTGCCACCCGGCACAGTAAGAATAGATCTGGTACCACAGATAGCCATAGCGGGGAGTCTTCTGCAGCAGGATCCAGCTCTACCAGAGGAAAGACTAGCTCAAGTATGTAAATGTATACACATTACACACAACTGTACGGATATGCGTGTTACATGTATAGGAAGAATTATGTTGCTATGTTGGTTATTTGTTTGACGCATTTAGTGTTGTTAACGTTAAATTTATGATCATGTGAGTAGTGGGTTTGCTGGCAGGTTCCTGTTTTCTTCTTCTGCGTTAGTGAAATGTTTAGCTCGGAGTTCTAATGTACTATTTGGGCTAAAGTTGGCTCTTTTTTGAAGGTCATCAATACATGTCATTTGAAATTGGTTTGGTTATTTTTACAGAAAAAGGGGACAGTGGATCATCTGGCACAAGCTCGGGTGCATCATCGGGTTTACCTCCCAGCAGCGGTAGGCTGACTAAAGCATCTTTCCTAGCTAGTCTACACCCTAGCAGGTGGGCTAAGGGTGCATCATCTGATAAACCTGGTAATCCACTACCTGAAAGTAGGGGTGTCAGCACAGCCACCCTCCTTGTCAACTACAGAGAAAAAATCAAGTCTTGGATTACAACGCATGGTAAGAATAGTTATTTTGTAACTGACTCTTAATAATATTTATTGAATTTACTTGACGTCTTCATATTTCCTACACGCAAGTATATGTTTGCTTACCGTTGCCATTAAAATGTTGGTTCACTATGTTTAATCTCAAGTTGATCATGAGAGGTCTGCCTTTCCTACTTATGGTAACTTCTCGTCTGTGTCCGCACAATGAATTCTCCGTCTGTGTTTACATAGTGAATTCTCCAGTGTTTTCTGTTTGTAGCCAATGAGTTTATGGATGAACATTTCTCTAAGCTGAATGTAACTGCTGTGAAAGCAGAAGGAGTTCTGCTGACATTAAGCAAGGCAGCGACAATGCTGAGTGGACAAGACAGGAGAGGAACACATATGTGAGTAACTACGATACATTCTGTCTGTTACATACATTTCGGCTTGTTGAGCCATCATATTGTGCTACTATTGGATGCTGCTGGCTGACCTTGACCCTTGACTGAGATCTTTACTCATTTAGGGAAGCACTGGAAATGATCGCATGTACAGTAACAGATGATGATGTATCTCCATTTGAGATGATACACAGTGGAGTGATAGAAAAGCTGCTCAAATACCTCACCTCTTCTCCCCAAGTGGCCAGCACTTCCATGACCATAACAGACTCGGTAAGCTAGACAGCTCGTCACACATTTACTGTCGATGGCATCTACCTTAACTCTCTAATCCTGTACCAGTGTAGACAATAATTCTATAGGTTGCACGATTCTTTCCTATAGTCCTGTAATGTGTGGTGCTGATAGATACTTTAGTTCTGTACATATCTTTGTTTGGCAGTGAGATATATCGAAATGGTGTTTAATGTTGTACTTCTCAGTTGCTGGTGTATAACTCGATTAAGGTAACGGTTGCGATACGCTCCATTGGACTTGTTGGACATATCTTGATTTAAAGGAAGTATATGATTTGTTATTGTACTTTTTAGCTATTGCCATTAGAGGAAAGACTAGCAACATTTATGCATGTGTTCATTGGTGCCCCCGATTCTCCGTCCATTCCTTGTTCGCAGACGGATATCTTAGGTGCAACACGACTAGGTCAGCTGGTGTCCAAAACTATGGCATGTCTTCATCAACAAGAACAGGTACACTTTTGTTAGAGGTCATACATAGTATGGTCCATACCTATTATAGTTAGAGGTCATACATAGTATGGTCCATACCTATTATAGTTGTGTGCCCATTAGTGGTGTAGTAAGTAGTCTGTGTGTTCTATAGCTCGGCACTTATGCATAGGATACTGTACTGTTGTAAATGGGATTAATATCAAATTTAGGTTGGCTTCAGCTGTTTTATAACCTGCCAACCATATCTAGTTTCAGGTCAAGGTACATGATCTCGGGCTAGGCAGTGCAGGAAGTGCCAACAGTAATGCCATGAAGTTCCTTAGCTCTCATCAGCTCAAGTGCCAACTACAGAGACATCCAGAGTGCACGAATTTGAGGGCATACGATGGAGGGCCCGTCAAAGTAAGTCGTACCAGTCCCTAAGAACTTATGCTAAATCTATCACTAGTAGTGAGTTAGCCCTGGTGCACAGGGTCAGGGTAAACGTGTAATTTGTTCTTGTACAGGTAGATCCACTGGCTCCGGTCCATGCAATAGAGAACTTTCTTATCAGACACGGCTACTGCAAGCCCGAAGGTACAGAACCGTCCGATATTGAGGCCATTTCCGATGATGACGATGGCAACAGTGTGGATGATCTAGATGATTCCATGGTATGCTTTACATTCTACAGTTTCCATGCCCATAACAGGCATATTGGTGAATCTGAATACGCCAGTTTGTTGTCTGGTAATGTCTAATAGTTTGGCAGCACCTCAGTATGCAATTGCTATTAGCAGTTGACAAAAATATCTTTCCCAAACACCCCTTTGGTAACACTGTTGTTCAGAAACCATCTCCTTGAGTGCAGATTGAATGTTTTCAGGTGATCTAAGTTTCCACTACTCAGATGGATCCTAAACCAAGATCAAAGATGAACCTTAGCTAACCATAACTATGTTCAGCTTCCAGTAGCTGTTCAGCCGTAGGATGTTTGTTCTTGTATACCACCCACATTAAGCTTGATGGACTGTATTTGTAGCCTGGGATGTTAGTAAACCAGAAACTTGGTAAGCACACCATAGAACTGGTGATCGGAGACCGTCCCCTCTCTTATAATCAGACAGTTCTACAGGCTGTGAGGAATCATGCTTCTTTAGACGACTCGGACAGCGACCACGCTCTCGGGGGAACTTCTGTTTGGTCCCAGACCCACGTAATCTGGTGAGATTTTAAAGGGAGATTATAGGCAAACCTGAGGCGTGGGTTATGATTGTAGTGTGCAGTGCTGTGTGATATACCTTATGTTATGCCATCCGATGGTGCTGGGCTGTGATATGGTACAGTTGCCATGCTATAAAGTGACGGTTTTCTTAATTATTTTTTACAACATGAAGAACTGTGCCTAGATCATAATGTACATGATGAGCCACATGGTTACCCAGTTCTGAGCAGTGATTAGATATCCATATCAGCCCCGCTATGGCTGTGCTGACAGCCTCACCAAATGCTACTAACCCCTGTCGTGGCTGGTTGACCCATCATTCAGTAGCGTATGGGCTCACGCCTCATATCTTCACACATGGATGATATTATTATAAATATGGACTGCACGCTGAGTACATTTCATATTATGTATAATAGGTACAGACAAGCTTCTCCAGAAAGTGCTGCCGCTGCCCAAGCTGCTGCTCCCACAGCCTCTCACAAGTCAAAGGCAGACAGTGCTACTAAATCTCGCAAATCAAGAAAATCTCAGGATTTCTTTGTTGGTATGTTTCCACACCATCTTGCTACCTTGTACCGCCAACGTTCTACCTTGTACCCATAACCTTAGAGTCTAACCCTTGTGCATGATTTACTTGATCTATTATCAATATTCTCTGACAGTGCAACAATCCGACATTTGGGATTGCTGAATTTATTCGCAATGCCGTGGTAGTAAACACTGCAACTAACACTGATTCTCTTTCTCTCAACAGGTGGTACAATCAATCCGTCAGTGTGTCCTTTAGTCAGTAGTCTCTCCCGTACTATAACAGACAGGATATCAATACGGGACTCGTGCGTGGAGAGCGTAGCACTCATCAGAACACTCTACTATATCAACAGATTCTGGGGATCCCTTTACAATGTAAGTTGCTTCCCCTTTTTACTAAATCATCCCCAATTTATAACTCTCACTTCTTGGTCAGTTCTCTATGCTCTACCATGCTATCATGTTATGATTTAGGTCCTGTCTTATAACCCAGTGATCCCAGAGTCTGTGTTCATCAGTTCTAAACTGGCTGCTAAGGCTAACCGACAGCTCCAAGATCCTCTCGTTATCATGACAGGAAATATTCCACTTTGGCTACCTCAGGTACTATAGCTACATAGGTTCGGTATTTATTAGATACACCAATTCGGAGGCATTGATAGACACCAATCACTTCTCTTTAGTAGTGGCATTCAACCACTCCATTTGGATAAGTTTGGGCATTTTTTATCTTGTAAACAATTTCTTGTTCTATTAAGTTAGAAATGCGTAGTTGATGAACTTTTTTGGTAACACGTACAAGTTGTTCAAAAGTCCCATCACTGACTATGAACATTTCCATATGCCAATTTATTGTACTTGTAGTTGTGTCATGCATTGGTGATGGTAATTAGTTGAAACAGAGTTAGATTTGTCTGCCATAGTTTAATTCTAGCTATTCTCTGATGTATGCTGTAGGTGGCTGGTAGCTGTCCTTTCCTCTTCCCATTTGAGACGAGGCAACTGTTATTCTATGTGAATACGTTTGATAGAGACAGAGCTATGATGAGACTGCAGGTACGACTATCAGCTCAGACTTGCGTATTAGTCAGCATCACTGTGTCCGCTATTTACATCACTACGCATACTCTGTCTTGTAAATATAAACTGTTGAATCTTCAAGTTGCAACATCGATTGTACATCAAGTATTTTTTGGTGACATCTGGTGGTCGTTATTTTTAGACAGAGTAAATTAACTTCTGTTGTATCTCTTAAACCCAACATTTTTCATTTTTATGCTTTGTTTCTACACACCTTGACCTATATATTAGCTACTTACTTCAACAGGAAGCTAATGTAGACACAATAGACATGGATAACAGTGGTAGGGTGGCTCCGCCAAGGCTCGAGAAGAGAAAGAAAGTGATATCAAGGACTAACATCATTAAACAAGCAGAACACATATTTGATGATATCGGTAAAACCAAGTCTCTACTCGGTAAGTACGGGTATCGTCTGCAGCCCATCTTCTCATCTCACTTACCGTGTTTAGGAGAAGAGTACCCTTACTCTCTTCAGTGTATACTATCTAGTGCTGGTCCAATGGCCGCCAATACTTCCTCAATTTTGATTTTATTATATCTGAGACAACTATTGGTGAATCTTTAGAAATCCAGTATGAGAATGAAGTGGGGACTGGCCTGGGTCCGACCTTAGAATTCTACTCACTTGTGTCTAAAGAACTGCAGGCTGTGGACTTGGATATCTGGCATACCCAATCAGAGGCTAAGAGCGAGTCACGTAAGTTTATTATATGATGCCGTTTCCTGTGTGTATATCTATACTTATATTATGATGAGGTGCTCATCATATTGACCATGTCAGATTGTCGAATGTGGAGTTTTTACTCACACATTAGTTTCCGATCTCACCTTGTTCATCAATGGCTACTAGAATGTTTTAATGAAGTAACTTAACAGTATTATTTGAGTGTCATTTAGTTCAGTCCTATAGTTGGTACAAAGTACTGTACAACACTTGCTCCTTACACTAGCTTAGCAGAGTTACTTGTGAGAGTTCTAGGGGTTTGTTATTGTTTACATAATACACGTACTTTTGTCTTGTAGAGCCGGACACCAAAGTATATGTTGACTGTAAGCATGGTTTGTACCCCAAACCGTTAGCTAGGAATGCCAAGACAGGAGCGGTCACTAAGATCAAGGCCAAGTTCAAGTTTATTGGCAAGCTGTTAGCTAAAGCTCTAATGGACTCTAGAATACTGGACCTACCTCTCAACCCCATAGTCTACTCATGGTTACTGGGCCAAGAGAAGATCTTGACTCCAGCAGATCTGTCGACCTTTGACCCCTCCATAGCGACCTCCTATGCACAGCTCAAAGAAATGTCGGATAAAGTGAAATCTATCAAAGCTGATGGCAACTTGGTAAGCGTAAAACTTGCATTAAACCTCAGGACATGACTGTAGCTTTAGGACTTGGCTGGAGCTCAGAATAGTTGGTTTCTGAAGGTTGATTGAATGTCGGCCAATCATAAAGTAGCTAACAGACTCTGTGTTATTCTAGAGGGAGCTTATTAGATAGTTTAATGCTCAGTTATGGACTATAGCATAACTTTAGCATTGATATTAACACACTAGTGCTAGTACAGTGCACAGTAGCAGTAGTTTTTAAATTAGCAATGACTTGTAATGGTCGCAGTAACAGAGGGATCAGTGACGCTAGTTGTGATACTAGTGGTAGTAATGGTAGAGGTAATTGTGAGAGCTGAGAACTGTATACAGCTGTACACTCTTGTATTGTAGAGTGAAGAGGAGCAGGAGAAGGCAGTGTCACAAGTAGGTATAGAGCACCTGTGCTTAGACTTCACTCTACCAGGTTACAGTAATATCTACTTGAAGAAAGGTGGCAACAACGAAAGTGTCAGTTCAGACAACATAGAAGAGTACTTGCAGGTGAGTCTTCTGATGTATGGTACATGCTGTAGCTCCTGTATAGGCACACACTGTAGTTACTGTATGCACACAGTATACTTACTGCATGTATACTCTGTAGTTACCACTTATCGTTATACTCGCATTGTATGTAGCTACTGTGCCACTGGATATTCCATGAAGGAATACACAGGCAAATGGGAGCCCTAAAGGACGGCTTTGACAGCATCTTCCCCAGATCTCACCTCTCAGATCTATTTACTGCTGATGAACTGGAACAGCTGTTTTGTGGCAGCAAATCAACTAAATGGGACACTAAGGTATGTTGTTATAAATATTTTGTTGTTGTAACATTGTAGGAGTATACTATCATATTCTGCTACCAGTTACAGTAACTAGGAGATAAACCCCAGCAATATTTGGCATGTTCAAAATAGTATCCACCATGAGTCACATGCAGAAAGTATGTTGCAGTGTGTACTGTACAGATAACACAATATGTTTATACTTGTATTATGTACTGTACATATAACACATGATGTCTATACTTGTATTATGTACGGTACATATAACACATGATGTCTATACTTGTATTATGTACTGTACATATAACACATGATGTCTATACTTGTATTATGTACTGTACATATAACACATGATGTCTATACTTGTATTATGTACTGTACATATAACACATGATGTCTATACTTGTATTATGTACTGTACATATAACACATGATGTCTATACTTGTATTATGTACTGTACATATAACACATGATGTCTATACTTGTATTATATACTGTACATATAACACATGATGTCTATACTTGTATTATGTACTGTACATATAACACATGATGTCTATACTTGTATTATGTACTGTACATATAACACATGATGTCTATACTTGTATTATGTACTGTACATATAACACATGATGTCTATACTTGTATTATGTACTGTACATATAACACATGATGTCTATACTTGTAGGAGCTGTTTGACTGCTGCCGAGCTGACCACGGATACACTATGGATTCCAAGACATTACAGAACCTGTTTGAGGTTCTCTCATCCTACGATTCCGACCAGCAGAGGAAGTTCCTCTCCTTTGTGACTGGCTCTCCTAGGCTACCCGTAGGAGGTGAGATTTCTATCCCATAGTTCCCCATCATTGCTACCAGTGGCTTATATTAATTTATGGCATTTATATAGCTAATTTTGTTTTATTTGGTATAAACTCTACACTTTGCTCATATAGGGTGTCTTTTGTTATCAACCTGGAGTGTAGAGGTGAGATTCATCATAATTAAGTTTGTTATTGCACAGTGAGTGATTGTCTTGTTATGTAATATATATGTTTGTTCATACAGGTTTCCGTTCTCTAAACCCTCAGCTAACAATTGTTAGGAAGACTTTCGATGCTTCAGAGAATCCTGATGAATTCCTGCCGTCTGTTATGACTTGTGTTAACTATCTCAAACTTCCGGACTACTCTAGTATCGACATTATGAGGGTTAAACTCGATACAGCTGCTACCATTGGTCAGCTCAGCTTCCATCTCTCCTAGTCTCAGGCATATGCAATCCCAGGTAGGGTGTGAAATCCATTACAATATTACGTTACATGTATACATGCTAATCACACAAAAGGGAAAAAAGTTTACCATCTCATTTCTTTTAAAAAGTTGTCTGCTCATACTGAAGCATATGCAATTTGGAAGTTGTCTTCTCTTAACACTTCTATAGTTCACAGAGAAGGCAACTTCAAGCAATTTTGCTATTTCGCGGTCAATAAATCCCATTGTTATTAAAACCCTATACAAGTGAGATCAAAATATAAATGGGAAATTTTAGACCATGTAAAAAAAAGAATCAGTTCAAAGAATTGAATGAATACAGTCATGTAGGTAACTGCAGTAGCTGCCCTGGTATATAGTAGTAATAGTAATAGTTGCAGAAACATCTGATATAGCTTGCACGGATATGTACATATGCATAATCTTATGGTCATGTATATGGTAAAGCTGAAGTTACATTGTTGTAGATTTGTGCAGCAGAGGTTCACCCATATTATATCACCCTTCCTGATGATCAGAATCTGCACTCAGAATATCAGGCTATACATGAAATAATGGTAAAGGGTAACATTTAGCCTTTGGACCTAAAAGCATCATATTACAAACTATCATGTCTACTTCTCTACTACTGGAATATTTTGTGCTACATATGTATATGATATAGTATAGCTGTTACCACCTGTAGATATATAATATCTATCAATAGCCCTAGTTACTTAGTTTTGAATGACGTTCTGTGAGGATATTTGTACAACTTATCTGATGTAACTATTCACTCTGCTGTCCTTTCCATTCAAGTTATAGTATATACTCAATAAATTTGTACTCTTGTTAAATGCACTATAATTACTTTGATGTACAGTTAGAAGGTACTAACTGTGAAAATAAATGTACTCTTTCTATTGCTAGTATATTGTTCTTGGTTGTTTAATCATATATTATTGTATTTGTTATGATGGTGACCATCAATAAATTAATCACACTGTAATTCTTAATGGGACACAATATTTTACAATAAGAGAGATAGTTTGTATGAAGAACCATCTGATTAAAAGTTTGTATAAAGGACCATCTGATTACGAACTAAAATATATGTACAGAATATCGTAAGCTAGTAGCAATAAGGGTAGAATTGACCTAGTACATGTAAGTATATAACTTAATTAACAAAAACATAAAAAAGACTGCGTTGGTCTGAGTAATTAAAAAAGTGGATGATTGACTAATGGCAAAAATATAATACAACTTGTTATGACTCCTATGTCATATGAAATCTGAGATGCACTGCACAAATTGAGCTCCATATAATTCTAATCATCTCATAAGCACATGCTATGAATGTCATGAGAATTCCTCCTTGAGAGTCCACCTACCCATACCATCCACCTTACTGAATGCACATATAGCCCTTAGTATCGCCCTGAAGGCACCTACAGTCATACCGGAAACTGTAGGAAATTCGTCCACTACTTCCTGTGTGGTCACGTAATTCCTACCAGTAGAGTTTCTCTTGGTGGCAATAAACTCTCTGAAATGTTCACAATAGACTTATGACATGAGCAATGATAAGCTACTGATCATAACTAGAAGTTGTCCTCTCCTACTTTCTCTTCCTTTTTTTTCTTCTTGAAAAATGAAGAGAAATTGGGAGAGGACAACTTTTAATTACTTCTTATAGCACTTTTTAGTAGCTTATTAGCACCCATAGCTTATGACTACATGGAGAAAATCTAATAAAACAAAAAGAGCAATATTACTTTCAGTTCTTAGACTCGTATCACTTGTAGCGTAGAATTTGATTTCTCATGAGCTGGAAAATGCATTCACAGCTGCCCTCTTCTAAAGGCGACTTTTTAACAAATTCAAGTTACTAAAGCAATGCGAAATTGATAAGAATTGCACATGTATAATATGACTGACAAATAATAGTATGGGTGTTGATGAAATGTAATGTGCGATGATTGGTACTGATCCTTACCTGACGTCTTCGGACAGCTTAGCATGCACCGCATCACATGTGTCATCAGTATTCCCATTGCGTAGTTTCATAGCCTTGAGAAGGACACTAGATGGAAGAGGAATATCGGCATTCGTCTGCATGCAGTCTGTGTTACCAAATGACAACGAGGCTCCATTGAAGACCTTCAATAATTCAAAGTACACGTCAGTGAAAACATACATGCAAGCACCTACCACTGAGAGAGTCTAATAGGAGATACATTGTATATACATTAGAGTAAAACATGACGACAGTACTAGTTCACTAATTGATGCCACCAAAACAGTATTAAAATAAATTATTACACAAGTCGAATACCAACAATACAGTCACCCAACATCTACAATTTCTGGTCTTGTCTGGTAGGATTGTAAAACACTTCACCATGATGGAACAGTGTTATTTACATAGAGTAAGCCAACACACAGGTAATGATTAACATGAGCTACTGCTAACACTAGTTAGCATTGGCCAACTCATAAGATTGGGCTGCTAAACGACAAACATGTATAATAAGTCCCATGACGCCGTGAGGTAAACACACTATACACTACATGTATGTATCAACAGTATGCATTGTATCATCACTGTATTACCGTCTTGTTGAGAAGCGCATGCTGTGTCGTCGTCTTCTTGGTTCCTTTTGAACTACTAGTAGAAGGTTTTGTTCCATTTGATGTAGTGGTAGAGGCTTTAAGAGATTTTGCTGCGGGAGGTGCTGTGGCTGAACTAATTGACTGTAGGCCAAATCTGCGTCTGCAACGAGAGGTAAACAATGACACATGGTATAATAATTACATCACAATGAGCAAGGTTTAGATTATGTAGCATTCTTCCAAATGTAAGCGGCGTATTTCTAAAATGCTCAGCTAGTCATGTGTACACAATGATGGGACAGATCGTACTAGCTATGTACGAACGATAGACTTAATAGTCATATAGACTTAATTTGAAAGAACAAGAATCATGTCATGTTTTTACAGCAAAACAAACGTCACTATGAGAATACACACTTTTTCTCAGCTCCTGAAGCTTTTTCTCGAATTCTTTTCTTTGCCCTCTTCAAATGTTCTGCAGCTTGTTTGGCTACTTTATCTGCTTCAGCCTCGACGATCGCGTAGTCGGCATTACCTTGAGCAAACAAGCAGGAGTTGAAGACAAACATCTGACAGTATAATTTGGCATAACATAGTTTTACAAGAGTAGCCCACAAATAATTACAGAAATTACTTTACTCACAGGCATCTACTATTGTGTCATGTTTCATAGCTCCATTGACTAGAGATTTCTTGAGTAGTTTCCCCAATATATACTCCTCATCTTCCACCTCAGTACGCCCCTCACCCGAGGCCTTATCAGGGTTTGTTTGCTTTTCTTTATCAGCATACTTCCATTTACGAACTTTTGCAAGACCTGGTATTGCTTTGCCTTCACATTTGGCACCAGCTTGAGACTTCGGCTTACTAAGCACTATAAAATGCAAATCAATATGGTACAAAACTATTAATAGCTCATGCCTTGCACTACTTGAACACCATGCATGACATTCAAATAAATATCAACGACATAGTTGTTGAAAATCACCAAAATGGATATAGTAATATGCTAAATTGTCCTGAGAAACTAAACTATCATTTCTAACACAACACAATACCATGATCGTAGTCGAGACAAGTCGGATATACCTCTGCAATACCACGATTAACACATCAAACATTGAGTGCGTGTAACTACAACGCAGCCAGAACTAACCAGTTTCCTCCTTGTCCTCCATCTTGGATTCAAACTCCAAATCACCAAGGTTGTTAAAGAGATCAGAGTTGATAATATTTCTGGTTTCTGAGGCTAAAGCACAGCTTATCTCTTTACTCTCCTTGTCTGTTAGGTTTATATGCTCTCTGTCTTTGGAAGTGCTGGGCTTGTCTGTGTCCATTTCTTCCTCACCATCCCCTTCTTTATCTACAGGAAGTGAAGGCACATGGGAATGGAGATTATATTGGATAACAGTGTAACAAATTAAAAAGCAGTAAGACTAATGCCGTGTGTCACTATTCTGTCCATGTTGAAATCACTCAATAGAAAAGATTTGAGGTGAATTTCAGCCCATCAGATAACATCTAAGAGCAAAACTAATAGGTCAAGCATTTACTACAAAAGTAAAGTGACTCATACATAAATCTCAACACGATTTAGCCTGGGAGTCATTGCTAGATGACCTAAGGCTATAAGTACACCTGTGCATTACCTTCTTGAGAAGCCTCTTTCTCGGCATTCTGTTTGGATTCTTCCATCTTCTCACTCAATCGCTTAGCCATTTCCCACATTTTATTCCTTCGTTCTCGGTCGGCTGCTTCCTTTTCTAAATCCACATAACGTAACGTAAAAGAATAACCATATTAAACACACATGTATATATACATGTACATGTACATTGTACATGTATATATACATGTACATGTATATCCGTAACAAGCAATATATTTAAACTCAATGTCGCTCTAATGAAATGTACTAGGCATCTATCGCTATCAACATTATAATATCAGACACGAGTATTTTACCTGCTGCCTTCTGTTTGGCAAGTTTCTGGGCAGCATCAGCCTTTTGCTGAATCTTTTTCAGGTCAATACGAGATCCAGTGCCAGCAAATATAGCCTGAGTTTCGGAGTCCTGCTTTCCCTGCTCATCCTCAGCCAAGGAGAACAAGTCTTTTAGGTCTCCACTTCTGAAGAACCTCCTCTGTTTAGGGTTAGCCAGTATTTTATTGGTCAGAAACTGTTTAAAGATCTGCCTACAAGTGTCAATCCCAGACATTAACTTGTTCAAGTGTGAATTCTTTTTAAAGTATGGCTCAAGCTAAGTAACCGGCAGTAAAGAATGAGATGCCCTACAGCTAAAATGTTAAAGTCGATGCTTCTAAACTATAACAGGACCTCATCTCATTTCAATATTAGCTGTCAATGGCATCTGATTTCTACAACACACACTTAAACAGACCTCTGGTATATCTTCTCTTCGAGACTGCCTGTGCATATCAGCCGATAAATAATGACATCACGATTTTGGCCAATTCTCCATGCACGTTCCCTGGCTTGGATATCTGTGCTGGGGTTCCAGTCAGGGTCATAAATCACAATCCGACTGGCCCCCACCAAGTTTACTCCAAGTCCACCAACACGCGTCGTCAAGATAAAAACAAACAAGTTTGGATCCTGTAAAAATAGAAGTAAAACATATGCCCCGAGTGAGGATCGAACTCACGACCTTCAGATTATGAGACTGACGCGCTGCCTACTGCGCTATCGAGGCACCTTATACTGTTTACTAAAACTACCACTCATTGACACCAAAAACTTTGGGATCTCAAACACCATTATCCTATACTTTATAAATAAACTGATCAAAGCTAGGATAGAAATACCGATGTAATTTTCTGAAGGCCATTTTTACCAGAATTACAAAAATCTATCAACACTGGTATGTTGGGTATTGCAAGATGTGAAAATTCCCAAGAGAAAATGTTTGATACTGTATAGGTAAAAAGGACATGCCCTGAGTGAGGATCGAACTCACGACCTTCAGATTATGAGACTGACGCGCTGCCTACTGCGCTATCAAGGCACTTCATACTAGCTTTCCAAATGTCTATTTGTTGATGCTACAACTACCGAATCTAGCATTGTACTACAGCAACCAACACAAAATACATCTGTTGATTAGCCTAATGTTAAATCAGGACACATGCATGCCACCAATGTTACATGACAGCAGTTACCTGGTTAAATCTGTTGACAAGAACCTGCCTAGCACCAATAGCAGTAGCACCATCCATTCTAAGATAGTTGTACCCTTCCATCTGCACAAATCTCTCCAGAATGTCCAACATCTGGGAGCTCTGCGTGAACAGCAGGACTTTGCGCCCCTGCTTCTTCCACATCGCCAGCAATGACTACAATTAATAAAGTATAAGTTGTAATTAAATTTTTTTCCTTTGAATTACATGGAATGAGTAAAGTCGACAAGAAAGGAAACACATAAATATTAAGTGTGAAAAGCAAGCATATTGATACAATAAAATATGATATAACATTGTAATACCTTGCAGACGATCAGTTTGCCAGACCTCTTATAATACCCATACTCCTTCTGCTTCTCTGACATCTTTCCCTCAGAGTAATTTGTTCTAAGTTCTCCAGTCGTCAGGTCTGGGTGGTTACAGATTTTACGCAATTTGATTAAACCTAGAAAATACAGGCGGCAGTAGAATAATACAATCTTATATTTTTTACTCGGTATCAGATAACTAAGTGTTTAGCACTGGTGATTGAATAAAACAAGTGGAAACAGGATATGATGTCATCATGTGTTACCTGGAAATACTAGCAGACGTCCAGACATGATATTCTGTACTTCACCAGAGCCTATATATTCTCTGTACACCTTCCTCTGCTCCAGTGTTAGTCGACAGAAAAGTACCTAAAATACCAGAGAAATTAATATGTTACATTACAATATATGTGCACATGTGTATACATTGTACATGGAGATGCCTGGTTATTCTTGTATATATGATATTATATGTAAGTTTATACAGTGTTGTAAATATACCTACACATAGGCAAACGCCTCTATGATGCTACAGGCATTGATTGTGTTTAGAACAATTCTAGTTGGTTCTAAGGTATAAATACTATTAATAGCCATAGCTACATCCAGTTACTACAGAGTTAATTGGCTCTGGGCCTGAACAGTCAACAGCAGAACATATGGACCAATTAGATAGGCCTGAGGCAGCACAAGGGTTAAACGGTTCCACAAGTGTATAAATACATGTGTAATGTAATAGTAATCACTACACCTTACCTGTTCACTCTTAGAGGGTAGTTTTAGCTGCTTAGCATTAACATCTGCTTTCATCCTTCTAATGAGGTAGGGGCTGATAGACTCCCGCAACACACAAGCACACTTATATGCAGTCAAGACCTGAGTCTATAAATTCAAGACAAAGGATGAATTATTTACAAAACTCATCCATATGCAATTAGTGTAACTACTAAGCAACATAAGTTTACAGACAGCCTTAGTATCTACACAATGAGACAACTAACCTGACTAGCGTTAGCATATCCTCCCTGAGTTATTGGTACAGCAAAGTGCTCCATGAATTCTGTCTGCATCCCCAGTCTCCCTGGGAATACAAAGTCATAGAGAGACCATAACTCCTTAAGGTTATTCTGTATAGGTGAGCCTGAGAGAATTATTCTGTGAACAGTTCTGTAGGTAAATTATTATATATGTTAGTTGTCAGACTATAAAATTTAGATGATATAGTAGATGCAGTACTACAAAGATAAACGGTGCAACAGAGTTTCAACCACTGGAAGTAATAATACCATGGATTCTCAGTAAAGTTAACAAAAGTGATATACAACATAATACCCAATGCACTAATGACTACACAATAACAAGTGTAGATGCTGCGCTTCAAACAATATTACACCCAATAGACTACACAATAGTGCACACATAAGAAACTAAGCAATAACACACAGCATTGTACTAATAGACATACTTCAGCCTTTTAACTGCTACAGTAATTTGGGCCTCCGGGTTACGAATCTTGTGACCTTCATCAAGTATAATATACTGCCATCTGTGCTTTAGTATGTGATCCTGTTGATTTACAAAGGTAGAGTAGGAGGTGATCACCACCCCCTGAACCGAGACCATACTGTGCAGCAAATTACTGGCAGTTGATGAGGAAGAACCTAAAAATATTTTTAATAAAGTTTTTCGTACAACGAATGAAACGAAATTACTAAATGTGTTGACTGAGAGCCCTGAGTCAGTACTACGTCAGCTGGTGATCTGTGAAACAAACTGCACACACATCAAGTCTCTAAATATGATATTGATGTTATACTTTTAGTAAATCATTGATTGGGAAAAGAGAGATTACAAGAACTGACCTGTAGCGTGTAGAACTGCAACCCTGATGAGAGGATACCAGCTGTGGAACTCCTTCACCCACTGATGCATCACTGTTACAGGCGTCACAATGATGGTTGGCCCTGAGGACAGTGATAGTACCAACTTTAGATTAATATTTTAAAAAATTAAACTAATACTCATAAGGCACATAACTAATGGGTAGACTTATAATATTCCTACATGTACAAACTTGATATGAAATATCATATTCTACTTCACATATTCTCAAACGCAATCATAGGAAGAACTAGGAAATGTTTCAGAATAGAGGAATACACATACCTAGACCTCTATATCTGGGAGGAGCTTTATCAACCAGTCTGCTATGATGTAGTGCAGCTAAGAAGACCACAATTTGTATAGTTTTACCCAAACCCATCTCATCCCCCAGAATACCACCGACTTGTTGTGTATGTAGTTCCCATAACCACTTTAAACCTAAACATGACAAGCACATTCCAGCTTAGTACCTTGCTGATGGGTCATCACAGCATACAATGTAAGCAAATACACTTTGTTTACAATATTCTGGATATACAATGTACTACATGACTACCTGTCTTTTGGTACTTGTATAAAGCCTTCCACAGAGGATATGGTACTCGCAGCCCTCCATCAAATGAGAAGTCTGACTTTTTAGTCTCATCATTGTCTGCCGTATTAGCCATGTACGTCTTCAAACTGCCAATATAAGAAATAAATAATAAAAAATATAAACAGCAATGGTGTTGTAGTAATCAATGGTACCATTTCTACCGATTGATTAAACATTGAAAACTGTAAGCTTCCTTTAAAGTGCAATATTCAAACAATGAACAACATGAGTCCAAATTAAAGTTATTCAATGAAAATTTTGAGCCAAAAACATGCAAAAAACTTTTGATTCACTTTTCCTCTAAACTGCAGCTGACCATGAAATAATATTTACCGTTGCTCATAATACGTGAGATCTCCATCATCCTTGCACTTCTTTATTCGAGGAATTGCTTCCCCCTCAGAGTCAGAATTAAAATCCAACGAGTCAACAGCTTTGGTTGTTTTACTTTTCTTACACCTAACTGGTCCTTTTTTTCTCACAATCTTGGATAAATCTTCTGCAGCCAACATTTCTCTATAATAGCAATATTACCATTATGATTCTTAATAAAGTTTGATAAAACAAGCATAAACTGCAAACAGATATATTTTTACAAATTTAAAAAAAGAATCTGCCTGCATAAGGTACACAGTATAGTACTATGATTTGCTATAATTGATAAATCCCCTAAAGAGTTAGAGAGAGAAGGAGGCTCACCTATGAGATTTTTGTATTCAATGTGCTCCTCGGTTTAAAAATGTGAGCACATGAGTCGCTGGCATTAAGCGCGTAGACAACTCCTTTGAATAGCGACGGGCTTCCTCATTGCTAAACAAGTATAAAAGCAATGCACATGTCCACGGCTCTGGGGCTTCTCACGTCACAGTCAGAGCATCCAATAAAAATCATTTTTAAGGAGAGATAAACATTATTGTTTATTGACATAGCCTACAGTTTAAGCACTATTTTCATTCAGTGTGGGCATGTTGTAGGGCCCACAAACTAGCCTACCAACTAAAATGGTATCTGAACTATACACCATGAATCTAATTAAGTATATAGAGTCCTGATGTTAGAGAAATGTGTTGCCCAAATCGGCTCATTTTAACCGCGATTTTAGCGTTTGTACGCATTTTTTATTATGAAGGAGCAAAGTTTAAATTTGGATTTAAACCTCACCAGTTGCAGCAAGTTTAAATCTTAGTATTATTTTTGCTTATTTTGTTGAGCATGTTGGTATTTGCAAAAAGTGTCATTTTATGTTGAGATCAATTTTCTTCAAATCTATGTTATTCTATGTTATCGCAATTTTTTTCAAATCTGGCGAATTTACTTGGCGATATCTATTGTATCCCATTGAAATATGAAGTGTGTTATATAGTCAGGCTGTTCATTAGAGTGTTACCAATTGTTGACATTGTTTATATTTTAATTTTAGTTGATGTGCGAATTTTACTTTTTTTAAAATATTCATCATCTTTTCTTCTGACTTTACCAAGTACTTGAGGCGCACATCGAACACCAGAAGCCCATTGTAACATATATACAGGTTTTCACAGACGAGCCTCCTTTTTCTCTTACTCCTTGACATGATAAAATCATCAGATGTTGGGAGGTTCTAATATAAATATAGGGTTAATTACTGTAGAATAGACAAAATAAAATATAGGCCTGCAAACTGGGTCTAGATAGGTTATATACAGACAAATATATAGGTAAGAAGATAAAATGAGATAAGCCATATATGATCACCACAGCATTTCATTGATTGTATAGAATACGCAAGTTCCTAGAACTAATTGGTTCGCCTATTATTATTATTAATGTATTTATGATTATTATTCCATGTTATTATAATTATGTATAATAATATAATTATTAATCACTTGTATTAATTATTATCTAATTTTGATTATTTATTGTTATGGACACTTTTATAAGTCAATCTATTGAACTAGTGGCAGAGAAGTAGATCAAATAAAAACAACGTCAACTGGTCTGGTGAGTCACATTTTTAGATTTGGTTCAAGATCAAGAAAAAATGGTCCATGCATTTTATCATAAAAACCTATCATATATCTCATATATATTACTATATACAAACCTTGTTATATATTGTACACAACAGTTGACATCTAGAGTTCTAGACACTACTTTTAAAAACTGTAATTTATCTTTATGTATCAATTTCAGTCGTTAGTCCCAGTGCAGTGGAGTATTGTTATCGTAATTCTAATTGTAAAATTTTATAATATATTTTGATCATCATCATAAATTTGAAAGGATTGAAGTAAGTTCAGTTTTTAACAGCAATAAAGAAAACTTTGCCCATCAAAATTTGATGTTATAGTGACAAAACTTTTTAATTCCTAAGGTTATTCGTATTGTAATTGTATGAATTGAACTTCATTTGCAGGTTCAGCCAAGTTTAAGTTATATAAACTTTGCTGTCAGCAAAACGGAAAACAGGGGAAGTCGTTAGAATCTGAGTCGCTAGTATGTGTGCCTTTGTGCGCGGCTGTTCAATAATGGTTTCACACTCAACCAATTAACATAAATAGAAAAATGCACCGGGTAAGGCACCAGCTAATGTGAAACAGGGCTATAGTCTCAACAAATACAGCTGCACGTAAAAAGAACCCCATTAGATACCCAAGTGCAGGATTGACTTAATCCCAGCTGTATAGCCTACCCGTTTATGCCACACTGGATCAAAGGGGTATATTATACCCCTTTGCACTGGATAAAAGTAAAATTTTCTTTTTATTTCATCAGCTTGCTTGTTAATAAAAAATACCCTCTTTATTTTAGATAGCAATGCCACCAATGATGCATTGAATTTTTAGAAATAGCTTAACAAATAATGCTGCGCACAGCAGAAATTTTCTCGTGTAACCATTAGAATGCTCATGCATGCTGAAGAGACAATAAACCAAAACTTAGTTTTTATTAATTAATATTTATACAATAACAATATTATAATTATAATAATTGTTATTATTATTGTTATTATAGGCCTATTCATTTTTGTTTTGATTTGAAATAAAGTTATTAAGATTAATTATTATATTAAAATTTCAATAGGAAATCCAAATGCAAGTTAAATTTTGATTGAATGCATGAAAAAAAATTGAAACGATTAACGAGAAAGTCAAGCTATCTGATCTCAGTATACCATATGGGGTCTGATGCCTCCAAATCAATCAAAACTCTTGCTCATAACATTTTTCAATTTTAACGAAAGGTTTATGCAAGTTTTTACTTGAATATCAATATTATTGCATATGGCTATCTGGTGTGGGACCCCACTACATATGATTACATCTCATAGCTTAATACCTAAAAAAAAATTGCAACAGTTCTAAGTTCAAAACAGGGCTGTACACTGTTGAAAATCTTAAAAGAAAAGCTTTTTTAGTAGAAAAAAACAGTGATATAGATAATAATAAATATAATAATAAATTACTTTGATTTATTGATGAAACGTCTACATTTGAAACAGACTTACAAACCGAGTTGCATACTTGCCAAGTTATCACTGCGCCAAAGGCAAGGAGTAAGAGAGGAAGGAGGCTTGTCTATGAAAACCTGTATCTATGTTACAATGGGCTTCCAGTGTTCGATGTGCGCCTCAGGTACTTGGTGAAGTCAGTAGAAAAGACGATGAATATTTTAAAAAAGTAAAATTCACACATGAACTAAAATTAAAATATAAACAATGTCAACAATTGGTAACACTCTAACGAACAGGCTGACTATATACACACTACATATTTCAATGGCATACGACAGATATCGGCAAGTAAATTCGCAAGATTTGAAGAAAATTGCGTATCTCAACATAAAATGACACTTTTTGCAAATACCAACATGCTCCACAAAATAAGCAAAGATAATACTAATAGATTTAAACTTGCTGTAATTGGTGAAGTTTAAATCCAAATTTAAACTTTGCTCCTTCATAATAAATAAAACGTGCGAACGCTGAAATCACAGTTAAAACGAGCTAATTTGTGCAACACGTTTCTCTAAGATCAGGACTCCATATACTTAGTTTGATTTATGGTATATAGTTCAGATGCCATTTTAGTTGGTAGGCTAGTTTATGGGCCCTACAACATGCTCACAATAAATAAAAATAGTGCTCAAACTATAGGCTATGTCAATAAACAACAATGTTTATCTCTCCCTAGAAATGATTTTTGTTGGATGCTATAACTGTGACGTATTTAGCGCCAGAGCCGTGCACATGTGCATTGCTTTTATATCTGTTTAGCAATAAAAAGCGCATCACGATTCAACAGAGTTGTCTACTCGCTTAATGCCAGCGACTCATGTGCTCATATTTTTAAACCGAGGAGCACATTGAACACAAAATCTCATAGACGAGTCTCCTTCTCTCTCTCACTCCTTGATCAAAGGCAAATGGAAAGTTTTTGTTGGAAACAGTGTCTGCTGCAGTGGGGGCCCGTACCTCCCTTCCACGCAACCAAATGTATATATAGGTACATATATTATTGTATATACACTGTATATAATACAGGCCTATTTAATGAATAAATATTATTAAAAGACAATATTTACTAGATCTAATACTATTTTAGTTCTGTAGAAAGTGGAAATATTCATATTTGATATTGATTTGATACTAAGCATTTGCACCATATGGAAACATATTGCTAAATTCTATGTTATGTAAACTACCCTGTATTAATATTATCTTTCTAAATACTACATGTATTATAACAATTTATAGTTATCATTCATTTATAGTTACTTATGAGATCCTTATTATTTTTTGTATTTTACATGGTTATCTGGCATTCTTTGCTCTCCGTGAATCACAGGAAAGCCCCACGTGTGCTATATATAGGCTTAATATCTTGAATGAGATTCTTTAGTAACTGGTAACTATTTTTGCCCATTTGCTGAATTATGGATTCTTTGTGTTAAAAGTGGTTCTCAATCCAAAAAAATAGACGCTTAGTAACGTGAAATAACACATTATTGTTGAAACGGTTATGCCATCTGACTATAGCTAGACAGAGTAGCATAAGTCCAGAGCTATCGAAAAGACTGTTTAGGAATTTTCTTCTTTTGTCAAATGGTTCAGTAAGATGTGGTTCAGTGGGTTATAGTGCCTTTTCTGAGGCTGGAAAGCACTGACGGTCCAGAGTTCAAATTTCGCTGATGTCTACTGACTGCTGGGTCTTTGTACCACAGGGGTGCTCCATCCCGCCTGCAAGCTGAGAGAAAAACTGGCTCAGATCTCGCAGCCTTTAGCCACTGTCTCGCCGCCAGTCTTCGGGCAGGCGTGTGAATAACCCTTGGGATTTTAATCAACATTTCGTTCTTCTAAGCTGCAGGCAATAGTATTTGCTTATCAACTACAGATGTAATAGACAGAGGTTGTCTAGCAGGCTTCAAACAAAATAAAACTATTTTTAGCGGTAGCAATTTTAAGATTATATTTTGTGAAAATCTGGTGAAAGTAGGGAGTTTGTAACAAAGTAGGAGCCGAATCTCAAAATCTACGGTCTCCTGCCTATGCCAGGTATGCTGTGTTGCAAGTGGAAGTTGATGTTTAGTCACTAACCTAATTCAAAATACATAGATTTACACTCTCCAAAGCTAGAGTAGTATACGTTTAATACTTGAAGCAACATGGAGCTGCAATTCATACTGTTGAGTCAATGATGATCGTACATTTTTTAGTTTTAATTTTGAAGGCCTTCATATTATGAAGCAATTACTCTCGGAGTAGCCTAATGAGCACAGTTTAAATGTTTTTCAGCTAATGGCGGCAAGGAAAGGTACCGCCAAGCTCAATGAGTTAAGGGAGATAGAGTTGAAAGTACAGAAGAAATGGGAGGATGAGAAAATATTTGAGCAAGATGCACCTCAAGATGAGTAAGAGATTAGTGGTTATATAAACAGATAATCATTATTAAGCCTACTGCTTCATGTGCGCTATATTAATGAATATCTAATTGTATTGGTACTATCATTGTCTTGTTAACTAATGCCTTTTATCAAAAAGAACCAATTATAATTTTTCTTCTTTTTTCCATCTAATTTTCTTATTTCATACAGAGTATGTTTTAGAATGGTAGGCTATATATATATATATATATATGAGTTAATTATCATTGACTCTCATATAATTATTCAAGCTATGTGTGGAAGGAAATAGTTATGAACATTCAGGTGAAATTCTAATGGATTCTTTCACCTTTTTAGAAATGCGCATATTTCTACGACGTCATTGTATTGTTTATCTCTATTTGTACAGTACTCTCCACCATATTTACATGTACATGACTTGTATACTTTAGTGTTGAGAAGTTTATGTGCACCTTCCCATATCCATATATGAATGGAAGGCTACATCTGGGTCACACCTTCTCTCTATCCAAATGTGAGGTGAGGTTTGCATCTGTCAGGCTTTCTTGATACAATTAATGTATATGTAATTTATTTATACTGCATTTTGTATAGGCCTACAACCTTGAAATGTTCTACATTTCTGGGAATATTAATGGCGTTTGTGTTGGTAAAAGTGTTAAAATTTGTAGAAGAAGGATTTCTAACTGATTAGTGAATGATATTTTACAGTAAGCTGGTAGATTCACACATCAGTTGTGTTCAAAGTGGAGACTGTGCAAGCGAATTTATTAAATTTATATTTTTATATTTTGTAGTTTGCATCTGGATATCAGAGACTAATGGGAAAGAAATGCCTCTTCCCATTTGCATTTCACTGCACTGGCATGCCTATCAAGGTATTTCTAGATTGCATTAATTTATTTTCATTTATCTGACTATTTTCACATGCAATGTTGTGTAACAGGACCACAAAAACATGCTTTATTCTAACTACACTATACTATTCTACACACTATTAATACTCGCCCAGGAGATGCTTTACTCACTCAGTACTGGTATTACACAAGTTGATAAGATAAAATTTTTTTTTTATATTAGATAAATCGATTAAAGGATAAGGATTACATTCATATTGGATATGATATCAATCTCACAGTGTATACGGATTTGATAGAAGTAGTGCATTATTATGAGAACGAACTGGATCTACCTTCCACTAAATGCTAAAGTTTCAGTGTTATGCTTGTACTTGAACGCTTGCATTAGATAAGTATTATAACGTTCAACATGAAAATGGTTACCAACATTATGTTACTCCAATGAATCAAAATGTGGAGGTTGCCAACAAACTCAAATGAGCTTACTTAGTTACTCAGATGAAAACATTTGGAGTTGTCTTTTCAAATCGGCACTTTCGTTTAATTTGGAGCTGTCTTCTCTTTGAGGTAGTAAAAAGAAACAACATCTACTTGTATGTTACATAAAAGTAGTTTGCTGTCTCTTTCACAAAACTTAAATGCAGATGTTGCACTATATGAAATCTTCAGGCATGTGCTGATAAGTTGAAGAGGGAAATGGAGGACTTTGGGTTCCCTCCTAAGTTTCCCACAGAAGAGGAGACTACTGTAGTGGAAGAAGATAAATCCGATGAGCCAATCATTAAAGACAAGACTAAAGGCAAGAAGGTATGTCATGTGATATAGTTATACATTGTAGGCAGCATACATACATCTATTACTAGCTGGAACATTTAGGCCTATATATTGCAGTCATATGCTTATATAACTGTAGAACTGCTTTGTGGTTGCAACTCAAACCGATAGGTAATGATCTTCTGTGGTGTCAGGGGTGAGAGACAATTGCCCAATACTAATCTAGTGTATATATTTGTGATAAGAGCATGGAACAGTGAATGCATGTAGATGAGGTGAATAATAATAAAATATATATAATATCCGTGGCGCCAAACACAATTCTTTAACGTGGCTGCCCAGTAGCAGAGCTAGTCGAGGGGCCACCACGGCTCCTAGAGCTGGATATTATTATAGTTCGATATGGCACAGAGGAAAAACCTTCTTCGGGACGAAAACCTCTAGGTCGTTGGTGGGACTCGAACCCACGTCCTTGCAGATAACTTACATCATTGCTGCAAGACCAGAGTGACTAACGCTAGACCACTCGGCCACCAACACCTGTCTCAAAATGTTTATGGGATAAATTAGTTTACTTTATTATACTCCACACTGCATTGTAGAGTAAGGCAGCTGCCAAGCAGGTAGCAGCCAAGTACCAATGGGAGATTATGCAGAGTATAGGTCTGGGTAACGAGGAGATTAAACAGTTTGCAGACCCTCAGCACTGGCTCAAGTACTTCCCTCCTCACTGTATGGAGGACTGCAAACAAATGGGTCTCAAGGTCAGTGCAAGGTCATGGATGACCATTCTTATGTTTTAATCACAGGCATCTAAGTGCAGTTGCGGCAATGGACCACATACCAAAAAAGTACACCAAACAAACAGACGTTTTGCCATGTTGGATAACTGGTGGGAATGAAAATCCCTTATTGAGTCATTGGTAATCGTCATTTATCCGCCTGTGATTATGACATATCTCTCGTTATCATATCATTCAGCCTATTTCTGTGAAATATAATGTAGCCTGTATGTATTAACTACAATATACATGTATGTTACAGGTTGACTGGAGAAGAGCTTTCATCACTACAGATGTCAATCCTTACTATGACTCATTTGTCAGGTGGCAGTTCATAAGACTTAAAGAGAGAGGCAAGATCGACTTTGGTAAAAGGTAAGTTCTCCCATATAGTCCGGTAGCAGGAGGCCAAAAAAGTGCTTAGTTTTTGAAACTCGTAAAAAAATTTCCTTGAGACATACCAAGAGACTTTTCTGGGGTAACTTTTCGTGCTGAAAATGATGGCGGGGGTCTGCCGCAACATAACCGCGCCGATCACCCTCTATTAATGAAAGAATCTAAGGCTATAAATTTATATAAAATTACCATATGCATGATATACTCTGTTAGGTGCAGCAGTAGAGAACTTTAAATAGTCTTAGTTCCTTGTTTGTGGTTGGGGTAAGGGCGGTCAACCAACAAAATATAGAGAGGACAACTTCTCCTGCTTCAGTTTTGGCGAAGAACAAAGGCTATCCCAAATTTCACCACTTCTGTACCTAACCCGATACACTGGGTTGGGAACAGATGTACACTGGTTACACAAGGTTTGGTAGAGTTAAAGCAGCTGAATATTTTAGAAACTTCAATATTTACTTCCATTTTTAGGAGCTAAGGCTACGAAATTTGGCTCCATGTGGTTCAACAGCTAGTCAAAAACAGTAAAAAGTTCCTTTGCAAACTGGCTTAATGTAGTATTTGACTATTTTTTCTGGTAGAAATTATGGCAGGTCTGCCATAACATTGTCGTGCATGCCACCTTTTATTAATAAAGGAACTTAGGCTATACATTATAATGATGCAGTCAAGATGCACATCAATATGTGTATTCTGTATGTACATGTAGTTCAACCAATTCAACAAAGCGCAGTAGGGTCGAGGAAATTCCTTTTTGGTGCTGCTTTTTGAACCCTTAATCACCATTTTGTAAGATTACAAACCCGTTCTATGAACTTGGGTGATAAATTTTATGATACAGCAAGTAGCACACATGCAAATGTACTCAAACTCCAGTATTAACTTTATATACATGTACATGCAACTCCAGAAATTTATCTTTCTAAATCCACGTCTTTGAACCTAAACTACTGCAGAGAGCACGCAGCAGTTCACACATAAATCAAAGCTATTGGTCATAATTCCAATTAGAAATAGAGAGAAAGTAAGAAAAAACTTAGACTTAGTTTTGTACGTAATTGAAAGTTATTATTTTGATTCCAAATTTTTTGCACAAAGATGCAATGTATATGTAATATAATATGGGCCTTCCAGTAGCAGTAATGTCGCCAATAATTTGTCCAAAATGAAGTTAGCGGCCTACTATAATGTTCAACAGTAATCACTACTGACAGTATGACACACAGTCTTGTGATTTTTAGTAAAGACTGTACAAAGTAGAAAAAACGGTTTATCACATTTCTACATGTAGTTATCTAGTAATATTTTACCAATCTTACAATAGATACTGGGATAGATTATCACTAATGCATATTGCTGTCTGATAAATCATCAATAGTCAGTCATTAAAGCGACGTAGCATGCTGCCATAAGTCTCATGCCTGCTCCACCCTTTCTGTAGCTTACATAGTCTTCCTTGATACTGTCCTAAATTAGAAATTATTTCATAATTCAGTGTTAGTCTTTTGGTCCTGGAATTCAAGATTTTTAACTGGTTGTGTTTCAGTTATGGATTGATTATTAATTCTGATGAGATGCAACATTTTGCACACTGTACACTGTAACTCCTATCACTTGACACAAGCTGAACCCATCTCAGCACCACCATTTTATTAGATATTTACAGTGATCCATAGAGATCCAAGCCTACACATTGTTGCAATATACCAACAACCCTACCAGGATTATTCAAATTCAAAATACCCTGTCCAATAGTTTCTCTACCCCAAGCATATATCGCTACAGCCACAAAATAATGTAAGGCAGAACAGCATTGGCAATATATTTAAATAAATTGGTAGGCCGACACTTGTGGTCAATGATTTGTACAAAGTGAAGTAAGCCCAATATCTATTCAAGAAAAATTGTGACAAAGAGCAGCCCTTCCGCTCCACTCCATCTCCTAGGCCTAAACACTACAGCATAGCCCTAATATCAGTAGACCTATATTAGTAGGCAACAGCCTTATCACATGAATTTATGTTAACCACATACTACACTTACGTGTAAATACTTCTGCCATCTTTAGGTAGGGTTGATCCATGCTCAACTACATATCTTCTGTAGAACAGGATTTGTGAGAGAGAACATTGCCTAGATCTTGGTCATCTGGCACGCCCACCATCAGCAAGTTTGAGATTTATTCGATGGCCTTCAAGAAATATGATTTGTTACATACATACACATGTACATGCATTCACATACAAATCAAATAGTCATCTAACTGCTTTTCTAGAATTATTAGAAGTAAACTTGTTGTATTATTAAACCGGACTGTTGGTCTAAGGCTACCTGCAGTGTATAAGCCCCAAGGGGCCTAAACATGCCAACTTATTTTAAATATTGCACAGATGAAAAATTATTTTACTACAACAGGTTGTACCAAACCATAATTTTCTCTTGAAACCTTTCAAATTGGACAATCAAGTCAATTAATAGAAGCACTATGCAGCCGTATTATGGAGCAAGGTATTCAATAATCAAATTTAAACTTAACAAGAAAAATGACTTATTATGTTCACATTATTTCATTCCCAACCAACTAATGTAGCCTAGGTTACATTAGCATTAATAAATTGGGTTTATCTATGACTGGAACTATAAGGTGGTAGATGCAAACATGTAGATGGACTGTAAAATAAATCCTAAATACCATATAATAACAATAAAACAATATGATTTCTGGAGCATCAAATAGATACGGTAGGCCTATGTAATTAAAATTACAAAAGTATAGGCCTATTAAACTTTAAAATACAGACTGAAAGCATTAGCTTGTAGCAGTCAACCATGTGATTGAATCTGAATAGGTAACTCATGCCTCTCACCTTTGACTGAATTATTAGGCTGCCTTGACCGGTCCTTTTGCTTTTGACTTTTGAGTTGGTGACAGAAGAAGTGATTTAAATTAAATTAGCATTCACCCAGCAGTTTCAGTTCTAATCCTGTCCATTTGTCACATTTTATCGAATAATTATTATTTATTCATAAATATAACTTGTCCCATTTCGAAATTTTAGGACTGTTCTGTTGAGTGTTGTTCACTTCATCTGGTGGTGATTTGCATCTACTGTGCTTCTGACTCTGACATCCATTCCAAGCCATTATAAAAGTCTTTGGTTTTTATTTACAAGCAACTGCAACTCAGTAGAAGTTTTCAACTTATTAGATCCTCTACCATTTGGAATCAAATAGTTTTGTAACTAGAATAATATTACTTACAAATTGAAATTAAATTTCCAACTTTGCTGAAACAAGTAGGAAATGATAACAAAAAGTAGAAAGTACTGCTGAAAGAATACCCCAAGGCCTTTGTTAACAATCTTTTCGTTTGGTGTGCACTAAGCCCGTCATTAGTTTTAGATCTTGGGCAAGAAAAGATCACATGGGCGTGAGGAATTCCTTAGAAAACTATATTTGTTAAAGCGAGAGAGGACAACTCCGCAACAAACCGGGTTTTAAAAGTTAAATTTTAAAGCGCAAAATTTATGGTCACCGGCACACTTGTATTGTGGCAGGTTGTTATATTCGTGATCAGCACATGCTAATTTACCAAAATCAACTGTCAGCAAGTCTCAAGGAATTTTTTTTACGAACCTGAAAGATAAATCTACCTTGCTACCGGACTAATAGTACAATGACTCATATGTATTCACTATCACTACATAATTGTTATTGTGTATATAATAGTATCCGCAAATTGACACGTATATAGGCCTTATATAAAAAGACATGTACATGTATGTCCATGAGAGTATTTATGAATGCATATAAAGTATTACGGTGGATATGCCACACACCTGCACTTACAATATATGACTGTATCACTAGAAATTATGGTTAAATAGAAACATAGGAAGTTTATATACAATGTCGTTCAATATAAAATGAATGAAGAACAGTTAGAGTGATCCTTTGCTGCGTTATATAGTTCTTATAAAGTCATGACAGTGTAATAATATGTCTCTAGGTATACTATTTACTCGGCAAAGGATGGCCAGCCTTGTATGGATCACGACAGGAGTTCAGGTGAGGGTGTTGGTCCTCAGGAACAAACTCTGATAAAGATGAGGGTGCTTGAACCCCTCCCCCAACTCAGGTAGGTGTTAGATGAGTACACTGTGCTATAATATGTACTATTAGCTATTGTTCTGCGCACTCCCCTTACCCATTGTTGACAACACAGGAAGTCTGTGCTATCACTTCAAAACTGAATGACATAATTTACATGTACATTATAAATCTAAATAGGATATGAAATTAGTGGTAAAAGGGAAGGACTGGCCTAAGATATCGTGTCCTCTTTAGGTTCAGGTTAGAAATGTATATTCATAGCTTATATTTTAGTAAGGTGGCCTCTGACTTGCCCGTGTTCTTAGTCGCTGCAACATTGAGACCTGAGACCATGTTTGGCCAGACTAACTGCTGGATTCACCCTACTATAGAGTATATTGCTTACAAAGTAAATCTATCTGGCTCAGGTGAACAGGTAAGATAGTAGGATGGCGTCCACTCATCTGTATATAATATGCACTACTATACATGTACATTATACCTGCTTCTTATACCTACTCCTTCTACCTACTCTTCTATATAAAATATACACTACCACACGTTATACCTGCTCCTTATACCATGTGTTATTCTACTGGTACATGAATACATATCTTGATAACAATGTTGTTGCTCTGTTCATTAGATTTCTTCCTTTAGATCTCAAGAAAGGCACATTCATGCAGATGTTATAATTGAGTGGTTGTAGCCAATATATTCAAATTGTATACAGATGACTGGTAGTCCTAGCATAGAACCTGACTCATACACGTTTTTGTTATGATTAGGTATTCATATCTACTAGAAGAGCAGCCAAGAATATGAGTTATCAAGGATTCACTGCACAGAATGGAGTAGTAGATGTTCTAGCTACGTTCACAGGCCAAGTAAGTTAATACATACTCACGTACGTGTAGGAAGTAAGTTAAGACATTTTTATGAAAATCACATTTTTTTCTGGCTCGAAAAACAATATTATGTAAATTGAATTTGTATTTTTAATGCAGCAGTAAGTATTTTTATGTGGTTTTTTATTAGGTTCATTAGCACTTGAGGATTTTTTAACACAATTTTGGATCTACACATATTTTGCAGGACTTGCTGGGGATGGCACTAAAGGCTCCCCTAACCAGTCATGACAAGATATATGCTCTACCAATGCTGACTGTAAAGGAAAGCAAGGGAACTGGAATTGTCACCTCCGTACCTTCTGATGCCCCTGATGACTATGCTGGCCTTACAGACTTGAAGAAGAAGGCAGCTTTCAGGGAGAAATATGGGATTAAGGACCATATGGTTAGTCTCGTTGTTTGATCGGTTCAACCATTATAGATTGATGAGAGTTACTCATGGTACGGAATGACGAAACATGAGCGACGTCTTGTTAACTCTCCCTTATACAAATTAATAGAGTTGTGATTTATATAAAAGTAGTATTGGTCAGTCAATCATATCTCTGTGGTCAAGGGTTGTTATTGTGATTAATACCAGCTGGACGTCGTTGTAAGGGCCGGCACTTTATCATTTGAGCTGTTGATAATCCTTACATTGAGAACTAATATAGAATTCCTATATCACACTGCAAGCTCAACATCTGCAATATCTAATGGTGTCGTTGTTAGGTACTGCCTTATGAGCCCATACCAATCATAGATATACCAGAGTTGGGTCAGCTGGCAGCGGTCACAGTGTGCCAACAACTGAAGGTACAGAGTCAGAACGACAGAGAGAAGCTAGTTGAGGCCAAAGAGAAGGTCTACTTGAAGGGTTTCTATGAAGGGGTGAGATTGATCAGCATATTGACCTTTTTACTTTCTAGGTCAATACAATCATGTACATGTATCTACACTGTACTATAAACACTGCACCATAAAACATTATGTTATCCTTGTTGTTATGGTCCCATGCTCATGATTTTGTTGGCATTGTCATATTCTTTGGTGGTACTGACATTGTACTATCTTAATACTCTACTTATTTTTTTCATTTTTGTGGACATACAGTATATATGCATACTGTATGTACACTATAGATCTATTGTCATATCAACCCCATAGCTATAGCTACGTGTGTTGCACATGTACTAGGTGCTGATAGTGGAGGGTTACAAAGGCTGTAAAGTGATGGATGTTAAGAAGGTCATACAGAAGAAACTGTTTGATGAGAACCTGGCTGTTAAGTATATGGAGCCGGAGAAGAAGGTCATGTCAAGGTCAGGAGACGAGTGCGTCGTGGCTCTCTGTGATCAGTGGTGAGTATAGTGGTTGTTGCTCTGGAGATTAGTGAACTATTTGTTGATATGCGTATCAATGTGTACTAATACATATTCATTACCTGCACTGTAGGTACTTGGACTACGGGGAGGAGAAGTGGAGAGCTCAAACACAGAAAGCTCTAGAACAGTGTGAGACTTTCACAGAATCTGTTAAAGAGAACTTTCATGCAACGCTTGATTGGCTGCATGAGCATGCTTGCTCCAGATCCTATGGTCTTGGTATGTAGGTGTATAAGTATAGCAGTATATAGACATTCTATACTACGGTCTTGGTATGTATGTGTATAAGTATAGCAGTATGTAAATATACTATAATACGGTCTTGGTATGTAGGTGTACAAGGATAGCAGTATATAGACATACTGTAGTACGGTCTTGGTATGTAGGTGTATAAGGATAGCAGTATAATAAACATACGATACTACGGTCTTGGTGTGTACATGTACTAACATGTATCTTGTATTGTGAGACAATACCTAAAAATACACATATTTTTATTTGTTACGGACTTATACTGAAATATCGGTACATGTGAGATATGTTATCATTCTGTTCAAGCTCTGTTAATCTGCTCTGTAGGTACTAAGATGCCGTGGGACCCACAGTACCTTATAGAATCCCTATCTGATTCTACCATATACAATGCCTACTATACTGTAGCCCATCTCCTTCAGGCTAAAGGAAACTTTAACGGGGCTGTAGCGGGTCCTATGTCTATCACCCCTGAACAGTTGACCCCCGAGGTAACCCATCTGCTATGGCACTTTCGTGGTTGAACTACTACTATATACATGTACATACATGTAATAGTTATACTTATATGTTTAGTTCCATCATTTCTTTCAAAGTACATGTATTACCTACTCTAGCCTGTATGCACTATAATGTTTGATACAGGTCTGGGACTACATCTTCTGTCAGACTAGCACTCTCCCCGCCGGCACCTCCATCTCATCTGATAAACTGACTAAACTACGTAGAGAGTTTGAGTTCTGGTACCCTGTGGACTTGAGAGCATCTGGGAAAGACCTTGTCCCCAATCATCTCACGTACTACCTGTACAACCATGTGGCTATGTGGCCTAATGACTCAAGCAAATGGCCCAAGGGAATACGAGCTAATGGTCACCTGCTTCTCAACAGTAAAAAGGTGCACCAATTAACATTATTATATACATGTCATTAATTAAAGTTTAGAAACTCATATTTTTTTCGGAATAAATAGCTATACTTCAGTATACTTCATGACCAACTTTAGCTGAAGATCACCAGCTCAGGCAGCTATTTTATGTTTTATGTGTATTTAGATGTCCAAAAGTGAAGGGAACTTCCTCTCACTGTATGATGCAATCAATAAGTTCTCAGCTGATGGTAAGTCTATATCTATAATATGTTGGTAGATCTGTTAGTACTCTTTTGGTAAGTCTGTTGACATTTTGTTGGTAGAACTGTTAGTATTTGTATTGAAGTATTAGTGACTAGCTGTCTTATAGCGCTGTACTATTTCTTATAGACTATTAAGTAATAGTATATCTTGTGTCAACTGAGAACAAGCCCCTTCAATCTAAACCAGCCATGAGCTCTGTGTAATTTCCGACAAATGACCTGATAAATTTGGAAGGCGTGTTTCGAACATGTGTCCTGTAACCTAACTAACATCTCCCCTCTCATTGGCTGTCGTAGGAATGAGGCTGTCACTGGCTGATGCTGGTGACTCCGTGGAGGATGCTAACTTTGTGGAGGAGATGGCAGACGCTGGCCTGCTTAGACTCTACAACCTAGTGGAGTGGGTGAAGGAAGTGCTGGCTAGCAAGAACTCTATGAGGACTCAGTCTACGCAGCCATTTGCTGATGATGTGTTTACTAGGTAACAAGTGGTCTAATGTTTCATACTCTATGTAGTCTAGTTCAAGGGGCTGGTACGTCATGGTGTCACCAAACCATTTGTCACTCCCTTCTTTCTTTGGAAAGTTTTTTGTTATGTTGAAATTTGAATACATTCATTGCTGTTAACATGATGTGTTGTTTCACATTACTATATTTATTTGATTGTGCGTAAGCTGTATATTTTTATGAGGATGTTGTACAGTGTATTATAAAGGTGTGACTATGCACTTACTAAGCTGCTGTTATTCTATTTAGTGAGATGAACCAGAAAGTGGAGGAGACGAAAGGCTTCTACGAGAAAATGATGTTTAAAGAAGCACTGAGGACGGGATTCTTTGAGTTTCAGGCTGCCAAAGATAAATACAGAGAGCTTACTCAGAATGACATGCGTAGGGACCTGGTGCTGAGGTATATAGAGTGGCAGACCCTGATTCTCTCTCCCATCTGTCCTCATATAACCGAGCATATCTGGGGCCTACTCGGCAAGGTTAGTCTGTACATGTCTGTAAAGTAATCAGTTGAATATAGCCACAATGTGCACTCAACTCCTACTAATGATAATATATTTCCAACTGACAATTTTATATGCAGTATGTCATTTAGTAACTATCTTCTTGTGTCTGCCTAGAATGATCTGATCAACTGAAAGACTTCTGATAGAATTTAAAAATCAACAAGAAACGAATTTTACTCGGCTCATTGGTACAAGCCATTATGTTCATATTTAGCACAATTTCCAATAAGTAGCTGACTATTTCCTGCTATAACTTATGCTTGCAACTGTTCATTTACGATCCACTGTTTGTCGATACGCAGTATTCCACTCACAGAAATTAGTTATGCTGAAGGGTTGGACAACTGTTGCAGTGTTCTAGTTGTATTACATGTATATGTTGTATACAGGAAGGCTCAGTTATGAATGCAAGATGGCCGACTACTGAATCATGGAATGAGACTTTGCTCAAGTCTAGTAGTTATCTAATGGACTCCTGTCACGACTTCAGACTTCGATATAAGCAGTTTATGGTGCCTCCTAAACCTGCTAAAGGTTTGTGTATAATTACATTTAATTCTGTTCATATATTACAGATATAAATTGCTAATTCGCCATGTAGGTAGATTTTTCAATCATACACGTAGGCTTACATAAAAATACAACTAGCCTAGTTAGTAGTTAGTAGCTCATTGGTCATTAGTAGCTCATTGGTCATTAGTAGTTATTATTGCACTAGTCATTTCATCCAATGTGTTAGTAAAATCACTGAAATTTCCTGTTTATTGTGTACGCTTCAGTTCACTGGTAAATTATTTATTAAAGTTGTTGGTAAGGTCCCAGAATGATATTATATTATTTAGGCATACTTAAACCAGGCTTGGGCTCAAATACAATATTGTCCAGTACGGGTTTTCAATGCTCAATACACAACTATTTTTGTAAAACTTGAACAGTGATATAGAAGATTTTAGTGTTTATTATTGATGTTGGATATCAGTGTTTGTGACATTGTCGAAAATTGGATATTGGAAATATTAGTATTGGGTGTTGATATGGGACTTTAGAAACACCAGTAATGGATACTGGGAATCTGAGGATAGGGTGGCCCGTGTTAGGTATGTGCTAGATCAGTTTTCCAGTATTGGCCCCCAAGCCTGACTGAAACATTCCATCTCATCATGAACGAGAGTTATCTTCTCTATTGAATGTCTATTTTATTAGATTAGTTTACATAATGCAAATGACGTTTTTCCTGGAATATGTTGCTTCTCTATGTTTATGGTGGTAAGTAGAATTCAATACATTAGGCAATAGGATGTTGCTCGGCAGTGTTCTGGTATCCAATACTGAACTAGATTCAATACAGTACATTGTATTCTACTGGATCAGCTTCTAGTAGGTTGTTGGTGAAGTGGTCATACAAATACAGTGTATGTGATAGGCCTACTTACATGAATGTGTCTCGGCAAACAAATTATAAGTATTTATAAAAAAGTTGTTTGCAATAATTGAGCATGACCTGTGTTACAGTATTGTAGTCCCCTGGTCTATGTAGAAGTTTAACCTAAGATATTGTAAGTGAGTACTATTATGTAGTGTAGGGTCACATGCAGGCTTACCAAGTCTCCCTGATTCCACAGGAGACTCCCTGATTTTCAACTCAAATCTTGGTACCCCCCCACCCCACCCAAAATGAACACCCCCCCCCCCCCCCCACCTAAATGCTGAATCTCCCTGATTTTCATCAGTCAAACTTGGCAAGCCTGGTCACATGGTTGTATAAATACAATGCACACTATTCCAGCAGCTCACATGCTTGGTGCAGGTGAATTTCAACCTCACATAATATATACCACATAGTCATAAGACATCAAAAGTTTGATCTTCTGACACCAAATCATCTGTTACTCAAGGTGATTATGCTGCTGTTAATCTAATTTCAAATAAGTGACTATTTGGGTCCTTGGTGGGAGGGTGTGCTGGGTGCAAGAACTGTACTAACATATTCCATATGATAGTAGCTGGAATAGTAATATCAATAATAAGAACTATTAATTATTATTCATTCCAAATAGGTTCAATATCCACCATGACATAGCATATATACTTTGTATGAGTAGTCTTTGAAATTAGTAATATTTCTGCTATTTACTGAATCATCAGATTTTGCCCCAATATTTAGTCATCTCATGACATAAGCCTCTATCAACTTGAACAGCCATATCTTCAAAGTAAAATAACATAGATAACAATGAAAGTGCTAATAGTGTTGGCTTCAATTTGTTAGAATATATATTTACAATAAGGGAAGCTGACTTGATTGCTAGCTTTTTATGGTAGTGCAAATGGACTTTCTCTTGACAAACAACTTGCTTTATTGTCTCAGTCAATGCCAGCTGTTGCTGATGTTATACAACATAACTAGCATCAGTTGCGATACCACACATGTTACCCTTGTTCCTCGCCATCAGTATGTATCCATTCATTCCCCACGATACACCCCAGCTGTTCTGGCATATCCAATAATCCTCTCCGTCTTTGCTTCCGTAACCGACCAAAAGTAGTGCATGATCTAACATCTTGGTTGAACACTTCTGCTCATTATATACTCCAGCTCTGTAGAGTTGGAAGGAGGTATGCGACGCATCGACTAATACGATGACTGGGTTGATCAATACAGCCTTTTGTAGAGCACCCTCGTCTCCACTGGTGACACTGGTGAAATTAACGTGTATGGATGCTGGACAGCTGTCTTTATGACAGGATCCTCTAGCCGAGGGGTATGTTGCCTCGGTGCACAGACCATGTAGTCTGCCAACACATGTCGCAATACTCTCATCCTTCATACAGCAGTCCTGCATCTCTCCCACACTTGGTGCTACTAGTCTACCAGTGTTTATAGCCTCATAGCTGGCGATAGCACCTGCAGCTGCGAAGTATATTGAACTACCTGACTCTCCCTGGTTAACAGCTGGTCCCACAACCCCCTTTGTTCTCCAATCAAAATCTAATGGTGGAGACCTTGTCTGAACAGTCACCAGCAGTAGTGAAACGACAGCAATGATAACAGCAGCCATGTTAGAAATTCACCCTTTACTGTTTTGAGCTAAACGTTTTGTGCATTACCTAGCATGTTTGTCCTGTGCGTGAGAAGTAGCACCTGCTATCTGGTAAGATAGCCTTAGTTCCTCACATACCAGTAAAAACTCTTGTATGTGAATAAATTAATGTTATGCTATTGGTGTTTAGCCTATGTGCCGAGTTCAGCCAAAACCAATAATGAAAATGTATATTATTATTGCATTATGCACCACTGTCGAACGCCCAAGCCAGCCTCAACATTCTGTACTTGCTATTGGATGGTTTTTGTTGTCAATGCACATGAGTACTGACAGTTGTACTGCTACATCGAGCATACCTCCAGGTCTGCATAGCTACCTACCTGTAAAATGACAACTTATACTATGGGCCTGAGCTGTATTGTAGCAAAGAACTATCTACATGTATGACCAGAATAAAATGTTGGAATGTACAATTACTACTCTATGTTTTCTACTAACTGATAGCTGGCATCTATTACAAATGTCTTCTCTCCCCACACTGCAATACTGTGGATGAATTATAGCTATGGTTATGATCAAACACTCCAAAGACTGTCCAATTCTACTAAAATTTGTCATCACTTTGGAGACTTGCCTTCAATTTAGGGTAAACTATTTCTAAGCCCATACAAAAGTTTGTATAATTGTTGGCCATATTGCAGTCGACTCAAAGGAAATGCAACGTCCAAATTTTGTTTGGCATATTAATATAATGTCCAACAACTAGATGGAAACCAAACGATGTTTGTATGAATTTTGAAATCTTTACTCTAAATGTCAGGCAAGACAACTCCTGATAATTGTTTATGATTATGTATGTGAAGTAGTGGTGTATCTCAATACTGTTTTATACCTATAGGAAACAGGTGTGGGCGCATTCCGCTCCCTTGAGTTGTGACTTATATGTAGACCACATGTCAAATACTATTACATAGACTATTAACATAAAAATGGTAAACATCTGTGTTTCAGGCCAGAAGATGGTTGCAGAGAGAAAGAAGCCAACACACGCTATTATTTGGGTGGCTAAGAAATTCCCACCGTGGCAAGACAAGGTTCTAGAAGTGCTCACCCAACTTCATAAAGATAACGGTGGTAGTCTGCCTGATAACAATGTCATAGCCAAGGCTTTGAAATCTCAGTCCATACTTGGAAAATACATGAAGAAGGTCATGCCCTTCGTAGCCCTTCTCAAGGTATGGAGAGATTTCCATGTTATTACCTGTATGATAGTATCAATACTCGTGTTATGTGTGTATCAGTGAAGATATAATGTACGTCAGAGTCTTACATGTAATATTTTTCAAATAACTGCAGACAAGTCCTGTATAAGTCACCTACATGTAAGCACGGTTAAGTGTTTGAGATGTCCTTTTAACCATGCATGGGTTATTGCCTATGTAGATCTCTCACACTCCATGGATAGATAGCCCCTTTAAGTGTTTATATGGTACATTTTATAATATACAAAGTGTAAATGAGTCAATGCACAAAATTACATATGCACAGTGTACACTGTACAGTGATGTGCATGTAATATGTAAACAAACATTGCTGTACGTCATACATAGCCTATATGATACATGTATATCGTGTAATGGCAGGAAAACGTGTCTAAGACCGGACTGGCTGCCTTGAGGAATACATCAGAGGTTAATGAGATGGAGATACTGAACCAGAATATTAACTATATCAAGAATACACTGGAGGTAGACTAATTTTCTACTGTATAATGTGTAAAAACATATGCATTGTCGATACATACCATCGTCTATACATACATGTACCATCGTCGATACTCTATAGGTATCTTATGCATTGTCTAATACATTGCCTATACATTGTTCATATATATACTGTCATACCATCCTCTGCCTATCTAAGCATTCCCATATGTAGCCTATTCACAGTGATAGTGTGATTTGTTCTAGTTATAATATGAAGCGATATCAATTACATTTGTTTATATTTTCTGGCTTGTATATCAGTACCCCAAAGTAGAATGCAGACAGTTTGGTATCAGAAACAACTATGCCCCTCCTAACATTGTGGAGTTACTATAGCACTACATATACATGCTGTAGATTTATATGTAATAGTAGCATTACTATGATTTCTCAGCTTGAGGGAGTGCAAGTGTGTGATTCAATGAACGCTGTTGACAAGATCAAGGAAGAATGCTGCCCAGACAAACCCTTCATCATGTACACAGCTGCATCAGTGTACTTGGCCAACCCCCAGAAGTGCAATGGTACATTTAGTATGGATCTACCCATCTTCCCCAATGATACTACTGACTCAGTAAAGGCTAGACTTAGGGACTACAATCGCATTGAAGGTTGGTTGAAACAACATGCACCTCCCCCAAAGAACCAACACACGTTAGGTTCTTAGTCTTGCTGTTTTAGGTGAAATATATATAACTCAGATTTTTGTACATTTGGTTTGATGAGCGAAACAGTTATATTGCTCTATAATAGTATTAGACATCAATTATGTGCTGGTTAAACTAGGCTTGTATATGTATAACTGAAATGGATATATTATTATCCCGTGTTGATAGTCCTGCATGACTGTGCAAATCAAACATTTACAATTTAACTTACAATAACATTTTTGGCGAAAACCATAGGCACACCTACTCGTACATGATACAGCTAGTAGCACTATACTGTTATTAGTGATATAAGCAGTTAATCCAGTTGAACTACTTTTAATGGCAGTAAATTTGAGTATGATAATTGGTCTATCCATATATGCTCGTACGTCAAAGAAGTGAATAAATTTTGATTACATATATAATAATATGATCAGGAATGTGATGTGTTGATTTTACAAGGTCTTAGTCTATGCTTCTATGGACTTGTATGACTTTTTACAATAAAATCTAAATCTTTGCTAACCTCGGCTGCCTCCACATTCTATTATTCTCGACTAATGATACGCGGGATCAGACTAGCAGTTCGTTCGACTCGATTGTATTTTCTCAATTCATGATTCCCTGAATGCTAATGGGTTGTCTATCTGAGTAACACCTCGTATTCATTCAACTCTTTTTGTCTCAGAAATTTCAAAAATAGTCACATTAGTCCAATCTAAAGCAACATCAATTTTGGTTTAGAATCAGAGAACACTGTCCTAGATAATATCACAGTACAAAAACAATATCTAATATCTAACTTGAAAGCAATGATTTCTGTAGCATAATTGATTTCATGTACAAATTTTGATTATAAAATAAAATGTTGTTCAAATAGGATTTTTAAATGTCACCATTACAAAATAAACATGAAGTTGAAAAACATGTTTTCCATTTCAGAAACTAGCAATGTGAAACTGTTCCAATACAAGGAACCAGAGACCGGTCCAAGGATAATGCCAAAGCAAGGAGAACTGTTAGCAGCTGTGACTGAGGTGGCCGAGGACTTAACGTTCACAATATCGGACACGTACCAAGTATCTCTAAAGATAGACAAAGACTCTACAGTCCACACAAAGATGATGTACACCGTTGACTAAACTAAGTAATCTTAGGAAAGTACACGTATAAGTTATTTGTTTGTTTTATATCTTATGTTGTGTCTATACAATAAATGTATACTCAAACAGAACATAGAAGCTATCTTGTGAGCACCTGCTAGTATCACTATTAGTCTTATAGCAACTACAAAATATCTCACAACTTAGTTGTTGCTAATTTATACATGTATTTACAATTTTCATTAAGTAGAATTGGAATGTGCATAAAGAGCCATTATGCAGTGTCTGACAAAATTTACATTAGTTATAATATTTGAACGTAGTCCCTAGTAAGAAACCATCGCTAATTAGTAGGTTTTAGTACAGGTAAATATTACGCATGCATATTGACCATATAACTTAAATTAAAAATAAGCAACATTAAGATTAAAATTCTCATTTCTAAGAGCAAAAACTGACAAATATTTTCTGCCAATTACTATTATATCTAGGTTATACATGTACGTGTGTATATATAAGTAATGGCCTTGGTAATAGTATCCATGTTAAAGTGAGTTATAAAACCTCCAAACAAAAATATATTAATAATATCACAAATAAAGTGAATGTAAGTTTTTGGAAAAGGAGAAAATTGCCATGAAAATGACAGCAATATTTCAAATAAAATATTAAGATGGTCTGTGCGTCCCATTACATGCATCCGTGCATCTCGTTATGCCACTCTGGACGTCACATTAGAATGCTAGAGTTTCCAATAGTAGCTGAACGCTGGCTACAGCAGGTAGATGGATAAGAGTAGTAAAACACTGACGGACAGAGTCGACATACTAGCTCCATTGTCTCCATCTTTAACTACTTTGTCTACTTCGTCATTCTGCTTCTTTTTGGACACGTAAATCATTTCCTGTAATACGATACAGAGTGTGTATATGGCACACCATCTAGATGGTATACACACGCGTAATATACATAATGTAGTAGGTATATGAATATGTACAACATACACGCACATTATATACACCTACAACACATAAATGTAAAGCACATGCATACATATTACACGTATATAATGTTAAGTATTGATGTATACACTACACGCATCATGTAGCAGTGGATGTACAACATATGTGCAGCTGGATATACAACATGTACAAGTATGTACACAATTAACATCATATACGCTGTAAATGTCTAGAGTTTCACAATATATCGGTAAGATAACTAAAATGATAGACTTACATATTTAGCGATTCCATTGTCACAATCATATGCACACTGACTCTTGTACTGGGCAGACACTGCTGACGATGACGAACAGGCAGCAGTACAGCTTGCATTCTTGATAGTTGCTGCCAGATCTGAAAGAGTCCAACAAAGCAGCGTGAGAACTATCCCCTTTGATGTATTACATAAGTCCATACAGAATTACACAGAGCTAGCTGAAGATTCATAGAAATGGGAAAGTGATTAACTGATAACAACTCAGTCAATATCCTGAGTATTAGAGAGTCTGCCGGAACCTTCTGTTTCTCAGACTACTGCTGTCAGGCAAAGACACCACAGACTAACTCTATCACATGGTTATATCAGATGTGGTGGCCAGACCAGACTCGCATATCTCAAAAGTAGGTCATCGACAGTTGATAGTACTTCATATGATAGTGCATAGTATGTGAGTACATGTGTACCAAGGATGCTGAATATGGCCGACTTATATTGAGCTGGTAGGCCTATACAAGTAATAGACCTATTGCACTCTGTACAAAATAATAACGATTGTACAATATTATTCCTCACATGCAATGGTGGTAAAACCATGCAAATGACTCTAAAACTAACTTCAGCAAAAATATTTTTGTCACCAATATCCGAAATATAAAACTTCTATCGAAATCTAGAATGAGAACTAGCAAACACCAAGTCCTGATGCCTTAACGGCACTCTGCTGCCACACCAATGCGTGGGAGAGATTTGCTCACCTTCGACTGGAGTTCCACCATATGCCTCACATCCGTCCACAAGCACGCCAGCAGTCTCTAGGTCATATAGATCGGTTGGTATGCTTACGACTAGAGACAGAGCGTCGCCCACGCTGCCAATTGAGATCTTCATATCTGCCACTGTAACAGAAAGATATATTGTACATTATATTAATCAGCAAAAGTTAGTATAAACAACAATCAAATATGAAAAGTAATGGTACTACATTATACATGTATATTTTGTGGTAAGGTGACAGTTATATATGAGAGTTGTCTTTCCTTAGTAATAATAAGCACAACAACAACGTTGCAATTTTATCTTGTGAGTAGCCAGCAAACAAACTGATAGAAACTAACAGTCCAATGATATGCAGTATGACAAGGTACCATGGTGTATAATGGTACATTATTCATATTATTTGGTTTATGACTCTAATGTCAAACGTGGGTTGAGTCACAAGCTCTAATGAGGAAGAAGATGAGTCATATGTGACTAACGGCAAGTTTGGGACGTACTGATATGCCAATACTATCCCCATATGACTGTCCATATTCAACAAACCCTCAGACGTAATATAAATACACCTACATTTCTAATTTAACGTGAGCTATGTGCCTCATTGTGCACCAATCAGTGTTAGGAATCATTATACAAGGTCAACTTAACAACTACAATGTAACTTGATATACTCATTAGTTGGTATACAATGCAACAAAACTAATAGTTTAAGTTGTGCATGATGTTTGAATAGCACATGACGAAAACCTTTCACAGGTCATATCGCATATTTCAACCTGCTAAATCCTGGAGCTAAAGCACTCAATAGAACTTTGAAGATTTGTCTAATCAATCATTTGGCTTTTGTAATCTACATTCTATATGGACACCTTTCCAATCCCAAATGGGTGACATTCACATCACCTTAATATACACTGTCTACACTGTTATATGCTCTCTAATACTATACAACCATAACATTATGCCACTCAAATATTGGGCCAAATTTATGGTGTATAAATTAAAAGAGTTAGACTAGTCATAACTCACCAGGGTGATATATCACTACAATCTCATCAACAACCTCCACCTCTAAGGAAGTGTCGGCATCTGCTTGCTGTCTCTGTGTCTTTGTGGACAACTTATCGTCAGACGTTGTGGTGATGTAGCTGTCCACTACTTGACCAGCCTCATTTGAGAATTGAATATATACCTGGAAAGACATCAGACAAACAATGATTACTACTTTATAACAGACTAGAAATCATATAATATACACATGACAATTACACCAACACTTAGCTCTTCTAAAGGTAAGTATTTTCAGTCAGGTGATCCACAGAGAGTTTTAGATTACCGCCCTTGATGACTTCAAAGTGAAAGTGAATCAAAATAATGTTTTACTTCATCACAGTTTGGCGAGAGCCATGAGCCCCACCCGCCCTTGATCAAGGCTTTATGTAATTACCAGGGCTAATAGTTATTTGAATCGGCAGACTCAAACAGGATGAAGCAGGCCCAGGAATGAGACCAGTATCCTGGTCTATATTGAGAGCAATACACACATGTATAAATACTGTGTATTATACATGTTTTATCAAAGTGAAAATCACTTCTAATCCATACAGCATGTCTCCATTACAAAAGTCACCCCTACACTTGACCTCAGAGCAGTTTGCTTGTATAAATGGGTCAGTAAATTCCATAGAAAAGTTTCTTAATTACAAACAGGATGATGTGTGACTCACAGACACGAGGGTGCAAGTAGTAAGTAAGTAGTAAGTAAGTAGTAAGTGTTGACTACTTACATTTGATAGGAGCATGGTGTCTACAGTGGGTTCTAGTGTACTCAGAGTTCCATCTATTCTAATGTATGTATTCCAGAGGAGCACCTTAGAGCCTGCCAACCCTAGGCATGTCGATTCCTTCCTGTCACCTTTGTAAAGATGAGCGAATCCGTGCATAGACAACCGGGTCTTTCGACTACCAAATTCCTAACAAAAATACAAACAGCCATATTAGCAACGAATGCATGTTCAGCGTCATGGCACTGAGCAATTCTGTTACAATTAGAATGACGGCAACATCGAGCAAACTTCATTGACAAAGACCAGTAATATTTTTATTTTAATTATTTTTAATTCCAATGATACGCAGTACAACACTAAATTACGTGTTATAAAACACATACCGGCTTCTCGTACTGAGTGTACCGGTCATAACTTCTACCGATTGACTCGACTCTATTACTACCAGCAAGAATAACGGCCAAGGCTTTGATAGCTCTTGGAGAGCAGGTATTAGTAGCATCTAAGTATCGGTTCACACATCTGTTATGTGCCGATTCAATTCTACAAAACATAACATCATACACCATGTAAGTTGAGATGACCTTGACACTTGCAGCACAGATTAGTAGTATATCTAACAATAAATACTATAATAATGTACAATATGCATGTATTATCAAATTGCTACAGTCCACTGTTTCACTGCATGTTTAAGCATGCTATATTTTACGTGTATTATAATTACATACTTGTTTTTTCTTTTTATTGTTGCGAGATAAGTAGGGAAGGTGGCAGTGTCATCCATAGAGAAGTAGCACCCATAAGGTTGAGAGCCTCCCTCCTCAAAGTCACCAGAGCATGGGTCAGTTGATAGCACTTCGGCAGCATCAGTGATGTCTACAACACGTAAATACACAAGTGAAAGTTGGTAGGCTGGTATTATCAGAGACATGCTGTATTGTTCATGCTACAAAACGATGTAGGCACCAGAAGGATAAATACAAACATCAATTTGTCTTCTATTAATTATAATAATATATGCATAAATTTGCTGTCATGAAATAAAGAAGAAACAAACAGAAAACAGACACAAATATATCAAAACCAATAAATGAACTAAACTGTGCAATAAAAATTGTTTCTACGAACCTACACGTAGAAGGGCTATAATATAATGTAGATAAGGTATCACGATCATGTTGTAAAATAAGATAAAGGTGAATAACTAACTCTATCACTACTTGTCACTTTACACCATAAATCATCTCGATGTACAAGTTCCTGAAAAATAGTATGCATGTAAATAATGTAGTCTTAGTTTCTATCTTGAGTACGAGGGTGAGGGGGGTGAAGGGAGGCTATTTAGCCTACTAACCTTTGCTCATAGCATTTCCATTCTGACAGAGCGCCATTCCTGCACTTTCAATAAAATCATTCAAGTCCGATTCACACGAACGAATAGTCGATTTGCAAGTGGCCAAACTCCTACAGGACAAGCAATGGTATCAAAACTATAGCATAGGTTATCATGTTATAAGACAATGAAGTCTAGAGTGTAGCATATTATAAGACTACATATAACAGCTCAGTCAAGGATATAATACCCCAATGTTAAATTTTATTGAAAATAATGAGGCCAAGGAAAGTTACCCCTCTCCTGAGTTGAAAACCTATAGTGTCTTGAACAATTCACTTAACACAGTAGGGTAGATTACACACAGAGTTAGTAATACCTTTCACTGGCACCTGGTGAGCTTACGTCTACTAGTATAGTACTAGAAGAATAACTAAGATCAACCCTCTATCCTACATGCACCAAAATCCATCGCAGAGGATTGCTTGTTGTGATCATTTACTAACACTACTTACTCGCAGTAAGCCTCCAGAGCTGGGTAGTCAATACCGTCCTTGTCAAAGTCTCCTTCCAGCGTGAAGGCCTGAGCCACCAGAGGAAACTCATTCTGTAACTGCGAGAGATCAGCCTTAACTCTGCACTCGGAATTATCCAGAACATATGAGTAGAAATCATCTTTGCTAATGGTGACCTTGCAGTCAGTCATTTGGGACACTAAAATATCGTTAAAGTAGATCATTAAAATATAAATTATGTAGAATATAAAAATATTAGATTAATAAAATACAATATTGCTAGCCTAGACCACAGTCCTATCTTATAAGGTCTGGTTCAGGCTGAGGTGTTCATGTAGGCTACTCTACCGTGTTTCCATCACTGTGAAGACTTCACCCCAAACACAACAAAATGTACATAGCTTTTAGATCAGGTATTTTTCACTTGGTTACAATGTAGTAATTAGGATGCTGTAAATGATCTGATTATTTTAACCAGTTAAGAGTAAAAATATTTTCACACAGTAGAGCAAAACATGAAGGCCGAATGTATTTCTATCTATTTCTATAGCATTGAAATGTAAATAGGCATAGCCTAAGTAAATACTCAACCCATTTATTATTGCTAGGGAGAACAGAGCAGGGAGTGGGGAATGCTAATAAACTATTAGAATATTGAAGGAGGTAACAAGCATTGTAATATTATACCACTAAATTGTAATAGCAACAGCAGTTTATAAGTATGTAAACTAGTACAAACACATGCAATAAAATACGCTCTTAGCAAGCTACAGAATTGAATTACAACTCCACATTTCTTTTCTACGAATTATAGGCTAGTATTAATTCTAATATTATGTTATTACAAAAATGCAAAGTTATCAGCAGCAATTCAGAATCATAATTGATTGGGTCAATTATATTTTTTGAGAAACTGAACAACCATAATGTTATAGCTAATAATGAACCTTTAAATACTACTCTGTAGCATATCAACAGTATTATCCCTACATGTATATTATCTAATTAATAAATTAATTTGTATGCTGCTTATATACCTTCACTCTAAGGGCTACCTTATACCTACATGATAGCCTATTAATATAAATTATAATAATACAGATAGGCCTACACTAGTAGGTCTACTTACAATGTAAAATAAAATTGCGCTTGACTTTGATACTAGGCCTATGGTAACAGTGACTGTGAAATAGTCTAAAGATGTAGCTTTATAATCAACTCACCTGCTAAATGGCAGCATGCTAATAGCAGTCCAAACAAGTAGATATTCGAAACTATTTCCCCCATTTCTGCTGAGCTTCAATCAACACAGTATTACAGTATCTAAAACCAATATTATGGATAAAATAGTGAAACACCAACACCACTAGTAGCCTAGTTATAGTACAATGTAGCTATTACATCATACATGTAGATACATAAACGCTTATCCATTGCATCACTTAAATATGAACAGCAAGATATTTAGACCTACAGCCAAGCTGCAGATTAGGACTAGTAGTAGATAACTTATCACAGCAAGCACCTAGACACACTTTCTACATCAGATACTGGCAGCATTAACATACAATGTGAGTCACACACAGATTATCAGGATAATAGAGCCTACTGTATCCTATACTCTATTCAGATATTATTTAAATAATATGAAAATGATATGACCAACATCCCTCTATATTTCTAAGTTTAGGGTTCTATTCTATTATTGGTATAACCATGCAATACATAAAGGATTGTAGTCTATGGGAAACACTGCATAACACACATTGTAGGCATAAGCCTACGTATCAGCCTATAACATACACGATTATATTTGAAATTAAAACGCATTTTAATAACAGGTTATTTAATTGAGAACGCTACAATAATACAATATACCTTAACCCGTAAATAATGAAAAAAATTGATAAGATTGTCCAACATTGAATTATTGTATCATGCTACCGGCCTTGGAAGAGACCAACCTCAAAACACAATTTAGTATAAGTTCCACCTAAGGTAAGCCTAGCTTGTTGGTAACTAATCATTTACCTAAAATTCTTGAAACATTCAAATAGTTACATATTGCTATCTGGTTGTGACTATTTAATATTTATATACTTACTGGAGATATTGAGTTAAAAGCTAGTACAACCCTTTTATTAAAACTAACTAGTGCTATTAGAACTGTGCACTACTTATACTGACTGCTGATCACAAATATTGCCTATAGAGTCAAGCTTTTACCTTATATAGTTAAGTATGAATAATGGTGAGTATGAATAATAATTGATAATATAGACATGTTTGCTTATTGAATAGCAATATTAAATGTATAGGTCTACTTCCATTAATATAATATATAATGTAAGTTAGATTTGATCAAGTTACAACTATCATGATTGTGATTAGGGCAATGACTAAAGCGTTTATTCGATGAATCACACTTCATTGTCCTTGCGATTGCCATGTGTCATCAGTTGACATCACAATGACATGCATGATATTAATACAAGTCTACTCCCAACTTGGTCCTATGTAACAGAGAAATATGCCTAGACATGCAGATGTAAAAAGTTCGAATATATTTTAATTAAATACTTGAGAGCGATTGATATCATTTTTAAGCTATTTATTTATACTTAAATCTATTTTTACCGACTTTTACCAAATTTTACTTCTTAGACCTAATATTAAAATTTAGAAACAAAGAGTAGTAAGAATAATTACACTTTGACTTTGCTCTAACTATAAATAGGAGGTACCAATTAATTAAGAAGTGTCATAATCTTTTTACTATTTTTAGTATATTTATATTATAATTATTATTATTATACTAGAATGAATTGAAACACTAAGGTAATTTTACTAATTTACTAACTAAATTAGCAATTTTGTATCCAATGTTCATGTTGATGTTCAACTTCATAGCAAAAAGAAAATAACTACTGTTGCATTGTTTATAAAATATTACAAAGAGACATTAAGTATTAACTTACATGTAGCTTAATTTTACATTGATTAATTAATCTACTAATAGCCTAATTTAATGAAAAATAAAATGATCATGTTCATGTTGATGTTGATATTCATATGATATTTATATTATTATATTATTTCTTTCTACACCCCTCCCCTACTGGCTACTATTATTTAACAACTTACATGTAGTTAATGAGAACAGATCACTCACCATGTGCGTATAGCACACTTATTCATCCCCAAGTTTGAAACAATGCAGTATTCACCTGTGCTATTGAATATAAATTCATAATATAGGTAATCAAATCGTAAGAATATCACGTGACTAAATTCGCGTTCGCACAACTGTGTTATTTGTGTACAGCCTTAGTCCGCACACTCTCCGCACACTCATGCTTGTGAAAAATTTTAATAACTTTAAATCTATTAAGTCTATCACCACCAAATAAAGTAGTATAGATTGATCACAGACCACAGGCTACATTCCCAGTGTCAATTAACCAATCACTATGCAGGATAGGCCACTGGAGCCTCTCTAAAAATCATCATTTTCATGTGGTGTTAAAACCATGTTAAACTATGAGAAAAGTTTTAATTTACATCTAATCATGTGCAAAAATATCTAATTACCTATATTATATACTCTATTGTAGTGGATGGCTTTTAAATCTTTCAAAATAAAAAGATTAAAACCAAGCTGTATGAAAAATCATTCTCAACCATTTTTATTTTTGTATCCAATGAAATGGCCGCGTTGGACAATATAGCCAATCAGTAGCGAGCACACGTGATTTCTTGGATAGAGTTATCTTCTCATATTATGCTTAGTTGTAAACTGCAATGTATCATAATACATGTACATGCATACTATGTTTTACTTGTACTACACTGATTCTAGCAAGTATTGCATAGAGTTATCTTCCCACATGCTTAGTTGCAAGCTATTAGATCATATTTTGTTCTACTTGTACACTGATTCTAACAAGTATTGCATTATGAAAGTGTTTTACATGCAATATTATATAATGAGCTGCATGACAATGTTATTTATGTTCTTGATCCTTGTTTAGATTGGATTCTACATTTGAACTCTTGAATATTTAAGTAACACACATCTAACATTACATATTAGGGAACAGTCCTACCTCACAGTAGTGAGTATATACATGTAAATGTATATAATATAATAATAATAATTGTATATATACATGTATGATAATTTTGATCCGTAATAGAAATAGTTGTAATTAAAAGTAATGTTCTCCAGCTCTATAGTTCTATGTATGATTTAACATGTTTATGACTACACTTAGGCATAGTACAGCATAGAATATATAATATGATATTAGGATTATTGTGTTCTGGTGATGCAGCATTTTATGTCAGAATGTTTGCCTCCTGGTCAAAGCCGATAGTGACATGTATGACTATGTAGCAAGCATGAAAAGCATATATATTTTATACAGATCATAAGGTATAATACGATTTCAATTGTTTGACTAATTAATCGCACTTCTTTTCTGTCTTCTGTTCTACATGTAAGCCAGCTGGCTAAAGGGTAATGGTGTACTTTGCCAGCCATTATCTACATTGCGTGTGTCTCTCGCTCTCTTCATGTATTTGCTCTGTTTGTGTTCTAAAACATGAAAGTACAAGTTCAGTTTTATGAGTCTTGATCTTGTAAAACCTAATTCCCCATGTAATTGTTTCTGTGTTGGGCTGTATTATTATCATTAGTAGGCTGCATTACTATTACTAGTAGGCTGCATTACTATTACTAGTAGGCTGCATCACTATGCACTGGTAGGCTGGTATGAAACTACTATATTATGTACAATATATTATACAAGTTAGTAGTGAAGTACATGTACATTACTTGGCATTGTGGCTCTGCTGCACTGCTAAGTAGCCAATAGCTGGCAAGTATAGTAGCTCTTAGTAAATAACATACCGCATGACATGACGCCGTAGGAATTATTGTCAACACTAAGCCAAGTACGGTTTTCCCCACCTCTGGGCAGGCAATACAGCTCTTCTTTAAATCCTTATAACTTGGAAACTTTTGATAGCAGATACATAAATTATATATTAGAATGATGCTGAGAAGTTACTCTATCCACCCATGTAAAAAAAATGATAAAATTGTCATTTTGTAAAAATGGGTTAGAAACCCTACATAATAGGCCTACATAAAGATAGACTAATTGAATGTTATTCCAAGTTTCAAAGAAAACTTTAACTTTAGCCTTGGCGTGCTGAAGGGTATAAAGTTGACTGGATTCGATATCATCAACTTTCGGCTGCAAGCGGCCTAATTGGGGATCTTATGCTAAATGTATTTTCTCTAAATTTACGCCGTTCGAAATTAGAAAGGAGACAACCCCTGAATAATTGTCTATAACTCCGAACTCGCCAGAGAAGATTATTCCCACTTGTTTAGCATAAGGACAAGTTATTTTCACAGTTCATGATTGTCCTGAATTCAGTAGTCCAGGAAGCAATTGCATGTCATCGTTCCATGATCTGAATGTGCCAATTTGAACCCTGAATCAAGTGTGCATTTCAGCCGATTCTGTCCCCAAGTACTATATAAAAGTAAAGTAGTGCTACATTGTATTGTACTAGATACATGCGTTCGTTTTTGCCAATGCAGAATTTAAACCATGTTACAAGCATGTCATCTGAACAGGAATTGTTCATTCATGCACCTACATTTCAGCTGTTCAGCAGTACTATGCAATACTACAATGCACATCACAATGGTAAAATAACTAAATGGGTATAGTGTATAGTATGATATTGTCAAACATGCTACCATCGATAACCACCAACCACTAGATGAAGTAAAACAGTATATTATAGGTAGACAAGACAATACCATAAATATACATGTATGGGAAGTTATATTATGTTTTTATGTAGACAATATAAAATACATAAAATTACTGTATTGATTCTCACCATTTGTCATTTATGCAGAAAAATTATTGTAAACAAAGTAGTATTACAGACATACAAATGCCACTAAAATTAACAATATTGCATTTTGGGAATGAAAAACATAAAATTTGTTGATCATAGTGTAACTGTAAAGCAGTCACAACCATGCATTATATAGCTCATGTGGTCATGTGATATAGTGTGGTCATGTGATATAGAGGGTGGTCATGTGATATAGAGTGTGGTCATGTGGACACACCATAAGCTGTCTGATGACTCAAATCTATCCTTTCTTGCAACTGTTTCTTTACAGCCAACTCCAGGGCTGTGAGGAAATCAGGAAGAGATGTAGTTGGAGTTCTTAGAAATAGAGCATGGGCTAGGAAGGGTAGCTTCCGTATAGTCCTACCACTAAGACCTTCAGTTAATACACATATTTCTCTAAGTTTTAATGAACAAAGAGTTGCAGCACTTTTTGTCTCCCCTAATGCTGATAGAGTCTTCCAATCAAATATCTACAATAATATATTAAACTTACATATAATATCTAACCGACTAAGCCCTACATTGTGTATGTACACACACACCTGAACATAAAATAACTTCTCTTGCGATGTTTGGCTTTATTTGAAGCATAATAGGGTAGGTGACACGCATACGATTTGTCCAGTACACTATGTCCACTAGGGGAACGGACATAGGGACATAAGGGGTTGCAACTGGCTTATACTGTAGATTGATAAATGGAATTCAAACATTTAATTCAAATTTTCTCCGAGGTAGCTAACAGGGAAATGCAAATAAACAACGATAAGAATATTAGGGAAGTTATCTAGAGATAAAGGGCCAACACTGATAGTTCTCCAGTACATGTAAATAAACAGCAAAAGAGTCAAGTGTGGAGTAAAGATTTCATAACACACAAATATTAGGGTCAACAACTGCATCATATTGCACAAACATCCTATTTAGATCAGATCAACTTTTCCTGTCAAATTTCATTTCAACATTAAAATTATCAATTAACATAAAACTAATTTTACAACAACACACATAGGAAGAAATATCAATAGCTTAGCTTAGAGAATTATGAATATAATTGGTCACAACAAGATATCAAATCAGAAACAAGAGTGATAACTCTAATTAAACCACCAAATATTAAAAAACAAAACAGTTGAGGCCGGGTTAAATTGAATGTGATCACAGGAAACCATGATCCCTCATATACAGTGTACATAATGAGATATTTATTATCTTAGGAGTTATCTCACCTGTTGACTAGTCTTTATTATGCCAGTATTTATAAGCTCAACGATACAGGAAGTATATATTTTATAAATAGCGGCAGGGGAGGGTAAGCCGATGTACTGTTTAATATCAGCTCTGTCTACAAATGCTAAGTCTATGGCTCCTGTTACATTAGATGTGGTAAGTATTAGTACGTTCGGATATCTCTACAATGTAGCAACAGTAATATGTGTTGTAGGCTATATGAAATATGACACACAATCAACTGAAACAGAAGTAATATGCATAATGAACTCACTTCAGCAGTAATCGGAATCACTACAACTCATCAAATCTTAAAACTCTGTCCAAGAAAACCAAGTACGAGATTTGGAAATTTGCTGCTAAATACTGGATGAGCTGTGAATACTTTAGTCTCACAAAATAGCTGCTATAGCAAACTCGTATGCTGAGTTGCTTTCCCTTGTTCTCTTTCTTCAAAAGAGGGAACAACTTCAATCACAATAATGTTAACTCTACTATCAGAGAAAATCTGTGTGCATTTGCAGATTGACAACAAGACTAGTTTAGAGAAGTTTTAACTAATATTGGCAACTACTGTTATCATCGTCTAAAGGCGAGGCTGCACGAGAGGCCGTGAGCTTTGGCAGGCCAGCTGTTGTTTGTCAGCCAGACTCTATGAGTTAGGAGCAGTGCTTGGCCATTGGTGGCTTCAATTAATATCCAACCCATAATGAAGGTGTCTATTTGAATAGATTGTATAATTGGAGTATTGTATCTGATACTAGCCAATTACCGAAGGGCTCCATGATGTCAGGCACTGCACAGACTAACGTGTTGGTCCTTACTTGGCCTTAGGTGAACAAACAGCAAGGGAAACGGTCTCTTGCTTAGCCATCCATGTGACATAAGTCCATGTAGGGCCAATACTGTATTACATGTACATGCACATGCATACTGCTATTAGCGTTTGGAATTATTCTACTGTTACCTTAATCTGGTCTATCTGGGTAAGTAGTGCATTGACTACTCTGATTGCATCTGATGGTTCATTACTACTAGCTCTCCTTACAGCTGTTAGACTCTCTACCTGTAAACCACAGTGTAACACTGACATACTTCAAGTATGTACTGGGGCATTAGTCACCCCATAGCTGATATTCTGTAATAGTAAAGAACCACTACTAATGCAGTAGACATACTATATTCTACGTTCTATACTAGTAAAATGAGAGAGCTAGTCATATATATGTGCATGCAGGCCTACAAATACAAAGCACATGCAATTAAAAAGATTAATTCATAGGGTATGGTTGTATTAGCACAAGTTATAAAATAGAACTTACAGTACTGCAAGTACACATACGTAGTGTAAGTACAAGTAGGTAGTGTAAGTACAGGTAAGTAGTGTAAGTACAGGTAAGTAGTGTAAGTACAGGTAAGTAGTGTAAGTACAGGTAAGTAGTATAAGTACAGGTAAGTACTGTAAGTACAGGTAAGTAGTGTAAGTGCAGGTAAGCAGTGTAAGTACAGGTAAGTAGTATAAGTACAGGTAGATACTGTAAGTACAGGTAAGTAGTGTAAGTACAGTTGGTAGAGACAGATTACCTCATCCATGAGAATGCAGATGAGAGCTTCTGGGTCATCAATCAGCTCCTGTATCTTCTGGAACATCTTTACCACAAGTTTACCAGATTCAGAGAACCATTTGCTGAATAGACCATGGCTGTTTATCTCCACTAGCTGTCCATAGCGGAACCTGCAATACGAGTCAGTAGATAGCAGTAGACTATGTGTCAGTGATATAGCAAGTATGTATCAGTAGATACCAGATATAATTCAGTAGTATGTCATCCATATGTGCAGTAGAGAGAGAACTTACTTATCTGACATTCTAACACAGAGTTTCTGAGCCAAGGCTTTACAGAGAGATGTTTTACCTGTGCCAGGTGGACCTGAAATATCAAACATATACGAGTACATAAGTGAAGGCTATCAAATCATCGAGTAGGTCCTGACATATAGCAGGAATTATCTTACCAACTAGTATAAAGGGAAGACAACTCTAAACTCAAAGCTATATATAACAAATAGTAAGACGAGACGCATTTTTATATTTTTGTTGACTCCTTATATTTTGATGTATATCCATACATCATCATCAGAGGAATGATGATGATGTATGGATATAAAAATGCGTCTCGTCTTACTATTCATTATTAAAATACTTGCTCGCACCAACATTTTCCACTATATATAATAGGAGTATGAAAGTGAAAGATATCAAATCATCCAGTAGGTTCAGATATATAGTAGGAATTACCTTACCAACTAGTGTAAAGGGAAGACAACTTTAAACTTAAAACTAAGCATTTTAGCCCACAAACTGATAATTTACTGGATTTATCTTGTACAAAGAAAAGGTATAAATGCAAACCTTCACATCAACACATCACCCAACTTGTCAATATACGAATAGTAGGCTATTAGACCATAAAACACTTCAACAGTTATACACAATAAACTGACCGTGTAGTAGAACCACTCTATTCCATGATATGACGTTACTATCTACGTTAGCTGAGGAGAAGAGCATAGTAGTCTGTGCATACTGTAGGAGGTTATTCTTTATCTCACTGATAGAGTAGGTAAAACATCATAGTAAACAGACATGCTCTCATGTAAGTATATTAATAAATTAGTTAATTCATTAATTCATTCAGCCTTCTATGTGTTTTGGTTTGGTTTGAGTTTATGTGGAGTATGTGAAATATTAAAATCACTGACTGAATTTTTATCCTTTTGTATAAATCAAGCAAATAATACATTTCACGCAAGAACATCTAACATCTAATACTATCAAGAGAATGCGATAGCCTATTTGTGGTATAAACATACAAATACATATTATAGTGTTATGTATGCAACCACATTGAACGGGTGCTACAGTTTTCAGCACTTGACATACCTGTCAAATATAAGATTTTCCCAGAGGCCTTCCATTTCAGCTGCAGGTAGGAGCCAGTGGGTGGCAGCAGAAACATCCTCCTGTCCGTCAATCTCTTCAGAGCCAGGTCCATCTGCTCAACATACATTACATACAACATGATCAACTATCTTAATGAAGGATATACTGTTTACATAGCCCTACAGTATAGAGAAGTCCTAATCTATCACAAAGGTATGCTAAACCCTAGCCCTGGATAGTTAAATATGAGGTTGTTAGAAGGCCCTGGCTTCACGCATCAAAAGAAGATTCGACAACAACTTGCAAGCAGAGGTTTTGACATAATAGTTGAGATTAATGAATACAAAATAACGCCACGCTAATACATAAAGTCTTCTAAAGATTTTCCATGCAGTGTTGGAATCCACCTTTACAATCAACAATTAAAATTTTAAACAAAAGTAAGTAAAGTGTAATTGTTAACTTGAGGCAACAAATTTACTAAGACTGTCCACTCTTGGTAAAATGTGTCACCAGTTTGGAATCATCATGCCTTCAATTTTGACCACACAGTTCCAAAGACCATACAAGAATTGTCGGATCTTACATAGTCGTTGGTCGATTTAGGGTTAGTCCCATCTGCAGGTAAGACAACTTTATATTTTTAGCAATAAAGTAAAACTGGACAATTTTTTCGATACTGAAGGTAAGGTAACTCCAAATAGTCAAAATCAGATGATCCAGAGCTACCAATGAGTGAGTTCATAGCAAAACAGCGCGACAAAATGGCAGATAATCATAATATCCTACAAGTATTTAACTACTCAATAAAATCCCACATAAAGGATTAGTTTACACATAAACCTTGGTGGCACTGGTACACATGAATCTTCAGATCGCAGTCTCCTGCGGAACCATCCGGAATGTCATCGTCATCTGAAACTTGGATAGCCTCGACATGCTCTCGAAGGAAATCATCTGTGAACCCTGTGTATTTGGATCCACAACATACACCCTGAATAAAGGTATAAACAATCACTACAATTTATATTAGGTAGATGGGCACAATTTCCTATAAACACGAAATATTTGATATAAATGACAGCATAGGCTTCCCACACAGCACAATGGTCAGCAACAAGTTTCTAAAAAATTCGATGTACAATTAGGCCTATTATACTGCGCTACCAATATGGTATAGTTAGAGCTACAATAAATCAACTAAGTTACATGTAATATAAAGAAAGTATGAGATATATCGATGAGCAGTAAGAGAGTCATACAGTGCTGTGCAAAAGTATTCGGTCACTCCTCGAAAATACTTAGTACATCTTATATACTTACTATGTATGTATGTCAAATACTTAGTATGTATGTACTTACATGTACGTATGTCACATACTTAGTATGTATGTATTTACTATGTACGTACATTATGTCACATACTTAGTACCTAGGGCCTACTGACTATGAGCAAATGAGCTAAAATGCATTTTCAAGGAGTGACCGAATACTTTAGCACAGCATTGTACATTTCCACAGGGAGAAAAATTCCTGTTAGCTGACCAATCATGAGCCTCATTGTGACGCCCAGGAATTTGGTAATCAGCAATTCCCTGGTAACAAGCGAAAAAAGGCAAGTTGCATCATTCCAGCATTTATCAGTTATCTGCACATTTGTAAATTTCTCCACTTAGAAATGTTGCTACGTTGGAATTTCAAACATAGCTGTACAAAATAAACGATTTCAAATTATAGGCATCTATTATACTATATACAAGTTTATGAAATATCTAATCATGAGCAAGTATGATTCAGTTTGCTTGGAAACAATAGCTACGCGGTATTGCTATGTGCTGTGAAACTGCATGTGTATTTACATGTATACATAGGCCTACCTTGGTCTCCTTTAAAAATTGAGAGACTCGTTCTTTAATCTTGTTCACTCTAGCAGTGCTTGTAGATTTGGCACAAACATCAATGTTGAGCTTGCTCACAGCTGTAGATAAATGACCATTGATAACCATGTCTTCTGTTCCATTCTCCATTGTCAATCCTACTGATCAGTATTCTATGAAAACAAAAACCATCATGTTGCCTCCATTGATAAAAGACGCTCTGGTAAATAGAGCATATGCCTGTTCAGCAATTAGCCTACTGACAGAAGTTCAAATTGAAAATTCAAACCCAAATGCCCCGAGTTGTTTTGCGGTGGAAGTTCATGGGCTGCTGGGGAGTTGAAACTGTCTTGCAGTAGCAGGTTACTGCTAGCATCACATGAGCAAGTAATGTTTTTTGGGGACGTTGCGAGTGAAACTGCTACCTATGAGGAGACAGCAGTCCTCTCGGACTAGGCCTCTCACAGCCTAGTATTGGGTCACGCCCATGCAGGCTGGTTAGAATTTTGTCTCTATACACTCCATCCCAGTCGCTGTTGAACTTTTCCTCGCACCTTGAATCAAGTACAGAGTTCATCCCCTCTCCAGCGCATGTTTACCAGGGAACATAAGGACATTGGCCTAGTGTCTGCTGGTTGCCCTGTGCTGTGGGCGCTATGTCCTATGCTTTCAAAACCAAAACTGTCCCAACTCGCCCGCTCTCCCCTACTGTTTATTTTTATTTAAATATAAAAAAGTCCATAATTTGAATATTTACTTTTTCACACAAAGACCACACTTGAGTGTTTAAGGTGGTGAAAACTCTTTCTTGTATTTTTTATGTTATTAATACAATTTCAATGAGATAAATTTATTTGACTAAACTAAAACTCAACTGCTTTCACTTTTCAGAGCGAAGTTCACCAAGAATTCTTGGAGTAGTAAAAAACCATTAGATCTAAGAGATAAAATACAACTCAATTGAAACTAAATTCAAATTCTCATTCTGATCTGATAAACTTAAACTAATTAAAATTTAATTCAATTTTAATTCAATAAAATATAAAAAATTATATAGGCCTACAAGTAAACATGATTTTAATATAAAAAAAAAATAATAGAAAGATATATAGTAGGCCTAAATATTGCATAGCTGTAGCAATAATCATAAACCAATTGATTTGATAATATAATCTAATGGATCACTAATCCAAATTCTTAAAATAAAAATGAAATTTAATCCATAAACAATTTGAATTTATTACAAACTGAAACTAACTCGAAGGAAAAAAAACTCAATTCGACAATTGATTGATTTGATCTGTAAAAAAAAATTCATTTTTATTGTATTCAGTAGAGTATTGTTGAATTATTCATTTATTGTATTGTTTATTTATTGTATTGTTTGTTACTGTCTTCTAATTCTAATAACTAATAATGATAATCTAATTGTTATTGTTATTCTTATTGTAATTCTAATTGTTAAAATAAAAATTGTATATATCTTAATCGTATTAATTATAATTATTTATTGTCAATGTGAATAAAATGTTCCTAAATCTAAGCTTGGTAAAGTTTCACAGTAGTCATTCAAATAATACACGTACCGTAGATTATACTCATGCACATCAGTCATGCAATAGAACATCTAAAACGGTTATAAAACAAAAATATTTATTCTCTTTATGATCGAATAGAAAAGTCGACAATTTCCAAATTTCCCACAATTGTGATTGATCTCTTATAATTCATTTCGATACTGCGCTGTTGCAACGTAGAATCGTCCGCTGTAGGACTGTCCGATTTGTCCGGACGGCACCACGGCGTCCACTCTTTGACGCCACAGTGGGCACTTGACACCAGGGCGTCCATTGACGCGATTTCAGTTTTACTATGATACACATCGAGTTAAAGGAAGTCAATTGCGGTATTTCCCAAAGCTATACAAAAGCTAAGTGTGGCCATTGAAATAGATAAGCGCCATTTCTGTTTCCATTAGCAATATTATTAATCAATATCAATGTCGTAGTGTTATTCAGTTCTATTGCATTCCTGTTTTTATAATTACATACATTATTTATTCGTGAGAATGTGGTGTAATTACTACGTTTATATCTATGCTCATTTTTTTAAAAACATAGTTGTATGATATAAAACCTCTAAAACCAGTATAATGATTATAATATCTGATTAATAGTATACTAAACTTTGTGAAAAGATATTTGTGATGTACATTTTACTATATCATTTTAGCAACAAATCACAATTTAGAGCAACAGAGTCAGATGAAACAATGTAACAGCCTGAATATATAAACCTCATTTGATCCACTTTCTATAATTCCATACAATTCTTATATTTAAAATTACTGTATTTGGATGGCTTTGGTATTTGACACTTTACTCTATTAGGTGGACCAAATATGGAAGGACAACTTCTAATCGTGATCGATAGCTTATGATTTCTAATGCTTTTACATGTAGACCACTAACAATAGAATAAATATACATGTAAACATAATACGTTATCCCTTTTAAATTACTATTGCAGTCAGTATAAAGTACGATATATATAGTGAGAGTTACAATTTTATTCCAAGTCAACAAATAGGCAAATGGTACAAAAAAACCTGAGACTTCTTTCATGTAAAAATGCAGCATCCACATCCAAACTTGCCAAGTCTCCAGAAAGATACTCCAGATTTTGAAACTCTGCTCCCACATTGCCAAAAGCTCCCTTTTTCCTCCAAATTTTTACTAAATTTATTACTTCTAGCATAAAGACTAAGCAATTTATCAAATTTTATGAGCACAGCCACGGTGTTTCAATCAGAACACCGCATATTTTGCAAGTGGGGTATTTCTGTGGGTCATTCAAACCTGTAACCGTGAGATGGCTGCTCAGTTTGCTAGTTAGCATTACGGATAGTGATAAGCTACAGGACAGTCTAGTATTAGATAATTATGGATATTTCCACTATGCACAACAAGAGAATAACAATATTTTTATAGAATATTGGAATATTTATATTGTTAATTCACATTCAAGGTAACTCCGACATGGGCCTATATAAGCCCACACTTTATTTAAAAGTAAAAAGTAGAGCAAAAAAAATATAACATCAGATTAATACAAGAGTGTAAAAAAGAATGTGCATACATTATAGGGAACAATACAGAAATATATGACAAGACAACATCAAATTGGTCGACAACATCAAATTGGTCGACAACATCAAATTGGTTGTACAGGGCCTGTACATTATCAATGAAATACAATAATTCAGTAGGTCTTCAAATAGGTCAATATGATAGCATTACAGCAGTGTACCATTGTATACACAAATTTGAATAGTACATAATATAATTATCGTCTTCGTAGTTGGGTTGCACTTTCAATTCTTGTAATTATCCATATATACATGCATACAGATGTGGAGGCGTACTCAATAACATCTAACAAGGCCGGTTAGCTTGATGTTATTCTAATTCTGCTGCGTGATTCAGTAAACCTAAAACCAGAAAAAACTATTTCAAAAAATACAAGATTGCAACATACTAGTTCAAAACATTCTGGTGATTCAGACAATTTTAGTAGTTCTTGTGTATAAGCCTATACACTTGCATATAATTTGCTGTAGCTCCACATAACTACTTTCTGCATATTGCATGGTCTGTGTAATAGGCCACAGTGTTCTTTCGCATAATGTATAGCCTAGTTGTTTTCTTGTTGCATACATGTATTTTGTATAAATTTCCTGCATCCAACCTAGAGGGACCGACCTTTTCTATCGTACCTCGGCTGCCAGTTTCTATGTCCTAGTCGTCCTGACCAATATCAGAACCAGCTGGAAGTGCTTTTAGTATAAAAGTAAAAAGCGTTCTCTGTATTAATCAGTAGTTCCTGAGTATCCAATAAAGTCACATCTATTTACTTATATCAATTGACTTCCCTTAACCTACGGGAACTGACCGTGTTAGAGCAGCTAGGGTAAGGTAGAGCCCATGTATTCACGACAGAACACACAAGGAACACTTGGACCAATGGATCGTCTCACAAACTAAAGGTTGAATTAGTCAGTCTAACAGTCTGTATTCACTCTGTACGTTTAATTGAGAGCTAATAGACCACTCTCGGTCCCTCTCTTATACCAGTAAATCGGAACAGCATAATCGATAATATATCAGTCAAAATAAAATATCATGAGAAAAAACTAAAAATAGTAATACTAATCTAAATAGGCCTACTTATACAGTATACACTATAGTAATGATTACCTTTGAATACCCTTGAAGAATAGAATACTCTTGAATTTAGCAAGGGGAGTACCTCAGTTTAACAGTGTGTTTTAGACAGTGATTCATATTATTACAGCGTACTGCTGTTTTCGATTGGGATTGAGTTGGATAAATCGTTGAGACATGCACGTCGGTTTGTGTTCTTTTCATCAGGTTAATTTAGCTTTTATTCACTGTGTCACATATAGTGAGCGGCAAGAAGCTGTTTTAGTAGATGTACTATTTGAGGCAGTTATTTTTATAGGTTCTCCCCTTGCAGCTGAGCCGGTGGTCATAGTGAAATTTGCTTTGCCATTTGATATTTCATCATAGACAGCCGTCAGGTCTCCGTGTTGGTCCTCGTCCTGCAGTATTTATGTCACAAGGGCTAGTCTGTGGTCTCTTCTCCTTTCATGGAAATTCTGTAGTCCCAGCTCAGCTTTGGCTGCAGTCATGCTCTCTGTTCCTCTGAAGCTGCTTAGAAAGTGCACAGCCCTATTTTTGACTATTGAAATTTTAAATATTTAAATACCTTTCTTTTGATTGATAACAAACATAGCATGTAACACTCAGGAAAGCCTCAATTACCATTATGATCTTGCAGTCTTGGTGTGTTTGGCCATGGGCTAGGGTAAGGGTTACAGCAACCTGCTATTTACTCTATTCTTCACGAGTGGCTTTATTTTTCATTGTTATTGATTATAATAACAATAATAATAATAATAATATAATAATAATAATATATTATAGTTAATAATTATAATCATAATGATTGGTTTAGTTAAGTTTGCTTATTTTACCTACAAGTTACTTTAGTAAACTCTGCTTTAGTTTTAAGTTTTATTTTAAATTTATAAAAAAGAAATAAAATTAAAATCTCATTAATCATTATCATATCACTAGGTCTAAAAGTAAATAATTATAATTGAAATTTTCATAAATAAATAATAAAAATATTTTATCTTATCTTTTATCTATCTATTCTATAATCTTATGATTATTATCCACTTTACAGTGGCAATCAGTAGTTCTAAGCTCCAATAGTAAAGTCGGTGTTATCGGTATTTAGAGATTAATTATTCATTTATTGTTGTGGAAGGATATAAAATATAAATACAATTCTGATTAGAATATTTTTTCTGTTGAAGCCTAGTTTAGTATGAAATTATACATGTATATCGTAGAGTTATTTATCTGAATAGCGCAGAAAGAGGAGCGTAATCAAAATCGTTACTATAACCCCTTTTTATCAACTACATATACATTATAACTACTTGGAATGAATAACATGATACACTCCTGTTTGACCACTGATGTCCCCTTTGCAATAACTCCCTTTGCTGCCTACGAAAATCATTGGAGAGGTCAGTGTTTCAGAGCGTCCGCCACTTGGCGCAAGAGCGGGCGGACAGTGTTGTGGGCGACCGGACTGGCATATGACAGTCCGGGCGACGCAGCGGTAAGCGCGGACTGGCGTGCTACAGTCCGGGCTGACGTACGTCAGTCCGCGGACACACAAAACGAGCCCGGACAGGTTTACCGCGTAGCAGCGCTACTTGAATTTGTAAAATTCATCAGTGAAGGAGTAATTTGGAAATCAGTTGCTCTCTTTAGAGGAGAGACAACTCCTAGCATAAATGACACCGTACGCGGTACTGCTGCATGGTCGGCTGTTGAAGAGGACAACTCCAATTCAACAGGACCACTGCACCAAATCAGTAGAAAATTCTAGTCACGTGGTAGAGAGCAAACCAGCTTCTTTAGAATAAAAAAAGGGTGAAATAAAAATGGAAGATAGATGTTTAACCGTTGAAGTCTCTGATAATGACGGTGTTTATTACCCTGTAAGTATTGCAGCTTTATTACTATACTGATTTTTGGGAGATTATCTTATTTCAGTTAATTTCCTCGCGTAAAATACTTCCTTTAACTGAGTTGCTATGCTTGCTTTAGCGCATAGGCCTGCGCGTTCCTAACCCTAGCCTTGCCTAGGCTAATAGTTACAGAGGAGAGCAATGCTTTACTATTATTTACAATTTCAATTTTTCAATGATTTATATGTTTTTTTATTGTTATGGTTTTTTCTTTATTATCATTATGAATTTTTATAAGTGTAGTGTATAGTATTATAGTATAGGCCATAGGGCCTAGTTGGTAAAACTAAACTAAAACTCCGAGTCTAGTCTTAGTGTAGACCTATTCTATTCTGAATAATTATATTATAGATTTAGGAATGGTGAATTCTCATTCATTTATTGTATTAATAATTTTAGCAGTTTCTAATGTTTCTGTAGTGTTTAAAAAGCATCTAAGTTATTAAATTAAGTGGGAATTTGCATCAGCTACATATTACCATCTATCAATCAGCAAGAATACTTTCTGGCATTCATTTTGTCACAGAGACAGATCAGCCTGCGAATTTCGGCCCAATAACTTAGACGACAATATATTTTTTCTCTTTCTGTTTTCTATTTTCCCTCCTCTAGAAGATTTTGGATTAGGAAAATTAAATTCCGATCAGTGTAGACTGTAGATGGTGAACCTGTAAAATATAGGCAGTTCTTATTTGGAATTATACTGTCGGAAAATTTACAGAAATAGCTTAAGTCAATATAATGTAACCAGTTGCCGCAATATATTTTGGACGCGTCACACTCTGCCTGATATGAATATAAAACTTCTTAGTGCTATGGTAAAGCAAAAAAGCTTTCAAGTTGGTGCTCATTTTTAACTGAAATGTAGTAGACCTACATGTCTGGAGCTATATGGAGATCACTTGCGTGAGCCTGTGCACCTATTCAGCTTCCGACTGATATAATGGTTACAAAGATTGTTAATTCAATTGACATATATTCATGTAAATGCAGTTAATTCAAAATCCCGTTAAAAAGAATGCTCATGATAAGCAGTAGTTAGGCTCGCTGCGGATGGACGAGTTCACCACGACACAGGGTGTGTATGACCCTGGTACCTGCTCAGGCTTACTTACCAAGTCTCCCTGATTCCACAGGAGTCTCCCTGATTTTCAACTCAAATTTTGGTATCCCACCCTACCCAAAATGGACACCCCCACCCAAATGCTGAATATCCCTGATTTGCATCAGTGGAACTTGGCAAGCCTGTGAGATCTACATGTAAACAGTGTTATCCTCCTACACTATAATTAGTCCTTTACCTATTTGCTGCCATCTGCAGCTTATAACAATTGCTTATTAGTTTGGAAGTTATTGGATGGAAATTTTAGACATGGTAAAAGGTGTTTACCTTGCCATTCCCTCACCATATATTGTCAATTCAATTTTGTAATTTGTAAAAGTTATCTTTGATTTTTTCCAGGCGTTTCTACTAAATACTTTACCAGATGGAATCATAGTCACATACCCAAATAGGTGAGTAATCTAAACACACAGTAGACCTAGCAGTAAATGAATTCTAAGGGATATCTGCATGAATATCATTGGTCAGTCTATCATTGAACTCCAATTTAAAACAGGAAATATATAATAAAGTTTGCATCACTTTTATTTAGATTTTGTAGTATAACTACTCAGCTTTATATAGTCTGACTGCATCTAGTATAATATGGTAGCAAATCAGTTTCATCGAATTAGATGGTGGTTTCTATGGGTAAAGGAATTTTCTAGTATCTATTTAGTTAATGGTTACTAAATCACAATGGTTTAATGTTTTAGGTGGAAACCGGATAGCAAAATAGAATACCGCAATTGTAGACTGCCATACAATACACCCACACCTGTAGAAGAGTATAGGGAAAATCAGGATATAGAAGTAAGTATCCACCAATAAATCCTTTAACTTGATGTTGTTAAACAGGCACCGCACATGGTAACTAGTGTTGGGAAATGATTGAAACTTATCAAGGTAGAAGTAAAGTACAGTGAAACTTGCTTAATTCAACCTCCAAGGGACTGCCATAAATGGTTTGAATTAAGCCTGAGTTTGAATTGCAAGATCACTTCACGTAATTGAAGTCATTATATAGTGCTCAGCAGGGACCAATGCTGATAGTTTGAACTAATTAAGTTTTTGAATTATCCGAGGCTGAATTAAGCAAGTTCCACTGTACTTGTATGTATTTAGGGGGTTGAACCTGTAGGGTTTGGTACAGTCATTTGCTGTATTAAATGTTGAAATATCAGAAATGGGTTAGCCTATATAATTATCTGTAGTACATCTTTTAAGTAACCTGGTGTTGGACATAGAATTCCATGGTGTTAGGTTCAATACATGTCAATTATGTCATAGATAAGCCATGGATACCTTTGGTACAATCTATTGATTAGTGTTTAGCCAGCTGCCAGTTTGAAACTTTCCCCATTGTTAGAATGAATGAGGGAATTCTACTAGGTTGGGGAATCCCCAATAGCAACCATTGCACAATGCAGTGCACAGCTGGGCTATCTTTTGTCTTGAATAAATTATTGCTGGAGGCTCCAAAGGTGAATATTTGTCTACTAGATATAGGGCCTACATGTACATGGGCCCATCGTTATGTCTACTGATTTACTTGATTGGAAAGGTAAGCGTATATTGACTGTGGTCTACTGATAATATTATGGACTTGTACAGCCATCATTATACCAAATGCCTCAGTAATATTACTGCTAATGTCCATGAGGTGTTAATATTTAGAATTGCTGATACAGTATACCAGATAACAGATATGTATGCATAGTTGTAACTGTTAGCCTATTTCTGTCTGTAATAGGCCCCTACACATGCCAAGCTGACTTATTCATGCACTAGGTTTAGTTAATTAGTCACACAATTAGTAGGATGGCACTGAATCACTATTACCAGCTCTAGTTTTACTATCAATGAGCAGCAGCAGTTGCCCTCTACTTCTATTTCTCGTTATCTCCCCTTGTGACCACCTGGTAATGAGCAATTCCAGTTAACGACCTTTCCTACACGGCATCTAAGTATAAGTCAATGGTCACGGCATTGGTCCTACAGCCTACAATACTATTAGCATGAACAATACTGTCAATATTTAGTCTGTGCTAACTGCCAGAAGTATTTACATCAGCTGAGGCCTTTATAACTGGTGTTTAATTATTTTAGAATAATAGACGACTTGTCACAAGTTTCACAGTTTCATAAACGTGGCTGTTTCTTATTTCCTAACCCTTATGCCTTCAGCACCAAATAAATTACAAACTGCCTTATAAACTTCTTCCCACTGAAAGTGAAAGTTTGGATACAGACATGTTGATGAAGGGCGATTTCAACAGGTAGGCTAGTAGCTCACAGTACAATGTTGACTCAACTCATAAGTTGATGGGGTTATGTGTTTGAAGGCACTTGCATGCACATCAAATAAGGAGCCATGTGGTTGGTGGAAGGCAAGGGTGAAGATGGTAAAGGGAGAGTTTGTAGTAGTAGAATATGCTGCTCCTGAGGGAGGCTCAAAGTTCAATGACATCCTTCCTGCAGACCAAGTACGACCCACCGGCAAATGGTAAGTTATGGTGTACGACCCACCGGCAAATGGTGAGTTATGGTGTCCGACCCACTGGCAAATGATGAGTTATGGTGCTGTCCTATTTACCATGTACTAACAGAACAACTATAGCATAAAACTATTGGAGATGGCATGGGCATGTACTTGCTGATTAGATGTGTAGGCCTACCGCTGTTACTATTGGAAGACAGTAACATGTCGTTACTTTCCTCATCCACAACTACATGTAGTGGGAACCGCTCGAACTAGTCGTTTTGAACGTCGTATAGACTTAGGACATACGGTTTTTGGGAATACATGGAGATAAGATAACTTTAGTTTACCTCTGAGGCTTCTCTATTATCTCACCGTGTATCATTGTATCTCCTCTCCGGTAACTACTTCTTTAGCTGAGACACTTGACTTACTAACGGTTGCTGTCATGGGCCTGTAGGCCTATTAATCCCTCATAGCAGTATTCTCACGTTTACTCTGTTTGTTATTTTCTTAGCAAACCCATCACACCGGACACAATACTCCGCTTCACACTAGATGTACCACCAGATATGTGGGAGTTGTAAGTATTAGTTTTATAGCCTAACTCCCTCTACATTATCTAGTAGCTAGTTCGATTGGTTGGTTATTAAATGGTTAGTATGCATCGTGTTTACGTGTATGATCTGCAAGTAGCAATGAATCCTGGTAGTTCAACTTTCTGTATCAAGGAGTTGTGCTCCCTTTTAGAAACTTTCTACGCGAAACCAGTATGTTGAGTTTTGGTGGGAAGACCTGAATGGCCTCTTGTCTAGAAAATTGTAAATATTATCCAATCGCATTGTATACTACAATGCTTACATGCACATTATTACAGATGTGGAATTGTCTTCTGTTGCTATATTATGTATGCCTACAATATGTGTTACTAACCATGTTTACAGTTGTTCCGATCAGTCCAATCACAAAGACTTCAAGACTCTATGTAAAGCTCCTGTAGTTTATTATGATGATAATGATCATACTCTAGTTGTACTGGTAAGTGTTCACTCGATTGATTGCTACTGTACTTAGATATGCCTTTGGACTTACATACACAGTGAAACTTGCTTAATTCAAACTCCATGGCACCGCCATAATTGGTTTGAATTAGGCTTGAGTTTGAATTGTAAGATCACTTCACTTATTTGAATCCGTTTATATAGTGCTCAGCAGGGACCAAGGCTAACAGTTTGAACTAACCAAGTTTTTGAATTATCCAAGGTTGAATTAAGCAAGTTCCACTGTACCTGCATTTAACTGTGTGTGTGTGGTCTGTGAGTGCTCAACAGTGCACACTGTATCTATTTTTGCTGGGGTTTTGGATTCCTTATATAGGAAAATGTTACCTTGATTATTCAAACTGGTGGATTCAACTCTTTGGTTGTCTAAATGTTATTTGTCGAGTAAAAGTTTTTCTCAAATGATTGTCTGGTCAATTCCTGTTTTAACAGCTTCCATTGTCAGTATAGTAGCCCTATGTATATTATGTAAATGTAGGAAACTATGGGTTTGTTTCTATTTTATCCTTCAGTGCTTAGAACAGTCAACATATAAAAGGGCGTCAATTATGGCCGACATGCATCTTAGGAATCTCAAACAGAAAATGGTCATAGAAAAGAAAATGGATGAGACTACCAAAAAGTTGGAGTCAACGAAGGTAAGTGGTCATTAGCTTGTATGCGCTCATATTCCGTAGCCTACTGTAATATATAATACATTTAGCCTATCACAATTTATATTATATATATAATGTAAATATATACATGTTATGTATATATAAATTGTTTACATTATGGTAGTCTATGTATACTAGAATTCTTTGAATGGCAAATACACTTTGGATATAGCTTGTACCACATTTACAGTGTATGTGTCCGCAGATAGGATATGTAATACTTACATGGCAAGTAGTCCTGTGTCTACAAAATGATATGTAAATGTAAGACACTGATTATTTCGGTTTAGAACGGGAAAGAATTGATGTGCACAACCACATGTTCTGTGTAAAGTACTTATGAGTAGTAACTTTCTCTGTCACTATATCAATGTAGTTAACGGCAGTCAGTCCATTCTGTGAAGAGTTCAGTGTACCGTCTGACTTGGTCGGCTTGGCTATAGGCAGCCACGGAGCCAACATCCAGGTAGCCAGAGATATCACCGGCGTCACCGAAATTACATTTGATGAAGACACTCATGTTTTTAAGGTAGGTAATCGATTCAGTTGTTAGTGCCATCACAGTATTATGGTGTAATAATAATATGTACGAGGCTCACTCAGTTACCTATGAAATGTATATTTCCTGTAACACTTGTTGTCTAATAATATAATATGATATGTACAGTGTATAATTATGTAGTAGTATGAAATTAAAATAAATTTTGTTAAAAGGTTTTTGGAGAGACGGCTGAAGCAGTGGAACAGGCTAGGAATGTTCTAGAATACAGTGAATCTACATACCAAGTGCCAAAGGAATTAGTAGCAAGAGTTATCGGGAAAAACGGGAAAAATATACAAGAAATTGTGGATAAGTCTGGACTGGTGAGGGTGCGAATAGAGGGGGAACAAGAGATGTCCCAGGTATGTCTCCTGCAGTACTCTACTACGTGGTTTGTTATGATTTTGTACTGCATTATGTAAATCTTCACTACATTACACAGTGCTTTCCATACCACACTGCGCAATGCTTTATGCAGTACAATATATTTAATAGACATGTATTTAATATTAATTATAATATTTCATTATTGTACTGCGTATATATCAATCACTTCCTAGTAGTAGGGTGTTATCCGTGCTCGATAAAATAGGTCAATGCTACATGTAGGTTGCCAAGGAAGAAGGTCATCTCCCATTCATATTTGTGGGTACGAAGGAGTGTATAGAGAATGCTACACTTCTGGTAGAGTACAACATCATCTTTCTGCGTGATGTAGAGCAACTGCAGCAAGAGAAACAAAGACTGGACGATGAATTGAGAGCCGCTGAGATGGGCTCTGGTTACTACCCTGGCAGGTAAGTGTAGGCCTATACATAGGGCTACTACGTGTGGCCAATAGATGTCTATCAGCGTTGCACTATAACAAATTCATAATGTTGGTAACAAGATTATTGTGTTTTGTAAGTCAAAATATCTGAGAACTAACTATAAGGTACTTAAATGTACAGAGGAGTTCAGTATAAATAGTGGCTATAGAGTATCGACTATAATTTGCTCTACGAGCAGATCAGGATTTAGATATCGTGCACTTGCATTCACTTCTTGTGTTGATGTGTGGAAAGCATTTATTCAATTATTAGTCTGCACTTTGCCAGTGGTCAGCATGGGGTCAGCATATACATGACGCTTGGTGTTTCCTTTTATAGAGGAGAGAGTGAGCCACCGTACCGAAGAAGAGGGCGTGGCAGAGGCTACCGAACTAGAGGAGGTAGGCGGGGAGGCTATGGCAGTGACAGAGGCTATGGCAGCGAGAGGGAAGGTAGTGTGGCCACTGATGATCAGGCTGAACCAGCTCATGTTGGTGGAGGCAGTGGTAGAGGGGCCGGCAGAGGTGGAGGGGCCGGTAGAGGTGGGGGCAGATCGGGTTGGGGACGGTCTGACCGATTTGCCCATCAGGCAGAACCAGTTGAGCCAATTGACTTCAACAGTGCACGTGAACGTTAGTATTTCCTCATTCACGACTACATACAGATAATAATCTTCCAGTGATCAATTCTATACTACGAACATGTAGTCCTTAACTCTGTATGCATGAATTCATTCCTGGTAATTCCTAACCAGCTTTACAGACAATGCATTACCATTACATATTATTTACATGCAATTTTGTTGTGAATTTACAGCTCAGAGTGATTGGTCTGTAGAAGTCAGTGGTGCTGAAGACCCCGATACTGGCCTTCCCAAGCGTCACTACAACGATGATAAAGGTCAAGGTAGAGGTAGGGGCCGTCGGAATGCTGGTAACAGAAGACTTCGTCAAGCAGACGATGATAACACTGTTCTAGATAAACAGGAAGTGTCTGATGTTGCTAGTCAAGGTATGGGTGTTCATGTATAAATTATGTTATATCTTATCTTAGAGGTGATACTAGCGTATGTGATAGAACCTGGTCAATTGCTAGGTGGATGTCCCATTGCAAGCTGATTCAAGCTACTGCAGTCACCTTATTTGTGTTTAACTTAACTGAATTCATTGATTGGTTGATTGTCAAGATATAGCCAAATAAAATACATGTTGGTGAATCGTCACTATCAACTCTCTGTTTATATTAGATGAGGAAAGAAGAGCACCTCAGGGTCAAGGTCAGGGCTTCAGAAGGAATAGGAAACGGAGATACCGAGGTGGAGCTAAAGAGACTGCCGCTAATAATAATAACAGTGATAATACAAACCATGATAGGTGAGTATTATTGATGGTGACCGGTTTTCATAGTTGGGATTTCCGTTATTTTTACCGTGGATTTTTAACTTTTTCAATATTGTAGCAATTCCACATTGTGAATTGTCTCACCCAAGCTTTACAATTGCTTATGAACTATCATTTGCTCGATTCCATAGACGGACATCCCAATATTGTGTTTGTTTAGGCCACCATCACAGCCTAAGGAACAAGTAAATATGACAACTACCAAACCTAAGGCTGATAATAAAATGAAAGAGGCCACTGGGCCTGCAACTACTTCTGGAGCACAGGCTAAACCAGTGTTGCCTAATGGAGATGTAAAGAAACCTTTACCACCACAGACTAATCCAACAAAGGTACTGTTTTCGTTTCACTCTTCAGTGTGCAGTGTGTTTGTCTGGCTACATTTATATTTGGTTGATTGCTCTTAAGTCCTGGATTAGAAAAAACCTTAGTTGACAAAAATACATGGTTGTATATTGATTTTGGTGACAAAGTTCGTAATTTTAAGCCTTGCAGGTAAAGTTTAAAAACTATAGTCCCCTCGTATGTTGACTTGTTCTCAAGTGGGAATGTTTTGTACACATATAGGTAGCCTCAGCCCCAGCCCCTACTCATCTTAGCAATGGACTCTCTTCTGAGCCCCCTAAAGATCAAAGAAAGCCAAGAAATAACCGGCGGGGAGGCGGTAGTGGTACGGCTGCCAAGTTGACCAATGGCCATGTACCTAATAAGCACAACGGTGAAGGAGCTCCTAAACCATCCACATCCCAGAACTCTAAGCATTAGATGGTTTAGTATACCATGAATAAGTGTTCTGTAAAGACCTGGAGGGTTTTTAAATGTAGACTGACTAGTAAGATAGCCTACCTTAAGGGGCATTAGTGATGCTTGCCCTATGACAGATATTTTCATTTTGGAACACTGTCTAATATATATAATAATCTCTGTCGGAAAACTGAATATACCAGACTGTGCGCTAAAGGGCTTGTACATATACAACACTCATAAAAAAACATTTCTGCAACATCTGGCTTCTACCAAATACTGTACAACTATACTTAATCAAAACAATACTGCATGGTTTCAGATATGTTGATGCCATTTAGTGTTATTTATAATAATATTATAAGATGTGTTTCTACCTTTCAAACGTGTATTTTCAATCTTTATATTCTCCCTGTGTGATGCTCAAATTTGTGTCCAAATACGCTTTAGTTAGAATAATTTCTCTTATTTGTTACAATTTATTGCTTAATGCTATCACATATAGCCTTAGAGTCACTAGTAAAGTATTTTACTAGTCTGTGTTACAGTATTATTGTTATATAATATTGTAGTAGTTTTGACAAAAATTTGTTAGAGTGACACCGGATTTAGTGGGTGTATTGTATTGTATTACAGTTATATAATAACACTAAATTATTTGGGAATTATGTTCCCCTGCTCCTTACATTAGTGACCTAGCTTCTGTTAATATTTTATTGTAAATCAAAATAAAAGGACAGCAGCTTAAAATGATGTATTGTATTCATTCCTTGAACTTTGTAGTGGTGGTCCAAGAATTGCATGAGAAGTTGTATTTCCTTGTATTGAGGGTTCGGTTGCTAGTATAGCCAGAGTTCAAACGCCAATCAGGCGGGTTGAGGGCCTAAAGCTACAGCTCTGCTCAACAGTAATACCGGGAGACCATGTCCTACGGTCCTAGCACCATTGACAGGTGGCATTGTAACATGTACCTCACAGGTCCTGAAGGGTCTCCACTAGCGACATAGTTCTAAAATCAATTTGGCAAGTAGGGAGGGTCAGATACTCAACCCACCATGGTCCAGGCTCAAGAGTCTAAGGCTGGGTCTCTGATCTAGCAGGGATGCCCAGGAATTCAATCCCAAGGTCTTAGTACCAAGCAGAGCGGAGATTCGCACCGGCAGCACTGTCATGTCCATAAGTCAAATAAGCAAACTTTTGACCCGAAATTCCATTGGAGGAAGCCAGGCTGCTACATCTTTTATTATACATGCATTATGATGAGCATGACATGTCTTTGTCATCATATACACCATGACTTGATATACACTGTATTTTATAACATCTGAACATACCTTGGTCCTTGTATATGTCCAATGTACACCTATACATATGTAATTAACACTTTGAAGAACCCTTTATGTTTCAAAATACTCCAAATAATTATTTGTGTATATTATAGACAGGCCATCAGTTAGTCATGGTTAGATTACTTATCTCTGACTATGGATAATTTCTTAGCCAAACAAAAAAATATACAGTGTTCTTCTGGGTGGAGTTATGTAAACACAGTAAACACCATAGTTCATTTTCTAGTGCATTAGTTATTGCATATAGACAGGCAATTCAACAGAGTTGTGGCTTCACTTCCACACTCATGCTTGAACAATATATGATTAAATTTTCCACAGCAGAGGATAGTAAAAACAGTTTTGTGAGGGCTACACCTTCTCTATCTCTCTTCCTACTTAGTAATCAACAACACACAAGAACCAGAATAATGAATATAAAAGGGTATATAGTGAGCATGTGTATAGTTTCAGGTTAAGGAATGTGAAAACCCATTCAGTTAAAATTTGTTACAACACCTTGAATTCATGTATGCACGTTTTAGAGCAATTTGTTTAGGACTTCCCTGAAGAAGATCTGCTTATCCACACTGTTGCCATGGATCTAAATTTAGCAAAGTCAATGGGTGGGGCCTCATAGAGTTAAAACTCATTCCTTTGGTTTAGGAAGTTCTGGCCAAGGAGGGAAAACTCCCAACTTAAAGAACTTGCACTATCTTTCTGTGTGTGTTGCCACTTTCCAGCACGAGATTCTTCAGGCAACATCAAGAAAATATTTTTATTATGAACTTGAACAAGAATAACTTGATATTGACTCAATTACATGTACTATATTAGAATAATAACTGCCATGATAATACAATACTTGCAGTGGATCTAATATACCATAATATTCTCATCCAATATTGTAGCTGCAGTTAGATAATTTAACATTTGTTATAAACAGAGTTTAAAGCAACACATTTACAAAAAAAATGAAACAGTAAAATAAATTTATGGATAGCTACATCACTTAGTATATAACCTACATTCTATGAGAAATATTTTGCACAAATTAACAGCAGCCGTTCAAAAGAAGTTTATGACGCACACTTTCATAAAAACATTTTTGGTGCATGTACATCCTTTGCATTTGTATCATATCGTTATCATAAACATAATATAAAATATGGTATTGATTGTAAACTAGCAGCAAATACCGGTTACAGGTCATAGGTCATATTACAAGCACAAAAAGCAGAGAGTATCGATCTATGTGCCTGCAAACATGTTGGGGCAACTCTAAACCTGGCACAGTATGGTGTGCGTGTCCAGTACTTAGCAATTTTTCATGAGAATTGACAAACTTAACTTTTGACAAAAAATTGGGCACCAAAACCAATGAAATTGATCACTTAAAGTTTCATTGTGGAATTCATTGGTCCTATGCAATGTTATTTTTAATAACTGATGGAATAGCCCTACAGTATATGAATAAACTGTTGATTGACCTAATCAGCCGTCTACCACCACTTTACAGTTTCTATACCCTTTCAACAGTTCAGCATAAACTTGGCCTTCACGCTACACGCAGAGTCAAATGGAGGTGTTAATCGCTATATCTAACACTGGATAGCAATCTCACTGAAAAGTCAAAACGTCTCATGTTAATATTGGTAAATCGATTGCCCATTTAGAATTTAGACAGAATTGTGGAGTTGTTCACCCAATACTTGTCTACGGTAGATATACTCAACAATATTATATCAGTGGTGCACAACATACCTCAAGCGTGGAGTGGTGATAGTAATATATGAACCAAATAATAAACGTTCAGATTATTAATACTAATACATGCGGTAAATAGACTTTAGTAACATATTTATAATAATATACTGATAGGCTACATTCTATATGCAGCAGGTATAGTAGCTAGTAACTAGAATATGTAATGAGCTCTACGTAGCTCACAAAGACTGGAGAATGTGGCCTGAGATTGCATTGAATGTCTCGACTTAGTGACGAGGTAGGGACGGGTATCAGTCCGGCCGGTTAATAGGCACCCGAGGTAGAAACTCAATTATCAACACCTGCAAAATACACGACACCTCATTTACAGACAGTTGCAATGGTTTATACCAAATACTATTTCCTAACTACTAATTGCAGTTCAATGCAACCAGACACATCTACATTAGCAGCAGACAATGACAAATGGTTAAAGATATACTATGTAAGTAAATATGGGCCATTGGAGAGAGTGGGGACTAGAAAATAGGTCTCCCTTGGCATGAAACCCATGTAGTTTAAGTAGTCCTAAAGAATAGGCCACTTGTGTGATAGTGTCATACACATTACCCTCCAATCTCATGCCAATCTTTTGAAACTGATAAGAAGAAAAGCCAGAGGCATTGTTGTGTTCTATACCTACAGATCACGTACTAGGCCTATATATTGGTCAAATATAACATTAATATGACCTATTACAATATGTACTTACATATTCCATCATATTAGTTGATGAGCACTTCCTTTTAGATAATTTCCAGTGCATCCCTAACTGTAAACAAATAAACAATTCATGAATACTATTAACATTATACTCTGTTATTGGATCCTTAGAAACAACTCTATTGAACACCAACTCCAGCTTCATAATACTGGTTAATTTTATCATGTCTATTCGTGTGTGCAAACAAAATCAGCTCGGAATTGCCTTCAATCGGAAGGGACAGCCATAGATATAATAGTTTATATTATATCTGTGGGGATAACCTTACAGAGACAAGACTAGGTGATTCCCACTCCCAACAGCAACAAGAGTGGACAATTCCAACTTGTAGCTGTGACAGGAGTGCACAATTCCCATTTACAGGTGTACATTTATAGCAGTGAAAGAGTGGGCAACTCCAGATTTACAGCAATTACTCGAGTGTGTGCACAAATCCCACATAAAGCAATGGCAAGAGTGGACAAATCCCACTCACAGTTGTGAACAGACTGGGTTTTCCCCCTCAAAGAACAGCTTTGTTTTATACGTACTAATTCTATACCATTTATAACACTATGAAATATACAACAGCGCATATTTAGGATTATAATACAATAGGCAGTGACTTTATAGTGTTATAAAAGCTAGAAGTGATTGGTAACCTAGAGGTCATTGGTGGCAAAGAGACTGACACACTAAGTAATGTAGAAATGTTGCTAAAAGTGAATGCATTATTCGAGTACTAGAACGAACCTTTAGCTTAGTACATACAAGTAGTCTATTACCTATTGAGTAGCCTATTACTTATTGAGTATATTTGTAAACCCATATAATTTCACTAACCAGATAAATGCATAATTTAATAGCATTGACTATATTGACAATCCTGTCAGAGCAGTGGGCTGAGAGCCTGAGAGCAAACAAAATCTCAACTCTGAGCAACATTAGTAAACATACATGTATTATAGTTATCAAGCTGGCATTTAACAGCTTTCCATTACAAATATGGCACTAATTGATATTACAGAAAGTTATCCTGGTGCAGTTAGAAACATATATAAGGCTAGGGTTCTAAGGCTAGGGTACACAAGAGGTGGTGGGTTGTTTGTTGGCATGGTTTTATATGCAATGCATAGCACCAGTGGCATTAATAAGTATCCGACCAATCACCAAAGCTGATTTTTAATAAACTATATAATTGGAGCTGCTGTATTTAATATTAACCAATTAAAACAGCGCTCAGCTCTGAGAGACTGAAAAGATCAACATGTTCGGCGTCTTTGCATAGCCGTCTTTGCATAGCCGAACAAACTAACAAAGGTTTCGTTGGCCGAAAAAACAATCAGCCTCTCTGTAGCGGAGGCCTAATAACGGAACCCACAGTGCATAAAATTAAAACTGATTGTCGGTATCGAGCTGATTGTCAGTATCGAGCAGATTGTCAGTGGTTATCATATCAATTATCAAATATTCAAACTTGTTGACAACATACCTTGTGATAGAGTCTGTTGTTTTCATGGTCTATCAGTTTATCCAATGATAACTTAGTCTAAAAAAACATTGAATAGAAAATGAAAGTATGTAAACATGTAATGTCAATGTCAAATCCTACCAAGCCATGATATTTGAGCACTCTACCATTACACTATCAGATCAGCAGTGATGTTAAGGAGAAAACTAGCAATTAATATGAGGGTAAATGCCTGCTGGCCGTGCACCCATTAAAATTGGGGTGGGTATACACCGTATACTCTCATATAACCACACTTCGAACATTGACTATGAGCCATGGTGTTTATTATAAAGAGTCATTAGATAGTTACAAAAATAATAAAAAATCATAAGCTATACCTATTCGTATTCCCTGACTGAACCCCTGAGATCAGAAATAGGCCCATATTTCATCCTTCAAAGTCTAAAATATGAGCAGGTATTACAGGCCCGACTCGCATGATGGCCTCACCTGCATTAGTAATGATATTGGCAAGAGTGGAACCCAGTGACTCAGGTTTTATTAAACCCAATAGGATGGATGTATATAAGTGTAGTCAGAAATACTTACTCTACTATTGAGGCATAAAGCTGGCATAAGAGAACAGCCGAGTGTACAGCAGCAACACAAACACCCGCAAATGAGTAACTTTATATTTATTGGTACGGACTTCTTCAAGACACCATTAATTTGCTGGACAGTGAATTTGAACTCCTCCGGGGCAAGCTAGGTATGTGGAAATACATAATTCAAATTAAAATACGGCTTTGAATAATCGTTGTAGAACATAGATGAATTACTTGAAATAAGTAATAAAATTATCAGTAAATAATATAATACAAATATAAATATATTACCAATGAGTGGCAACCAGTGTTTGAAGTGGAACCAAGGAGGTGGGTACACGGTGCATTTAATCTTACAGATGAGATTAGTATTGTGTAGCTATCTACTTAATGCTATATAGTAGCTAAGAAATTAGTGAATTACTAAAATGAAAGAAATCATGCTCTGGTGAGATTCGAATCCATGACCTTATGAATGATAATCAAGCACTCCACCACTACACCATCAGGTCCACAGTGACTGTATGGGGAAAACTAGCTATTAAAATGAGGGTACACGCCTGATGGCCGTATAACCACTAAAATTGAGGTGGATACGCACAGTATACTCCCATATAACCACACTTCGAACACTGGTGGCAACCTATTCTCTATGTTATAGGTAATATAGAATGCACCAAAACGCATAATTATGTAGGCCTAGTTTCTCCTCACCTTTGCACACAATGCTTGAGGGAAATCCTCATCAAACTTGTTACTCAGCCCAAACCTGCACAATGAACCAGACCATTATTAGGTTATTATACTTTATAAGGATTATTATCATTATGATGATGTAAAACATAACGGTGATCTAAGAATTTAAACGATTAGCTGCTGTTCAATCATGCTTCATGTGATATAGGCCTAGACCACCAAGAGGAAGAGCCTAATGGCTGACATTGGTATTCCAGTGCAAATATCAGCGGAGACCAGCAATTTTGGTAACCACTAGTTTGTAGACAAAACTAGATAGTTAGTAAAATTAGTCATAAGTCAGCTTAACTGAACTGTCGGCTAGCAAAGATAATCCCAAATAGTCTAGTGATAGTCATTAGTGATATTATCATTATAGGTATAGCAATCACATCATATGCGGTGGAGGGGCAATGGGCATACTTTCCATAAAACAGCTAATCAACAAAGAAAAATATAGGGGGACTCACAGAGTAGTTGAACCTGAACCCCGTACTACCACTGGCTCTTGTGGGGGCACGTCTGAATTATAGGTATTAGTAGATAACTGATCAATATCATCTGATGCAGAATAGATAGCGTCAATGTGCTGGAAATCTGCCATCAATTACAATTTATGGAAGTTATATGTCTTCCAGTTTGTAGCCGTATTTTGCACAAATAGCTACCAATTTATTTATGACTTGAACAAAATGAATACTCAACACAAAATTTATGGTTTATCGTTGTACATGAATGTCTTAATCTTAACGCAGTACTAAGACTATTAGGCTGACTAAATCAAGCCTAGACATCCTTTTATTATGGTTTATGTTGAATGATCGCACGCTCTAGATATAACATCGTAAGGGCATTTAGTCTATTTACCTGCAAAGTAAATGTTTAACTATTGAAGGTTAAGTGAATGTCATCTCTTGTAGGCGTGGCCACAATAGAGTAAATACATTGTACACAAACTAAATGAATAATAGTCGATACAAGTTATGGTTATATTTCGTTTAATACTCCTCTTATATTAAAATAGTCATGTTCTGTTGGGTGTGGAATTGTGCAATATGTTTGTTTGATGTCTACATGCAACCATGTACATGACCAATAATGATAATCATAATCATAATCATAATGATAATACATACTTATACTACTTGACTACTACAGCTACTTGTATTATTATTACAATTATGATACAATAAATATCATAATCATAATAGATAATCATAATGGTTATGGTAATACATGTATATTTGCTTTGAATAAAAATAATCATAATAGTTCTAATTTTTGATATTAATTTAGATTATTTTTTGTTTTATCATAACGTTATGGTTATTGCTAAATGTGAAATTAATTAAAAAATAATATAATTATGATACAACGCTGAATGCAGTATTAAAACTTGTGTTGGTTTGAAAATTATATCAGTAAATTAAATTATGTTCTAGAAGTCATTGTTATTGTTGTGATTTGTCTAAATTCTTATGATGATTAATAAATATTTCTAATGGTATAGGTCTATAAATAGATATGGATTAGTTCATTGCTGAATAATTGCGCTAAATCATTTGTTAGAAGTAATTTGATTAAATTATTAACCATTACTAATTTTTAATAAATAATTTAGCACTATTATCCTCATAGTATTTACACTGTATTTCATAGACCTAAAGCTTGTTTAATAATTCACAGTTGTTTTAACAAGGTTAACCAATAACCATTTCTATCAATATTTATTACTATCCAATAGTTATGAATGAAATTACCTTTCTTACCCTTTTGGCCATAGCCAACTCTGCTTTCTACAGTGGTGAGGTATGGTTGTACAAAAGGTCAGAAAACATAAATATCAGCTTCCTAGTGCACCATTAATTGTTGCATGAAGAACGGGAATGCTATTTGTAAGCAGGAAGCAGCAATCTATGTCGTATGATATAGGCAAGCAAGCAGATTTATTGAGTGTTGGAAGTCAACCGAAAACATATAGCCTGCACTGTGAGATGCGAGTTTTCTATATCAATCGAGAAAATAGGCTCTGCTCACAAAATGATTATTTGAATATACTGTAGATATTTTATAATATCTAGGCCTATATAATAGCCTATCTGTGCAGAACATTTATAGACTCAAATAGAATGTCGGTTTTAACAAGAATCGAGAAAGTGAGTAAACAAGGTATAATACTACTTACACCAATTCAGTATATAAGGTCTACGGGAACACACAGAAAATTGAGCATTTGAGACAAGCTAAGTGTTAAAACCAAACTGTAGACAATTCTCAAAAAAGTATACTGGAGTTGAATGCAAGATACGTGTACAAGTGACATGAAAGTTACAGATATTTCACTGAATATACAAGTACACAAGCAATAATTATATTATATTGAAGAAATAGTGTAAGCAGTATATGGATGAAAAGTTGTGATTAATGTGAATAAAATATGAATAAAAATTTAATTGGTGTTTGAGCTGGTGAAGTCATAACATTTACTACATTGTTTAGAAATAAATGTTTATAATGAATGGTAGAAGATTTCCTTGCATAATAAAGCAGTCTGTAAGAATATATTACGTACCTGTCGCAATTCGAAGAGTGTGTGCTAGCTCAAAATGGAGGGTTGAAGTTATTTACTTTCAGCTGTTGCCTGTCGAGTCAAGTCATTGTAATTGATAATTAATAAATTCTTTGAATATTTACCATAATTTAAATATCATTACCATGCATTGTTCTGATTTGACTGTTGAAATTACTAAATTTATGTCAGTTGCTCTGCTAATATTTAGTTTTTGTATGGAAAATTAGACAATATTCAGTGTCAGATCAAAAGATTGATACTGCTCACTTTGATTGTGATTGTGGGTCAGGTTATTGCAACCATAGTAGGATAGTTGCCAGTCTATATTGTAACTTACCCAATGCTGGGTATTTTTCTTTGGTGCAAGACTTAATTGCTGGTGATTTTATATAATTTTGGTTGCTCTTAACGTCAGTCGATCATTGTCGAGTAAGACAGTCTAAAATATTTTTCATGCAGACACATCTTGAACGTTTTGAGTGCGAATGATTGGTCAGCAAACTGCCACTATAACATAGATCTCACTATGGTTGTGGTGATCATGAGACTTGGTACTTACACCTGTTGTAATCAATCATCCACAATTTAATTTCCAATAAATAGGTTTGTATTAGGTTTGATCATTGTTAGATATGGCCCAAGTGGAAACACTGAATGAAAAACCAGAAAAGATGTCTGCGATCGCTAAGTTGAAGAAAAGTATTGAATTGGCAGACAGAGTTTCTTCCCAAAATCCTCTTCTAAGCGTATTAGATAAACCAAGCATTCACCAGCCATCCAACAATTCATCTGCAGTATTGGTTGTATTAAAATATGTGAAAGAAAGAAAGGATGACTCTTGGGATGTCTTATTGACTCTCCGATCGCACCATTTACGTTTTCATCCGGGTCTGATATGCCTACCTGGTGGTAAAGTGGACCCTGGCGAGGATGTAGTAGAATGTGCTTTGCGCGAAGCAAATGTAAGTGCTTATTATTACTTAATTTCTATCTATATCAACATAATTATCAACTATTCTACATTATTTTATCATTGTGCTAACCAAGAGTTCGTCCTGTATATGTTGATCTGTGAATGGCTGATGTAAATGTATAATACATGCAGTTGTTGTGAATACAAACCTCTTTTTTAAACTTAAATTGGGAGTAGTCAGACCAGCCCAGGTTTTATATGCAGCTTCTTCAGAACAATTTTGATAAGGTATCCCCATATATGGCTATTCCCTAAAGACCTATTATTGACTTATTGGTTTCATTTATGAGAAAAATGTGAATATTTTAAGAAATAGTGGTTTTATCAGACGCTGGTTATTAGTTTCATGGATAATTATTTACAAGTAGTTGTCTATTACTTGGCTACAAATTTCGTGTTCTTTTAGGAAGAAGTTGGCCTCGATTCGTCAGATCTAGAAGTCGTTGGTATTGGACCGCCCACAATGACTATACCTAATCTGTATGTGTGGCCAGTAATATCTATTTTAAACAACGAATCCGCTAGTTTGAGGCCTAATCCATTTGAAGTCGCAGACGTTTTCTGGATGCCTCTTTCAAAGTTAGTAAACTCACAATTAATTTGAACCTTGGATTTACTTTTATCTGCACATTACAAGATTCATGTAAAGGTCTGATAACTCCTGTTTGCTACACAAATAAAAGGTTACGAGCTCGAATGCCTATACCATGTCATTGTTTATTTGAAATATAGTTGGGAATGGAGATCATATTCAATGAGTTGTTGAGTTTCCCAATTGATCAGACATACTTACTCTGTGGTTACAACAGTAGATAACTCCCAAACCTTCACATGGCTTTTACTGAAATTCTTCAGGGTCTCTCTTTAAGTAGACATGTTCTATTGACATGCTTCTTTGTTTGTTAATTAACTGACTGGAGCGGCTACACTAACCATGTTAGTTTTTGTCTGTGTGATAATCTCAAACGTTATTCGACTAACGACTAGTTATAAGCATGCTAATCAGTGATTTGCATGTAAACCATGATACTTACTGTAATGTTGTAGATTTCTGGAGACTGATATACACAGATTAGCGTCTCATCCTTGGGGTACAATGCATTACTTTGACTACCATTCAAACACCTCTGGACACATGTATACTGTGTGGGGTCTAACAGCTAGGATACTTGTACTAGTTAGCGCTCTCGCTTATCAGAAGGTACCAAAGTGTGAGACACTGAACTCTCATCAGTTTAGTGCTGAATATTTACAGAAATATTTTGTGCATGTATCTCAACTAATCGTGTTACTAAAATCAAGCCTATGATCTTATGATTTAGTAAATTACATGTACTTATATAGTGTAGCTTTTATTTAGGTGTGGAATGGTATTTATAATACAGACCAAAGCTCAACTGTATTTAATAATAATCACATACTTTTATAGATTTAGTAGGCAAATATATATATTTATAGCAGATCATGCTGTCGTGACCTTGTCTTTTATTCATAACTTGCTCAACACACTCCATTGTTCATATGACCCCATGTGCTAGCTCATGACATTCTGGAGTTGTCCCCTCTCTGGAATAAGAGGATAACTACAAAGCATAGTATGTGGAAGGATGTTCTGGTGATATTAGTGAGAATACGGCTACCAGTACAAGTACTACTGCTGCTACTGCTACGTACACTGGTATTCGTAATAGTAATCAAGATAATGACATTCTTTTATAGATTATTGTACAAATATACTGTATATTATATAATACATTACATGTATATGTATATTCTCTGCTAGTGGTAATAGTTTTCCCTGACAAATGCTAAACAATGAATGTGTTGATTGTCTGCCCTGAGGACTAATAGCACAGTTACATGTGAACATAGGTGCATTTTATGTTATAGAAAAAGGTAGTCTTTTACTACTGGTATTTTGGTTCCTTTCGAGCTCATCTTCAAAGTTTATAATTGTTTATTTTTGTCCAAATTGATGTTGGAGTTAGTTTCTTTAGTTTTGAATGGCTGTAATAACCTATTCTGAAATGAGGTTCCCGTTTAGGCTGGAAATACTCCTAAATTGGTTTGCCGTGTTTGGGTGATACGCGTCACATGGTACATATCACATGATGCTTGTAGCATGGTAGATGGTACATATCACATGATGCTTGTAGCACGGTAGATGGTACATATCACATGATGCCTGTAGCATGGTAGATGGTACATATCACATGATGCTTGTAGCATGGTAGATGGTACATATCACATGATGCTTGTAGCATGGTAGATGGTACATATCACATGATGCTTGTAGCATGGTAGATGGTACATATCACATGATGCTTGTAGCACGGTAGATGGTACATATCACATGATGCCTGTAGCATGGTAGATGGTACATATCACATGATGCCTGTAGCATGGTAGATGGTACATATCACATGATGCTTGTAGCATGGTAGATGGTACATATCACATGATGCTTGTAGCACACATCAGGTACATGTATCTTTTCTTCTCACCTTTTCAACTTGTCTATTATACAACTAGCAGAACAAAACATGGCAGGCAGCTTAGATGCAATAACTACCCATTTTCCGGCCAGTTTGTTTTCGACTATAGAGGATAGATGTATGTAGTTTAAATCACATACAATAATAGTCATTCATAGTTAAATGTATAATAATCTTTTTATTAAAATGTTACTTATGCTATACATGGCTTGCAAATATACATGTGCACGATAATATTACGATTATAATTAGTATTATATTATAAAAATACCGGTAGAGCTCTAAAATAATAATACATACATGTATATTCTATAAAAACAATATTGGGAATGCTTTGCCACTATTCAATAACAAATTTGTTGAATAGATACTACTGCATGTATGCATGCACTGTATTTTAAATAAATAGACTGCAAAATATGACTAGATGGGAAAATTAAAATCTACCAGATAAAATAAAATCATTAAGGCACATGTAATTGTATACCGTTTTACTTTCTAGTAGGGTTTTCATACATAGCCTCAAGTTCCAAATTATTGCCAACAGAAGCTGAACTACTTAAAGCTGCAGACGTGGTCTTGGTCTGAGACTCTGAGCTTGTAGTTAGAGATCTAGTCCATGTCTTCACAGAGTGCACACAACTCCAGCTAATAGCATTAGCAACTGCTATTAGTACCCCCTGCAACTCTACAAACACCTGCATAACCTGCCAAACTACAGGGTCATCATTTAGATTGGCAATAAAAAGTATCACCCAACCTATACCTAGACAGATTGACACTTTAAAACAGGTAATAATATTCTTTTTCAGTCTATGTACATCATTTTTTGAACTGATGCAACTAGTTTTAACTATTTTAACCATAACTAAAACACCAATTATCATATTCGAGACTATTAGTATGTACATGGGAACTAAGAACAGGGAAAGCATGGTAATATGTTCACCGAGAAAGCAAAGTCCTGTTGTTCTATAAATAGACTTACTTATTTTTAGCGTACTCTTAGACAATATAAATGTAATGATAACACAAATTAAAGGAACACCAAATGAATATATAGAGTACATAATAAAAGGTTTGTATGACGTGGAGACCAATCTCATAGTATATACACTCCTAACTATACTTATTGCAATGGAGTTACTCCACATTAATGAAGACAGGAAGCAGAACTGCATGATTGCTGCCAGAGCTTGACAGCCGATCAAATCTTTCCCTATGGGAACAGTTATCACAGCAAAACAGATAAGAGCACCAAACAGAGAGAGTAGGAGAGATATCATCATCATATCCGGTAGACTGAGGGGTTTTCTTTTCTTGATTGCTATAAATAGCACATTGCAGATGATTGCCACCAGAGAGAAGCTGATTAGAACGTAGTGGTGCGTATCTAGAGTTATCCTATGGGGAGGAGTTGTTACAGGAGCACTTGTGTTGATCACGTCAAGTATCTAATAAAAACACTGAATGTTAACGAGTCAAACTTAAACAACTACAAAGTAATGATGGTTCTACCTTTTAATAACTAGTGCTCACTATTTTACATAGATATGTAAATTGTCTAGCAAAAAGTAAAATTTATATTCTTATATTCACGAAAAGGTCATTTGGGAACATATATGCACATGTCAATAATATTTAATAGGAGCACAAATGCTTACACACACTTTATTGCAACAATTATCTAGATACTGAGGTCAGTGAGGTGCTGCCTGTATCTGCAGAACTTTCTGACAGGTGTCAGGTGTAAGCATAACAATATTAAAACCCGTAGCTTAATAGTTTGCTGTCTAATAACTTGCCTATTCATAATGAATTTTTGAAAATAAAAAACGCTCCCCTAAGCAACCTATATGGCGACAGCGGCTCAAATTAAACATGGCCGTCGTGCGAATTGGCATTTTGGGGCATTATTCAAGACTAAAACTATTAAACTTAGTAGTGAAAATTACTGGTGAAAATTTTGCTACACATACAATTCACACGTCCTATAGATCCCATTTCTGCAATAAGAACTTTGTCTCTTTGGGTCTAAAAGGCTGAATTCTTAGATTCAAATTCTACATGTTTTCGCTATAATATGGTGACTACATTGCCATGCAGTAAGTAAATTGACGATGGCCATATAATAGTGTGGTTATAGTAGTTATACCTGTAATCCAGTTGTAGACAGCATTATTCTTCCATAAGCATTGCTGGATTGATTGCTGACAATCGTCTGGTTAGGACAGAACATAATAGAGTCATTGGTCGGTCTCCAAAGTTGGAGACTGATGATGGTAGTCTGTTCGAATCTTTCATCTGGCATCGCAACAGCTTTAAATACTTCTCTTATTATGCTAGAGGAATGATGAGACTCTGGCTCAAATCTATCAATACTACTTATTGATACACGATTCTTGGGAGCTATGAAACGATTTTCTGATGGATGTATTACAAATGTTGGATGCGGCAGTCCTCGATTGAATGGATTTGATGTGGTCGTCGTTGTGGTGGTTTGCTGACAATTGAGAACGGAGTGTCCACAGAGATCAACAATACTCATATTCTTTCCAAGACTAAGAGAGGAAGAAGAACCAAGCTGTACCAGCTGACTAGTAGTGTTGTCAATAGCAACACAGTGGTCTACTGGACCATAAACTGCAGCAAGGCAGCTTCCACAGCAGTCCCATGTGCTATACGATATTCTGATTAAGTTCTTTCCTCCCTCAGGCCGTGAAATAAGAGGTATTGGACTCGTTAGTTTGGAAATAGTTTTTCTAGTCGTTAACTCGACGTTTACAATTTCGTCTCCAAGGTGACAGATTGCACAGAAGTAGTTTCGAAATGTTTTATTCTTGTGATAAACATATGCCACGTCTCCATTTTCGCAGTCGTCTGCTAGTCTCCATTTCCTGTAGCTGTCCGGACAGGTACTGACATATTCCTTGTCTAGAGGGCATGTGTAGAAGAAATCAGTTCGATTAATAGGAGGAGCGTATGACTGGAAAGTACAGGTCCCGCTGTAAATTAGACAGTAGTCACATTATGCAGAGACTATACATCATGCATCTATGCATGATTATACATGTAGCAGTATTATTATAAATATGAAGTAAATTCATGTACTTTAATAATATAATAGCCATCGTGAATGGGTACACATGTACTTACATGATGTTGCCAATAACGTCACTGTCACAGCTTACTGAAACATCCCAGAACGAAACATCTCCTGCGCGATTACATCTGGCACAGTATATGTTCTTGTACCTGGGTTATACAAATAAATGCATCATTGGCGTGTGTATACGCTTACGTCATGGGCAATGGTATTTTTTCAAAATGGTAGTCAAACGGAAAGTTTGTTGTGCAAATAAGATCTTATCAATGAATGTTTCAAGCAAAAACTTCAAAGTGTATAATTATGTTATTCAATATTTTTTACGGTGAAATGTAACAAATCCCCCTGTATTTACTTGTAAATACTGATGCCTTATATGACATAATCACCACCTTTTAGTTACAGAACTTCTTCAATCCGTACAAAAAATGACTTTACAATAATGTCTTGAAAAAATATGCATGGCATGCAAGAGCAATAGCACACACTCTCTGCTAGGGTGAGTAGATCTTTACATAGTGATTAGTCCCATGGAGGTTTGTATTTCTTATGCTTTACAGACATGTACATGTGTATGTACTGTCTGTGTATAGTTTTAGGTCTGGTTAATGTATAGCATGCCTATTATAGTTCATGGTGTGGCTGTGTATGCTGACTTACGTAATGAGAGTGTCAGTGTCTGTTACAAACCACCCATAAGTACTCCACTCCCCGATATCTCCAGATTCACACAGATTCACATCTTCTGTACTAGTTCCAGCAGGACAAGAGTTGACAACTACCATACCAGTAGGGAAATTACCTTTATACAGCTCATGACACGTTGATTTCAACATATGCTTGGGTTTAGAGGATGGCACACCGGCATCATTGCAGCAGGTGCCAAAATGATAACATCGTGTATCACATCTACATAAAATATTAACATAGAGTTAAATTTTAACTTGACAGCGGCATAGCAACAAAATATTGAGCAGTGTAGCAACTCACAGAGAAGTTAATTCTAGTACTATATGCAATACTTTGCCTGTATTGTACATAAACATATACATCCATACACGTACATTTGTATATATTTTATAGCCCAATATTACTATACATGTATATCATTATTATTATTGTGCATAAATAAAATAGTACATAAAACCTTGAGTGCATAATACAGTATGGAGTTGTCTACTCTCAGTCATGTGCACTGCAGAGAGGAGATAACTTTTACAACGAAATGTTATGATTGGAGAACTATCTCTAGAGCGTTATTAGTGTACTACTTACTCGCAGTTGATGTTGTACTTAGTAGACGAATCACATGTGCTGAAATATTTGTTGATTTCGGACTCTGCCCAGTGGAACTTTCTCTGGAAAGTTAGACTCGGGTTGTACTGGTAATCACTTAATTTGACGCAAGAGTTACTCAAGTCCTGAACCTGATTGTACCCACATCCTGGGCCAGAGCAATCCCGACCCTCATCTTCTGATGGAAATACTATAAACTCTCCGCATACTCTGCTAAAGTGGCTAATACAATGGATGCTTCCCAAGTGCCACAACTGCAAATCTAAAAGAAACAAAACTGTAATATAAATATTTATATTATTGAATCAACAAATTACGATAAGATGCACATGTAGAAACAGTATTATACTATAATTAGATACCATGCATATAATGCATTATACAATTATGGATAATTACGTATTGTCCAGTTATATACAGTACAATATGTATGCATAATTACAGGTTATGCACATGTATGTGCATTGCCGTAGCAATGCACATACATGTGCATAACCTGTAATTATGCATACATATTGTAATGGTCAAAACATTTGCCTACACGACCTCAGCTAGCCTGATGGACCTTATAGCACCCTAAGTGTCTAGTAGTTGCCACAGCTCTACTTATCTAACTCTTGATATCTCGCACTTAGCTGTCTTGTTACTCATACCTACATTGTTATGCATGTTTTGACCAAACACTTATAATTACATATCACTTATATACTTATAATGTGCATCAATGAGCAATTATGACCTTTTCATCCCCATGTAAAGAGGCCCAACCTCTCAGAATTGCCTGATATTGAATTTGCGTATGATCTACATGTAGTTGGTTTTAGGCATCTTTTGTCGAACATGGCCTATTTTGGGTCGGCCATCGGGCTTCCGGCTGCCATATTGTTGCACAATTTCCGGACGACACTACGTCGTCTTTTTACGACACTACGTCGTCTTTTTACGACACTACGTCGTCTTTTTACGACACTACGTCGTCTTTTTACGACACTACGTCGTCTTTTTACGACACTACGTCGTCTTTTTACGACACTACGTCGGCCTTTTTACCGAAACTTCCTCTGAAAGTTCTTATATTATATAAAGCACATTGTTTTTATGTTGGTCATCTCAGTTCATGCTTGGATCTCAATAAAGACACATCTATACTTATATACAGAGACTTTCACTTCGTAGATAGGTTGTTCCAGTTGTTAAGGTCTTCGACCTTGCAACCCGAACTGCCTACTAGGTCGGACCACTCTCTTTCTCAGTATAGTAAACAAGCATTAACTCGGGATCATATGGGTCGTCTTGAGTAGTTATTAGACTACTAGTACCTGTTAATCTTTCATGTAATGAGAAGGCCTAGCACCACTCATAGGCCCTTCATTTTGGACAAGGGAGTCGTCTTAGGACAACAGCACGACCCCCCAAAACACCATTACAATATGGTGTCTCCTCGACCTCTTGGACGGACCAGGGTCGCAATTAAAAGTCCCAAGATGGCCGTCCGGCCTAGGCCAAAAGCGCCATTGACCTGGGACTTTTCTTGGCCAAGCGAAACCATCCCTAGCTCACGACAGTACGATACGCTTGACAATGAGGATTCTGCCTTCGGAAAATAAATGAACTAATGTTATAAGTTATAACAGCCACTGAATGTTCGAATTTGAGTATTTTTTACCTCCTGAAATTCTTGAAATTTTAAGATATGAAAATTTTCCTAGCATAATAGGGAAAATTCATTACTTTATTACATTTGATGTCCAACATTTAAGTAATTCAAGCATGTATTTAATGACAGTGGAAATAATAATGAATGTTACCCACCTTCTTCACTTTGTACAATTCTCTTTGTAATGTTATAATATCCTCCATTGTTAGGAAATGCCAGGTAGATGTCAGATAAGGGTTCTGGGGTTCTATAGTTTTCATCGGATAATGAGCTCTCCCTCAGTTTCTGTGTTAGCGGTCTCACTGACGCTAGTAGAATATCTTTAACGAAAGAAATAATGTAGAGATAAATGTAACACAGCCATCCTTTAGATTATAAAATCCGTGCACATATTATGCTAAACGTGTTGTAATTTCATACATGAGTTGTGTACCTGATCACTTTTCTGGTACACTGCCAGGAATAAGGTTTAGTATATCCAACAATAACATACAGCTGTACAGAGTAAATTCATTATACATCTATGTGTATTATTCTTACTAATGCCAAATACAGTGTGTTTATATTTATGCAGACAATACAGTTTTGGTGCACTTGCATAACACAAATTCTATACTGATGATGCATAAATAGAAAATGACTCTGTGTTCCAATTTAGTTAGTCCACAGTTCTAGTCAGTGAAGCAGTAAGACTGCCTACAGTCCTACGCCAATGATGATGGGAAGTCGTAACAAACGCTACATATATGCATTTATAACACATTATTAGCTTCATTGGCCGCAGCCTCAAATCAATGGTGCGATAAAACATTTTCCCAATCATAATGAGTTAAACCAGAAGAAGAAAATTGGAAGGATTTGTCTGAAGAATTTTCTCTCCTTTGCAACGTCTTGCTACCCTACCTCAAGGTCAAACAAATGCAGCTACTTACACCATATTATATTATGTAGTGTAACTAAAATTCTTCCGCTAACAATGTGACTTCCGGTGACTTTCTTTCGATGTTCCCTATTGATTTGGAGAAGCCAAACTCATATGAAGATATGCAAGCTAAGTTTGGTTATAATTCCTGGCATGGCTGATGGTGCATAATGCCAGATGTTGACTTTTCTCATGGATACTCTGGTCTATAGACACCATAACCAGCTGATTGTAGAATGACCTCAGGTTTGTTCATACATAGATTGATATGTTTAGTTTATAAGCAGGTTATAAGTGGGGGAATTACCTCTCACCAAATCTCCAGTCATTATCGTCATTGAGCGTGACTCTGGAATATCTTCCCAACACAGTTTACAAAACTTATTCCTGTAAACTGTGTATCCAGAGAAGACTTGGTTTACTGGACCCATCTCACAAAGAGATCTGATCTCCTTCTCAGCGAAGTCTGCCGGACATGTGTACCTATAATCTCTACAATCATGTCTATGTACTCCCATGTCTGTAGGGTTGTAGTCTACCTTGCATTCTCTAAAATAAAATATTATAAACACATCACACGATTTTATGCAAAGTAATGCTACTTTGGGAAATAACACGTTACGCAACTTATCATATTATTCTAATTTGATACGCTAAGGATTACCTAGCACGTTGAACAACCGTCAGATGTCGAATATGCAATTTCTGAATATTGAATTAAGAACCAGAGTTATGAAAACCAACATCAGGAATTAACAAGTATTAACTCCACGCTAGGAGAAGTCTATGTTGTGGTTAGGGTAAGAGCAGACAACTTCTAAAATGAAGAGAAGAAATCTCTAATTTAGTGAAGATTCACTAAGTACTTGCTACATTATAACATATATGACGACTCGACGATGGATTTAGTGTCAATTACCGCCTCCCAACATGGCAGTTCAGCCTGTTGTTTGACCTATTTAACCATATTGTATTTGATACATGTATCATAATGCTAGTTACTATTAACACCAGCTTCCACCAGTCATCAGCAAACAACCAATGATATAATGCGTGGGAGTAAAAGCGACCATCCTCGGCACAATATCAAATAAAGGTGATATAAAAGAAAAAATCTTCAACCAGCCTAAAATCTCTCATGGACTTCACGGGGTACATCAACAACAATGAGTCATACAAATGTGACTTAGTCTGACTCAAAGTAAGTACTAGTAAACTAGTAGCTAATGAGAAGGGAGTGTTACAAAGAATTAGCAGATTTTATGCTTTACTTTTAATGGCTCAGCAATGTAAAGGCTATGCTACACCGACGCCTATGTTACACTTACTTGGTGCATAAAAATCTCAGAAAGAACATTTGGTTGTTTAATTAACGATGATGTTTAGAAAATGGACTTTTAGTAAAAGTGCAAGTTTAACCTCATTAATTGCTTTTCATTGAAGACTATCAACACCGGACCACCGAACCCACATGCTTGGAGGGCACATGCATAGGGTTAAGGGAGAGGACAACTTCATGGGTGCGTATAGGTAAAACATTACCTGCTATCTAGAAGATTCTGCAGGTGCTTGACATTGAATTCTACTTCTTCAGTCTCAATAAGATTCACTGTCTGATTAGTGCAGTGAATGTTCGCTGTCCAGAACTCGACAGCTGATAAAGGGTCAAAGGGCGACATACTGTTTTCAAGAACAGGATGCAAAACTCCATTGCAGATTGCGCAGTAAATATTGCTGTAGGTTACACCGGTGTATGATCCAGTTACTGGCCAGTGCTTCAAGGACACTCCATCTGCAACACACTAGTGCTTTTATTACACAGATACATATATGTAAAAATTTTCGCCACAAAAGGAAAGCGTATCTCAAGTTAAACCTGAACGCTGTATAATACTCGTACACAAGTTTTATTAGTAAAATAAGGTGGGTGCTCTGTAGCATAGCAATGCCAATACAGCACCGAAGTCAACACTCAATCATTCCATTATTACGACATTGGCATGTTACTAGTACAGAGTGCAATTGCCATTATTTGATTTTATCTTTGGGATTTCGGTGTTTGGATTCAGTGATGCTTTTTCAATGTAAAAAGTTTACCTCTGCCAACAAGGTGAATAGTAGAGTAATAGCTGTTATATATTTTTCCTGTTTGTTATGATTGTGATAGCAAAGATCATAGTCTGTTATTCAAGCCGGCCAGTATAGTAATAAATGAACATGTAAACTAAAGAGCTGAATTGTGGATGTGCTGGTAGGTGTAACACAAGTAAACAAGAGTATTGCTTAGAAAATAGGCAGTTTGGCACAACTGCCTCAATATTTATATGCAATGTAGAAACTGACCATAATACTAATATAGCTGAAGTCCATGTAATTAGTCCAATTGATGTGGATATAATAGGTGTATTCTATGTACTGCCCTAATCACAGTGCTGTTCTTAAGTGAAGACCTGAAGCTAAACTATAATTAGCTCGCTTCCTAAGACAAGACATCTACTAGCTTGCTGTTGTAATCTGTAATAGATGAAATAGAGTTATGCTTCTGTTATGACTTCTGTGAGAAGCTTACCTTCATGATGGTCACTTCCCTTCCCACTGCTACATGATTGCGCAAGATGCTCCTGTGTTCCCATGGGGCACTTGTTCACCACGTAACCTGAAATATATAATCATATGGAGTTGACATACACAACCATGGTTGATTGAGTATCGGAACTGAAGAAACAGGGAGGTGCATATGTACAGATACAGTAGCGTTGTTATAAACGTGAATATAAATGTACAATTATGGCCCGGGACAAATCATTTCACAGAAATTTCGTGCACAACACGTCACTCAAGTGTTCCTCTATCTCTTACTCCATTTTAATGCATAGCAGTTCCGCCAGAGGATCACGGGCAGAGGGAATGAACATTGTGCTACTTCTACAATGCATTTCCCAAAATATAAAAAATATATCGTTCAAATTTGTATGTTGTTTTAAAACTTCCATTTATTGATGAAGTATAATTATGCTGGTAACCAATATAAAATTAGAAACTATGGTTTGTTTGTGATTTTGGCAGACTTTTTTGATGCTGGTACCAGCTACCTGGCTACTTTTGCATCAATGGAGTGGCACTTGTCATTCATTATTCATTCTACCAAAACAAACGTTTTTCGTGCTCTATATCCTACTTGTGTTTCGTGCATGTCGATGATTATTATAAAGTTTCTAAAAGCTCTGGTTAAATTTACAACCCTCTATTCCCTAGCAGTTAGAGGTCCCAGGCTATGTTTTGTTCTGGGCATTTTGGACATGCTGGAAAATGCTCTTCCTTGGCAGATTAATATGTGATGTGTAACGAGTAGGCCTATATCACATGGCTAGTATACCTTGTGTATCACCCATGCTTATGACAGATACAGGTATATAATATACCTTACCTTGCGTATCTCCTATATTCATACCAGATATATAATGATTACATATTATAATATACCTTACTTTGTGTATTTCCTATATTCATACCAGGTATATAATGAGTATATAGTATACCTCACCTTGCGTATCTCCTAAATTCATGCCAGGTATATAATGATTATATATAATATACCTTACCTTGTGTGTCTCCTATATTCATACCAAGTATATAGTGAGTATAACAATATACCTTACCTTGTGTATTTCCTATATTCATACATTGGTAGATCCCAGGTTCTAATCTCTCCCGTATCCTTACTACATCTCCACAGCATTCTCCATAATATTTACAATCCTGCTCCCCAAATTGAGAGAAATGATCGCACATCCGGGGAATCCTGTCGTAGGTTACAGTTTCTGCACTGCTGTCTTTACTAAATATTCCGATATCTAACTCCAACATTTCAGAGGAAGACTCCAATATATTAATACAGAGAGCGACAGTAAAAACGTAATACTTCCAAAACATAGTCAGCTGAGATGTCTCCTGTATTCTCCTAGGTTAATCAACGAATTGGTACTATTGGTGTAACAAATTTGGCAATGGTACCATCTCCCCCATATACTAGCCGCTCAGTTATATCCTTGTTGCTTGGAACTCTGTCTAACCGGTGTTCTACTTCCTTTTCCTTTCTGTCAATCAGAATTTGTTGTCCAAATAAATTCTTATGTAAATCAGCAGCTATAAATCCTTAGTGAAACACCTCAACCTGTATTTTCTGTTCAGGTATACTGTAACTATATACTTTTATTACCTGTTTTCCAATTACTAGTTACTAGTGAACTACTATTTAGAATAGAGAGTGATAATCTATTACTGAGGTGGATAATAATAAAATCCCTTGTAATTAAATTAAGCTGATATGACTTACTGTATGGTTATCATGTGTCATTCTACCTATCATAGCCTAATCTAATGTTGATTGATAGGTTTCTCTGACATCTGATTGGAGAGCAGATTGTTTATACCAGCAGGAACTTTTATTGTGAAACACCACCCAGCATCACGTAAGAGGTGAGACTATGACTTGTATAGGCTATGGGGGATTATATACATTATATTGTATGGTATTACACTGTATAGTACCTGCCTACATTTGTACACGTACATGTACATAAATAATATACACACGTCTAGAATATTTATGTCTAGAATGATGTCATGGCTATTTTCACATATTATAATATACAGACCTGGAGCCATTGATTTATTAGCTCACATGTATAAAATTATGTCAATACTGCTGGTGCTAAGGCTAGCCAAGTATACTGTGATTAATAGGAAGTGTGTGGACTCTTGTTATGCCTCCTCACCTACTCCTTAAATACGTCAAGGAATGGCAACTCCAATTTTATAATATAACTGAGTGGATAGTGTTAGATAAGCAACATAATTATAATTAATGACACTATATCATGCAATACCAACTACTTTCTTGTAAGCCCTAGGAATGACTTGCATAGTTTTCTCGTGTAGCTCTCAGTACGTAGCCAGCCAGGAGGAGCTAACTCTCTGGAAGTAAATATACTGATATACAATGTAGCCATGTATGTTATTATCCTGCGTTCTTTGTATGTGTGGAGCAGTTAATAAGAAATAGTGTTAATGCCAAGATAATGTTAGCCTTTCACTTTAGCTTATTTAACAATTTACAATCATGTAGTTATCTATCACATTATTAAATCTACACAGCATTACTACTACATAGTTTATTGTATTCACTTGTGCTCTATTTACATTGAGATGTACATTGTTCATGTATATGTATATGTTATGATGTAGTAGCCCTGTTCACAGTACCTACCTATGTGTATATGTTACATGTAATATGCAAGTACCTACAAGCACATGTACGCTTACAATATACATGTACATGTATGTTTACTAGACCTTGCTGTCAAGCATTTATGTATTTGCAAATGTATAATATGTGTCAATGATGCTCAACCTATTTACAAAATTATAGTTATAAATTATGCACATGCAGGCCTATATGGTATTACAACTCCTGCGTTACTATGACCAGGGGCAGATATAGGAAAAATTTCAACACCAGCCTATTTTTAAGAAGCCATGGATGTTACTTGTCTGAGTGAGTTAATACAAGATAAGTGTGAAACATTAACATGTATGGGTACAGTCTACACATATAACATGACTATTACAGCACTACACAATGACAGTAATGCCTGAGCTAGTAAATAGAAAATGGATTGAAGCCTGGAAATGCATAGTATTAATAGTTTACAGAGCACAGCTAGTATTGCATGCTTGATTGAACACACGCCTAGGATGGTGGCGTGGGTGCCTATAGCCGCCCCTGACTATGACTATGTAACACATAGAGAAATGACAACTCCTGTGTTAATGTGACTATGTAATACATAGAGATATGACAACTCCTATGCTACTATGACTATGTAATACATAGAGATATGACAACTCCTGTGTTACTATGACTATGAAATACATAGGGATATGACAACTCCTGTGTTACTATGACTATGTAATACATATAGAGAAATGACAACTCTTGTGTTACTATGACTATGTAATACATAGGGATATGACAACTCCTGTGTTACTATGACTATGTAGTACATATAGAGAAATGACAACTCCTGTGTTACTATGACTATGTAATAAATAGAGATATGACAACTCCTGTATTACTGTGACTATGTAATACATAGAGATATGACAACTCCTGCGTTACTATGACAATGTAATACATAGAGATATGACAACTCCTGTGTTACTATGACTATATGTAATATTTAGAGATATGACAACTCCTGTGTTACTGTGACTATGTAATACATAGAGATATGAAAACTCCTGTGTTACTATGACTATATGTAATACATAGAGATATGACAACTCCTGTGTTACTATGATTATCTAATATATAGAGATATGACAACTCCTGTGTTACTATTAGGATTTTAGTGCTCTACTAATCTTAGGACAAGTCCCTAGACTGTCATTACTATTTATATCGTACATGTACGTAAAGTAGGATACTCAGAAATATGCAGAAATGAGTGTTGTTTAAAATCTTCAATGTCTATTATACATATACATGTAGATCTGTATATTCTCAAACATACTTTATTGTGCATCGTATATAGTGCGCTGAACCCAACATTGCAGATATAGTCAGAGACTATGAAGATGCAGCAGAAATGACTTCAAACCATGATAAAAAGACAACAATAACAAATTTAACAATATTTATATGAAGCATAAACTTTTGTCAACAAAATCCAATGACAACAAAGTTATGTGCATTGTAAAATAATAATGCATACAGTGAATACTCACTGCATGCAGTGCATTTACATTGTCAACATGCCAAACAATTAGTATTGCTATGGAAGAAGAGAGTTCTGTCATTCAATATAACATAATTTGATGAACAAGAGAACACAACTTCTAACTGCTTACTCAACCCTCCTCAATGGTGAATATGACTTGTTTATCATCTTCAGGAACGCTACTGAGAATGTTTGGTGGAACAGCGTCTGGTTCTGGAACTCAACGGTCTATAAAACATACATATTATATAAAGCACATTGTCATTAAATGGCTTCACCTCCATTTGTTCTCAGATTTTTCATACATGTACATGTATATATTATGTACTGGTAGGGCGAAGTTATAATAGAAATATAACTGTGGGATGTGACAGTTGAACCATTACAACCAACTACAATGTCCATGTATGTAGTTTATTTGTTTTTAAATGTTGATGTAAAATGGTTTCATGTCCTATATACTATGATCAACATTGTATTTGGGTTTGAAGTATTTCGATGGTCATTGCACAGGCATAAAATTAAATGAACACAGATATTATGTTACATAATAGATGCAATATGATACAACTTACAAAGGGTGCAGTGACTGGTTGATCTGGGCATTCCGTAACGTCATCTTTGCCACAACTAGGCTCATCAAACTCTCCAGATGTAGTAAATTGTTTCCTTAGAATCAGATCAGCTGGAAGCATGAGAAACTGTCCCAGTTTCCACTGTGTTGATCTGTAGGCAGAAGTATCGTAGTTGGAATATCGTGTTGGAAAAATTCTGTGTTATATTATACATGTATATGTAGGCTCCACATGTTTTGTGTGTGTAAGGACATAGCGCAGTAGCAGCTACATGTATATAACTATACAAGAATTTGGCTGGCTGTCAAATGGACTTGCATCTATTTAAAATGGTCACACAATTTTCCAGTTGTAGGGCTTTGCGTACAAATTACTTTTTACTCAAATAATTGTAAGTTGTTTACAAGACTGCTTGATCGGTGCTGATGTTTTAATTTACACACGCACAAAATAATGTGTGTATTTGAAGAATGAAACTGTCAACAGTTTCATTAGTAGTGACTAAACTCTCATATGAAACAGAGTTTTAGAACCATTTTTTAGTTTCCCTCAAGTTATCAAATAAATTATTTCTAGTATACAGTAATATGTAGCTGTAAGTTTGGTGTGTATATTTTAAATACAAGAATTCCGGGATTAGTTTGGTGCAAACATACTTTATAACGTTGTTGTCTACTCTCTCTGACTTTAGCCCATTTGAGTTCAGAACAAAGTAGTAACCAGAGTCTAGTGAAGTTTCAGATCTGTCCCATGGACCACTGAAGCCTGTGTTCTCTGGTCTTGCTCTGCCGAGAGAGTGGGCACCTGAAATTACAGATAAAATTTAAAGTTACAGAAGCTTTAGAAATAAAAATGTTTTTCAATAAAAGATACATCCATCTAACACAATTCATACATTCTGCTAAATTCCGTTACCAACTTTTATGAGATGTAATGTAGGGGAGAGCATACTTGGTGAGAAAAGATTTATCACAATCCTTAGACAGAAGTGTATGTAATTTAGAGTAGTAAATACAAATATCAATGTCTAAAAGCAGATTAGAATTTCATGACCCTTCATGTTGAGGTACACCAACAGAGGTCGATGTAACTTACCCATTAATGCAACGGCCTCTTTGTCTGATAGTCTAAACTGTGACTTTAGCAGAGGGACTGTGTTTAGAATATCTCCAGTGGGCAAACCAATATCCCGTCTTGGGAGTTCACAGTCAACACGACCAACTGAGTATGGTAAGTTGAGTGAACCACCTGTTGAATAGGAAGTTAGAGAATAAACATACAATACAGTGTGTCATATGCAACAGTCAATGCAGAAAATTAGCACACAGAACAGCAAACTCAGAAGTTCTAACATGGATGTTGCCTGTAGATTCTCTCACACCCTATGACTGCTTTAATCTTTCAAACTACATAATGCAAACAGAAAAGCTGCTAAAGTCTATAAATACCACACTTACCTGCTTTCTTGGCAGCGGCCTTTGCTGCCTCAGTACCAAGTAGAGCAAGAAAATCAGCCAAGGTCATGTCAGATGGAGCGAATATGTTTTTGATCAGCTTTGCAAGTTCAAAGGTTGGTGCAAGCCCATGGTTAGCCGGGTTATCCACTTCTAAACAACCGTCACAACCGTATGGCCCAAAGCACTCGTGGAAGGAGAGCTGTACCCAGTTTGGAATTAGCTCTTCCTACAGACATCAATGTGAAGCAATCATCATTCAGGCTAGTTGTATGCCATACATATTATTGCACTACTGCATGCAACCTTATCTGCATCTGAATCTATTGTATACTGATACAGTGGGTATTTCTTAAATCTCTTTAGTAATCTGTCTTTAATTTTCTATAAATTTATCCAGGTACGATCCACAAACGATATTCATTCAACATACAACTGCATATTAATTATATCTATCTATCTATATACATATATATATATACTTACATCTAAAGTGATGATAAACTGGATTATCGTCTGCAATTCCCTTAACCTCTCTAGATCTAGTGTGGGAAAGTATTTATTAAACGGTTTGGATTTTTTATTGTTTGTTAATCGGAAGCTTGTTTTACTACTTCGGCTTGTTGCACCTGACGGTCCCTGTGCTCCGGCTACACCATCAGCACCCCTGGCACCACCCCTGGCACCACTTGATGCTCCAGGTACAGATTGTGCATTCAGTGTTCCACTTGCTATGGCATTACTTAGTATTCGGGAGGCCTGGCGTCTGGAAAATATATTTTACTCCATTTCAATTTTGATCCAAATTTTAGAGATCAAAAGATATTGAACAAACACGAGTTTATTCACTTATGTAAATTATGTTATACTTACTTTGTGCGTAGATGAGGGCATCCACCCTCTACGTTGTAGGTAACTAAGGCTACCAAAGCTAGTACGAGAATTCTGTGAACCTGCAATAAATACCGATAGTCATTATTGTCAGAAGAAAGAATGGGGAGAGGGGGGTAGAGGAATTGGAGCTTGAAATTCACATAAACTGCAACTTACACACGACTTGAACTTACATGTATACTGTTAGCTCTGCCAAGTTCATGAAAAATTGAGCATGACAATGTGTGAATCTGTGATAGTGTCATAAGTACTTGCATACAATTTAATACATTGTGGTGCGTACTAGAGTTAAGTATTGAAATATTAGATGTCTATGACATAGGTTGAGAAGTATAAACTTGCGTAACTATCTCAGAAATATTTTTTTTTAAATATGCTGGTCTATCAGAAGATGTATGAAGTAATGTGTGTTAATAAGAAAGGTACCTACTAGTGATTACGTTGAATGCTAATAGCACTTTTTTAATAGTTATTCTCGTAGTTTTTTACCACCATTTATATTGAAGATTTAAATTTTCAATATAAATGGAGGTAAAAAACTACGTCTTTTTATTAAATTGATGACTTGATACATCTAAATGCATTCCTGTGCTTATGCTTGCAAGTGATATAGAAAAACATTTTCTGAAATTAAATGCAACAACTAACAACAATTAATAGCCAAGTTTGTTCGCATACTAGTTAATATATAAATATTGTTTTTCGATACATTTGGATTTCAAAATAGTAAATTAATTAGAACATATTTGAAATGCATGTTGTGCACTACATGCGTGTAAAGTGCAGTCTAACAAATAAATATAATATTACTTACTGCTGTCATTTTGTGCTGCTTTGAAGTTTTCAGCTGCTGGAAAACCTTCTAGTTAATTACTGAGAGACAGGGTTCACGCCTTCTCTTTTATACCAATTCAGAGGTGGTGGTGAGGAGGAAGAAGGAAGTATATGGTGCCAAATACTTTTGATCTATCTATGAATAAATGTGAATCATAATAAAGATGCTAGTTAGAAACAAATTGAGGATAATTATTTTATAATGGTAATTAATAGATAGTGTTATGGTATTGCAACACCAATCATATTATGCATAAAAAATGCAATATTGATATACATGTACATGTATATAATGACGGATTTGTTCGTCAATATCGTATTCAGGAAAGAGTGTGAAATATAGTTGCATGGATTAGCAAGCATTCTGGAAGGGTATTATATGATATATACAAGTAAAGTCATGTATGATGTATCAGCACTCACATGATTAGGCCAGATTTCCTAATGTTTCAGTGAATATTTCTAATATTGAATTCATACACAGGTACATGTATCAGATTGTTTATTAGTGTTTTATATGAAATATTTGTTCAGCATGGTATGTTACCCAACAGTTTCTCATACTAGTGAAATAGACAAAATGCCGTAAATAGTTTCATAATTTTAACGTCAAAAGACTTTATAATTATTAGCTCGCTACTGTATATGCATATTTATACATGTAGAAGTTCACTATGTATGCTCAGTGCTTACTTTGCTAAGTATCATCTAGTTCTACATGTAGCTACTGTCGCTTATATAAACCTTAGCCTCTGAGGTCAGTTAAACTGGATATGACTAAATAAATGATAAAAATAACTTCACATGTCTACAAGTAAAAGTATCGGTGATAAATCTTACTTTCTTCTCAATGTTGGTGTGGTGTTTATGGTTCAAGGTTCTGTAGGAGGACATCTCAGACAATGTTATCTGTATGTATAGAGAAATTTTTGGCTACTATACAATGTGCACGCATTGGTATGTCGAGTATTTTACAGCCGCATCAATTCAACCAAACTACTGTTACTTCTTTTAGATATAAACCAGCACTGCTGTGTTGTGATGCTGTAGTCTGTTCAGGCCAGTCTAATAGATGGAGATACTTACTGTAAAAATTAGGTACAACATAAGCTGAGTTCTAAGCACTCCTAAAGGTTGAGCGGGTGGCGCATGATGGTGACCCTGGGCTAGGTATGAAAATGACCCTGGGCTAGGTATGAAAATGACCCTGGGCTAGGTATGATAGTTACCCTGGGCTAAGTATGATGGTGACCCTGGGCTGAGGGCTGAGAATATAGAGTTGTCAAATGTACATATCACTTCACCAACTGAAAGCTTTGTAAGTTGTGGAGCCAAAATCTTGGCAGGTATTACAAATTTAAATAGAAACTTATTCTCTTTAATTTCAGCTCCAAGCAGAAGCTTGGTAAGTTTCTTGTTGCTAATAATATAAGATTTTTTGCTTTTATTTAGATGTATCTTTGATAAAAACTGAAATTTTTACCTAATTCACAGTTGAAGTTTTTGTATAAATGTAAATTTTAATTACCATTTGACCAATCTAAGTAGCCAGTTAACCAATTGGACTTCCACTAGGATAGAAGATATCCATTTTCCTGGTGGTGGCAGTCACTAGAAGTTTAAGGGATATTTATATTCACATGACCAAAGTATAGTTCTAGAATGAGGAAACCTGTTTCCTTGTTAAAGCCTCCAGACTTTGAAATATACCCATAATGACCAAATTACCTTAGTAGTGGATAACCTAAAGTTTCTAAGTACGTCAAGAAAAGATTTTCTTTCTGTCTTTTACCACTGAATTATAGCTTTCTTATTTAATCGACCGACCTTCAGCGTTTTTCAAATCTAGTGAAGATTGTAGTGGCTTGCTTCCCCTCAGCATGGCCAACCATGATGAATATGGATATGATTGTCAGTCATTGCCAAATAATGAAATCATAGTCGAGCACCATAAGTGACCCCCATTAATTAACTTTACACATTGGATAGAATTATTGTTGATAAATGTATTAGAACACCGTATTAGATTAATTATCCTGTTTAAAATTAATTGGACACATTATTTGTGCCATTGTTCCAACTTTAGCTAAATGTACAATGTATATACTTAACTGGAAGAAAGAAGGGCTTAAAGTATTTTAGATCTTGAGTAAAAATTTAGTGTGAAACAACCTGCATGAATGGCATCCACCAGCTGCATAGGAATCAAACATGAGAATTTGTTTTTGTGTTTATTTCAAGACTGAAGAGAAACGACCCTATATGATTTTGTGATATTGTTAGTTACAATCAATGCTTCCATTCAACTTAAATAACTGATATTCATGAAAGTTGATGCCAAACCATATGAACTATTTTCTATTGGTTGACTCGATTATTATACATGTACAAAAAAATATGAGTTTCTATGTTTTTAGGCATGATGCAATCCTAAGTTATTGTTTACCCTCAAGACTTATCAACCGACATCTTTTTAGTTCCTCATTTTAGTATGAGATTGATTCTTGTAACAGAATTATTATGGTATGGGAAGTCTGTTCTTTGTTAACCAAGCACATTAGCTGTCAACCAAGCATGGCAATTTTTAGCAAGATACTATTCCTAAGAAAAATTGATATTCTCTTGTTTTATATACAGTAGTCCACAGATTATAATATCATGGAGAAAAACTGCAGTGAGGCCATTAGAGGTGTTGTGTGAATGGGCAGTTAATGGATCCCTCCAGTCTTTTTATTTTGTTTTCCAGTCAAAAATAAATGAAATAAAAATTAAATTTAGATCAGTCCAAAGTCATACTGCAAAATATTCAAGATAACAAAACAGACTTTGTCTGCTTCACCTATATATAATTTTAGCTTGAATTTCCACCCACAAAGTGAAACAACAGAAGTGAGGAGAGTCTCATTAGTATGTATATTTATTCATGAAAGAGTAAACATATAGGTTATTTAAGGTTTGGTATTGACAAGTGACACGTTATTGGCTTCACAGACTAATAATCCTCATACACTGAGGTTTAGTGTGGGATCAATTATACCTGCATCATTATGTAGTTTTTTGTTCGTTGGCCAAACTGTTTATAAGATTAAATAGAATATTATAGTTAAACTGTATCCTGCTTCCTCTTTATATATGCCTGATGTAATATAAAGTGTCTTGCAGTACTTGGTCCCATTAATTATTTCTATTTTAAGTTTCCTTGCTAGCTCCAGTATAGGCATGATTTTATCAGTCAAATATTTTTCCACCGATTAAATAGCTCAACGATTGTCAGAATTTGACATCATTGCATGATTGCTATGTAATCTACATTAAAATGATCAATACCGGGAATGCATGTCTCAATTGGGAAGTACATAATTGTGTTATTATGAGGATAGCAAGTGAAATGAGAATATCATAAACAAGTATTACTCCTATCGAACTTTCATAGTTTCCAATGATATAACACTATATGCAACAGGGGTGAAAATTTCTTACCATGGTGAAATAAAAACAACAAAATATCAACAAATATCCTATTCAGGTACATTTGTAGCTAAAGCTACAAAATGCAACTAAATTTCAGGAGAAACAATCATAAGCCCACTTGTTCCAGGAATCTACAACTGTTCGGTGCAGTGAAGGTCTCGGGCTATTGCTGCAGAGCTCTGAGTCTAAATTGTACTTGCACTTTTAGAGGGCTGCGTTTTACATACATGTACAGATAATTTAGTACTAAAATAGTAGAGCGTATCATACACAATGTCATCACCAACCAATAATTGGCCGTGAAATTGATGCTTGCCATTTTCAATTCAATTTTTATATCAGTAAAGATAAAATTAGTAATACAATAACTTTATCTCTATTAAGCTGAGATTGCTAAAGCTGAACAATAAAATTTATGCATACAGAAGACGTTGCAACACAATGTAATAATTTTATAATAATATAATGCATTTTATGTAAATTGCCATTTCCTTGTTTTTTGAAATGTAATTCGTGTACGTGATCAGTGGTATCATCATTCAACAGTGATAGGGACAGCCACAGTTTGTAGTCATCAAGAATACAAACCTACTAGTTGGGTTTAAATTGACCCGTTAGGTGCAGTAGTAGAGAAATTTAGATAGCCTTAGTTCTTCATTTGAGATTAGGGTTCGGGTAAGGGCGGTCAACCAACAAAATATAGAGAAGATAACTTCTTCTGATTCAGTTTTGGTGACGAACAAAGGCTATCTCAAATTACTCGACTTCTTCACATATCATATGGTTTCTATCACACATGTATAATAATTAGTTTGATGGCCTATGCTGGGCATTTAATTGAAAGTATATTGACACAACATGTCAACATGGTGGGTATCCAACCTCTGCCTGCGCCAGCTTCAGGAATGTTTCCCAACTGACTTTGTATGGTGTGGGCATTCTTTCCTCTCAACCAAGTGATTGATTGGTTGAAAGCTGATTCAAAGTCTCAAGCATGGAAACCTTGCATATAAAAACCATGGGCAGTGTGTAGGTGTGGAACATGACGGTAAATAAATACCTTTCAACTTCTAGAAGCTTGTACTGCAAAAATTTTAGAAGAGAAACGCAGGAAACTATTTTTAGAGGAACACGTAAGATGCAAACAAGCTGGTAAAATATTTTGTCAGACAAAGGCAGGTGCCTGCATTTCTCTGATAAAGGAAGAATAAGGGTTGCCATTATTAATTTCTTCCTGATTTTCTCGACACATACGCATCTCTTCTCTTCTTTGGCCAATAGTCACACTGGGTAGTTGATATAAAAATATTCCTGCCAAAACCTCTGAATCACATTCTATGCCTACGTTCCAAACATACTTGCCAATTCTCTCTATTTGGAGTGGTAATAACTTGGTAAGTATTGTTCCATTCCAACAACAAGCTTCACATTTATTATGGTACTAATGTAGGTCTGTATTATTGTAGGTACATTGTACATCGTACACGTATATACCCATGTAAATATAAATTATAGAGATGATAGAAGCAATAACCTAGACGGTAACCAGCCATCCCACTGTACTCGATTCCATGATACCTGGACAACGGATTGATAGCTTCTTTAGCTTAGACCTGGTATGGTGTATAAAACGTTACATGTAGACTTACTTACTAAAATATAAGCGGGTAAAGCCTATAAATAATATGTTATATAAATATATATAGTTGATGGCGTAGGATTAATGCATTTACATGGATGTATATCAGTGCCTTCATAGCGTCTACATACTATATATAATTACAAAGTTATATTTACATGTAATTCTCTCTGATTATCTGCTAACTAGTCTAATAATCAGTTTACCTAAAGACAATACAGTAGCTGATTGGACATCCGTAAAGAGATTTTCCTCATAGATGTGGTTTTCATTTTTTGTATAAATTAATATCAATCGCCCAAATGTCATCCAAATCTTCACAGTATAAAAGCAATGTCTACATATCTGCATGATTAACACCGTCCGATAGCTCATATATTGTTACCAAAGATGAAATTGATGACTAAGTAACACTTACCCACATCAACGCAGCTAAGACCCTTCCTATACACGCTGATGAAACTTTATTTCATCATGGCAGATTAATTGCTCGCTTTCTCAGACAGTTGTTTCTGCGTAAACAGACAGGATTTTAGAATTTTCCGCACGCAGTCATGATGCAGTTAGTTACGCTATATTCATAGCCTGAATATTTTTTTTGCAAATCCGTCGCTATACCAATTGAAGTTAGTGTAATTCAGATGATGTTTGAAGTAGACCACTCAGGTGCAGATGACTTACATCCAACAATCAGTAACGAAGAAAGGTGTGTAAATAGCTAAAAACATAATTGTGATAGTGAAATGGATGAAATACAAGCTTACAAATAGACTGGCCCACCCAGAATAGACAAAATCGCTTTGGATACAGTAGAATTATGTGTCCCATCGTTCTACACTACATTCCAATTACAAGCTTATATGAGGCATTATTTTAATTGTTATAGTAATTTGCAGTAGAAGCTCACAAATCTAATACCTGTACTATTTTAGGTACTGTGGCACATCCAATGTCTCTATACTATTTGCATGAGCTGTATCACAAATATTGGTGAGGTATTATTGTCACATACAAGCAAAGTTTCTATATACCAAGTTTATCCAGTAAATGATGCACATACTCATTTGCCGTGGTTCTCTCACCAAATTGACAAAACGTTGCTCTTTAACGAGCGCCCAACCTATGGCCAATTGCTTAGGCTATAAAAATATACATATAGGTCGACGTAACGAGCCAGATTGTAGTTGACAGTCTGCACAAAAAGCGTACATGTACCATCTTTGGTTTACATGAGGCATAAATAGTCCAGACCACATGCTCAGTAGGATGGCTCAAACTTGTTGGGCTTTTTTCCCATATTTAAGTTCCTCTAAATGCTTGCCTCTTCTATTGGTGCTATCGGTATAAGCATCATGTACCCTGAAAATAATGAACTAGCATCACAGGTACTTCTAGCCAATCTGAGGACAATTTTTTCGCCAATCATGAGAAAACTCCATTGTTTTATCGGTAATTTTTCGTTGCCGCCCAACTACTTTGGACTAGACTGTTTATTAGGTCAAGTCTCGCACGATCCTATTGGTGCAGAAACTCGTGGAACAGCTTATTAATTCTATAACCTTTGATCCTGACCTTATATTGTTTGGTAAAATTTTTATAGCACCAGAAAGACAAGAGTCAGCATGCTACTTTTTTTGAATAAAATGGCGCTTTGGTCAGTGAATTGTGAGAAAGCAAGAGTGCAGTTCTCTGTTATGAGTGTCCAAACCTACCGTGGCCTATTTCTGCCACACAATGTGAAACTAAATTGCAATTTACATGATACTGAATCCAAAAATGAATGAAATAAAAATTAAATTTACCTGAAATAAAATAAACCATGTGAAACCAAACTGATATTTAAATAAAATTTGAAGTTCATATGAAACTGAAAGTGAACTCACATGAAACCAAATTGCAATTCACCTGAAATGAAAGTTAGGGGTGGTACTCATAACAACAAAACGAAACTACATTTAGTAGATGAGTGGTGTGACAGGAAATAGTCCGTTATTTTGGTAGTTTTAATTGTATTTTGGTGTTTACTTTAGATGCAAATAATAAAAGTATAATATGTATTTCATCAACCTACTGGTAGGAAGGAGAATATTAGTAACAACACGCTTTTATGAGAGTATTTACAGTATTTTTAATAAAAAATAAGTATTTAAATTTACATTTGGCAGTCTCGAAAAAAATGATGACATTTTATCAAAAATATTTACAACTTCTTTAGAGTTTTTGTGATTTAAGGATAAACTTTGTTGAAAATATACAAAATCACTATTAATATTGCATTAAAACTAGTATAAAATATAGTAAAAGAGTTGTACTCTCAAGTCTCGATCTTATTAGTACTGCAAGAATATTACTAACTGCCACATTTGTTCATTTGGTGCTAATTCCTTTATTTTGAGTGTTTCAATAATAATGTGAAAATATAAAAATCAATGGACTAAATTGATGACATTTCCTACATCAAATTATTAATAATACCCAGTAATCTCAAAGACGCAAGTGTATCTCTACGCCAGGGTGGAGGTGTAGTTTCGTTTTGCCACAATAAGTAACGCCCATAAATTTTGTTTCATGTGAATTGGCATTTTGGTTTCAGGCGTTTTCCGTTTTCGTTTCATGTGAGTTCACTTTCAGTTTCATATGAACTTTATATTTTATTTAACTTTCAGTTTAGTTTCACATAATTTATTTTATTTCAGGTGAATTTACTTTTTATTTTATTTCTTTTAGGATTCAGTATCATGTAAATCGTAATTTAGTTTTACACTGTGTGGCAGAAATAGGCCACGGTACAAACCTGTATACACACTAACGACCAAAATGTAGATGACAATGTTTCAGGAATATTTTGGTGATATAATTTACCCTTTCATGCACGTAGTCTACTGAGACAGCTATGAGGTAAGGTAGGCGGCTGATCTTGGGTCAGCAATCCAAATCTCCTGCACAAGTTTCAGTATCTACGTGTGAGTGACTTTCAAATATTAGCAGCTTTGGGGTACATGTGGATGTACTATACTTGTCCATGTGTACAATGTACATACATATATTTATGTATAAATACTTTATTTGTAATATCCTATTCTGTTATTGTTATTGGCCAATAGGACTAATATTGGACTAATGGGGAATCATCTGCCCTTTATTCATGGCAAAATTGGTTATCACAGAACTGGATGTGCTTCATGATTGTACTTCACACTTCCGTAACCTGATTTATCTTCTATGTTACTTCCAGTAGAGAATATTATATATTTCTATGGACAGCTATTTCTAACCCTGGATTTACCAGTAACTAAATTTACACAATGTATTTTCATGTAACGATGCAGATATATTATTTACATCATATTTATCATATGTGTAAATAACTGCAAGTCGTATGTGTAGGTACAATTGTAGCCCTATGCAGTCATCAGTAATCAAACCTTTGTCGTAAAATCTCGACCAACTCAGGAGACTGACTTAATATGTAATCGTTTTCTTGCAAGGAAATTTCTTTGTCATCAGCCAGAGACTAAGGCTCCACATCAGTCGAATTAATTTTGGTTTTAAAACTTATAAATGTTATATTTTTGAGGTTTTATCTGCACCCAGAGTAATAAGTGTAAGCCTGACACAATATTTATACATTATTAGAGGATCCAGCTAAGCAAGAACGGCAGGAAGGGCGTAATAATCTCTATTTGCAGTAGTTGCTCAAAATCCTGCAACCCGTTTGTGACTACACTAGGTCAAGGTTAGCCATTTTGAGCATTTTTTCGCATTATCTGGGTATCATAACGGCAAATATTTAACATGTTTAATGTACATTTTTGGTAAGTTAATCTTTAATCACCAAAGATTATGTAATCTTGATTTAGCATAAAAGCCGATTCAAATTGTGCAAAAGAAAATAACTGTCGGCACATTCTAATGGTTTGATACTCAACTTCAAGTACTGCTACACTTTTGAACAAATGATGTCTAAGGGAAGCTTTTTTTGCACCTGATGTCTCTTTCTAAGTGACGTTATATACTTTATATTCTTCAATTACCATCTCCTTGAGTTTGTTTGTTCTTTTTAAGCATCATCAATTAGTATTACAGGCCTAAAGAACGAGGTTTGTTTTACATTGCTTTCAAGTTGTTTACTCTTTATTTATAAGTATAATAATGCTATAACTATTTAAAATTATAGACCATGGAATGACTTCAGTCTAGACAACAGCTTTGGCCTGTCGATAAGTAACTGAAAATATTCATTAGAGTAACTGTAGGAGCAGACAACTTCAAAGAGACTGTATAGACCAGTCAATGTTCACAGATATTGTATTATTTTGCTGCATGTGTCAACTTTATTCTATGTTCTTTACAACCTGCTAGAGCTTTAGACGATTTTGTATGATTTGAGAAGTAAATTTGAAGTCAAAGGCTCCTTTTACTGAACTAAATTAGATACAGTTGTAGATGTTGCCAAGACTGAGAATTCCTTTAAAGTCACCATTTAGGACAAGTGTCACAGCATGAGGGTGGTGCTACCATGACCCTGTAATAATTACTTGATTGAGATACAATGAGATTCATGTAATAGTAAACAATACAGTCAGCACATCCTAGCGTTGACTTGAATTTGAAACGCTATTAAACAAAAGTACAAAAAGCTGAACTGACATCTCCATTTTCAATGTTTATTGAATGATGTTACAGTTCCAGAATAAAGTGATGACTCTATACTCCCACCCAATGCTGACTTATTGTAGTAGCTCCGTGAAGCCGGCTACTACTGCATTGCGTTATTAAATATTGCTAATTATTAGTTTACAATACTAACCCTTATCTCTTCTGTACATGTACTGGTGTATAGTTATGCATAATACATTGTAGTTGGTTGTATGCCTTGTATAACAACTGATATGAGAAGCAACAGTTCTATATAGAAATATAGAATCGCATGTGAATGTGATGGTCATTCTAAGAGCTATAGGGTATGCAGCATTCCAATTTACAGTGGACTTTATATAGCATGTAAAGCTTCGATATAACAAGCAAATATTGATGTCAATTTCTCAGCAAATCAAGGACTAAAATACATGTAACTCGAAACTACTGAGCCACCCGCTATTAATTAGAAGGTGTAAGACGCTAATCCCAGTTTTATATGTTGGAGCCCTGTTTCCTGTTTTTTATAGACTTTAGCATGACTTCTTACAATAAAATAGCTGTGCCGCTTTATCACCTGAGTAGTTGTGATAGCACCATCCCACAAATATTACACAGCTGAAGGTAGTCTGCCCACAACAAGGATGTAACCAATAAATGTACGACTCAGCAAGTGGTTGTTACGTCAGTGTCGATCTATATTATCACTCTCCGGTCGATGCTGGTTTCAATTAGTAGACAATTTTATTCCGTTCAAACATTTGAAGTATAAAATTAGCTACAAATTACAATAAAAAATTAATATCCTTTTGTTGTGGAAGTTGTAAACAAATTTTTCCGCATTAGTTCCGCCTGAGCATGCACTGTGAAATAGATATTACTGTCTTGAGGGCACTATGTCTCCATTTTAAACTTTACAACAAACCCAATAAATTCAGTTGGCCACGTTGTTATACATGCGCCATAGAGTAGGTGATTAACACTCCTGCAACGCTGTCGGCATCAAACCCCCCAGTCTCTCGGGACCAATCACATTTTTAAGTTTCTAGGCACCTGAGATCTAAATTTGTATAATTTAGATCAATACAAGTGCAGCAGTGTTACTCTCTTTTACAGCAGGATACACTTATACAGTCACATACATGTAGTGCACATATAAAAATGGACATAGAGAAGACATGTAGCTTAGATCCAACGATCTCTACTGCGTATATAATTATTATGTTTGTATGGTAAGTGACCTCAGAAATGTTGGCTCCCTCAAGTCAATCCCTGATTGCCCAGGTCATCAGCACCTACTAATGCTGTCTTTCTTCATAACAAGCCAACCCAGTGCTAAAACTTATAATTTAAAAATCATTTCTACATAATTTATTCTTCGGTAGCTGTGTGTTTAATCATTAGTTTGTTATTATATGGCATTGGCCAATTATTGGAACACTAATTATACTCGTTACTAGTTGAGACGTATTTCATTTTCCTCCATGATTTCTAACTTAGGAAACAATCCACATGTTTTATAGAAACACAAGAAGCTTGAACATCTGAGGCACCCATAATATTGTAGGTTAGGTTTATTATTGCAATATGTGTATCAACCGCGAAAAGATCGGATTGTAACAGAGAAAAAAGAGAGAACCGAGTCATTATTATCTTGCTACGAGCTGATACGCTTAGACAGAATGAATAAGATAATGGTGGCTGAGACGAAAGAAGAATGCGTTGCAGGAGCTACTATTATGTTCAGATAGCCATAAAGATTTTATTAAGCTCGGTACCGGAAATTCAAGTTTTAAATCTTTGAGATTTGTTCTTGATCTTCAATTAAAGCTTTTGCCGGGATAAAATTAATACTTTTTAGGAATTCTGAATTGAATAAAACTTGAGGTCAGATTGACTGGGTATACTTATACACGTACTCTGGTCAGATTGACTGGGTATACTTATACATGTACTCTGGTCAGATTGACTGGGCAGCTTATACATGTACTCTGGTCAGATTGACTGGGCAGCTTATACATGTACTCTGGTCAGATTGACTGGGTATACTTATACAAATGTACTCTGACTGATTTTGGAGGCTGCCATTTATTGTTACGAGAAAACCAACACCTGTCTTTAACTAAAATTAAATACGTAGTAGAGGGAACATACATTACATCGTATTTGAGTGAATTCAGAGGATTCAATAGGAAAATATTATTGAGCGAAAGATTAAATTGTTGTAAACAAACATATTATGTTATTTATTGTCTAAAATGGCTGTAATCAAATAGATTTGTTTTCTCTCCTTGACTACAAATCGCATGTTGATATCAAAACTGTCTAATCGAAAAACATTTGAGTGTTTTCCTGTGCTTTCTAGTGCATTATTTTACGTTACGTAAGCATGCACGCATTACCCTGATTTGTGTATGTAAATTATCAAGATTAGCATTGGAGCGTCTAAATGGTATTCAACTGTTTCCGCGTACTTTGAAGTTGAAACTTATGGTAATCGCATGTTGTAGCTTTCTTAGAATTTGAGGCTTTGATTTGCAATCAATTAGCATGATTTTCAATTACGTGTTTACGTAAATTTTCAATTAAATCAATATGCTACGCCACCAGACATGTTAACTTGATGGATTTTGTCTCGAAGCCAAGCGTTTCTACTAATTATATACAAAAGGTGGTAGATCCTATGAAATTGTTCAGTATAAAAATAGGTTTGTTCCTTGGCCGGATAGTTACAAATTAAGCAAAGAGGGAAATTCTCTATTTATAGTAATTAGGTAATTAAAATAATGTATTCAGACAAAGTCAAACATCACTCAAATGGATTCTTATTCCAACGTCTGGAGTGTCTTTCCTTAATTCTATATAACATAGCCTCAAGGAAGCCCACTATTTGCCATTCGGACTGCAACTATAATTAGCCGCCTACGATACACTGCTATAGATACACTTCTATCTAAATTACGCATTTAAGGTGTACTTTACATGTACGCACATTTAGTCATGAACGTGCATCTTCAGTGTCTATATTTTATGAAGTCGCCAACACCCATGTCTTTATATGTATGTAAATGTGTGAAGATGGGTGTATAGGCCTCCCCAAAGTTTGTTCTAACGAAGTGCGTGTTGCTTTGTATTAGCTTTTGCTGACTTCCATTAATGCAGTGCAGGCAAAGTGTGCACTCACTTAATACTGTACTTTGAGCTTTTCTCCAAACCCTCATCGACCACAACAGTCGAGGCAGTTAGTTTGATCTGGGTTTGCTGGCTAAGTACATTATTTGTTACCTCTCGACACATACATGTATCAACATAATTATGAACAAGGCCAAGAGTGTATTGCTTTTTCACCCCTCTATATTCGAGGCATGCTGTGGTTGCAATGTTATAAATTATCTTATTGGTTCTTGTGAAAGGTCATTGCTGACCACTGACCGGCAGCAAGTTCAGAGAGGTCAATGCTACGATCTCTCAGAAACAATCCCTCCAGTATTTTGTCATAATCTGGTATTTACTAATCAGCATGCAAGTATTATAGCTCTCCCTCAACTATACTTGCAGGTGAAACATTGCACACACAAGTAAAACATTGCACACACAAGTAAAACATTGCACAGGCATGTACATCACTGTACATGAAGGTAGAACACTTTGCATGCAGGTAGAACACTTTACACGCAGGTAGAACACCGTACATACAGGTAAAACACTGTACTCTGTATATTCTAAGTTATGTTGTTGTGTAACATCAATCCTCCTCCACCTATCTATTACTGTCACTCAATTCTTTGGAAATAATCAATGTTCTTGATAACTGTTGATAGTAATTATAAAGATGCTGACTGTAGCATATTCTACCTGGTAATAGCAAGGCAGCATTGTCTCCTATTGGTCCATAACAGCTATTAGGCTGTTTATATCAAACAGCGGTATATAAACCGTCACCCACTCAGCGTTCCAGCACTCTTCCAGACTGTTTCACAAGGAATGCAACGGCAGAGCATCAGATAATCCTGGAACTTCTCATAGACTTAGACGGTTCTCTAAATCAGAAATCTGAAGAAAACTGGAAGCCTGCAGGAAAACAGAGATAACTGTAATAGCTAGCATCTATTCCTTCTCCACACTGAATTAGGTACGGTTGATTATTATCCCCAATGTGCACGGCATGCATGCACATTTTTTATATCATTTGTATAGATGTGAATATTGAAATAGCTTTAGCAATGCTAGGTTTAAATGTTTACATGCAAATACAGAAACACTTGTGCTGTGGGTGACACATTACAAATGAGCTGAGTAGGGATTGAAACATTTAGTGTTTTATGGAATGACTGGCTAAATGTCTTATTTCTCCTGCGCATTCAATCAGTTCAGGTTTGTTAACTTGAATACTCATGCAATATGCACCATGAAAATTACAGTTTTGCTTCCCACATTCATATATATTTGTACAGCCAAAATTTTGGCAACCATTAATGCTAAAACCCACACAGTAGGCTTCGACTTTTTTTAAAGAAAACTATGGTTCGGCTAGTAAACAAGAAAAGAAAATATATTTTATATAATACATACATGTTACAATGTAGGAGTCACCAAAAATTATTTTTCATGATCAAATCCGATATTAATTATTGCGCCTTACTAAGAATCTCTGCAGCCGTTTGTTTTTTTGTATGACTTTTCCCAATTGGTCTTCAGAACTTAGCATGTATTTCATTGCAGCCTACTGACCTTTTATCTTCGCTGACTTTAGTATGTGCCACAGGAAGAGTTATGACTCTTATTGCCATCAAAAGTACCATTTGTTCCTATCAAGCTTTTAGTTTTAAGCTATGACTATTTGATGTTCCAAGGCTGCTCAGGTGCATGTGTCTAATAATAATAACATGACATTATAATGAACTAGCTAATACTTTATTCGGCAAATACACAAGACCACAAAATGTATTTTAAAGTAAAGCATTGCATTGCATTTTGTAACAGTTTTAGGTAGAGATGAATTCCATACCGATATATGCATTCTTCGTGATTTTGGGAAGCGTTGCAAAACTGATAAGCGGGGGATATGAACACAACTGCACAAAAGCTGACTACGAAAGAGGAGCTCAAGGTTCGGCTTCTACATGCAGTAGCGAACTAGGCGATCGAATTCTACAACATTGCTTTGACATGGGAAAACGGAAACGAGGTGGGTGTGATACCGGATGTAAAATCGTAAAATCTCAACAAATCATTCGTTGATGAGATTAATTACAACAGATTATAGGCATTACATGTAAATAGTCATTTCCGAGCCACATATGTTCTATTTTTTCTGCAAAGAAGTGGAATTACTACTCAATCGCAGATAGACCCACAAGTTTATATTGAGGTGCACTGAGTGCACACTGGCTGACTAAGTGCATTTCCTGTATGTATATGATAAAGTACAAGTTGCCTACTACTTGTAGATATTTCGTCCAATACGATCTCGACTAACCAAAGAGTGAGGCAGAGGATTCTAAACGCTTTTCCGCTACTGAAAAATACTGCTCAGATGAAAGACGACATCTTCCAAAGTCAATCAAAGGCAAATGAGTTTCTCAGTTCTCAGAAACGTGACGATTACTATTATTATCAGGAGGATTCAGTTCTTGAACCTCAGAGCGTCGTGTGCGAGTGCTGTATTCACTGGTGCACTGTACCGGAGATAGACGAATATTGTTGGTCACTCCGAAGAAAGAGATCAGCCAATGAAAATGAGTTAAATATGGACTTCAAAACCTTATTGAACACGCTGACTAATCCTAAACCTCAAGTAAGCAACCTGTTAGAATTAACACAGACCCCGTTTATTAAAGCCTTAGATCATCAAAAATCTATCAACATTGCATCTAAGACTGAGACAAAGCAACTGCCACGTAGAGCTGACAGGTTAAGCAACTTACTAAGAAACAAATCTTAAGACTACAACAAGTATTACATATTAGTGAAATACAAATATAATGTATATTAATTATAATATTGTTATTTTTTGGTTAATTTTAGTTATATTATATTCATTCTCTCATGCTGCATTGAACGACGGTAATTCTTATGAACAAAGTTGCTACATATTATATAATTGCTTCATGGATTAAGAATAATTATAAATAAGTGAATGTAATTAATTTTAACAGCATATAAAGCATATCCTGTTTAGTATCAGTGCGAAAGGAAATGTGATTTGTTTGAAGTCAAATAAAGATATTCGAAAATTGTATCGGTTCATATGAGGCTGCATTTACATGTAATAACCAAATGAAATGTCAGCGTTCAGACTTGGCTTGTCCTGAAAGGAGTCCCTTTTTTATAATACATAATGATTACTACCAGGCACACCTAGCTGAGAGTGATAGCGCACTGTGTAATAAACTCACCGACTTATACTCCTCGGCGTGACCAGCCCCTAGCAGCTCTCACTGCCAGAGAGAGGCCCAGATAACATGGCCTTTTTTTGGCAGGGGTAGAGGAGTTGCCTTGAAGCCATGCTGGCTTGCATGACCCTAAGGACTTGATATGGGAAACAGGAGCAATTGTGGCTGGATGCTCTTCCTAACACCACCGTGACCGGGGTTTGAACCTGGAACCTTCAGCGTGAAAGCTCAGCATTCTAACCCCTAAGCCACGGCTGCTCCCTATAGCGCACTGTGTAATGCTGAATCAAATTAATTGTTATGGCTGCACATGCAATATCCGAATACTAGTATGCCTATGCTTACACGTACAGGAAGTTGTTAAAATAAAAATCTACTACAAAGTTTTCAAAAGAAACTTAATTCCTTTCATTGAACATTTTAGAAAAAGTTTTAATGAATGCAGGTTTTACCCACAAAACAATGTTTGATACTTTTCTGTATATTTTAATCAGCTAAAGTGAATCTTTATACATACATAACATATCCATGTATCATGTGCATATTTATTAAATATACATTTGTACGTTTGTCTGTTTAACTCTCTAGGTCCTAAAGACTTTTAATTTTGACCTGACTTTTTGCCAGTTTATATGAAGTTTGGACAAAACAATCAAAGCTATCCAATATAATCCTTTGGAATCTTTTTGAGTACATCCTGAGCTACAAAATGATATATTGAATAGCTTTGTAGCATTAATAGTTCTCTCTCAGCTAAAGTAAGTTTCTAAATAATGCACCGGGCAGGCGGCAATGGGCGGTAAAGAACTTAATGGGTTAATAGACACCATCTTATAAATAATAAATAATAAAGATTATGTATATTAATCGACTTTTAAACTTGGCTAATCGCAGACTTGACTGAACTCAAGTACAAGTGACATTGTTTGCTCGTTGACAAACCATATTGTAGTATATATTACATACATGTTTCACTTGTCATGGTGACGTACAATGTAGGTCTTCAAACCCTATTTGCATGCATAACTCAATGAGGAAGATACATATTAGATGTCAAAAACTACCTTATAACGCAAGAGTTGGCAATGGATGAAAATAATGCAATATTTCAGTGAATCTTTGTAGTCACTTATGCTGTAAACTAGGTTGTATTCTATGTTGGAAAGTTTATGGAGAACATAACTCCAAATTACCAATTTCACAGTTGTCACCTGTCCGCAGTTGTCACCTGTCTAGTCAGTAGTGCATGACAACTATGAAGAGGTGTTCAGGATCCGAAAGTGCTTGTTAGATTGGCCAAAATTTCCAGTTAAGATTCAGAAGAGAGACTAAAAAGACTTGAGAGATTTGAAGGACTTGAGAGACCTGACTATATCTCACAAGTAGTATATTACAGCACTTGAGGAGCTCTCAGACTATGTTTTCACATTGTAACACTGAGTTTATGATGATTGACTGTTACCTGTGCACTGAGATCACCATCAGGAAACACGTAATGCACAGTATGAGTCAGCATACCTGCAATAGCATGTGTTATTAGGCCTTCAAATATCACAGCTGGTTATGCCAATAAATGCTTGTGCAACCATGGATGGAAAACTCCAAAACTCAGCCCTGGTTTGTCAGTCAAAAAGTACATATTGCTTTATAGTAGTAATTGGAGTCAGGGTTATGAATTAGTGGGCCCAGCGAGATCCATTAATAATAGGAAATCAGTAGGATATTCAACCTTTAGTTTTCTTGTTATGATGAACATTTATTTCTAATTTAGTGCGTGTAGGCTAATAGCATTTAACAAGAACTGTGTTATCTAATAGTTCACGACTCTTAATAATCTATTATAAGCATGTCACAGTAGCATAGAGTGAAAACGCATTTAAATATCCTCAGAGATGATTGGCTAAAAACTCGTTCATTGGTTGACTATATCGTCGCCCCAGCTTAGGATTCTCCTAGGACTAGGTGTACCAAATAATATTGTGATGGTACAGGACATTTGTATACGACTCCAACTCCCGGACGAAACTCCATCGCACCTTAAGTGTTCAGTAGTTGTTATAGCGCTACTCATCTGACACTCACATTCTCATAATTAGTGTTCGTATACTTACCTCAACTGCATTGCATGTCCAAACCATTAATTACTGTCTATATACGTACTTCCATGTGCTCATACTCACTACTTATTCATGTATTATTCCACTATATAACTGTATATAATTGCATGAATGTTACTAAGTCTTTTTAATGCCTTTTATACCCATGTACAGAGGCCCGACCTCTCAGAATCCATTGATATTCATTTTGTACATGAATTGGACCATTATAAGCAACTTTTGTAGAACCCGACCTATTTTGGGTCGGCCGTCGGGCTTCCGGCGGCCATCTTGTTGCGCAACTTCCGGACGACCACACGTCGTCTTTTCCCGACGTCACGTCGGCCGGAAGTCCTTATACTATATAAAGGGCACTGTTTTACTGTTCATTGTCTCAGTCTACAATTGGCTTTCAATAAAGACACATCTATACTTGATACAGAGACTTTCTCTTCCTTTTACTAGGTCATTCGCTTTGCGAACCGCCTACTAGGTCGAACTACTCTCTTTCCTTGTGTAGTCTGAAGGTCGGACTTGAGATCAGATGGGTCGTCTTTGGTAGTATTTGGGCTACTGAGACCGCTCGATCTTTCATGTAATGCGAAGTCCTATTACCACTCATAGGCACTTCATTTCTGGGTCGATAGTCGTCCAAGGACGACCGCACCAAATCACAGAAATCATTACAATATATCAATATTGTTATCGACGAAAAATTTGTTCTATGGTTTAGCCAAAATTAATCGTCATATTATTGTATATACATGCATGTGTTAACGTGATGATATATTATTTGTAAGTACATTACGCTTGCATATAGAAATATAAATATGTACATGATATATGATAGTGTATTTGCCTACAAATCAAAATTCAACCCTGCGTTTTTCATAGAAGCCCTGCTTCATCCAAGTCACTAAGCAATGGTTGCTGCCTCTTTATAATATAAAACTGCATTTTATCTGAACTACAAGCACATGATAACATGAAGGATGCCCGATTATCACCTACTTACATCCACTACGTACAACTCCATCATGTTACTAGATAGTTCAAGTGATACAAAGTCAAGTTATAATATTTTAGATTTGATTAGCATTTGATTCTGGTAGCTGCAGAGTTGCAGGGTTACACTCGGCCAGGCACGTTGTACTATTCAAAACTAAAGTCGCTTTGAAAAGGTGAAAGGTAAAGGGAGTTTCTGTTTAATTTTTATCGAATGAAATTAGTTAAATTGGCTGATGCTAGGAGCTAATGTAGTTAGATAAATTATTTCACTTTTATCGGCATGTACAATTAAAGCTTGCATGCTATCATTATAATGATATGCTATGTGTACATTGTGGTATAGTGATAATTTATTGTTTAGAGAAATTCTAATGAGAGGTAGAATGGTATTATTCTTCTAATTGATGATCTGCTTTCAATTTAAATGATACAATGTATGGACATATAAACTTGATGCAAGCAGCACACAATTTAGACTACTAGTGTTCAATGTTATAACAACCATGCAATAGGATTAATAGAAAGCAGTTCACATTGGCCAGAAGTACAAGATGGGTTTATGTAACATCTGCCTTACTGGGAGCAAACGAGATGACATGGAAAAACTAGGAAGTACAGAGAAAGGTTTGGAGCATGAAAACCAGACATTTCTCCAGAAGTTTGGAATGTTGAGTCGATTTATGATCCCTTTAGTTGTGACACAAATGGTGCCAGACATATCTGAGCAGGTATCAACCTTACACTTATACGAAGCCTGCTTAGTAATTTTATAATACTAGTTTGCAGTGCAACTGTTGCAGACAAATTGATAAAGTCTTCGCTTATATTACTGTAATCACTTGAAGTGTGGAATGTGTCCATAGGCTTCCAGTAAAACAGTCAGGTGTGAAAGATCCTAATAAAATCTCTCTATCAATAGCTTGTGACCTCTAAAGGTGATATTTCTATAATTCTCTCTCTTTCCAGGTAATCAACAGAGGAATCACCTCAATAGCATCTGAGGATATGGTGAACCTATTGGCTAGCTATGGGCTAGCGTTCTACTTCCTACGATTTTTACAGTCAAATGCTAGTAAGTTATTAATAATGTCTACTATTTATATAAACTAAATCAATGCATGACATCCATCTGACATGTACAGGTATGTCACAAGAAATCAGTTGGCAGGTGTTTTTTAATTCCCCTAAATGTTCCACAGCGATTCTAATAGATTACAATATAATTAATGGGTAACACTATCTGCCTGTCTTACTAAAAATGTTGATTATAATCAACATTTATATGCATGTATATATATATACATGTATATATATATACATGCATATACATGTATATACATGTATATACATGTATATGCATGTATATACATGTATATACATGTATATGCATGTATATATATATACATGTATATATATGTATATACATGTATATATATATACATGCATATACATGTATATACATGTATATGCATGTATATATATATACATGTATATGCATGTATATATATATACATGCATATACATGTATATACATGTATATAATACATGTATATATATATACATGCATATACATGTATATACATGTATATTTATATATAAATATACATGTATATGCATGTATATATATATACATGTATATATATATACATGCATATACATGTATATACATGTATATACATGTATATAATACATGTATATATATATACATGCATATACATGCATATACATGTATATTTATATATAAATGTACATGTATATGCATGTATATATATATACATGCATATACATGCATATACATGTATATATATATACATGTATATGCATGTATATAATACATGTATATATATATACATGCATATACATGTATATACATGTATATTTATATATAAATATACATGCAAATGTACCATATTTACTTTGACCTACTAATAGTATAAAATATGAGTATCTAACGTGAGAAGACCGTTTTGAGCGCAGAAAGACAAATCTAGACTCACCAATATGCACCTCTCGTCAACGTACGCCACATTTGCATATACAGCTCCCATATTATATACATGTACAATGTACATGATTGTACATTGTATATAATGTATCAAAAGATGATTTATTAAATATTTTTGGCAGTAAACTGTAAGGTGTCAATTAATAAGGTGTTGGTGGCCGAGTAGTCTAGCGCTGGTCACTCTGGTCTTGCAGCAATGACGCAAGTTATCTGCAAGGATGTGGGTTCGAGTCCTGCCAATGACCTGGAGGTTTTCGTACCGAAGAAAGTTTCCCTCGGTGCCATATCGAACTATAATAATATCCAGCTCTAAGAGCCGCCGTGGTGGTCCCTTGACCTCTGCTATTGGGTAGCCACGTTAAAGAACTGTGTTTGGCGCCACGGATATTATTATTGATAGGGACATGCTCTAACTTCAATTAATGCTTCAAATTATTTCAGCAGTATTTTTGTTTTGGTAAATCAAAATCTGAGCCAGTAGAGCTACATCCCTTTTTATTTACCTGTTAGCCGAGCTGAAACACATTGGTATTGTACTGGTGAAGAGCAAGGCAGATAACATAAGGATCACCATCTTCACAGTGTTTATTGGATTAATACTAACAGGAATACAGCTGCTAATAGGTAAGCGATGCTGTTAAGGCTCATAAGTAATATCAAAGACAGTCTGACGCTAATGACTTTGTAATGCCAATTTGACATCATTGCTTTTTTGATTGACATAAATGATCTTTGATCTCGACAACAACATTGCAATAAAACTCATGACAATGTCATCCTCATTTCTGTTTGCTGTCGATTATCGGCTTCTATTTGATATGCAGACAACTCCAACTGCGCATGTGACTATCATCGCGTGGTCAGTGATTGACCTTAAGGGAGTCAGCAAGGAACCAGTACTAAATTTGTGACAAGACCTTTTTATATGTTGGGGTTTGGGGTAAGGGTGAACAACTTACAAAACAAAAAGAAGGCAATTTCTCTATATGACACATCTTCTTATTGGTCCTGTACTCATTGTATTGGGAACCTGTACTGGTTCATCCAGAAAGGCCGTATTAACCAACTGGTGTAACATTTATAATCTTTATTAGTGCCACACCGTAATTAATGTTGGCCTCTTGCTCTAAAATTTACACATACAAGTTAAAAGTTCGCCAACTACATCAATGTTAATACATAAAACAATATTAAAATACATTGGATTAATACACATAAAATAACACAGATAAAAAGTAATACAGGTACTTACATTGTACATTAAAACATAGACACAGTTTACTTTTTCTCAACCACATTGTCTGAAACACAGTACTTTACTGCTTAAAGCCAGCTTTCCCAGATACATGCTGGGCCAAGCACAGCTAGCCAGCTGGTCAGGCTATATAGCCTGACACACTCATTTCTGGCTAGAGAAGTCAGTTAAAACTCTTGTATGTAGCCATTTGCATTCCGTTTAATTTACTTAGATATTCAAAGCGCTTCAAAGAATCAAAAATGATATTTTTTGTTCAACTTTTGCACGAAAATTGGAGCAAACCTGTATTTAGAAGCCTCACATTATATTTATATAAAGTAATATATAAAATAAAAACATAGATAATCACTGTTAGCCTATTATTCTTCCATGAATATTTTTCTTTTCCACTCAGCATATGCATCCACTAACTTATTTTTCATGCACGTGTAAGTGTATTTAAACTGTTTGTTTACTGTTTGTTTGCATTTCCAGGATTAACTGTAATAGGCACATGGCTTATAAGAGATGTTCATAGACAAAGTGAAGATGTCTCAGAGACCACTTGTCAGATCCTTATATATCTAAGCCCTTCTCTTCTACTAGACAGCATCGTAAGTGTATCATTTCCAATACTTTATAGCAAGTTTGCAGTTGTGTGGATGGACAGTAGTATACTTGACTGAATCTGCTATGCTAGTGTGGACTGGTCCCTGCTCTTTGAGGTTGGAGAGAGTCGGTGTTCTAGGTCTAGTTTTGCCTGTAGTTCGGCGCTAATCTTCACTTTGTTGCTTTCTAAAGAGATTGGTAATGGAAAGGATCAATAAGTTTGGATTTCTGTTAGCCAATAGTTTTTATCCCACAGAGCTGACTAACCAAATGGTTTGACTGTCTACGGTATATGCAGAATAGTAATTATCCCCCTTGATCAAATTGAGCTTTTACTCAAACACGTAGCCTCCGTCTTTCCACGTTAACATCTTGTTTATTTCCTCTGACAATGATGAATGGATAGTTATTTAAATAGAAGGAAAAAAACTAAACAGAATGCTTCTAGCACAACATTTTATAAGTTCATGTGAAATAGTATGCAGTATCAATAATACTAATAATATGTAAAATAAAGTTGTGACAGTGAGCCAATAGTTGGTATATAGTATATCCTCTATGCTGCAATAAGAGTAAAGAAGCTCTGTTACTTACCACAATAGCATATCCACCACGACTGTCTGTTGAATAGAAAAAGGTACTCTCCAAATATTGTGATGGTACAGGACATTTGTATACGACCCCAACTCCCGGACGAAGCTCCATCGCACCTTAAGTGCCTAGTAGTTGTTACAGCACTACTCACCTGACACTAACATTCTCATAATTAGTGTTCGTATACTCACCTTTACCTGCATTGCATGTTCAAACCACTTAATTACCGTCTATATGCGTGTCTCCATGTGTTTATACCCATTTCCTATTCATGTATTTTACTATATGTTATTGTACATAGCTACATGGTTATTACTAAGTCTTTTTAATGCCTTTTATACCCATGTACAGAGGCCCGACCTCTCAGAATCCATTGATATTCATTTTGTACATGAATTGGACCATTATAAGCAACTTTTGTAGAACCCGACCTATTTTGGGTCGGCCGTCGGGCTTCCGGCGGCCATCTTGTTGCGCAACTTCCGGACGACCACACGTCGTCTTTTCCCGACGTCACGTCGGCCGGAAGTCCTTATACTATATAAAGGGCACTGTTTTACTGTTCATTGTCTCAGTCTTCACTTGGCTTTCAATAAAGACACATCTATACTTGATACAGAGACTTTCACTTCCTTTTGCCAGGTCATTCGCCTTGCGAACTGCCTACTAGGTCGGATCACTCTCTTTCATTGTATAGTCTGAAGGTCGGACTTGAGATCAGATGGGTCGTCTTTGGTAGTATTTGGGCTACTGAGACCGCTCGATCTTTCATGTAATGCGAAGTCCTATTACCACTCATAGGCACTTCATTTCTGGGTCGATAGTCGTCCAAGGACGACCGCACCAAAACACAGAAACCATTACAATATTATATACATGTATTCTTGATTTCACTTTTTACTGTAATTGTAGGCCAACTATTATGAAGGGGCTTTGATATCAAAGAAATTTACTTTGTATGCTGGAATTGCTAAGCTGGCCGACTTTGGGTTACAAGTGAGTTGTAACTAACATACAAGTCATGCAATATACATGTATACAATGCAATTATAAGTACAGTACATGACTACATGTACGGAATGTACATATTGCACCTGTATATGGATTATTTTAGTACAAGGGAATTAAAATGGTGATCTTGCTTGTCTAATTCTACACAAACTATGCAGGAAATACATCCCATGATTCTACTATCACTATCACTTTAACACTGAATTTCTGAGTCTACTCTATGAGGTGCTCAAACACTTCAGTACAACTAGAAATAACTCAGCCCTCTCGCTTACCAATTAAAACACTCGGCTATCTCTCATCCATGCTGTACTTTTCTATTTTAGGCGTCGTTTGTAGCAGTTCTGCTGTTTACTAGTACAAGAACAGAGCCTGTGTTTGTTCCAGTCTTTTCCTTTTATGCTGGAATTATTGGTAGACTAATCCTTGATGTGGGATTCTGGTATGTTCTTGTGAGAAGACAACTTCCAAAAGAGAGTGAGGTACCTATACTTATATATTTATAGATATGCATGCATTGACCACATGATGTGCTACGAGAGTACTACTGCTACTTTCGACTGTTTTCTGACCACTGTAGTTCTATGGCAGATTCTTGTTTGCGGGTGACAGCGATGGGTACAAATGAATGTTGAGTACAAAAAATTTTGTAGTACATATAAATTGTGTAAATTGCTAAATATTGCTAAGTGAAAATTATAAATCCACATGGATGAATATTTTTGCCTGAACGATTTGTATTCAACCGTTCAGTGCAAATTTCTTATGTAAAACTATTTATTCATGTGGCAACTTATATTATTGAATAAGTGATTTATATAATTCCCACCTTTGCAGCTAAAACTAAGTTGTGCTACTTTTATTACAAAATATAATATCACTTCTCCAACGTCAACTGTGTGGCGATATACGGTCATTATAGAAACCATGTGGTGGTACATATATGGCGATTGTAGAAACCACTAAGGGTCGCTAAGGCAGCATGGTTCTGGCTGCCTATTGCATTGGTTCGATCTGCACAGATGGTTGCTTACCCTGTAATAAACTTAGCTGTATCCAGGTACCTGGTCGCTACTGCTGACGAAGAGACTGCTGCCAAGGTAGGTGAGAAAATGTTGGTATGGCTAGAATTTGCCACTGGTTTTTTTTATCAAGTTAAACGAATAATATGCAGTGCATACTAAAGGTCATACAATGAGTTCAATCAACACTAGTGATATTCAAGTAAGTTTAGTTTTCACATTGATGTGTCAGGACCCAGCTCTTAGCTACTTATACTCTGTCAATATTTTAATTTTCGATCAAATTTTATTAGTAAGTATTTGTGAAGTTGCAGAAAAAACTGTAGCTCACTTTCTTTGTTGTAGCTTTTCATTTAATGACTCCAATATAGGAATTACAGCAAATTATTATTCTGTAAACTTATCCTCTTCCCTAATAGGCTGTTGCAGTTCTAACTGCGAGTTACCCTATTAGTCGGATTACGTACTCGTGGCTTAGTGACCTTCGAACTGTAGCTCCGACCTTCCGAGTCAAAACAGAGCACCATGAGAAGTTCTCCATGAAAGTAAGACTTTGATGCAAATCTCTATTTTTTCTATACATGTAAATGATGTATTAGAATACCTCTTTTTCACTTGAAAATGAGGGGACAACTCTAAAATACAAACTGCTACTCACAGTTTCTGTAAGGGAATAAGATACACATTACAAGTTATGATGATGTTATAACAGAACTCTCTAATGTGCCTCCCAAAGATCACTTATTTTTGCAGGTGTTGACAATATACTCTTTCCTGTGTACTGCTGCCTCGGTCATCAGCAGCGTCATCCTATTTGTTACTCCTGGAGTTGCCTTCTTTATTATGAACACAATCATAGGATTAAATGAAGAACTCTCTACACTGTCTCTCCTTCCTTTACAGATTTCTATAGTAATAGCTCTTTGCGGTGAGTTCTCCTTTCTATATTCCGCACAGATCATTGGGTATCTAACTAGTAACTCCCAATACAAAAGTACACTACGGGGAAATTAGACTCAGCTCTTACATGTATGGTCACTGGGAAAACTTGTAGGTTTAGCAGGGCATTGTGCTTACATAAAATATTCCAGCTCACCATTGAACTAAAGTAAATAATATTGCCAGATCACTAAATGACTGGAAATGGGAGTTGTCTTATATCTAACCATGGTATATGTCTGAAAACTCTTTGAGAATACAGTAATTTGTTTTCATCGGCAATGTTACAGTTGGAGTAAGGGCTCACTTCTCTGGAATACTAATCATGCAGAAAAAGACTGTGTACCTGACTCCTGGAGCAATACTTCGGGTAGGGGCAATAGTCCTCTTTGTGTCTGTTCTTCCACAAACTGGGTAAGTCTCATGTTTAGCACTGCGTGCTTAACACAACATGATCCTTGCGCTTTAAGCACCCTCCAACTCTTTGTTCCAATAGATACATCCTGAAGATACAACTTGAAGATACTATGCTTTACATGTCCCTAGAGACAAGACCATCATCCACATGACTTGTGTAGATAAGCTATTAACCAATGTGCCAGAAGATTGAACCTTTGCTAAACTACAGTGTTGTGATATACATGTACATTACAGGCTGGGAATAACAGAAAATAATTTATTCTTATGTGCAAATGTAACATAACCAAACTGCGCGGTCCTATTAAAATATATTAATTAAAAAGTTCACATACATGGTATTCAATATAATATAACAATATACATGTATTACATAAATTTCAATATATTGGTATATTGAAATCTATGTAATATATGTTGTATTCTTGCATGATGTACACGCGTACTACTGTTCTGTGTTCATTCCCAGGTTATCTGGGCCAGTTCTTGGTATGACAACCATATCTCTAGGCTTCTTGGTGGAAACCTTGTTTGCTGTGATAGCTGCAGTGATTTCCAAGTTTCAGGTCAGAATTGGCTAACAGTTCCTTACCATAACACCATAATTATGTTTTGAATGTTTTTTTTTAGATTGTAAGTACAGCTGTATATCCTTAGTTGGATGTTGGTTGACAATATACATGCACATGTAGCCGTCATGCACATGTTGCCAATGAGAACCATCTAATTAGGGTGATAAATACTTACTGATAACCAAATGTATTTCTTGCACAGAGTACATATTTAGCTGGTACATTATTAGATTACAATCATGTAGTTCAAGCTCTCTCTTTTTTAATATCTTTCTGCAACTTCACCTTATTGCTACCACTATGTAGAGTTTTTTCTGAGATATACTTCCTTTAAGTAGTCCCAGGGACAGGGAGGATATTACAACATGGGCACTAATAAGCTATCGATCATAATTGGAAGTTGTCCGCTCTCAGTTTCCATTATTAGTACCCACTATGACTGCCCCCACACTCGTAGCATACAGATAGGTGCTACAAAAGATATATACTTTTAGTATAATGTAGAGCTACATACTCTAGGACATACAATTATAGATAGCCTTAGTTCAGTACATGTGTATATGCATAATTTATGTTGGAACTCTTGCAGAGTCGTCTGTGTGCTAGGAAAGAAGTACCAATGGAGAAAATATCTGACGAAGAAGACAAATATGACTACATAACCGAATTGTAAAATAGCGGAGATAATAAACCAGAGTGTTTTGGAGCTACGTAATTACAAGTCTATCAACATGCAGTACTAGCACAATCATGTAGTCGCAATTTTCAGAATTTGATTTTGGTTCATCAAATTATAAAATTTATTATGCATTTATTCGTCTTGTTATAAAAATTGGTATTTCTTTGATTTATTATTTATTTACAACATATTTGTTATATACACAGATAGGTGCTTATAAGTATTATTGATCATAATTAGAAGTTGTCCTCTCTCAATTTATGTTCCTCACAAACTAGCAAAACACAAATAGAGATAAAACAACTCCTAATTATGGTCGACTGCAGAGATGGAGTCCAGAAGAGGGTTATCCTATGTAGGGCAGTCAAACCCGAGCACCAACACCCGTCCCAAATGATGCTGAATACAATGCTAGATAATAATATTAATTTTTAATAACAATATTAAAAGCAGTGTAATCTAGTAAAATTATTATGTTAATTTAGAATTATTTAAGGAATTTTGAGACTCTGCATCTTTTTATGATGTCAGCAGTTTGTGTGTATGGCTTTATTTTCTAACGGCACAATTTTGAAAACTGCCATTCAAACTAACAAATCAACTGAGAAAGTAGTTTATCGATAAATACTGCAAATGTTCAGCCCAATTCACATGGACTCAGGTAAGATTTAGCTTCAACCAATCATATCAGTTCGATGACTTAGCTCCAACCAATCATACTAGTTCGATGACTTAGTTCCAATTAATCATAGCCCTTCATTAATCAAAGTTTCCCACCTTTGTGGGAATTTATGACACTTGCCAATATGCTCAATCCTCTTACTTCTTGGTTCACTCTTGTATCTTGTAACTATTATTATAGCCTATACTCTGCATTTTATACATGGTGTAAGGGTTAGGGCCATCCTCATCCCGCTAGCCCTTCTCCTTTTTCAATGTCTATAATATATAGTCTAGGGAGCAGCCGTGGCTTAGGGGTTGGAATGCTGAGCTTTCATGCTGAAGGTTCCAGGTTCGAATCCTGGTCACGGTGGTGTTAGGAAGAGCATCCAGCCACAATTGCTCCTGTGCCCCAATAGTCCTTGGGGTCATGCAAAGCATGGCTTCAAGGCAACTCCTCTACCCCTGCCAAAAAAAGGCCATGTCATCTGGGCCTTTTCTCACAGGAAGTTGGTCAGCACTGGCACCTGGCAGTGCAAACTGCTAGAGGCTGTGAGTTTTTATAATATTATATAGTCTCAATTCTTGACACAATCATTTTATGTTCAATCTTAGCAACGAGCATAAGAGTCGACACTTTAAAGTTGTCCTCTCTTTTATGCTATTAGTTTTCAGAGAGGAAACAACTTCTACATGTAGTAGTGCAGTTTAGAGGAAAGGGCCTTGAAAGATTTTCTCTAAGGTAGAAAACAATGCGTAAGCCTATACCTTATGCAATTAATATTCAGCATAAGAATACTTCCAGTAACAAACTGTTCAAGCGACATTACTATACCAAATTTTTGAATGTACCATAGATGCTTTTTTAAACGCAGCAACCTAGCTGTGGTATAAAGACTGTCTGTATACATGTACATGTAGCTAAAGCACTCAATATGTTCAAATTCCCACCAGTTGAGACTGATTACATGCAGCAATTATTTGCTAATTACTGAGTAACTACAATATTTGTTGCGGATTCGATTAATGACTTTTTAATAATATTGTGCTTGAATGCTAAATATTTTTTTAAAATTTTAAGAATGGGAAAAATGAGCTAAAAGCCATACTAGTGCAGCAAATTATGCAAAAAAATATTTTACATAAAAAATATGTTATTAGAAATGTTAAAAACAAGCAATTTACTAAAAATATTTGCTTGGAATAATTATGGGAGTTTTCTTGCCTCTTCACAGTACCCCGCAACAAAGTTTACCAGTCCTATAAGACAACATGGGATGGACAAATTTGGAGCACATATTTATATTAAAAGGAAACACTAGTTTGTAACCTGTATTAAGTAATTGAATAAATAGTCAGTGCCTGGTCCCAATAGGGTAGCGTATTATTTCTTAAATTCATATAAATCAACAACAGGTGACACATGCATGTACATTGTATAATATAATATTATATATTATGTGTATAATGTACATGCAGTCGCCCTGAAAATCATCTTTATTGAACACATGTTAGTGCCATAGAATTATAGTATCTAAATTTCAATAGATCTAGAGTTAAACTTAGTTTCAATGCTCGGTGACTGACAATATTAAAGGGGTGTGTTTGCATTGACCAATGGGAGATTCAAAATTTACATTTATGTGAACATGATCATCTGGTAGACTGTAGGCTTATGATTGTGATGGTTGCTGGGTGAGCCTAATTGATTTTTATTATGGCATAAAATTCTGAAGGCTATCTGGTTTCTATAGCATTCACTTATTGTTTGCATTGTTAACCTATTATCCCTGTAAGTCACAGTGTTCCACCCAACTACTGTTGGCCTTCAAATATAACTTGTCCACCAACCTACTAATGCAGCCTATACCATGTAATAAGCTTTAAGTTCTAAAAAACATTTGGTGACATGACTTCCTTTTCTGGTATTGTTGCATAGTAGATTCCATATACATACGGTAATATTATAACAAGTGGATGCTATACAGTATACAGTATTACTGCAAAGTGTAGCTAGATAAGGAGGAAGGTCAATGCCCTTTTGAACATCAACCCAAATATCAATTTTTATCATAAATTTCATAGTGATTCATTGTAAGTATGTGAATGCTAGTGAATACTCGGATAGTTGTACGTGAGTAGACAAACTGTTGAGCGTGAGTGGACTAACTGTTGACTGAGTACTTATAAATTGGTCAGTCTATGTGCTTCTTACTCCGTTTCATGATTTAGTCTAGATCAATACCCAACGAAAATTCATGAATATTAAAATAGGACCACGATAATGTGGTCTATAATTAAAATTAATTAAATTTTTAGTTCTAAAAAAGAAAATTCTTCCCCAAACTTTGAGTAAGACTCACAGCTTATCAGCTCAGTCCATCAGCCCAGGCTACTGTCACAGTGATTGTACTTGTAGAAGGATATGCAAGGAAATATGCTGATATATAAAGTGGTGTTTATTCTGTACATTATAATTATATCCTACACAACTACATGTACACCCTACTAGGAATTTTAATGTCATATTTAGTATTGTTCCATCATATTTGTTTGTTTTTTTCTCTGGTTACATAAACTTGTGATGAGTCATCTATTGTTCTGGTTTGGATTCTCTTTATTTCACCGGATCATAACTTACTATTCTTTTTTTAGATCTCCAGTTAGGGGGCGGTGCTTAGCCTGAAATCTCAATTTCTTAGCTTCCTAGAGATGCTTATAAGCTGGTAAGTAATAGCGATTTTTAGCCTTTGGTTCCAGTATAGTGGTCAGTCACTAGAGCCCAAGCTACATGTATGTATGTAATGAAACCTAGACTAAGCAACAAGCAGCACTTATACAATACAGGACCATTCCTAAGCTGAGTTGCAAGTTCTTTTGTGAATAAAAAATCTGTGAAATAGCCACTGCTGATGATCTAAAAGATAATGTAACATACAAGAGTAGAGTTTGTCAAACACAATAAATTGTTAACAATAAAAATTAAAATAGAACTACATCTCAACTACAGGCTGGCTAGTTATATTTATGTGTACATGAGACCATTTTAGAATAGGATATTTCATCATTATTACAAATAATTGTTGGAAAACAAAGTTTCCACAATTTCCTTTGACTCATCCTTTTAACAATGATTTCAATTCATTTACATAAAGTCATGTGTTGGGGGAGGTACTAATGTTCCCTACAGAGAGTCAAGGTCAAATTCCAAATATTTTTGCACAATATAACTGGTATCTAATAGGCCTACATTTATCCATACATGAAATACCAGGAAGTCTGAATAGAGAGGAGGCAGTTCTATTATTAGCCATACCTACTCAAAACCCAATCACAGTTATCTTGGTACACAAGTAGGTAAAGTACATGTTATTTAGCATGCTACTAGAGTACTTTGTCAGTGCAAATAGATGTAGCTCATGAAAGCGAAAAAAAAGCAAATTATATTGTGTATACAACTGCATAAATTGTACAGCTAGTTGTCAATTTGGAGTTATCTGTTCGTTGAATTGGATTACCAGGTAGCGACATGGACATTGTATTATAATATTGTTTAGGATTATAAATAGATATACAGTAGGATAAACGGCAATTATAATTATCTGTTTTATCAAAAGTCGTATGACTTGCATTGTTATGAAGGAGAGATGAAGCATGCAAAATCTTTCAACACACGATATGTAAAACAGGTCTAGTAGAATTGATGAAGAAATTTTTTTCGTATATTGACATGCATGTATTCTATCAACGTGTTAGCATTTTTTGGAAGTTATATAAATGTAGTCCAGACTAGGTCGAGGGTTGCAGTTAAGTGCGTGAACCTAAACACCCCACAACAACCCAGCAACATAATTACTTTCTTAAAACATCAATTATTTGAAAGCCTCGGTTATTCAACCTACAAAAACATTTTGCTGGGGTCATAAGGGGAAGCCCCAACCTCTGAAATCTATATTGCAGAATGAAGCTATTTCTTGTGGTAATCACAGTAAAACTACTTCACTGTTGAGGTTTTACAGCCAATCTGGGCAACAACATACTGTGGTGTTGATAATTTGTACAAGAATTTTTTTTTTGTGTAACAATCTTAATAGCCTTCAACCTTTTAAATACCTGAATATAACACTGACACCACACCATACTTGCACTTGCAAGCAGCTCTTATGCAATACTATTCCATGAGTAAATCATCTGCTTGATAAATACACAAAATAGTATTTTACAATTAAAGACATTTGTATTGTTGACGATATTGTGAACAATGATTGTCTACCATATTAATGGATAAATTAACAGACATTCAAGACTTGCTGTTAAAAACTTAAAATAATTATTTATTTAGGTCTTTGTACACTTGAAAAATATATACAGTAAAATCCAAATTATAATGACTACCTTGGAAACAGAATAAATAAAATTGATAATGGAAATTGTGCCGATATAATTATTAGATAATAATATCATGGCTGTCAAACACTACTGACAAGCACTCGATAGTGAGATTGCAACCACACCTAATATAGAGAGGACGTTAGAAGAATTATATAATACCAGAGATTTTCTCAATACTAAAGTCATGTGCTACTACAGCCTAATTTTAACATTACAATCAGAAAATACATGTACAAGTAGTGCCATTTAAAATGGGTCTCGTAGAGGAAGTAAGGTATAAATATAGCTGCACTTGAAACTAACCTGTCTACTAGGTAGACAATACATTATAGAGAAAGGAACTATCACATTAAGATTTAATACCAGGCAGTAATACCAGAATGGTGGGATAAATGTCAAATCTACTATGATGAGCCTACTTCAGAGCCACCACCATCGTAAAGTTCACAGTCAGGATCCAATTGGCATGCTTTTCGAGCCTGGTTGGTGATTGTGGTTGCGATTAGCTGACCAATGACTGTACGCCTCGCTCGTAGGTTGCTGATACTTCTGCGAACTCGTGTTGGGGCTACTGTAGGCCTACCGAACCTCTTGCCAAGTCTTGAATACAAATTTCTGAATTTTCCATGTTTTCGCAAGTGAGGGAAGTCCAAGGAATTGGGAGCAAAAGAAGTTTTTAAATCGTCAAACAAACTTTTCTTTTCTATACCACTGTTAGAGTCAGTTGCAGTACTTTCCATTTCTAGTATTGTTTTCTCTAAATCACACTTTGTCGGATTGTCAATGCACATTCGAAGACCGTGAAGTATTCGGTAGATCTGATGTCTGTTAAAACCAAGTCGGTGAAGCTCTCGATGTGCGGGAATTTCTATGTTCTCCACATCTGAACAGATCTTTTGGCGAGTGGAACAGAACTTTAATAGCTTGTGGAGATTCAGAATATCAGAAAGTACTTCTTCTGAGAGCATTGGTTCATTTTTTCCCAATTCTGCAGATATGAAATAAGCTTATATTATGATTCTACATTACTGCCAATGTGGGTGGTACTACGTAATATGAATTTAATAGGTGTAACACTGTATCTGCACTCCAGTGGCCAGGACTGGAATGCTGGAATAATAATGTTATAGTAAATGAGGTACTAGCTAACACATACATTTATGTCACTTTGTTGTTATAGAGACAAATCTAGTTGGCCAGTTGTGGCTCTCAAATGGAGAATAGTGGTTTCTTACCAGGCACCAATTTATTAATGTAACCACATAGAAAAAATGCTAGTAAGCCCTAATGTGTTATCATTCCACAAATCTAGCAAACAATATAAAGCTAACATTATTACATGGACAGTAATATTTGTAGATGATCAGTCTCAAGTGTTAATCTTTTGCTGCACACTATATGGTTATTGCTGAGTGGATTTAGTAATAACAGTGAGCCATCCATTGGTTAGCATAACAGCTACTGACTAGTGCTGACTAGAGCTGACTAGTGTTGACCTACCTGAGCTAAGAGGTCTTGCTAATAGGAGATCCACTAGACAGCCTAATGTCATAAGTAAGCAGTAGTAGTATTGCCAACACATCTTTAATTACCAGTGTTTTCTATTTATCTACCTGCAAAAAAGCAACAAAACTCAGGTAGAAACAATCATAATATACAATGTACGGTAGTAGGTCTGCAATTAAAATAAACACAATCATTTGCAAACATCCTGCTACATGTCTAGTCACATAATTATTATGCTCTGTGACTTTTCAAGCAAAACTTTGTGTGGTATTGCAATAGTCCTGGTAATATTACATCCAAGAAAACGGCCCCAATATCAGTTCAATGACTTGCAAAATGCAGGCTACATAAGGAATTATATATTTTTAATACTGGTATGTTTGCAGCCTGCTGTTTAGACACCAATGAGCTCTACTAATAAATGAATGTAGCAGCATAACTTCCATTGCATTCGCATTCCTTATCTAAAATTCTTTTTTGTTAATAACGGCTATTAAAGCACAATGTGATTACGAGCATACCCCTATACAGCAGGTTACAAGTTTGTACTAACTAAAATAATAATTAGCTAAAAATATGAATGCAGTATGCAGTGATATTTGCAGATATATCATTGTTACTAAAACATGAAATACTGTAAGTAACCTTCTAACTTACTGAATAAGATCAGAGCCAAGTATTTATTCTTTAGAAGTATTAATACTTTTCCAACCCTTCTAAGTTATGCAAACAATGTTAGCTAATTGACAATCAGCTGATATGGGATGAGTTAGGCTGAGCATTCGTTTATATATGAACTTAGTGACAGAGCCGGCATTATGACACCACGAGGAAACAGCTGGCTGTGATTGTATTGGCTAGTGAGTTGAGCACACCTCCCCACTAATCAACCGTGACTGATGTACCCACAATCACTTTTGCAACTAGTTTTGCTACTTTTGCAATCTAGCCACAGAATATTTTTAGTAATTTGTTGATTTGTATCAGCAACCTAAAATACTTGTTTATGTATATTTGATATTATTTACTTTGAAAAATATTTAGTTACGTGTGCCTGTATAGGATCTCAATCACCACACAAGAATGTCTAAAGTAACACTTTGTACTTGTACCAGTAAACTATCTGAGAAATGCATACCTTACTAGTGTACAACATATCCTTGTATCAAGTAAAGCGTAGAGCTGTTATTATGGCACAGGCTATTTATTACACATGTATATATTTATACATTCTATATTATTATCAATATTTGACATGTATTTTAGTTCTGATCACTGAACAAAGTTTTACTTTAGTGATATTCTTTCCAAGACTCCAATGTCTGTTAGTTAAGTAAAATGAATATGACAGGGACAGTAACAGAAAACCCAATGTACATGGGTATCCGTTAGCATGCAATAAAATCTTTAGTAAAATGATAACATTAATTATAATCTATGATTAAGACAGAAAAATGCAAGAAATTGGCAAAAGATCACCGCTTAACTGGAAGTTGCGCTTTAATATTATTACAATAGGCTACATGGCAAACAAACAGAACACGGAGCTAGAAATATGGTGCTACAGTTACAGTGAAGAGTAAAGACAATCTTAGGTAATCCATTTTTTTCCCTAAAAGTATTTTTTCTCAGACCATTAAATTTGTGACAGCAAGTCGTGGAGACTACAGCCTTGTGTCATGCTTCTACGTACACCCAGTTGTTAGCCTTTGCTCCTGCTACATTTTTACAACTCTACGTATAGTACCTGTATTTCTCGCCGATGTCATGGAACCGTCTTAAGGATTTATCCTAAGGCTAAACTATTTACAGATGGCATGAACTTGGCAGTTACAAAACCATGTTTTAGACTTCTGCACTCCATTTAAAATAACAAATAACATGTACAAGAGTTTTTGCAACTGATAAGCGATATTTAATTGTTGCTAAATGTAGCTAGTATCTGGACTGATGTAATTAATAACTCTTTAGCGTGCTCAGTACTTGATACAACATAGCGCTAGGAATAACAGTGTTAGACTACATCTATATCCTCTATTGACCATCTTGTAAGAATAACAACTAAACTGATGCTCTTTGCCTACTTCAATTGCTGCCTTATTGAAGAACTAATGCTATCCTATTTAGCATGTTTACAGCAAATAAGCAGTTGAGTTATTTTTATTGAGGAAGGGATATATTTAGCTACTACCTGGTGTAAAAAATTGTGATGACTGTTTTTTGCCAATTCTGTTCTAATGCTTGAATTCCTAACCACAGATTCTAAAGAGGATTTCAACTACTAAGTGTAAAAAACTTACCAATTTTACTTCCCGCTATTAATCCCAGGTAAGAAAGCAAAGATCTAAATAGAGCTGCATTTTTTCTAATTTGGGGTGGAGAAGGCACTTCACCAATGGCAAAGTTATTGAAGTAGCACAGGAGCATTATAAGGTTGGATGCCCTTCCTAACACCACCAATGACCTTCATGGGAATCGAACCTGGGACTCCCACATGAAAGTCCAGAGCCCTTACCACTAGGCCACGGCAGCTCCATTTTCACCTACCAAGACTATGTAACCAGTTGGAAATCATACAGTAATTGCATGAAATCGTGGTGCTGTCTCTACAATATATCCCCTACGTATAATTCAGCCTACAAAGTTCTGCAGGTATAGAATTATGTAAGCTAAAATACTGCTTAGTTTTTTTCATTAATCTCTGCTAGTTCACTGAAGTGTTGTACTCTGAATGGTGATCGTTACTGTTAGGTATTTAGTCTGTCAATGATGTAGCAATTTTGTTAGAGCAAAAGCATGTCACAGTAAGACTGGCTTTGGTGGGTCCACAGAGCCTGCTAATATAATGATTACCAAGTAAACAAACAGCACTTCTCCATAGTAATCTATAATTTCAATCTATGTTCTTTCCTCATTGTTTTTTCGAATAGGGGATTTAACTTTCCCCTTCCTAAATATTAATTTGGCATTAATATTGTGATTCCCATCAACATTATTTATGTACACTTATGTCATAGTTGGTCAACATTGGGGAGGCTCAGAGATGATGGCCCAATAACATCTACGTTTGAAGAGCAGCACTCTATAGTATGTATTTGCACCGGTTACCAACAGAGGCACTTGGGGCACTGTAATATTTTAATTCCTTGTATTTTAAGCCTAAACAACCTTTTCAAACAGTAAGTGATAATATGGCTAAACCAGTGAGAAATAGCAATCATTTCAAATTGAAAAATTAGTCTGCACTTTTTTACCACTAGACAGTGTGAACTTTAGATAAGTAGGGCTGCGAATAACTAAATAATTATAATCCAGTAGAGGGGTCACTGCAACAGCTGTATACAGTATATTAATAGATAGTCTAACATGTTATATTTGCATAATTATTTAATTTAGGATTATTAGGTATTTAAATTTCACAATTCTGGATTATAAAACATAATACTATATATATATATAGCAGACAGTCTGTTACATGTATGTAAACAATTGCATATTAATCCATACTTTGTGGTAAGTAAACCCCCCTACAGGTAAATAATTAAGCTATTAGTGCTAATAGTATTAATATTTAGAAACAAACCACAAGGGTAGACCTATATAGTTATACAACATCTCTCTCAGGGTAATCCTCAATGTCAAATAGAGGCTAGGGTAGTGTGATGACCTTGTTGAGATTAACAGATTCAACTTCTCAGCTGTAGGTCTCTAATTTGATACAGAATTCAACGGCAGGAAGTTATAAACTTGTGCTGGACGGGCTCTGCCAGGAAAATAATATGTTTGCAACACTTGTCGCTAGATTTATTTAACAAAATCAACTTATTAGTTTCACTGAACTCTTGAGGTATTCGATTTCAATTTATCAATAATTGTCAAAGCAACAGAATGTTTCAATAAATTCAGTTTTAGTGCCCTAGATGAACTTGGCATTTGAAAATAAAGGTTAACTTTGTTCAAACATTAGAGGCATTCTTGCTAAGGTATATTTATACCAGTAACCATTTAAACAATCTACCCACCTATATCAAATGTCATTAGCTGTTCATTTTGATGGCTATCTACAAAGTTTGACAAAATATATCTTTGTTGTCTGTTTGACTTAAGTTGTCTGAAGAGCTCCGGGGTTATCTCTAAGGTCAGAATGGTACAACATGAGGCACCAAATTTAGCAGCAATCTCTGAGATGCAGTTCATATTTCTAGAAACTTCTAAAGCTGTTGCAAAGTTTTGTCTGAAAGGGTCACGGACTTTGGGAATATTTGAGCGGTGACCTCATCAATGTGACTACCCAACAGCCAATCACCATCTATTTCAAGGCATTTAATTTTGTCATCAATAAAACTCTGCCAAACTAAACCTGATATTTCCAGTTTTAATTCCTCTTTCGAAATACCAGTACAAGTCGGCAACTTCTGCAACTTCAAATTGTCACATGACCATTTCCATTCTTCTCATTCTTCCAACAGTCACGTAGCGCACCGGCCTACCTCCCCCTACCTGTCTCTCTAAACCTACTACTACTAGCCTTAGGGTAGAGAATAGAACTAACCAGTTTGGATTAAAACTCAGGCCAGCTAAAGCTGTCATCTCACGTTGGTTCTTAGATCAGCTGTTCTGATGGGTGAGGATGTTGCTAGTGACAATTTGATGTCTAATGAATGTGGCTATAACAATAGGACATTGCATGCCACCAGCATATTCATCTAATGCAGTTTATAGCAAAACATGCTACATGCTTTATGGCATGCAATCACCTTGCAGGCATAGTCATGGACATGTCAACCAGCCATGAGGTGTTCATCAGCTAGTAAATTCAATTATGGAATTATGTTGAAATTCATAATTTATTATTCTTGTAAAGGATAGTTTGAGCGTGATTATAAGTTAGTGTGCTTATTTTTATACCTGGTTGCTGAGAGATGGGTCTATTGTAACTCCGCACCTAATCAGCACGGAGGTTTTACCATCCTTCACAATACCAACCAGTTCTTGGTACCAGATAATCTTCTTATTTCAACTATTTATGATCATGCAAAATAACACAATCACCTTTTCTAAACATTCAATTTGGTTGTTGATTTCTGCAGGACGTCGGAAGTTTGTATTGTGTACTGGTTACGTATTAGAATGGTATAACGAGCAGTTATTTCATTCACCATGCATGTAATTTCCTGTCTGCATAAATTAAGTGTGCCGGTACCGGCATAAGCGCATAACCAAATACTGAAGTGATGAATCTATTCATTTGTACAGTTTACCGGTTTCACATGATGTCATTTTATTTTCGACAATAAATAGTGATGTATGTATCAGTATAATGTACATGTACTTGCATCTCATAGTCTTACAGATAAATAAGTGAAGTAACAATATGTTGTATGTGCAGTGTACACAAAATTTACAAATAATTAACAACATAACATTTAAATAATACAGATATAACACTGGTGTCTCTTTAAAATTAAATAATTAATAATGCAACTATATTATAGCACCTTGGCTTGGCCCCAGATTAGATAGGTCAGCGTTTTAACTGAAATATAAACATCTATTTAATTACACTTTGGTACAAGAATTAACCAACCCATTGCCTCTTTTCAACAGAAGCTTGGGCTAAATCCTGATTAAAATAGAAATATTAGGGAAATACATCCCACATCCTGTTTATCTACAGTAATCCTAGGGATCGGATTATCCTTTGAACACTATTGGTTGCCGTATGCTAAACTTTCTTAAATTAGAAACTGTGGCAATGCATAGTCTCAATATATACTGTACATGTAGGTAATCCAAAACAGATCTGTGCTAAGTCTCTGGAAGGACCGCTGATCTGATTATATAATAGTTGGTCTATATGGACATAAATTTGGCTTAGAAATAGATTGTCATTTGTGGTTTGTCCTCTAATTCACCGTTGCTGATGCTATCCGTCTCGGTGCTGACCTCAGTACAAGGTGTGTCACTTCTCTCCATCATGGATGCTGACATATTATTCGCTGCCTGCAAAATGATGTAAGCATACAATAGAATACTTTGCATGGGCAGCTTGCACATACCTAAATTGGGAAAAGTCAACCTATATGCTTCTACCTCTATTGCACAGGTAAAATTATTTTGAAAGTTTGTTCATGCTTTGGATTTTCGAAAATACAGTTTTTTCTAAGATCAAAATTTACTGTGAGATTCTTATCAGAATCATGACCACTGGTAGTGTTTATAGCAATGTGGTTTGAGTGCAGATTGGTTATCTGAAATAAACAAAGTTACTGCGGTGTCCGGTATGACTTGATATCTGCAAAGTGTGTAGATCTAGGTTTACCCAAGTTTTGTTATGACAGTTTTCTGAAATTCAGCCAGAAAAAACTTGTGGAACAGCTGGGAGAAGCTTACAGATCCTTCTGCACCCTTCAACAGGGATTGATCGGCAGGTTTAAAGAGCCTAGGCTTAGCCTTTGATTGAAGGTAGCTGGTGTGACTGCAATAGGAGGCCTGGGGTAAACCACCCATTTAGGGTAGAGCAATTTTGAAAAATAGGATTTCTTGTTTAGTTCTGAATTATTGTTCCAGTTTGTAACCATGAGTAGATAATTCCAAACCACAACCAGTTTGATTACACAACAGTAGCTTTAAAATAATGTTAGTGATTTATGTAAAACTTACCTGAAGTTTATAAAGGGAACCAGATATAGTTTTCTTAGACCAAAAGCCCTCTCCAGGTTGTATTAATGAAAGCCTAGTCCGAGAATCCTTTAATTGCGTAGGTAAATCTGCACAATAGTCTATGATGCTGTTAGCAGAAAGTCCAGGTGATGGGGAATTACTCTCATAATCTGAAGTCCCTGATTGTGGACTTACTGCTCTGTGGGAGTCTGACCTAAACCCTACTGGTGCCTCAGCAATAAACGCAGAGTTCACACTATGCTGACTAGAGTTGCAATGTCTCATTGGCAAGTCATCTGTAGCCCGAATGTTACTAACGTTTGGCCGGTAATGGCCAGCATTGAAGGAATTGCTGTGACCAATGATTGCACCCCTACTTCGTTTATCATGCAATGATGCTAAGGCTATTTCTTCATCTTGATGGTATATTCCAGTTTCGTCTATGCTAGAAGATTTGGGATGTAGAAAGGATTGAAATGGAATCCTTTTCACATACGGTGATCGATCTCTCATTGAAGATCGGCCTGAATCGGATGGCTGAGTCATTTCTACAGCAGGAATATTTCTGTTGTTGTTATCACTGGCAGCAGCGACTTCAATGTACTCCCTCTCATTGTCTGATATCACAGACAGGTTATTTGGTTCAGAATGTTTTTGGGCTGCATTTTCCTCATCCGAAGATATTTTCATTTCTTTATAATCCTGGCTCTGAAGATTCCTAGAAAAATAGAATCAAGTAAGTCACATAGTCACTTCTGCAGTTTGATGACCACATCAGTTTTTTGCCTTTCTACTATTTGTTTTCAAAGACAATTAATTAGTATTTAATGAGATGTACAAAGTTGAGAGCAACTAAAACCAGCTATTACTATAGTCGGTTAGCCAGAGAATTTTATTTCAATCTAGCCAAAGGCTTGATTGCATAATCAGATTTGATTGTATAGCATCAGTGAACTAGCTGACACTAGAGTCTGTGGTTAAATTTATTCATTTTATTACTAATTAATTAAGTATAAATGAAGAAGAGTGCCTGCTGCTGCCAGTGGCGAAATTAATTTAATACTTTTCTTAGTCACCCCTCTCAGCAACGGATAATCTTTGGTATGTTGCAAAATATTTTTGAGTCATTTCAATTTGATTCTCATTACTTAGACGACAGAATCCTAGAAAGGGGGGAGATATTTTATTATTCAAAAGTGTTTACGTGACAAAATATTCTTTGAAGTTACAGAACACATGGCTCAACTTTCTAATTTTGTTTGTAGCTAACATTTTGTAACAGTAAGCCTCTTGAAAACAATTGTAAATTATTAAAATGAGAAGCATGATATTATGCAAATTGCAGCAGATACAGTCTGTGTTGTAATTACTGGATCGGATATATCCAATGGAATATTTTCAAATGCGAAGTTGCATAATTGGATTGATTGAGCATACATACAATAAATGGGTATAAAATTGTGCTTACTTCTGACCTGATCATGATAAAGTAGGCCTATACTAATTGTACTATAACAGCATTAATATACTCGAACAGGCTATCAAGTAGGAATTGTACAAGGTCCAAGTACATAGTACTAAATTGCAGTAAACTTGAAAACCAAAAGAGTAAATTTGTTTGTTCTGCGTTTCCTAAATTCTCTCATAAAACTTTACTGTGTAAGAACTATGACGTTGAACCTCTTGAAATTTTAATGAAAATGGGAAGGCAAAGTCAGCATCCAGTATAAGAGAAAACAACTCCACAATTACAACAAGTAAGATGTACTAACCCATCAGAAAGTGATTGATGTGCACTGAGCTCTGCAGTAGCTACTGAAGAAAGCACTGACTCTGATGTGTCATCTTCTGACACTATCATGGTAGTCTGAGTCTTGTAGGTCATCTGAGAGTCAGTCACAGACTTGAGTGTGTCTGTAGATGATTGGTTGGTGTTGTAGGGATTGTCAAACGTCATCTGCTCACAATCCTTTCTCTGCAACTGCCTTGCTGTCTTCTTTGCTTTTCTAAATATGAGCAAAAGTTATGTGATCTACACATGAATCATTTATATTTCTATAAATACGTTCAATTAGTGCTATTTGCAAGCTAAGATACTTTCATGTAATTGTTGGGCTTCATTCAAGAGGATACAACTCCTCGTGACAGAAAGCAGCACATAATCATGAGAAAATAACTCTGATAGGGTAACTTAATATTTATATCTGGTAATTTTGCAGATTACTATAAAGTTAATAATGAATGCTGTTGTTTAACATACCTTTTAAGGAAGCACATTACAAACAATGCTACGAGGATTAGCAGGAATCCAGCAATTCCAGCTACAATGTATATGACAAGTCTATCCTTGTTTGGTCCGGAGTTGTCTGCACTGACATTGGTGCTCGCAGCTGTTGTTCCTCCATCTGCAAACATTGACATAGCAATAATAGTACCAACAATATCTAGCGGTGATATCCCTAACAACTATATAAAAACTGTATAAAAAACAATGAGCAGTTCTGGTGTGAAGCGGATTGATCAGCCCTACATTCAACAGCACTGATGCATGCATGTACCTACTACCACCAATGCATGCAGAAGATAACTTTATACAATAACTGTATAAAGTTATCTTCTCTCTCTTGTCCCTCATCTCTCTCTCATATGCTGGTTTTAATGTATGGTTGGTTGATGGTATTATGGAGTTATCTGCCCGCAATTTGTTAGATGGGGAGTTGTCACATTGTTCATGGTAAAATGTAGACTAGTCATTTACTAGATGATATATGACTGTGCTTGGTGTAGCTAGATAGAGTCTAGAGAGAAGATAACTCCATAGTACGCATGCCATACCAAGTAATTCTGCACATAACAATGTACAGTGTAATGGTCAATTATAGAATGAATCTGTGCCTACCTGAAAGAGAGAGTTTGATCCTTACAACAGTAGTGCTACTCCTGGGAGAGCTTCCTGTATCCATTGCCTGTACATTAATCAAATATTCCTTTGATTTATAATCCTCCGCTGCAGCTTTCAGAGTTATCTTTCCTTGGTTATCTACTTGAAATAACCTGTTTAGAAAGCAATATTATGCGTCAATTGGGCTTCCGTTTTAGCCACAGGTTATGGCTCAAGAGAAAGAAACTGTTATAGCTGCTACATATCTATGTGGACTGCCTCTTTACGAATATGCAAATTCATTCGGCCATCAAATTATATTTATACATTTCAGCTAATCAAATCAAGAGAAAATAACTCCTAAGCTATTAGAGGACATTACTGCATGTATTTATCACTCATTTACCTGTCATGAGGTGGTAATATTTTGTAAGTCACTGGAACCTCATCTTCTGGGGCATCTTTGTCAATAGCCTACAGAATGAGATCATACATAACTTGCTGATTGAAAGGAGTACATCTATGGGAGTTATTCTCTTTGTCACTACCAGTTATGAGGGAATTACTCCCAACAATTCACATTGGCACAGCATTCAGGTAGAGATATTACAGAGACTTACATGCCAGCTGTGTCATAGGAAATAAAAACATAAAAGCAATGAGCCGTTCTGGTGTAGAGCGGATTGATTAGTCCAGTCCCTAGTGACCGAAAATATTCCTACATTCAACAGTACTAATGCATGCATGTAGCTACTACCAACAATGCATGCCTGTACATGTAGCTACTACCATCAATGCATGCATGTACATGTAGCTACTACCAACAATGCATGCCTGTAGCTACTACCAACAATGCATGCCTGTACATGTAGCTACTACCAACAATGCATGCATGTACATGTAGCTACTACCAACAATGCATGCCTGTAGCTACTACCAACAATGCATGCCTGTACATGTAGCTACTACCAACAATGCATGCATGTACATGTAGCTACTACCAACAATGCATGCCTGTACATGTAGCTACTACCAACAATGCATGCCTGTACATGTAGCTACTACCAACAATGCATGCCTGTAGCTACTACCAACAATGCATGCCTGTACATGTAGCTACTACCAACAATGCATGCATGTACATGTAGCTACTACCAACAATACATGTCTGTAGCTACTACCAACAATGCATGCCTGTAGCTACTACCATCAATGCATGCATGTACATGTAGCTACTACCAACAATGCATGCCTGTAGCTACTACCATCAATGCATGTCTGTAGCTACTACCAACAATGCATGCATGTACATGTAGCTACTACCAACAATGCATGCCTGTAGCTACTACCAACAATGCATGCCTGTACATGTAGCTACTACCAACAATGCATGCCTGTAGCTACTACCAACAATGCATGCCTGTACATGTAGCTACTACCAACAATGCATGCATGTACATGTAGCTACTACCAACAATGCATGCCTGTAGCTACTACCAACAATGCATGCCTGTACATGTAGCTACTACCAACAATGCATGCATGTACATGTAGCTACTACCAACAATGCATGCCTGTAGCTACTACCAACAATGCATGCCTGTACATGTAGCTACTACCAACAATGCATGCATGTACATGTAGCTACTACCAACAATGCATGCCTGTACATGTAGCTACTACCAACAATGCATGCCTGTACATGTAGCTACTACCAACAATGCATGCCTGTAGCTACTACCAACAATGCATGCCTGTACATGTAGCTACTACCAACAATGCATGCATGTACATGTAGCTACTACCAACAATACATGTCTGTAGCTACTACCAACAATGCATGCCTGTAGCTACTACCATCAATGCATGCATGTACATGTAGCTACTACCAACAATGCATGCCTGTAGCTACTACCATCAATGCATGTCTGTAGCTACTACCAACAATGCATGCATGTACATGTAGCTACTACCAACAATGCATGCCTGTAGCTACTACCAACAATGCATGCATGTACATGTAGCTACTACCAACAATGCATGCCTGTACATGTAGCTACTACCAACAATGCATGCCTGTACATGTAGCTACTACCAACAATGCATGCCTGTAGCTACTACCAACAATGCATGCCTGTACATGTAGCTACTACCAACAATGCATGCCTGTACATGTAGCTACTACCAACAATGCATGCCTGTAGCTACTACCAACAATGCATGCCTGTACATGTAGCTACTACCAACAATGCATGCATGTACATGTAGCTACTACCAACAATACATGTCTGTAGCTACTACCAACAATGCATGCCTGTAGCTACTACCATCAATGCATGCATGTACATGTAGCTACTACCAACAATGCATGCCTGTAGCTACTACCATCAATGCATGTCTGTAGCTACTACCAACAATGCATGCCTGTACATGTAGCTACTACCAACAATGCATGCATGTACATGTAGCTACTACCAACAATACATGTCTGTAGCTACTACCATCAATGCATGTCTGTAGCTACTACCAACAATGCATGCATGTACATGTAGCTACTACCAACAATGCATGCCTGTAGCTACTACCAACAATGCATGCCTGTACCTACTACCAACAATGCATGCCTGTAGCTACTACCATCAATGCATGTCATGGTAACAAATATTTATGATAAACAATTCATTTCATGATTTTTCTCCCTAATCAGTAAACAATTATTATAACTTACTGATCAAAATATTCTCATCTATTTCAATAGATCATTGAAATATGCTTATTAAAATGGTCATATCTCTCAAGGATCTGTGACAACATGCATACAGAGTCTTCATTTCGTTGTAAGTAGTGAGTGATTTGATCACACTAACTAAAGAATTCATTCAATAGTCATGCAGACTAGTTCTTTTCTTCTGTTCATGTCAGCACTAATGGACACTATTTTCACGCCAAAATTTATAATGTTACATAACTTTAAGTAGATTTTCTCATGAGTATATAATGTTTTGCTGCACCAATGTGTTCATTTCCAATAAAAGTGTTGTTTTACAATATTTTAAATTGCGGATACATGATTGCAATACGTAGTTTGAATAAGTCTTGAATTTTAAGAATTTGATTTTGGTGAATAGTACGGAATGATGTTTAGGTAAGCATCCTTTTTACTGCTACCTTACTGCTTATGTCCTACCTGTCAACTTTCAATTCGGCAATAGAACTGTCAAGCACTACATGGCTGTACTTTGTGTTGAAATAGTCTTATTTTAATCCAAAATTATGCAAAGCTAAGAGTTTTAATGTAGCATGAATAGGGAAGTTTTATATTGCATAACTTTGATATATTTTGAAGCCAAGCCCACTTCTAATTGAGTATGTTTGTGGTAGAACCACTTAAAATTTTAGACTAAACTTTTTCCTGTGAACTGACACTGTCACCAAAACGAAAAACACAGATGTGCGCATAATTTTTGAAAATTAAATATCTCTCACCTGTACCGTGCCGACTAGTGCCCCTTCCATCCACTCCAACTCAAACTCATAAGCGTCGTCTTGATTGAGAAATTCTGGATTATGGTCGTTATCATTAAGTATTGTGATGAAAACATCTGCCTCGCTCATCTACAGCAGGTAACTCTCTCTCTCTTACCAATGTCATGGCCTCTTGATCAACTGTGACACTCTCGTTACAGAATTAATGTTTTGTCACTAATTTTCATTTGTAAACTATGCCAAAAATCTATGATTTGCATCGTTTACGTTTTTAATAAGAGAAGTACAATATATCGTAGCTATGTAGTGCAGTATAATTACATGTACATGTATATAATCATGTACTATATGGACACTGCACATGTATTTGTTTTTCTACTACTACATTACTATTTTGATGATAAAAAAATAGCAATGATTATACAAGCCAAAAAGATTCTATTATATTCTTAGATTTGCAGCTTGAAGCAGTATTTTAAAATTTTAAAGTTTTATCCATTTAAATTTGCATATATTTTATACTACGTACTGTAATATATAGACACAATAGTGTCAGCTGTAATAACATAATGCAGGCCAGATTAAAGTAAGCTGATTTGTAACCCTACTACTTTCTCAAGTGAGGGCAACTCCAAGTAGTGTGCGAGGGGTGTGATAATAGCCTGTGCTACTTACAAACTCTCCATCAGAGACCCGAACAACTGCGGAGTATTGTTTTGTGTTTTCATAATCCAGAGCAGAGGAAACAACCAAATTTGCAGACTTCAACCTGAAACAAAAGTTTCATAATTTATTCAGTTAGTTTGTTGGTTTGTTGGTATAGGCCTCCTAAAGCATAGGATTGAAGGCTATATGGTAATCATTTAGAGATATGCTTTTATATTTTGCTTCTACTGTAAACTCTCTTTCTATATATTACTTGTCGAAGCTACGTGTACCAAAGTCTTCAGCTCTCAATGTTGGAGAAGATACCACTATATAAACACTAATGAACTCGTTTGATAAGAAATGTGATATTGATTTTGATGTCCTCTTATAATAACAGTGTTATGTATAACCTGAAGAGTATTCCAAGTATTGTTACATGTATACAACTTCCAATATTGCTAATGTCTTGTATACATTTCACTGTTCATAGTAAATTCATAATAAAGTGCTAATAGCAAACTAGAATTGTGATAGAAAGCCATGATAATGGCTTATTAAATATTAAACCATAGAAGAAACCGTTTCATGTGATAATAAAACATGACATTAAGAGAAAATCACATTTCCCTCGTGTGCTCCGCCACCTTTGGTGTTACGAATAAATAGTTGTCATATATAATAATGGTTTCCTATACATGAGGCACCTTAGATAAACGTCTTGTCACACGATGATGTAATGAATTATCGACAAGTTAACAAGCTAGGAGAGTGAAGCGGATTAAATTTTAGCCAGGGTCCCAATCCATTTAAGATAATGGGTGCGGGTGTGTTGATGATTGATTATGCAATAACTTCAAAAGATTCAATTTAAAATACCAGCACACCTGCCTATTATTTTGGAAGTACAATTAAAACCTATACTAAAACATTGCCAAATTAGACAAGGCCCCAGAGACACCTGCTGCTGGCTGTCATCAAAGAGGAAGTGATGTAATCTACTTACCCTGTAACTCTAAGCTGAAACGGAAAGTCTGAAGGATAGTCAACCATAGAGAACTTCAGTTGCTCAGTCTAAAACAGAACCAATAAAAAAAATTAAGCCAGGAAAAGCAGAGACTTTCCTACCAGCATTACTCTGTTTACGAGCTACTAAAAATCCAAATTCTCATTTTCTAGCATATAGAATGTATATGGTATGTAAACAAGATTAACGCTATTGTTAAATTTTTTTAATAAACACCTTATGTTTCACCAATAACAGGATTTAAAATACAACGCACATACATTTTATTTACAAAGCAGAAATAAGGTGTTGAATAAATAAAAAGAGAAGAGAATAACAGTAAGGGTAGAGACAGCTGAGAAGAGTTAAGGGAGGCTAGGAACAATACTGTGTGACTACTCGAGGTTCAAGTGGTCTCAGTATTACATTCATCTATCTCTCTATCACAATGAGGTGAATATGTTTGTATGATTACAATATTATACACTGGTCTGTAGGCTGCTTAATTACATATCAAATACTAAAAGCTGGTAATCACTCTAGAGGGAAATGTTTGCTCTGTGAAATACTATGACACTACTACCAATGGAGTAGGCGTTAATGCTTGCTAAAACTTTGATTTCAATCTGTGTTGGCCATTTTTATTTGTATGCTGGTCTCAATTAGCATCAGAAATATAATGCTATTGATTATTTTATATGGTTGAAAATCTGAAGTAAACGGTGGGATTGCGACGGTGAAGCTAGACTACATGACCTGTATACCAAGCTTTACACTCTGCCTTCTGCAAGACCCACATTGTTTTAGAGAGATAAATTCAAGGTTATAGTTAAGGTTGTTGTTAAGCAGCCATGCTAATGTCGCAATTTTGTAAGTCTAGAAATGCTGATCTTGGAAGTTAGTAGGCATAAACAGAGTTTTACGCGAAAGCAAAGTGTAAGTTGGCAGCGGTTGCTACGTCACCCTATCTTATTGGATTTTGTATCTGGTTTAGTTACTATTACAAGTCTACACACTATTATTTTGTTAGTTTTAGTATTACTTTGAATTTACCTGGTGGCCAAAAAAGTCCCCTTCCTGAAAATATGTTCAAAAAGTCGTAACAACATCATTTATAAGATCAACCAAGATGCAATTCAGCATGAGCTAGAACTCCAAGGTGAAAATGTATTTTTACCTAGTAGGCCTATGCAAGCTGTGTAGAGAAAAATTAATCTATAAAATATGTTTGCATACGGCAGTGTTACAATTTGCGTCTCTGTGATACTGTATTATCAATACATATTTTATTAAACAAGCTACGTGTATATGTAACATTATAGCAAATCACATACTAGGCTTGCTGCTGGGCGCATAATGTAGCTCTTTTATGATACCAGTGAATATTTTATTATCAATACTTGATACGTTTCTATCAAAACATTTTGATATTAATTTTCACAGTTCATTAGAATTTTCATACAAAGTAACTTCATTGTGCAAACAAAATAGTGAATTTTAGAGGGCTTAATGAGGGGCAGTGGTACCTAGAGACCTTGAGTTAGTACAATAAAGTCTATTGTGAACCAATTGGTCTAGAACACAAGGTAAATACGTGTTAAACAGGCATACATGTATAATACGCTCAGATAACACTTTATGTTTACAATATAACCTACGTATTTGAATGCTAAAAGCAGCTGTGTGCGGAATTTTGCAAGAGAAAAACCGTTGTCTTAGCTCAGACCACTAATAACTGTATTAACTGTCAGATTTGCTTTCAAACTTTGATTTAAAGGAACAGTATATTTAGTGATGAAGTAAAAGGGCAACGGCATTGACTAATAAAATCAAAGCTCTCGGTTTTCACCGTGTTACCCTAACAGAGCTTCTGACCCCGCTGTGTTAAATGTTACTAGCGGGATGTGCATGTATCATGTAATAATACTTGTTATAGTACCATACCGTATCTCTGTCAGAGACAGTGAAGGAGTGTGCTGATGTGCCTACAGGGCTTCCCTCCGGCAGCGTAATCTCAAATGAGGATTTTGAAAATTGAGGGGCATTTCCATTTGTAGGAATAATCTTTATCACGAGTGTAGCTGTCGTTTTCTTGTTTATGTCATTTGCTTGCCAAGCCTACGGAAGACAAATAAATAACATTATAAGCTGTCAGAATACTAGTTCAAACACTATATTATTATTTAAATGCATATATATATAAATGTATGTCTTGAGATTTTAGAAGTGAGTGAAATTGGACCTGGGTGACACCATGTCTACAGGCCATTGGTAACTAACCATTGGTAACTAACCTTAAATATCAGCAACAGTTATGGCAGCCCTAGTTATATCATATAAAGTATATACTATACACAAGTAGGTGCGGTATTATATATTCAAGTTAACAAGTACAGTTCTTAAAACTTGGAGTTTATATATTAGCAGTTAAGACAACACTTGGGATTTGAATAGAAATTCCTTTAAGACTATTTGACTTTCCATTTGTTTTGAAAGATTAGTAGTCATAATGTTAGATGATTGTCTTTCAATCACTTATTCCAACCAGCAATAAAATTGTTTGCTTTAATAGTGTTGCTACAAGAATATACAGTCAAGAGAGAAAATTCCTTTAGAATTTACACTATTTCGCATTGAAGTATTCTATTTGAGAAGAAAGTTGTGTCTGCTAACGTAAAATTGTGCTGGAGATAACTTAACACAATTTACATTTCATTTGCTGTGGGAACTTTAATACTTAGCAGGAGTTTAAATCACTCTGCTAGAGATGATTTTATACCTTGGCTTGAAGTAGATACCGTGTGCCTTTAACCATACCATCAGTGTCTGCTACAGTTACCATCCCTGTGTAGCTGTCGACAGCAAAGTATCGACTTCCTTCTCCTTCTATTGAATATCTTATGGCTGCATTCAGTGTATCTTGATCTCTGGCCACTAGTTGAGCAACCACAGTGTTCTAGAGAAAAGAATATGGATAGTTTTATTGCGTGGCTTTGCCGATATTTTGTATCAATAGACTTTGCAGTCGAAGTTGAAACTTTAGTTATCAGTCATGAGATCATCCTTTGGAAAACAGAGTAATGATTATGAAACATGTTTAGGCAAATCCAACTTGGGTCAGCGTAAGAAATCCCGAGTGAGTTTGGAATCATCCTATTAGTGAATCTGCTTACAACCTTTGTTCTGCTTCGGGGCCGTCAACCAACTGATGGCAACGGATAGACAATTATTGATTTTGCTCTTTCATTCTAACAATGAAGCAAATCGAAACATTTTCCTTTTCCCAACAAAACAATGATACGCAATTAATACGAAGCTAAGCTTAGTTAAATATGCATACCACAAAGGTAGGAATCGATGATCTATACCCATTTCAATTGTTGATGCATATACACTGTACATATAATGTACATATGAGCTATGTGAAACAATATATACAATACTTTGGTATGCTATTGTTTAGCTCAGGGAATCAAGTCTAGGTCTACCAAGCTATCTACCTATTTATGCTGTACTTATACTATTATATGCTATATGGCATCGATACAAAAGGTCCACATTTAGATATTGCTGATATCGACCTTGCTCTAGGATCATCACAATTAACCTAGCAGGTACATATATGTACCTGCTGATATTACCAGACTATAACCTCAATTTATTTCATACCATGTTCAGACCAAGTGTACAAGATTATGTCCCTTGTCACAAAGATTACAGGTAAATCAATCTCATGACGTAGTTATGGTTAAAATTACCTCAATGGAATCTTCAAAGATGGACACAGTGTAGGTGGGAAGGTCAAACTCAGGACTCAGGTCATCTGCGTCTTCCACTGTAACGGTTAACTCTGCTGTGGCTGTTCTCTGATTATCACTGCAGTTCTGCCGATTATGACAATCCTAAACATGATCGAATAAATAATCTCACTTACATCATGCTTAATAACGTGTAGCCTGTTGATATTCGCAATTATAAGGTTGCTTTTCCAAAAAACATAATATTTGGTAATTTTGGTAGCTATTAGCGCTATTGTTCACTTTGGTTTTCTAATTTGTGTTTAGTGAACGATGCAGAGATCGTGTTAACAGCATGGATTAAGGTGGATTAAGATTATCGTTAGAGTTTACCTTTGCAACGACGATTAATTCGTACTTCTTAACACTTTCATAGTCTAAGGATTTCTCCAAAGTGAGGGCTGCTTTTCCACCTGACACTGGTTTAAGCTTGAAGTAACTCTGCAATAGAAATACACCAAATATATAAGAATTCCATAAGTATTTTAATGTATGATATAAATTCCTATCGAAGTTATCTATTAACATAAACTTGACAATCTCATCTGTAAGTTTAACACCAACAGGCCTAGTACCTGGTTTTAGTGAAATATCTCTAGGGGTAACCAGTACTTCACCCAAAATAGAATCAGTTTAATTAAGGCATGAAACGTGTTTAATTATTTTCCAGGCAATTGAAAAACAAATACTGTTAAAGAGCCTTGCCAACTATCTAATTAAGCAGGCATTTTATTGAATTTAATTAGTTACGTTGTGCAAATTACTATACCCAGCCTACTTCACTAAGTGATTTAATGTAGCATTAAGTTCAATTATATAACTCATTTATGTGCTGAAACTATGGGTGGCCTTGTAGTAATAGAGGCACCGAGTAATTGTAAAAAGTCTTTTATTATCTGTTTATATTGGATCTTATGGTTTTAGCTAATGAACTTACCGAATGTTCAGATGTCTGTAGCTCGTAGATAACGTACGCGTTCTTAATGTCATCATCGTCAGCGTCAACCAATGTTATCTGGGTTCCTGCTATTGCTGCCTGTAAAACCAAAACATTACATTATATTCTAAACAACTATAATAATATGGTAGACTTTGGTCATGGTGTATTTTTCAGGAATTATACAGTTTTGAACCAATTCATCGCACATGCAATGAGTTGAAAAGTTTTCTTTCATCTCTCTGTGATGTGAAACCAACTTCCCTCTTGGATTATTAAGCAATGTTATTAGATGATAGAGTAAACATAATTCATTGTACATGAAGACATTTTGTCAAAAATATAATGATAGTTGAGAGTTTGTCACACGAATAAATCGTGCCACACTAGGTGTCACTAGAGTAATTTAGATACTCGAGAAGGTACTTAACTCAAGTGTAAGATCACCCAAACATTCTATTCCAACATTTTAATCTCATCTTAACTAGCATAATCTAATATTTATATTCAATAGTGCAATTCAGCAAAATCCATTTGTGAAATATCAGCAGGTTAGTTCTCACATTTAACAAAACATATTAGGTATCGTTAAGTGAAAATAAGCTGCACTTGGCATAGAGATGAGAAATAAATAGACATCTAACTTTGATGATGATCTTTGGGAGAACAATTGAGAGTATCACAGCGTCACCAAAAGGTAATCAGGCTGGGTTTCTGTGAATGTAAACTTGTTCAAGTGTGAAATGAAAATAGTTAGTTTATGTAGTAGATCGATAGAAAGGCATATTAGCCAAACTTTCAGCTTCGAGTGAATGGGATGGCAGGCAAAACAATGTCTCAATTCACAATGACAGTATCCCTCAGTAAACAGTAATTAACGGAAATGGCTTTTTATATATTCATGCCTTTTGTCTCCACCATCCTTTAGAAGTTGTTATAAAAATAACATGGCTGCAGATACAGCTACAATCAGTCTTTTATATAAGAAAGTGTTGTTAAGCCTCAATCTAAACAAACTGTTAAATATTATCTTTTATGTCGCCATTTGAATGCCCAGTTTTAGGTACATTTGATATAGTCCTGTGCAATGTTTGACTCCAACATTAGAGTCATTGTCGACTCGACCTGTTTTTTGTTCTAAAACATTTCTTTTATTTTACCCGGTTCATTTGCCTTCATTATAGCTGTTCTTTTGTATGTATAATTGTTTACATATCAAATAAAATTTAAGTCTCCATATTTTAATGATATCATCAGTAGTATTTATTATATCCTGATATCTTTTGTAAACTTAAAATTAAAACAATAATTAAAATTGACTTTGTTGTTATTGTGAGTCAAATATATCCCTTCTATTCAGTCTTTTACTTAACTGGATATATTAAAAATGAGTCATGTTCTAAAGTTGTTGGCAGCTTTTCCATTCATTTTTATAAACATAAAACACTTGATCTTGAATTAGTCTCTATTTTCATGCAAATCTGGGTTAAATGCCGACAAGTAAACATGTCAATGTGACAATGTCAGGCTGCCCCAAGGCTATTACACTTTTCTAGATGTTAGCACTGAATGGGAGGCAGTTATTAGCAGCCCCACTAACCCTTGACCTAACATTATCCTATGTAATAAACGTGTGCATACAGCCGACATCTGTTCCACAAAGACTTGAAGATAATGCAAGTAAATAAACACACTGTACGTCTGTTTACTGTACTTTCGTATTTTTGACAAAGCCGTGTCATTTCTGTTTCATTTTGGTAAATGGCAATCAACTTTAGGGAGCAAAAGCTATCAAACCATCAAAGAATTTACAGGATTTGTGTTACTAGCAATATTAGTCCCAATCTTTCAACCACAAGAAATAATTCAGTAATTTTGTAACAAGATGAATAAACTTACCTCAGAAACTCTGGCAGAGTATTTATTGGTTGGTTTAAATTTTGGAGGGAAGTCATTCACATCCTTGAGTTCAAATTCAACTTCGATCTACAAAAAATGTAGTTAAGAAAAAATGTACAAACATTAGTTTTGTTTTCATACCCCAATCTAAAACGTTATATCCAACTATAGTACTTATTACTCTTATGCAGACATGAGCGCAGTAAATAATGGAGCAAACTACAAATAGCATTAGACCTCAATCAAATTTACCTCAAATGTTGGGCCGTTCATGGGCATGCACTCTAGAATCATTATCTGTACAGGGTTGAGTCCCTGGTCTATGTCTATTCTAGAAGTCACCACAAATGTGTTATTTGATGGGAAGTAGTCAAAGTAAGGACTCCCATCAACCACCTCAATCTTTGCTATAGAACCCGGGCTAACAAAATTCAGGTTGCCTACAGCTGTACCTGCAAATTTAAAGCCACATTATACAACATGCAGATAATACAACTTATCCAAAACATACAATGTACACGTATTGGTTCAATGTTTAGATTCGTTAACAGCTGACCGCATGGTTAGAAAAAAATTGTCGTACTGTTGCTTCAGTCGCGAAATGGACATCTTTTGAAACATGTTGATCAAAGAGCTTGATGAAGACCTGCACTGCTTGTGTTTAGTTAAAACTCCACGTTAGTTGCATAAAACCTGTTGCTAGTGTAGAATTAAACTAAATATATGTTCTCTGGTCTATTCTTTAACTGTAACCGCAGTTTGAGATGGCCAAGTGCAGTTATTGAAATCTCCACATAAACAAATAAACAAAAAATGTGTATGCCTGTCATTTACTAAACTGCACTTGTTGAATTGTCAACAAGAAATTTATCAGGTGCTTTCTTTAAATTAACTGATTTGTAATTAGTTACCAATCTCAGTTTCTTCATACACACTGATTGTCGTGACAAATGCACCATCGTCAACCTCACACGTGCTGGCAAGCCCTATTATACCTGTAATAGAGAACGAACTCAAAATTAAAACAAGAACACATAAGCTATCTAACAAAAGGTAAACTAAAATTTGAATAGACGAATGACATTGATAATGCACAGTATGGATATCAATACATAATTTGTTGTCACTAAGTATATGATTGGTAGTATAATAACAGAATATGTTATTCCAATACCCCTTCAGGTTGAACAAAATAATTTTAAATTATCAATTCAACAAATAACATGTTTCTTTTCAAAATAATATAATTCATCTGTTAATGCACTAAAAAGTCACAATTAGTGGCCAGGTACATACTAAAGTGAACAATAGGCAATCTGTTAATCTGGTATAATTTTCTTTTCAATTTTAAGATATCCAAACATGCATTAAGGAAAGTGTTATATTCGCCTATAATTATTGCTAATCTGTGCCTCCAGATTGAATGGTGGACTAAGAGGGAAGTTTATTTTGGCGAGTATCAGCAAAGAGCTGCCTCTTTTTGAAACTGTTAGCAAATCTTCAATGTTATAGCAAGTGTGAATACATGTAGGTTACACATGTGTCTTGACTTTTGACCACCGTATTCAGTTTTTAAGATGCAATGAGTAATATCCGCTGGAGATGGTTTGGTATAAGTTGTCACCCCATTCATAAATGTATATGACAATAGAAAACCTCATATTCATTCGTTACAACACAACGTAGACAATGTTCTTGTAACTTACATGGTGGCTATATTTATATGATGCTACCTTATGTCTAAAAAGACGCATTCAATTTCACTGATAGCTATCAGAATAAAAACTTACACGAGTCCCAGTGTTAGTGTAATTTATATGTGGATGATATTCTTTCCCTTTTGTGTTAAGTTAATTTATAAATAAAAGAGAATCTCTTATCTGGATAGACTGGCACAAGTCATGTATTATTATACTTTAGTCAGGTCTGTATTCAACTATCACTCAGCTCTCCATCCTCTAATCCTGATTTATGAAAATTAGGTAAATTCCATGTGCCCATTAAAATTTTCATATAACAAAAATTTAATTCGTTAATGTGAAAATTAATCAAGTAATTTTTCATTTCATAATGTTTTTGTTTTCCTTTGTCAACTGTTTTTAAAATGGTGAGTCATATCCAAGGACATTTGTAGCAAAGTTATCTTCTCCCTTTCGTTTCATCGTCATTAATAGAGCTACAGAATGGCCATATTTGGCAGCAGAGTTGTACGAACGAAAGAGTACTTACAGCTTTGACAGACGATGTATATCCATATACAATCAAGGTACTTCCTTTTATCCATTGTCACTGACTCTCCTTAGCTAAAGATCATCTGATATTTTGGGCTTATCCTACAAGAATATCTTTTGTTACAATCGGTAGTCAAATTTCACAAGTCAATGTTTTACTACCAAAACATAGATAAATATTTCACTAGACATACAGATATATGTGTGTTCAATATCAGCTGTTACTAGCACTCCCACCATATGAATCATATACCAGTAGTATACCCTTCACCTTTATGAGACTTATCATGTTTTTCAAATGAAATACAATGTACTCGTACATGCAGACTTATCATTGAAATTTCCATCTGTATCTAAAAACTTTGGAATTTGCAGGTAAATTTAGCATCTATGTGCATGGAAGTGCATGAGCTACACACACTTGGTATATTATCTAAACTATAGTGCCTATTCGTTTTGAACTCATCCAAGCTCATATTCACAGGGACTCTAAGAATGGACGGCCTAATTAAAACCGCGATTAAAATTATACATGCAATTTATGTGTGTATTAAGTAACTGGTGTTTAAGAGAAATATTGTTCAAGTATTTAGAATGTTTACCAAAAAGCTTTGAAAGCATGCCAATTTGTGAAAATGAGGTGAGTAAACTAAACTTAGCGAAAAACAAAAGACGCCAAATCAGAGAAATACTCATGTGTATACATGAAATGTAATTGAATCAGACTGTATTATTTTACATGTAATGCAAGAGTTATTAGTTTTGCTTTAATTATCAGGATGTAGACAATCTCATCACGATCAGTTTATCACATTATCTAATGACTGCATGTACGACAGCAGCGTGTTGGCAGCGTGTCATGGTATGATGAAAGTGAAACGATGATTGAAACATTCGGACGAGAGCTACTCATATTAACCTCAACTAGACTAAATGCCCCAAGAGATTCCAGTGTGTGCTATAAATAGAAACCTGGATGGTGTTTAGAACAAACCGCTCTTATCTGACTGACATACCAGATTTAAGGAAACAGGATTAGTTGTCTTGTAAAGGATTAAAGAATTATCATATTTCATACTGCAGTTTGTTTGAAGATGCTCATTTGTTATAAAAAACTGGGAAAAAGAGATAATAATGTTGGCTTTAATTAGCACTTCCTGACTCTAGTGTTAGTTAGATAACTATCTTTCTTTTTGGCCTCCTAATTGGAAAGCTTATCAGAGCATCATATCAGTAGCCGTTAGATTTTACTATTTTAATTATTATTTTCTGAGTGAAACATGAAGCCTGACACTTGCCAATCTACTAGATAAGACTAATTACAATATTCAGAACTGGGGCTACAATTTCCATAATTTAGCTTCTGAATTATTATGTATTATCTATTTGTGCAATCTGAAAGTCTAATTAAACATCTGCTATAGTCAAGCCTTTGACTTATACTTTTTATTTGTATTATAAGTTTAAAAGGCCTGCAGGGATCTCTTCACAGACATTATTTACAGACTGGATAATCTTTGGCTTGGTATGCTAATGGGTTGACTGTTGACTAAACAGGCTCTAACTTTGTAGTAAAGATTTAGCGGGTTTATAAGGATGCAATAAGGAAAACATTTAAATATTTACCTTCTTTATACACTTAATAGACATATTAACAGGTCATTTGTTAGATTGCATGTAGACTTAACACTTTCAGCAAGTGGTTGAAACAACAATATACAGTATAACTTCACATCTACTTTGACTACATCTTGTCTATAAATCACAAATTCTAGTGGTCTCAGGCAATACTTGACCTTAGGCTGTGATCTTCGCAATACTTGATCTTAGACTGTGATCTTTGCAATACTGTGGGAGTTTCAAGATTCAGAATGCAAGGCCCAGACAAAGAAAGAATTTTCTTCCATTTACCAAAGGATTAAAAGGATTAAAAGTTAGGTATGCCCTACAGGCGACAAATAATACGGAACAAGTGTGGCATTATAAATGCCTGTAAAACAATATAATCAATGCATACTATTGCGGTGAAATAATACTCCGCATATATAATGTTGTAACAGTTACATTTGGGTGGTGTGTATGTAGATGAGGGTCAGTTGGCAGTATTTGAAATAAATTAGCAAATAAATAAGCTGTAATGTATCCCAAAATTCTCACACTCCTTGAACACAAACTATTTGGAGGGAAGCACTACCCTCCCTCTATAAATTGATGAGTGAAAACAAGACCACAGGCTATAGATGATTTAGCAATAGGCCATACTCCCGTGGGGATGTTTCACAGAAGATGGTTTACAGGTTAGGGAGGCTACACTCTGTTATAATTACTGTCGTACCAGGTTGTATAATCCATCAGACCTCTCATTGACTAAACTATTGAGGGAGGTGCGTATCTGTCACCGATAATTCAGTTGCTAATTTATTACTTTAATAAACAATTAAAAATATTGTCAAAATAATTTTCACCCACCTGAGGTGTGATTCAAACGAGCAAACACATCACACATGCAGCCAATATTATATCTATTCAATCAAGCCGTACCGAGTACATTCATGTACTTTAGAAGTAGAGCAATACAACCATGTAGACTATAATAAGTATTGGTGTAGGAGATATCTAAACTGTATTATTTATAGTATTACTGCATTGCTGTATTATTGCATTACTGTATTACATGTATTATGCATTGTAGGTCTACATATCATGTTGAAGCATCAAAGTGCTCTATAACAACAAATAACTCAACTTACTTTGTACATATATTCTGGTAAATGTAGACGTAAATAGCGCTGTCGTTGTCCGCTAGTTGTACACTTTAGGTCTATGAGGTGTGTGGCGAAAATACCTGACTTAATATATTATTGTATTGTTAAATAACTACAACACTACTCACGTTTGCATTGTTATACAATCCACATAGAAATTGTAAAAACTTCTTGTGCTTTCGACTTCCTATATACATGTACGCCTGCCAATATATGCATGCAATCTACTGTATGTAACTTAGATTCCGCAAAACAATAAAATTATATAACAACACCATTTAATCCATGTTTACTGGAGCCAAGTTTGTTTTGACAAACATGTCATGATACTAAGATATAGGCTTAGGAGTACTTACCACTCTTTCTAACAAACGGAGATGATATTGCAGGATAGTCCAAACTAGAACAGATAATTAGTGTCTCTTCGCTGTCGTCTTGATATAATAGCCTTATTCTCTCGGTGATATAATTCCTCCTGTCAAATGAGTAAAATTAGCAAATAAACATACATGTGAAGCATCAAGCCTTACGTTACTGAATAACACTAGATATACATGAGCGTGAATTGTAGTATTGTTGATAGGAAATTATTGAAATTTCATAGGCTAGCTTCACCCATTGTTGCTCACACTGATTTCCAGACCTGCCATATACTACAATAATGGATTAACTGCACAGACCTGTCAAGTGGATCAAATACAATCGCTATTTATTGTGTTATAATAATATACTGCAATTGTGAACATGTCAAACAACATTGTTATTCTCCAAATGCATTATGAAACTAGACAATCTCCAATAGTTTTGAAATATTATTCTGTAATTTATAATGTTAACAAATACATTCACTCAAAAGGGATTTGTCTTCATTTAGTTGCACAATATTCAATGCCTTTTAGTAATTAGTACAAATTGAAGTATTATATGAAACTATGTACATTTATATTTTCATCACAATTATAATTACATGTAATCGCTTACATTAATATAAATATACATCTAGCATTGCAATGTCAACAGTGTCCATTTTAATGCGCAAGCTAGTATGCAGAAAGAAAATATACTATGTATTACATCAGATTATAATTTTTGATGTTAGTTTTTTGCAAGGATGTTTCAACTTGCCTATAAAGCAGTCAGGAACTCGATTTCAAAAACATGAAAATAGCCCATCCCCATCTGGGGTTTGAAACCGACGTCTCTACAGCACTCAATCGCCCAGCACAGTGAACAGTTATAGGTAATTTGTAACAATAAAGTCTGTAGGTACCAGAGGTTTATTACCAACTCTGAGATAGTTCAAATGATGCTTGCAAAGCTAGTAAGAATTAGTGCATTGTCTTTACTTTTATTATTTGAAATTATTTATGCTCAACAGGGTAGGTCAGTGTAATGCCAGATGTGATTAATGAAGCCAATCAATTTTATGAGATTCTGATTTTATAGTCTCTTGTACTGAAGGAGGGAGGGTTGTCCCACCTCCTATATACTGTGACAAGATATGCTCCACCCTATATTATAGTCAGTAGCTACTGGCTGCAGGTATGTGGCAGTTTACCTGCATAAGATCATAGATTCATAGTACACTAGTGGATTCACATTTAATAACACAACTTATTTTAATGATATTGTGATTTAGCTTATGTTCGCTGAAGATAAAACACTTGTAAAATATACATTGTACATGCATGAACCATGTGACCGACACTATTCTTTTTCTAATAAAATTCAGAGCTATAAGTACATGTATATATAGGGCTATAAGTATAATACAGGCAAGTAGTAGTAGTACATAGATAATATAATACACCAAAGTACAATAGTGCATGTACAGTTAAAACTGCAGCAATTAGTATAGTTTAGTTAGACAGTATATTGAGAGAAGATAACTTCCCAGACCCAATATTCGCATACTCATGAAAACAACCAACCGGTAACGTAAAGGTTATTTTTCTACTTATTAGTCAAAGAGACGAGAGATGAGCAGGAGAGGAAATCAATTTTTCCCTCTAAGCAGAATGTTCCTCTGGAAAACAATAACATTGTAGCACAGATGGACAGTTTGATGTGCATAACTTGAAGAGCATACATCCGATTCATGTATATACATATAAGATTCAATTATGCCACTAGTGTACTATAGTTATAATGAATATCTGCCAACACTACACAAAAATGAAATAACAATATTTCTGCCAAAAACTGCTGTTTTCCATAAATCTTCTCAAAAACTTGTGAAACTTGTTTGAGAGCCAAGAACTGAAGATGGTAAAGTATAAATAAGCAGCTACATAAGCTCTACCATGGCTAAGTACAATCAGCCTAACCCCATAGCAATCATAATAATTTATCTGTAATGTAATTACGGCTATGGTTATGTCAACCATTTCCTCATTAAATAAAACAATGAATATTGGTGTATAGAATTCTGAATAAATCTAAAAATATACTAGCATCGTATCCTGATGTAACAGGCTCCTCCCAAATGTCACTATCACACAAACCTTCCTACGAAGTAGCGGAGAATTTGCATTAAATTGACAAAAATATGCAGTTTATCTACCATAAATTAACATAAATATGTAAATCTACACATTACATATTCAGTTATAAAAATATCTATTGTATAGGAGATAAGCTACTACTAGATGTTGTGTTTTTGGCAGATGAAAGAGGGCACTGTGTGAGGGCAGAGTTGATCAACCAGAACACATTTGGGCCATTTTACGGCATCGATATCACCTAGTTCAACCTAGTGGCCAACTAGTTAGCTCATTGAACATATATTATTGTATAAAAATCCAGATAAATACAGATAAATAACCTGAGTTCCCGGGTAGCCTATAGGGGAGCCCTATTAGGGGTCTCATAAACAAAACCTTATATGCTGAGGTATACTACTCGTAAGTGTATGGGCCTTGTATTCTGTTGAATATACATTATTTACCTTACACAAATGGATGCGTTTGGAGCAATTATTGATGGCGATCCTGTGGAATGTCTTTGAACTGCTTATCATTATTGTTAAAAATATGGAGTAACAAGACAGATCAATGTTGACCATTGATTTCATTCTGCTGACTTATCAGCTGTAGCCTTAGCTGGGAAGGGTCCATTTGCTAAAACCCTAAGACGATCCTAGATGTGCATAGATGACTTACAAATAAACTCAGGTATTAGGAGATCAGTGTTCATGTAGATGACGCTGACATCAGCAGTTTTACAATCCTGCAGAAGGAACGCCATTTCCTACCAACTAATTATTTGTGCAGAAGAAAAGAATAGAACAGACTGCTAATCTTATCCCATGCCTTATATAACAGTTGTTTATAATCTACAAATGTGATATGTAATATGTAATTATTTATGTTAGCACCATTACTAGACAACATGACAACTGACACAGTAGAAGATGCATTATACTTACTAAATCATCCAGGAGTCCTGAGTGCTTACAGGATATTGACAACTGTTTACTGTATACTGTCAACAGTTATAAACGCTTACATAAGATGAGACTAAGAAACTCCTATATTCTTGGTAAATAAAATGGTGCGTTATAACAGCCACCCTAAAGTTATGTGAATACTCTAGTTTTGAAACTCTGCAAATATTTATGAGCGGAACGCTAGTTTAGGATATTATTTTGTATCAAGCAGCTTTACATCTGATGTAGAGTAGGCTAAATCTAAGAAAATTGTGCAATGCGTACATGGCCAGATTTCTAGATAGAATATAATGAACAAGGTTGGGTACTAGCAAAATTCATAAAAGTTTAAACTCTCAAAAACTTTCTGTTTGTAGGGTGGCCAGTTTGTTTACCAGTTCGCTCATATATGCCACCTGTATTTTCATATACATGTATATTTAGTATTCATAACAGAATGACTACACCAGAGAGAGTCAGAATGAAATGAAAAGAGAAAGACGCCGTTGAATCATCAACGTACACATTTTGTAAATGCATTATCTATTTTCTTTTCTTTGGTATTATTATTTAAACTTATCTAATGCTACTTAAGTAGTTTAAATCTGAATAGTGACTCTTTGAATTTGTTCAGCAGGTACTACTTGGTTAAAATATCTAACACACTAGTGATAGGAGCTTCTACTCATTGCCGCTGTATTTATATTCAATTCATAAACTTGATTACAGTTTACTGTGAAAGAAACAATATTATTTACTTTCTATTTTCACAGAAGCAAGCTTTGGGCCTCTTCTTTCTTTACTGCTTTCATCTACATTATAAGCAATAGCCTTAGTTCCCAAGAATTAATTTGCCATTTTATTGCATCAATCACCTGATTTTATGCATTCGCAGAACTCAGGCTATCTAAGATATAGCCCAGGCAGATAGATGTAAGCATACTACTATTTGCAAGAAACATATTAACACTTACATGCTCTTTCACTTCAAACAATTCAAACCTTCTCAAGTATAGCAAATAATGTTTGTTTATCATCACATTAATAAAATATTATAGAATTACTGAGAAGTTGTCCCCTGCTGTATAACCATGGTTATACTGTGCACTGGTGACCAGTTCACAGCGTTATTTAACATTCTGTATTTCCTTTTGCTTCAAGTTCCCACTCACAAATATGCATGTAATAATAGCCTATGTAATTTATGTAATGCAAAAAACTTAGATTATATGAATACGAATGTGTTAATCTATTTTTAAACAAGAAAAATAACGAAAGAGATAATAAACAAGAATACTGAGAAATAGATAGGAATAAAAGCTATAAGTTGGCTATACATTGTAAGTTGGGATAACAGAAGAAGTTGACAGAAAATATAATTTAAAAAATTCTAATGATAACTTGATAGTTATTTACATGATGCAGTCCTAGTATTCACTAAAACAAAGGGTTAGACTTGAGATCCAGTATTTTAGTAGGCCTATATACAGGTATAATTCTAGTTACGCACAAATTTATAGAAAGCAATCAAAGAGAGGGCAACGTTCCATTGCAAGTTACTAGTGAGTAGCATGTTATTCAGAGATGCTATGCTATGAATGTTGTTTTGAAAGATGATAAACCTACAGCAGATGATTACTATTCAAGTATGCAAGGCAGAATAAGAACCTGGATGCTGAATTTTGATACAGAAGTAAGTGTAGGCCAACAGACAACCACTGCGAACACGGAACAAGTGAATCTATTAATAAATCTATTATACTCATTAAATGCTATCACAGGCTACTGCAGTCTGATTTATCTACTCTTTGTTCAAAAGCAGAGAGGGAAGACAACTTCACAAAATCACATAATTGTGCGTTGTAAAATGTGATTAAACTGGGCTGATAACTCCTTGGTTACTATTTCAGTTATAAGAATGTTACAACAAGAGTATTTAAATGGTTTAAAGTTCAAACTAATATAATTTTAGTGTTTAAGGCCAGACATTAGTGGCTTTCCATGATCGGGCTAATCACATGGGGTACTGTAGAAAACATACATCGTATACATTGTATATCTCTCAAATTAGTAGCAAAACTAACTGCAGCGTGTTTACTGTAACCACTGAGTAGCATTATGTATATTATATATTTATTGTACACTATAATATATTGTAAAAATAGTAAATAGAATCATAGAGTCATGAACTCCTAGTCAAAATGTAACTGGGTAAGATTAGCTATATACAATATAGTGTAGGAGTATTATTATATAGCATGGTGAATAGAAAGGCTATAGATAGACTGAGTGACTACAGCAACAGACTACACATGTTGTAATGAAGCAGTTAATCCAATTAATGAATTGGATTAACCTGGTATGCATAATTAATAGATTACCTTACTGATCCAATGCAGCAATATCTAGCAATATACTGCAACATCTACAGGTTATATACATGTACATGTATAATAACTACACAATACATGTATAATGTATAACTACATAATACATGTACATGACAATTTATTGTAGATAAGTGTAAATATAGTATATACATGTAGTATGAAGTACATGATTGTATATGTATATGTATTATGTAGGTTGCTAGACTACTTTCAAGTATACAGAGAGAAATTGTCAAAGCAATCCTATGCTCCTAGATGCATTTGAATTTGTATTTCCTTTTCACAGTATTGGTGAGAGCTAAGGTATGACAACTCATTCATGAGAATTGGTTCAGCCAATAACATATTATGGTTTCTTCAACAGGATTGTAAAAACTGTGTGTATGGTATGTAATGAACAGGTGTGCAGATTTACCCTGAGCTATTCACATACTATGTACTATGTAACGTGTAACTTGAAAACAGAGTTGTTCACTCTCAACTTCTGCTTGACTCTCCAAAAATGGCAAGGGGACATTTTATAAAGTGGTTAGTTAATAACTGAAATCAATTACATAGTCTTGTCTAGTATTTCGGTGCGATTGCATAATTATGTAGTCCACCTGCTTGTTGAGGACTCCTGAGGAAAATTATAGAGAGGATTAAATTTTTCAAAAATTTTCGAATGCAACACAATGCAATGCTAATGTATAAGCGAGGCTATACACAAGAATACACGGCATGTACTTGGGCATAAACTTGGGCCTACACCCTGTAAGTGGTAGTACCCTGAAGTTGCAAGGGCAGTGTACTCACCATATTTTTTTCACTTGTAGCACTGGACATGATACATGTTTGTAATTTTGAGATGTAGAGATCTCAATCGAAAGAGAGAGTCATCAAGTTTGATAGTGTCGTGGTGACCTCAATGAACGGACATTGCACTGCAGCTACAGTTGAATTAGTCAGCTACGCTTAATTTACACATTGAAACAAGATGGCTACAAAATGTGTTTTCTAGTATCAATATTTGCTCTCATGAAACCTGACATAGCAGATTTGAATAGCAACTATTTTTTCCTGATCAGTAAACATGTAGCTACTTGGATTGCACATGTGACCGATAGAGTTATTGATCAGTGATCAATTCAGACATACTAAACCTCAAACACCTCTATTATTAGAAAATAAATTTGCAAACACAAAATTATTATCAATATAGACAGGCTGTACAGCATCAACTTTCAATGTGAGAAAAAATAAAGTTCTACGTTCATAGACAAAGACATCAGTGGTCAAGGCAGCTCTACTTTCTACCGTCACTGCAGCGGTACTGTTCAGCCTTTTGACTGTAGGCTACCATCATATCATAGATAGTTCACTTGTAACTAACAAACTATGGTACATTTAAGGAGAAGCAAACTTATTAAATTATTTGTAAATGCAATGTATATCTGAACCTTTTACTGTGATACGAAAAACTTCAACAAACAATATTGTAAAAAGCAACAACCTGCTGGTACATATACATGTATGATATTAGGTATTGAACTAGTAATAGAATGAACTAACATTTCAACCCTGGCAGAGAGTCAATAACAGACACAAAGAAATTTAACTAAGATTAAAGTCAAATAATGCTCACAAAGCCAATGCAGGATTAAAGTATGATGATATGAATATCGTTATTAAACCATAAAGTTAATCCTTCAGTGAATAGAGAGATTTGCAAATAGTCAAATATATTTCAAAGAAACCTTAAATTTTATCTTTGTCCCAAAAGTTGAATTTAAATCCTCAGCCCCTTCACACACCACAACAAGACAACCCCTTACTATAATGCTTTCACAGTACTACTGCTTGCCATTATGTTATAAAGTTTAATGATGAAAAGTAGTAGCAGACACATTTTGTTTAGCTTTTCTCCATATTTTTCGATAACTGCCCATATACATCAACATTGTTTTGCGTTTCTCTGAGAGTGATTACTGGATAGCTATCAAGATACAAAGCGAACAACATGCAGATTTCATCATTAAACTTCACCCACACAACACTATACATGTAAAGTTATTTGCACAACGTATTCCTAGCTGGACACTTCAAAGCAGAGATTAAGGTGCAATAATTTTTGCATTTATGCAAATGGATGGTGCCTTGGCATTCTAGTATCACCCACACAGCATCAGGACAATGTCACTCGCTGCAGAAAGGTAGGATAAAGAAGATCGTAGGGTCATGCAATGGACACACAAGTTTGCATGTGGGTTTAGCCAGAGTACCCTTAATTTCTTGGAATATAGGGGGCATTCAAAACCACTTCGCACAGATTGAAGTTTTACTGTCAAGTTGTATGCAGAATAGCTTTGACTATCACCTGCAAAACTACAATTTCCCAATTCAATCCCATTGAGAGTTGTGGCTACACGGGAAACCAGTGAGAAAGAACGTCGAGACCTCATAAGCATTTCCCATTTTGGGTTGAAAGTAATCAAGACCTACCCTATACCACAACATGACAAAGTACCCACTTATGCAATCGATAATTGTGACTAACAGATGTACCAACTTCATCAAAGGTCAAGGTTACATGCAATATACTGTTAATTGTCATTTAAGTTCTATGCAAAGTTTAAATTCGCTGAAGGTCTGAGAGAAATACATGTACTTTGCTAGGAATTATGGGTAATAGTTGTCAATAGCATGACCTTCATATTCACAGACTGCAATAATTTGTGGTAATTTATAGACTTAGCACAAATAATGACATGATCATTATGGGACCCATCATAACACCCCCTTTCCTGCTCTTTAAAAAGAGGATCTCATAAATCTCCAAAAAGTGATTTGCCAGCTAAAAAGATTCTTTCAATTAAGAACTACTGCCAATAGCTAAAAGCATCAAGTTAAATAATTATATCTAATTTTCTAATCACATCCTATTAGGATATCAGGTGGCCAGTGGCCTAGAGGTAATTGCCACCAGTTTAAATTGAATGTTCAAGATGAAATATTGCGCCAAACCACAACTAAGGCTTAATGCTCACAAATTCCACATTTACAGTAAATCAACAAAGTTAATATAATTGCTAAAATTATTTTACCTTAATCCTGGCAAATGGCCTTCATTTGGTAATAAAAGTAAACCATTTAGATAAAATGTGTTCTACTTTTTAGTTTCTTGGTGTTAGAGCAATCATTCTAATTGTACACTGGCTAGACCTGACTCCCTATACGGCTCATACTTTATACCTAGATGTGGTAAGCAGGTGTAGACTCACTGGAGATGTGCAAGTGACGCTACAGAAAGTAGCAGGGTTTAGCTTAAAAATGGAATTTCGTTATCTTACAATCAACATCAACAATTTGCACACCACATACAATGTGCATCATAACTACCTAAATGACCTATATCCATAGTTTATATGCTGTATATACATGTACATGCTTTCTCATGTTTTTTCATTCAGCTCATGCGTGCTAACTTACAATGCTAGCATGTGATGAAATAGCATTTATTGTGGCATTGGCTGAAAGCATTCTTATTCTGTTTTCCAATTTATTTGCATCCACCCAACTTTTAAAAAAATAGATATAGACTATTAGTTGACCAGATTCTCTCGCAGGCACAACCGTAATGCGACGCGTGTGTTATTCAGTAATGAAAATACGACTTGTTTCAGATGCTATTTTGGTCAGTTTGATATCAACATCATACTACTACTATACAGCGTTCAACTTACCGATATATTGAAGTTTAATCCAACGTTTCAGCATAAATCTGTACAAGTTCCACTTATAATCTACAGACTAAAATAGAAATCTCCTTTTAACTTCACTGAATATTCATATAATGATCCAACTGTGTAGGCTATTAGTATAGATGTAGCAGTGTACATCATACACATGGTAAGCACACGCTCTCCTCATAGGCTAAGAAACTAATAAAGGAGGGGCTTAAGACTCCCTTGTTGAAACTTAGTCTAAAGATATTATTTTCTACTCATTGCAATAATATGCTGTATCATCAGCTAGCAAGGATTCTTTATGGCTCAAAATGTTGGCTTCGGTAATTAATTAGTTCTGAAAGAAAACATAATTTATGACTCGTGGATTCAACATATTCAAGGTTTACAAACTGACGCAGATCAAAAATAATATTTTAGGACTTCTTAGAAAATCTACTTGGTTTTGAGATAAAGACTCAAAATAATATTTTGAAAACCATCAATCAAGTTGCATTCTTTACTTTTTGACATGAGTTTTCTAATAAACTGACTAGAACTCTACACCTACACAGTAGTATAATAAGCATGTTTTCAAGCAAATAAAATGTGGATTTTATTACAATATTCAATAAAATATTTGACTTACACATTTAGTACAATTTAGTATAATTATTATAATTTGTGGTGCATGTAATGTATAATTCAGTCTCCAGTGAAATCCGTCTGAACAGTGTTGAATGCATAAATGATTGGAGTCACAAGCCTGCACCTAGACTAAATTCACATAGCCCTAATACACGCAATTCTAGCCATGGATCTTAACATACTAGGCCATTAGCAGTTTCAGTAGTGATGAAAAACGTGAGCGTGGTGTGAGAATGAAATGGCGTGAGAGAAAAAGAAGACAACTCCAATCAAGGTTACTAACGTTAGAAATGAAACTCTTGTTTACCCCAACCCCCAATCAAAAGCTTTATTTCCGTCTAGCAACTCTCTAGTATAGGTATTCCAACATTGCTTGGAGTTGTCTTCACGGTCTCACATCATTTATCTCTCACGTCACACTCACGTCCTTTACCACTACCCTAGCAGATTTCAGCTACTATATGATTGGATATCCACCACTGCTTTGGAAAGTTGATAGTATGTAACCCCCTGTTTTATAGCATGCAATCCTCATCATGTAAAGGGAACACCAATGTCCCTCCATTCAGATAAAATTTGATATTTTAAGACTTAGGCAATGGTTTATGTGGGTCATAAGATAGCATAGGAATCCAATGTGATTAAACCTTTCTCTTACGCCATGAAAAGGATTAAATGTAGACTAATCTCATGATATGTCATTAATTTCAAAATCAGTTGATTAGTATTTCTAAACAATTATTTATAAAACTTTTGACAAGTTATTGGGTGGACATGGATGGTAACTAATAGTATTGACTAGTGACAATGAAGCTGAGAAATCTAAAAGATGTAAACGGCTTAGTTGTCCTGTCATATAAATTCTAATAAATTATTACCTAATATTCTGAGAAAGGAAGAATATAGGGGATTAGAAACTGCTCTCACAGTCTATGGTGCTTTTAAAACCGTACAGTATTAGTTACTACCCCATAAACAGTAGCTCTCATGGGCATATACATGTAGCCTCTATTAGCATTACAAGTCATGCTACACGTATAACGTTGTACACCTAACCTGCGTATACCTGCAACAACATTAGCTCAAGGCTTTCTCAAAACTTACTCAAGGCTAATATGCTCTGGAATACTCGTTATAACTTACCTTTCCTTTCAACAGAAAATACTCAAAGTTTTTTTCAAAGAGAGCAATAGTAAAGCTTTACCTACTATAGTTGACATTTCTGAAATATCCTGTTAAAAAGTACAATACACTCCACAATAGTTATGTAAAATAGTAAGCAGTAATGCCAAGAATGTCGTACACTTCATCGTTGAATTTGGGAAACCATGGAAATACTAGTGCTAGTGTAAAGCAATGCATTCTAACATAATTATTATAAATATTATTGTATTACAATGTAATATTAATTTCATTACATATGGTACTAGTTTTCAAATAAACACACAGACCAAAATTATGTTCCATATTCCATAATTATAGTTACACTGAATTTTTGTATGTGTATCTTTGCTATGAATGATGCTTCGTGGGAAATACGGAGGAGATTTTGATTGGCTGTCACAGTCAGTCACTAGCAGCAGACTTCATAACTCTACCTAAATACTTCTAACCAAACTATAAACTTACTGGTATATGCTCATGTTTACCTCTCGATGCAAAGAGTATCGTTTTGCACGGATTAACCCTTCACTTTTTTATTCCACTCTGTCAAATATTAATTTGTTGTAACCAAAAATCTGATCCTTGGTATTTCTTTGAAATGACAAAATAATAAGTCTACGGTTATAGACTAAAAAGTACTTGGTTGTTATTACCTGTTAAGTTGACAAGGAGAGGTGTTTGCCTATTATGATAGTAATTGTGTACCTCTAGCTGGAAGCAGATACACTGGAGCATGATACATACAAATCAAATCAGCTTTCAACTGTTGATAATTCAAATAATAGTGTAGTGGCCAGACATTAGCAATAGACATAGTCATCTCGTGCCACATCACCATAACGCTACAGTTGCCGCCATTTCCATGTATTTATTGTGTACAATGACTGCATTGTTTGTATACCATATCTTGTCCATGGTAACTTACAAATTACTATGTATAACTGCTTTTTTATACTTATGTAATGGAGGCCGAGGGCTCAGATTCTGTCACAATTTATTTTGCATATGATTTACATCATTTTAAGCATCTTTTGTAAAAGACCGACCTTAATGAGGTCGGGCCTCGTCCATATGGCAGACATCTTGTTGCGCAATTCCCAGACGATGCTACATCGTCCTTTTACTGGAAGTCTAAAACTACATAAAGCGTGTGCATTTGTATTGTGCTGTCAGTTGATGTTTGGATCTCAATAAAGATACTTCTATACTAGTTATACAGAGCTAAGGTTAGTTCCAGCTGTTAGGTCCATTGAACCTTGACGCCCGAACTATCTACTAAGATTGAACACAATCTTTCTCAAGAACAAGTCTAAGCATTGACTCGGGACCTATGGTTCGTCTTGGTTAATTACTACAATCACAAATACTGTTTGCTCTTTTACGTAATATAGAAGGCCTAGCACCACTCATAGGCTCTTCACACACCTGCACTATACGGTCAGCACTCTAGTACCCAGCAGAAACATTACAATAGTTTGAAAGTACATGTGTATATTTGGCAATCTCAATCTCAATCTCTAAATAAGGTGTGGAACACTCGGTTGTCAACTGTAGTAGACCGAGATCTATGATTATTTAATGAATTGAGGATGAAGTATATTACCCGAGTGATAGATGTACAAATACGACACACTCATGCTACAAACTGGAAGGCCATCAGCTAATTGGAGAGATGGTCAGCTTGTTATTAGCTGCCACAACCCTGTGTGTGGTGCGGCAGCGATAGGTAATGTAGGCAGTGAACTACATGTAGATGTCTCCAAACTGAGCACTACAAAACTGATGAGTATTGGTAGTAAATTGTGAAATTAGAACTGAATATTCCCATCCAAAGTCTTAACTTCAGCCACCAACATATTATACCCTCCCATTCATTTTGAACACTACATGAAACTCTTGAGCTAAAGGAGCATGTGATACTCAGTTAAATGCAGTGCTCCCATTCGTGAACCTCTCCAAACCTCATTCTGCTCTGCATTCCGTTTGGGCTACAACCAATCTCTGCTTCTAAGAGACACACAATCTCCATGTGACTGTGTCTTTAGGACTGACTTGCCTTCAGCTTAATAACAAGATAAAGACATCAACTACAAGTACAGCATTTTGTGTTTTTTCACAGTATTCTTTAGAGCTTTTTTCTTCTAGCAAGCTATAACCGAATGGAGTCTCAATAGCAGGTTGACTTAATAAACATGAAAAACTAAAATAATAATATGATTTAAAAATTTGTAATAAGATTACTGGATTAGTCAGGGTAACGACCTGAATTAAATGTATATAAATGTATATCTCCCATAAAAATATAATAAAAGCACCTGTATGACAGTTCAAGTATATCAGTCTTATAATTGTTGAATATGTATATAGATGTAAATTATAAAACTTTATGTAAAGTAAAGTAAAGCATGTAGTTCTTGATAGCTCAATCCACTCAAGGACATTCAATTAAATGGGTATTAATCACGCTAGCAACAAAAGAAATTTACAATGTAGAGTTATTTAAAATTTAAAATCAGGTATTGAATCTGTACCATACATTACACAGCTCAAGTAACCTAGTAGTTGATTAACGCACAGGTTTGACTGGAGACTACAGGTAGTATCTTTAGTTTACTTTCACTATGTCAAGTAGTAGCATGGAAATCTGTGGAAGGAAAAAAGAATCCACCAACCGAGGGAAGGGGACTAGATGGCCCTCAACTCAGCGAATACTTGAACAGGAGGACCTCTGCCACTCTGAGCCACAGAAACAGGTGCCTGTCAGGTTGGTGCTGCTCTATTTGCTTATTATTTTTCTGTTTACACTGACATGCATTCAGTCAACCTGCCAATGGCCATGGAATAAGCGTATATAGTTTTTGGTGCATAGCAAAACTTTGGAAAACATTTTCGAAATCCACATCATTGAAATTAGATAATATTGTAATGGTACGCACAGTCGTCTCCTACACCTGACACTCATTATTGTATGCATATGCATGTATATATCTGCTTGTAATTTACTATATGTTATTGTATATACTTGTATGATTATTACTAAGTCTTTTAATGCCTTTTATACCCATGTACAGAGGCCCGACCTCTCAGAATCCATTGATATTCATTTTGTACATGAATTGGACCATTATAAGCAACTTTTGTAGAACCCGACCTATTTTGGGTCGGCCGTCGGGCTTCCGGCGGCCATCTTGTTGCGCAACTTCCGGACGACCTCACGTCGTCTTTTCCCGACACTACGTCGGGCGGAAGTCCTTATACTATATAAAGGGCATTGTTTCACTGTTCGTTGTCTCAGTCTTCACTTGGCTTTCAATAAAGACACATCTATACTTGATACAGAGACTTTCACTTCCTTTTGTCAGGTCATTCGCTTAGCGAACCGCCTACTAGGTCGGATCACTCTCTTTCAACGTATAGTCTGAAGGTCAGACTGAGACCGCTCGATCTTTCATGTAATGCGAAGTCCTATTACCACTCATAGGCACTTCATTTCTGGGTCGATAGTCGATAGGACGACCGCACCAAATCACAGAAACCATTACAATATAGAGTTCTTTTCTGTATAACAAAGCATTATAACCAACCTCATTAGTACAAATATTATACGTCATGTACATGTACATGTATATTGCACAACATGTCATAATGTGTCCATGGCACAACTTGTATAATCATCATGTTTTTACATTGTTATGAATTGTAAATAAGTCTTACATATACAGTGTGTATGGGCCTCCACTGAGTTTGTCTCCTGATTAAACTCACCAGTTCTACTTCCTGCTACTAGGACCAGGGAAGAAACCAATGGTCTAAAGAGATCTGCATTTCTACTTTTGAGGTGGGGAAGTTAAATGGCTTGTATGCATTTATATAACATTGTATGTTACAGTGTGGCTGAAAAAGTAGATGTAGCGGATGTAATATATGAGACGGCAGAGACTGAGGTCTTAGCGATATACAAGGCAAAGGACTAATAGCTTGTGGACCAACAGGCTTTATTTCACTGGGAGAGCGTTGTAATAATTCCGAACGAACATTCATTGTCCATAACATGCAGACTATGCCGAGCTTATTCAGTACACCACCGTTTTGGCAGTTGGCCCAAGTTCAAAGGCTAATAATATACATGGAGGTCTTAGGTCCTACACTTCATTAGGAATACATAACACATAATATTGTAATATTACTTTTAACAGCACAGGGTGGCTAATACATGCACAATGGATGGTGAAATGCTAGTCATATCTACCTTAGCAATAGCTACAGTTCATCAACACTGTATAGGTTACTGTATTCATTATTTTATAATAAGTAGTCCTTCTTCCATGAGAAGACAACTTCAAAGTGCTGCTCTTTGTTAGCCTTCTATTCCTTGCAATCTGCTTTTACCATACATGACTGTGCATGCACAAACAAAAAGCATGCATAAATATGGTAGTAACATTTTATTCAGTGGTATAATTTAGTGTTACATTGTGTTCGAATTAGATAACTGACTAGTTGATTCTGTGTCTGATGTATTACATGTTGTTACAGTCAGTATAACATAGTAACATACATGTACATCATTATTGTATAATGCATGTTTTCCTCAATATATTATATACTATAGAGTTATCTTCTCTATGATAGATACATCATCCAATCACAACATGATGTAGTTTGATCACATATCTTAAGACATAACATTATTATTTGTACAGAATGTAAAGTTTTATTGTCACTAATAGCTCAATACACAATGTACCATTATATTATATGAATAAAACTTGTTAGGCATACACATAAATCAATAGCAAAAATTCAAAAGAACAGTAAAAATTATAAAATTTATAAATAATATTACAATCTAAAACGATGTCTTGGCTCTTCCAAGCTCAACTAGAGCATTGTGTTCCTGAACTTGTATCACATGAGAATAAATAAACACTAGTTAACCATCTACAAACTAGCAGTTTGTTCAACTAATCGCTGGAATGAACATAATTTATAAAAATTTCTGCATTAATGAGCAAATATGCGTTTGGATATGAACTTGAGTAAAAATAAATGGTGTACTGCAAGATGTTTAAAAGGTACAAAGTATTGTTGATTATAGTTTTATCAACATAATGGGCCTATAATAACATCACAACAAACAACTGCGTAGAGTAGGAGTTAGCCAATAGAAACAACTAATTAGTGATAGTAAGAAGAAGAAACAATCTTGTAGTTAACATATAGAAAATATCCCAACAAGAATATTTAATGGCAAAATTTCTGTAAATGAATAAGACATAAAAATGGCTGGTGTAGTAGATTGAGTAGAGATATACAAATTGTGGAGGAAAATCAACCAACATTTAAGTATGATAATATCACAGAAAGTAGAAAAGCACAAACTAAGCGTATACCTAAATACTATTTCTCTTTTAGAAGTTTGGAGCCTAGGCTTTTATTTTGATTTTATAACCATTAATGTGAGTTTAATGAATGGTATAACGCTGACTTTACTTTACCATAACCCAGTCACTCCCACAGATAACTTCTAGTATCGACTGCTTAACTTGCTGTATAGTATCCTTGACCTTCGTGTAGCTAGACTGCGTAGCCTTAGAGTTTAACTGTAGCTCAATTTGGTCAAGAACTGTGCAGCTTCTTTCTATAACTTCGTTTAGTAGGAACTCAGGCCGAGAATGGTGATATGCTGTAGGTCTTATTAGCCTGTGATCCTGGAAATAACAAATTCTGACCGTGTCATTATGTGTAGTATTTATGTCACTAACATCATTAGCTGCTAAGAAACGTCAACCAAAAGTAACGCTGTAACTCCAGCCAATGAGCGTAACTTGTCACCAGTATGGATATGTGAAGTATCTTGCCTTGAATTTAGTGCAAACACTTCCAGTCCTACATAACATTGAGTGAAACAACCAATGAAAAATAAACCAGAGACCATAATTTGCTAAAAATAAATTGTAATATAGTAGCATAAGATTAGGCTTATTGCACACCTTAAAAGGTGACAACTCCTAATACGGTAAGATATCGCAGAAGGCAGAAGTTGATAGTAATGAGAATCAATGTATATAAAATAACATGTGGTCTAAGTCCACAATATTATATATCATAGATAAACCAGTGAGAGTTTATATAATATAACTGCATTGGTCTAAAAGTCAAGTATCCCTGTTAGCTTCAGCCAAGTGCAGACAATCCTTGATTTCATCAACATTCTCAACATCATACAGATACAACCACTACCAAGTATTTGAGCATCACCATTTGAGAAATGCAACAAGGAAACCCCATAAAATTTTAAAACAAATCAGAAGACTAGTGCTACAACAGAAGTAAAGTTATGGGGGGGGGGGGGGTTGCACTTTGACCTTACTTTAAGTGACTCTTTGATCATAGCATTGGCGTCTTTCTCATGTGCATCCCAGGAGGTTTCATTTCCATCTAACTTTCCAAGCACCACCTTTAGTTCGTCTGCAATGACCTGAAAGTAAAGAATATCATTTTATTCCTTTATTCTGTGACGATGTGTTCATGCAAAAATATCACAAATTACTTTCAAGCCGTGAATATTTTAGAGGCTTTGATAGGCCGATTTCATTGGTCATTGATCTGGCTACTGTGCCAGCCCATCAGCTTCATCAACTAATAAGGTAAGTTTGAAAGCAAAAAAGAGGCTGTTGAAAATATAAGTGACTGATCTTATTTTAAACAGGCCCTAAATGGAGAAAACGGCCTTTCATCTGGCTGTAGCTGTGCAGCTTGGACTCAGCTTTAGCTAGATATTAGGCCTATTACTTAAACACAATCTACACCATTATTTTTTAATATTAAATCGACTGGGTGTATTTGTTTACTTTTACATACCATAAAAGACAACTTTATGAAAATGTTGTCGCCATAACGTTACATTAAAATTACCTAGAAGATATTCCACTACTGGTTTATAAGATTAGCATCATGCTTGGGTGAACCACTCCAGGCAAGGGCTGTGCATGGATGCTCCCATGCATTTAGTTTAAGATTGGTTTGTTCCTTCTTCTTTTTAATCGAAACTTAGATAAACAACAATTTTTTAGTAATAATTCTCTAAGGACTAAACCTATGTAGCCAAATATATATTGACTTGTCTATGCTGCCCTCATTTCATCCAAAATGACTAACCTGTAAAACTGTAGAGATTTATTAATTGAAGAAACTAGGCCACTTAAAGAGTAGAGCATTAAAACATGCTGCTACCAAATAAATGACAATTACTATCAAGCAGTCGAATGGTGCTAGCCTGGGAACCAGTCGGTAGGTACTATTCAAGTAGGCGTAGAAGTAGGGGGGCCTACTGTCAATTAGGCTACAAGAGTGTTTGAGCTACAATCGCTATAAAATATTTATGTCAATAAAATTCAATCCTTGTTTGCAAGTATAGAGTACTATGCATTGCTTAGGACCACCCCCTATTTCATTACTTGACAGTATAGCTACTGCTACTACACGCCACCCATCTACTTCACAAATTATACATACGTGTACATACTGTATATTACGTGAATTATGTGTATATTACGTGCAACATCACTCAACAGATACTAATTCACTTAAATACTACAGATATCTTTATAAACATGCCAACTACCGCTCGTCACATTCTCAGTGGTCTACTGATAACTTCCTGTCTGATAATACTTCTTGTGATTCATCTGAGGTTGGTTTGCTAACATATATTCTGAAGTTTATACATGTACATCAATGTGTTTGGCAGTCTAATCGCTAGGTTCTAGCTCCACTGTTGTCTTATTTTTCAAGTTTTTCCAGCATATTCGAAAGTTTATCACGTTTTCACGGAGTTATAAGGGTTCGATTGAATGCGTGTACGCCTTCTTGGTCAAACCGCTCACGGTCAATGCTCAAGCATGGATAATTTCTTTCTTAGTATTTGATGCAAAATTGTCCCAAACTTTTTGCCAAAATTGCAACTGGATAGAAAACGAAAGGGAACATATTATCCGAATACGTATAGCCAATGACAGGAATCAATCTACTACCCTACCCACATACTAAAATATTGACAAAATAGTAGAAATCATGTCATTAGTGTTTAATAACAAAAATTCAGTCAGGATAATACGTTTTAGAAGCAGTTGGACTAAAGTAAAAGTGGCAGTTGATTATTATCCAACAGGAATGGAGTCAGAGAATTTACCAAAAGGTCAAGGAATGACAGTGTCTACCTATAAAGAGACTGCAAGTATGGCTGGTGTTCTACAACATTGTCTAATAGCAATATTATGTTAATAGAATCAGCCCTAAAAGTAACAGCAGCAACACAGCCTACAAATTATTATGGCATACCTAAAATCCTTTGCTTGATAATGCTCACTGTAAGCCCAAAAACTGTAAGACTGTATCTGTTACATTTGTATACTGTATGCCTATGTTATCATGACCAGATGTGACCAGATGTGACCAATAATAACGAAGGTTGTTATTAGATATAAATATACATGTATGGTTATTATTTATAACATCATAAGCTGTGATTACTATCTGGGCTCAAAGAGTATAGCTCAAACATACACACATGGAATTTGTACATGTTTTTAATAATATTTTTCAGTTCCCAATAAGAAGGCATGTCAGGATAAAGAAAAGAATCGTGTTTTTGCTTTAATAAAAGTACCAAAAACAGGTTCTTCAACTCTGTATACAATATTCATGAGATTTGCCTTGGCACACAGGCTAAACGTCCTCCTTCCAACAAAGGGAAGTTACATAAACATAAAAGAGCAAAAGGGTACAAGTAAGTTGGTAATGTTTGAATTAAACTTTCTAAATTTTCCCATGTAGTGGTGAAAGCAACGCAGTATAACTGTTTACTTTAGCCTTACATCCATATTATTGCCAATTTATAGATGTAAGTGCCGAAGCTACTTATTATGAAACCAAGGTTCTGTGTGCAAAATTTAAATAAGTTTTTCTAATATCCACGACTTGCCACCGCATACTAAAAGTGGACCAAGTGGATGAAGTAACATGTTGGCGTTGGTTCATACTTTTGTATAATGAACCTACAATGTACGTGAATAAAAATAATAAAATTGCAAAAGCAACCTTAGACGAGTGTCTCAGTACATAAATACCACTCACCGATGACAATATTGTCTTTAAAAAAGACGGATAGAGTGGGTTCTATAGCATATAAAAAATTAAAAATATAAGATATAAACACTTAGGACTATGGGTGCTTTCGGCACCGTCGCATTATATTCATTTAATGGATTATAATGGATTATACGATGGATTATACGATAGCGTTCGGTAATGGATCGCATTGTAATAAAAATGCGATGGCGTTCGGTAATGGATCGCATAATAATAAAAAATGCGATGGCGTTCGGGAATGCATCGAATAAATTATTAAAATAATAATATTTTATTATTATTTTTATTAAACTTATTATTTTCCTCAATGCGACGATCCTTCGCATTTGGAGTCAAGAAAATATTTAATATAAATTCGCCCAGTCTGCTGTGTCTGTTATGCCATCAGTTGTCAATAGTAACCTACTACAGCTATTGTACATACCTTGTCTGCAAATACAGACTACTGCTGTTCTCTTCATTCAATGAAAATAAAAGAGTCTACATGTTACTTATTGTACCAGTCTTTGTTATCAGTGTACTAACTCAACTGTCTTTGTTATCAATAACCAATGCTGAAAGCAATTGGGACCAGTATCATTGCTTTCTTCAGCCTATTACATAATGATCTGATCGATCAATAGAATTACAGATGTCAATGTGGTTAATGCACAATACTGTGCAGGTAAATTCGTTTGCATGAAGATCCCTCCGCTCGATTTGACTGCTGTATACAAATGTGCACTATTTACATGTGGACTGAATGTTACGACTTGTCGATCAAAGATTAATTTTGATACCAAGTGAACCAACAACTAACAAGCTGCAGATATTTTTGTAACATTCAAATATAATTTTAAAATGCTGAGTAGTGAGCTATGTAGGATTATTTGTAATGTTTGTTCTCTAACTGATGGTAATCTAAAGTAATCTGACTGACTTAATTATTTGAGCTCATTTGGAAATTCCCAGCCTAGCCTTTCTCATAATTAAGAGGTGTTCGGCAATAATACGTGAAAAATAGCAACATCCATCGCATTAATGCGTGACTTTTATTTAAATTAATGTGATGAAAATACGATGAATATTCAATAATGCGATATTATTTTTATTATTTTTTTATTATTATTTCCATCGCATTATTGGAAAATTTATTCCATCGTATTTCATCGTATTATTTGCTCTTCCATCGCATTGATGCCGAAAGCACCCTATATGGACATCTAAAATAGAACTGCATTATGGTATAAAATACAGAAGCGAAAACATGGCTATATATGAATTAGCAAAGTTGAAGAATTTGTCAATTAAATATGGGACTGTAGTTAATGCCAGGTGTAAAGTTAGCATAGGACAGTAAGTTTAATGACATGGAGTGTGCCAAGCACCGCACAAAGCATAGCTTCAGGTGCCACAGCTGTTGAAATATGTGGGGGGGGGGAGGAGGGGAGGGTGTTAGGTAGACTGCTCACAAGTGAGATAAAAGAAATGCGTACCATATTTTATAGTACATGTAATTATACACTCGTGTACAATATGAAGCATGGTCGGATAACTACTAAATGTGCAATTAGTCTGGTTTCTCCACTGGGTGCTTTTTATGTGTTTTTTTCATTTTGTGGCACTATTGATCTTCATTTAGGTAGAAATTCATGTAGCTTTGAATGTAGGTGTGTATCTATATGTGAATGTACATGTGGATCTACATGTGAATGTACATGTGGATCTACATGTGAATGTACATGTGAATAGACATGTGAATAGATAGTGTGTTTTACACATGCGTGTGTACCTAAAATAATTCATGTAAAATGAATAATATACACTTACATGTACATGAACCTACAATGTACATGTACATTATACAGGATTTTACCGGACTCATTGGAGGCAACAATAGTAGGTAACACAGGGTATAGTACTCGCAGCATCATAAACTAGTATTAGTGATATAAATGCATATTATGCTTACTATTTAACAGCTTGGGACATTGGACCAGATAACGAAAAGAAAGCGGATACTATCTTCAATCATGCCATGTACAATGAGAAAGCCTTTCAACGATACATGAAACCCAACTTCAAGATGATTTTCTCTGTCAGGGAACAAGTGCCATGGTTCAAGTCAGCAGTGAAATTCTTTTACAACATGAATTTCACACAGGAAAAGGTAGGAAACTTGTAAACTGTCAGCTCATTTAGTGTTTTATCAATGTGAATGCAGTCACAATATACATGTAAGTAGTAGTCGCAGGTATAAATTTTTCTGTTAATAGCAGTTTAGATATGTACAGTATCTCATAACTAAATACTGCTGTATTCCTTGTTTACATTGGATTTTGTATAAGTGAACATCAAACAATACAAGATGAACCTAGACATAGAATAGTATGCTTCAACTTCAACTTACATTCCCATAAGCTTGGGAGGTAATAGGATCGCAAACAAAATTGAGAGAAATTATCTTGGAGTTAGGTGCAGAAGTGGAGAAATTTGAGATAGCCTTTGTTCTTCGCCAAAACTGAAGCAGGAGAAGTTGTCTTCTCTATATTTTGCTGGTTGACCGCCCTTACCCCAAACCCCAACCACAAACAAGGAACTAAGACTATCTAAATTTCTCCACTACTGCACCTAATTGTTATCTTGCTGTATATTATATGAAACTAAAATGGCCGTTGTAACATCCATTTGGTGTAGAAATATTATGAACCTATGTATACCTGTAAATTGTAAATCTAACGCATATTTTAGTTCTCCAACCGGATATTTATACTTATCATAATACATTTTAGTTGGAAAATAGACATTTCAAAAATGTCAGTTTGAAACAGGACATTCCGAAAACATCCATTGTGAAACTTTACAGTATACATGTAGGAGAACAACACTCAAAGATAGCCATAATTATTTTACATGTTTTACAAGTTAGTAGTAGTAAAACCAAACAAATATGATATTAAAATGAAATTAGTTAAAAGCTAGTACTTACTACTACAAGGTTTGGATCGGTAAGAAACTTGTATTGATCGAAATATAAATCATATAAAATGAATAAAGTAACGCATTTTATATTAAATTGAACTATCACAGATTAATTATTTTTAGAATAATTGTACTAGTAATAAATACTAATAATAAGTTGAAAAGGAACTACAATGAGCTGGAAATGCTGGCTATTAGTCATTCTTACACGTCTGCAAAATCTGAGTGAAAATAAAATAAAAATTTTATGTGAGTTGCATTCTTCTACACACAATCATTAGAGTTTCGAAATGAGTGTTTTCCAAATGTACATTTTCGAAACACATGTTTTAATATCATTAGAAAGACAGTAGGCATTCAAAGAATGTTAGCTAACAGCTGATATAACTGATACTAAATTAGTTTCAGTAGATTAGTGTCTCCCAACTTGCTGTACCTGACCAGTCAGTATTTGTGGTGTGAAGCGCTGACAAACATCACAACTGTCACAACACCGACAAATGTCCCAACAATTTAACGACATGCGTCAGAACAGTCTAAAGACCCAAGAGAGTCAGTCTCACATCTGAAACACTAGTATTAAAAGTCTCATGATTATTTGTTTTCATGTCTATACTTTGTTATTACAGTCAGCTGAAAAAGTTATTATGGAAAAAAAGTGGACACAAAACCGAGGCTTGTTTCATCTGTTACAGCTAAAATATTTGGGATTTAATTACGTCAATCATAGAGATTTGGTAGACATCAAAGAATATATATCTCATGCTGTGCCCAAGTAAGTTGAGATAGAAAATTATGTTATAATCTGTTACTAGTAGCACTCTGCTAGCTAGATTAATTGAGAGCTCCAGCTATGGCAAAACTTAATGTATCAATAGTCCTTCAAAACATTGGGACACAATCTGCTATGTGGAGAAAATGATGCTGTGTGGAGAGTATTACCATAAAGTGCCAGCATTTTTTAAAACTCATCATTATGTCTCTTGATTTATGCAATTAGGATATTTCTGCCACCTGTCTTGATAATATTGGGGCTGCGGCTGATTTCCTTAATACTCCGCTGCCGACTTCTTTAAAATTTTGTGCCTGAGTTCTTTAAAATCTGGCACCTTCTTTTTTTAAAAACTTCTCTGTGTACCAAAATCACCTTGTGCATGCGAGTTATGTTATTATTTTCCTGGTTTCTTTTTAGGATAGATATTCCCGTCTTAAATGACAAGTTTGATGCATCGCTGGTTATGTTGAAACACAGATTCTGCTGGGACTACATAGATATATTCTACCAAATGAATACAGTAACAAACTCTAGTTCCATGGAATTATCTGAAAAGGCTGTAGAAAGTCTATTATCTGCAGAATTTAATAAAGGAGATCAGTTGTTGTATAAAGCTGTAGAGGAACTGTGGTGGGAACAACCAGAAGTTAAAGAGAAGGATTTCTGGGATGAGGTTAGTGATGTCATACTTATCAACTGTGACTCTTTTACATTAAATGTATTTATGTTATATTAGTAGCAATGGTTCTGCTTGCTCTTTAACCGATCTTTGTCATTTTTATTCTATTTTTGGACTGAGAGTGGGGAAGATGGTAGCAAAGAGAAATTGCCCTACCTTATGGTGGATGTTAAAGAATTGCAACTCGGGCTGCTCTATATAGTGGGCACCTACATTTGTATTGCCTCTTTCAGGTATCATATTTTACCTCCTTAAATAAAAGAGTGGCAACAGAATGGTGTAGTATAGTCTCTAGAGAGCAGCAACCCTATGTGATACACTCCACACAGTTCCATGATGAGATACAGCTAACAGTGGAGTTCTGCAGAAGACTGAAGATGGATAAAACTGAACTTTGTGACTGTGTTCACAACTATGTATTTGGAACAAGAGTCCCAGAAAATGTCATATGCTAGTCATGCTAATGTGCAATGTATAGGGACTAAACACATACATTTGTATGTGATAGGTATTCATCAGCAAACAATCACAATAAGAAGTTATCCTCTCCATATTAGATTACATTTAATCTTACCTAGTGTAATGTGAATGCATCTAACTATGATACATTATTGATATACCGTGTATGTTTGCAGTTTGTTGTCACGACAATAAACTGTATAATAATAATCTGAAAAAACACTGAATGCCCTGCTACTAAACGCTCACACAAGAGCGGTTCCTTTGGCCACATTTTCAACTAATTCTATGTTTGACTGTCCTCCAACTAGTATGACACCATTGACAGCATAAACAGCCAAGAAGGCCATGGCTATGCAAAATTGTCCTTTCTTTCTTTGTTTTTATCAGGTTGTTTAGATTTAATTATGCATGAATTGGTTTTATTAAAGTATGAAAGAAACCACTTACATGTAAATTAACAACCTAGAGGTATAATTGAGCTGCTATTGGTTGTCTTAGCTGCACATACACTGAGAAGTTATACACTAAATATTTGATAGTATTTTGACTGAACTCTTTGGACATTTTCAACAATATGGCAAGGATTGCAGGTTATGCTGGATAAACTAATGTTTAATGTCTTTGTGACCTCTTGGACCGACTTGGGTTGCAAATAAAAAACCAAAGATGGCCGTCCGGCCTAGGCCCAAAGGGATATTGACCTGGGATTTAGCTTGGATGAAGAAAACCATCCCTAGCTCATCGGCACACCTGGGTTTTTCGCACAAAAATGAGAATTTTGCTTTCGGCCCAAACCGGTGTGTTCGTGACTCTGTGACGGATGTGTGTGGAAAAATTTTTTAGCAAGTTGGCCTGTGCCAGAAATTTAGGTCGCGAAGACACTAGCTGTGTTCAGACTCCAGTCTTTAGCTAGCGATTTGCAATAGCTTCCAAAATGTGGGTTATATACAGTAACATTATATATACAAACACAATGACTGTATAAAATAGCATATAAACCATATTGTGGTGCTGGTTAAAAGTAGTACAATGAACACAACGTAATAGTGTTGCAGTAAGGGAGAGAGAGCACAACTCCAGTTCATCAGAGCCAAGTATTCTAAACAACTATTACCTGAGAGAAATACTATCAATGCATATTGTTGTTCAATAGATATTGATCAAAGATGAAATTAAATGAGAACTTTATTATAATTATTCCATACCTCTTCTGCATCAGCCAACTGTGTGGCTATTTCTAGAGCCTGCTCTCCAAACTCTTTGTTAGAAAAGGAAAGAACTTCAAATGCCAGCTGTTTGACTAGAAGATGCACACATATCAGCGCCTGAAAAACATTAGTTCCATATCCATTAGGAGTTAATGACGGAGTTTATCGCCCAGAAGCCCAATTTGACATAGATTATGACCACATGCCAATTATTAGTGAAGGCATTTACCAACTAGGAAATAAACCTAGCGATTTCGGAGTTAATCTTCTGACAGCCAATTACAACTAAAGAAATGGTTTTTCAGCTTGATGAGTTGAACCCTTCCTAGAAGAGAGAAACTCACTTGACAGTATGATGAGTAAACATACATACATGAGTTCATAGAATGTAGATTGTGTTCATAAGGGAGCATATAAAATAGCTCACAGTATTTAATAGTTAGTTACGAGTTGGGTAAACTAACAGTGACCTACATGTATAGTTATTTACAAGCGGAGTAACCCACAGTGACCTACATGACGTACAGTTAGTTGGGCAAACTCACAGTGACCTACATGAACAGATAGTTACAAGTTGAGTAAACTCACTGTTTTGTTGACCTGATTCTGTATAGTCTCAATAATAGCAATAGGTAAGTATTCCTCAAGACTGGCCTTCAGCTCACTAAACAGTGACTTATTCTCAGAGTAAAATCTGGCTGCCGACTGAAAATATTACATGCACAGCATATAAAAAAGAACAAAAAATGAGTTTTAAACACAGCTTAGTATGTGCCACATTAAACTGCCACCACGGCTTCAAATTCTGTCAAGGTCACTGAAGATGCCAATTGATGGACCCAAAAACATATTACCAATGCATTCGGTATTCCTCTTTTAAAATAAAATGATCTTAAGATGTTCTACTGGTTACACGATATACTGACACTCCATGTATTACATTTATATTTTATATAATGTAGATATTCACATCTACCATACCTTTTGCATGTTAGATATAAGAACAGCACTGTTAGAACTAATGGGTTTAAATGCTTTTATTTTACCAGTCTTCATCAAATAGCTGTAGAACAGATCGTTCAGATCAATCTAAAATAAATTGCGAAAATAATAACAATGGAATTGAAGAAATAATGAAGATGACATTTTGGGAAAGGGTCAGTAAAATAATGTCAACCCTGCATATCGATAATAAGAAATGCTAACCAGATGCAAGCGAATCTTTCATACAACCAGTAGCCATTCATATTCATCACATACACAGATTATAACTGAAGCATTACATCACCATGAAGGGTTCACTTTAACACTTGACATATTCATATATTATAGTATTCCATTAAAGCTATCTTCACCTGTGCTTTAGCTAGTATCTGTACATTGTTGCCACGGTTTGTCCTTTCTGTCCCATCATCCAGGCATTTGACCAAAGATTCATACTGCAAAATACAGATAAGATACAGTTACGAAATATTATGATGCACTTACAGTGCTACTACAGAAGAAAATGATAATGCGGAAATTGTCTTCTCTCCAACAAACAATTTAGGTTAGTCATATACGACACGTATGCATGTATATATAACGCACTTGTGATTTAAATTGATTGTGGAACCTAACTTATACATGTATATCAATATTAAATGAAGCGAGGTATGGAAAAGCAACTGTTGAAGTACACCATCAAGTCATGTGACTTGTGAACAGGCTGTCACATACCTTCTCTAGTGAATCTACAATAAGCCTCTGATCAGTCAGGAGTTTGTCATGGAAGGTCAAAAGATCATTCCAGAATGATTCGATCTCCTGAAGAAACATATATGTAAATAATAACATCATAATATATAAATATGTTGTGTTTACCGATATATTATATGCACTAAATCGGCAACCATTACAAAGATTTTTTGGAGATTGCAATTCAAAATTCAAGTCCTGAACTAAAGACAGAAATTAATCAAATCAACAGCCGTAAGGAACCACGTTTATTCATTTAACATTCACAAAGGCTATTCAAATATATATGAAATGAAACAAATTTTCCATCTTGTGCCCAGTTACACCTTGTGTCATAGGGCTAAAAATTGCTGTTATGGCCATCACCAACCGAATAAGGAACAAACCCAGCACATAAGATACATCTAATAAACATCACCTGTTGCTTCACCCCGGCAGCAATGTCTCTTTCTACTTGCTCCTGACTGGTTTTCTTAGCCTCATAACACGGAGTACAAATCCTGAGGTACTGATGAATGTCTGGTTCAGCTGACGGCCCCTACGAAGAGAAGGAACAGTGTAAAAGCCCCAACTGTTACCAAATTGTAACAGGTCTCTCTCAAAGGTTCAACACCATGGCAGATTAGCACTAAAGATATACCTTTCCAACAGCACTGTAACAGCAAATAGCCAAACTGATTCTATAAATAGAACAGAACGTCCCCTAGCGAACGGATTGCTAGGTAGTAATAAGAAATTAGTGAAATCAAAATTTTATTTGCTATAAATACAGTTTTCATTCCACTTTTATCCCATGATAGATGGACTCTTAATAGCATAGATCCTATATTATATTATTATAGGAAAGATTCATAATTCAGATATACATTGTACATGTACATGTACATGTACATACGTGTACCTGTACATTATGATGGTACTACACTATATATGTATATAATCACTATACTTCAAGAGAAATATATTATACTAATGTAAGCGTACCCCTGGCAGTCTGATGAGACAGACCAAAGCCTCTGTGTAGTGGGAGTTATCTCCCAGTTGGCCCTTATCAATATATACAATAAGGTCTCTATTAGAGCACGAGTCGCAGACTGCAGCCCCGCATATAGAACAGTGATGTCTGGATTTAAACAGCATTTCAAACTTCTGCATACAATGGTGACATACACCATCATTACCCTGAAAGATAACAACAATTTCAATTCCAGGTATAAATAAGCAAGAAAAAATAACGACTTAGACTTAAGTTCCTTGAGAGTAGTGGCACTTCATAAACATCCTCCCAGCATTGACGCTCAAAGACAAAAACAACATTTTTGACGAGGTACAATGTGATTGATTGGTCAAATACTATAAAGTGAATGGAATTTCCCACATACCTTGGGTGTAACTGGCTTCTTCCAAGCACCTCTAACAAATGTAATCGTTAAAGACTGTACCATTCTAACAAGGTTCGGAGTAGAATTTACTTCCGCTAAAAATCCTTCCCGTAGTCTCTGTTCAGCGGTAGTCAAAGCATTTTTACTGAAGAAGAAAAGTGTTGACGTTTATTACGTAAAGACGATGTATGAGGTAACAAAGAAGGCAACCACTGTTATGCTATGCACTAAACATTGGATGTATATTCTCTCTCCCTCTCTCTCTTGTAATCAGTAGATGCGACTAGGACTGTTTTATAGTCTAGGGCTAGGCTTTGATTTTGTTACAGTTTTTTATGAAGCTTTGCTATTTGCCGATTTGCCAGGTATTCAGGTTTAATGATACAAAACACACGCTGTAGCTAAAAGCACAGGAGTAAACCACCATACAAAAAACGGCTTCATCAGAAGAACACAATTTGAAGTAAAAAAAGCATGATTCAAGCCGACTCTAAGCTTCACTTGAAACGCTGACACAAACACTACACCATATTTCCTCACTGCTAACAGACACTTCTGGTCCAATTGCAATCTGGTACTTTTTAAGGCTTCCTGAATTATTTTGGTTGAAAAATCAAAGAAGTGAAGAAAAGCAAGTGCTGCTCAATAGTTTGACAACATAACATCATCATACATTGCTGTGGTCACAAAATACGGGTATGCACAGACTGTGACAATGTTACCTGCAAGCTTTGTTTTGATACATGAAAGAGGCAGTACGGAGTATCCTGAATTCTTTCATTAGACTCCGAGTGGCCCCGGCAGTCTGCTCCTCAGAATCAAAACAGGATTTGCACACCTGAATAAGAATTGAAAACAACATAAAGTAATATACATGTGTATAATTTCATACTGAGCAATATGTGCTTATTCTGTAGTGAAGTAACTGTAATGGGAAAAGATACCTGCAAGCTATGTGTAGTTTGCCTACTTCAAGAACAGCAAATTAATCATTTCCATGATTTTTACTAGAAAGTGAAGTTTCTGAACTAATCATTATCCATACCTCACTGGGTACGGCTTGAATTGTTTTTTTTTTGTTACTGTCTTGCATTTAGCCAACCTATTTAACGGATCTCAGAAACATTGCTGCCGTGGAAGGTAAGCTCTTTCACGGCAGCAACGCTTCTGAGGAGTGCATGAAACTTGAACCTATGACTCTAAAGTTTAAAAACCAGCAAGTCAATCAGTACACCCTCCTGGCGCCCTAAACAATGTATTTCCCCATAACGGACACAAAGAAGTTACAACTTATAAATGTTATGAATCTAGAGCTGAAGCTATCTCTGTTCTGCTATAAACTTACACTGCCAAACAAATTACATAACACCTTTCCCTCACCTTATAGAATTTACCCTGAGGATCATAATTAGCAAACAGATTGAGTCGTCTTGATTGCTTCAAACATTGTTTACAATACACTTCGCCACATCTGCAACGACAGTAGAAAACTAAACATTGAGTGGGAAATACTGAACCAAGATGCTCAAAACATAATATTTTATAAAGCAGCCTTACAACACAATAGACATGCACAATGAATTAATTGGGATGTCTATGTCTATGTCTATGTCTATGTACTTACTTGAAACAATTCTTTGGGCTGTTGATTAAAGTGAACTTTGCTCGACATGACCTAGACTTACATACCTCCCTTGATGTCTTTAATACCCAATGACGTCTAGAGATGCCTAAAAGTCATAGGAAGTGTTTCACATTGTATGCTTACAGTTCCATCAGTGGTTCAGTACAGTCGGAGCTAATGGGCCTAAATGTTCGGCTTTACATGACTTAGAATCTTTATGATAGATAGGCTACATACAGTACAGCGTAATAACTGGCAATAGTGTTAGGCCTATATGATGTGTAATCAGTAGGCTATTGCAACGATCTAACAACTACAATAATTGCAAAGCCCAATAACTGTTGATACAGAGAAAAATGAATGCAAAGATTAAGCAGAATATCAACGGATAGTGGTCTAAAACTATTAGGTACAATAGTGAAATTGTAATAGATAGATAGAATTGGAATTTGTGAATGAAATAATTGGAATGACAGCTCACAATAATGATGAGAGTAGATGATTTCTAATTATATCTTGGCAAAGAACCATGACCGTAAGAAATTTCTTCACTTCTGACCCTAACTTTCAAATTAGGCCTACGAATTTCATCTGAAGTTATCAGCTATATAGTGCAAGTAGTCCTACATACCGATATATTCAGAAATCTCAACCACGGATTGATTGGACATCAACTTTCTGTTGTTTGGTGCATATCCAGACACAGATGTGTATAAGCCAGACACAATAACACTTGATGAGCTTCTGTTTGAAGCCATCTAAATCGAGTCTAGCGAATAGAAAATGAGGTGAATATGGATAGTAGTTAAACCAAACACGTAAAGCTCCCCTAAAAGTAATGTCAAAATAAAATTATTAAAATACACCGCAGTTTACCTTAGGGTATGCATCACTTTAGACCAGAAGGAACATGTCTCATTTGGGAAAACGTTGATATGGACTTTTTTGCTAGCTTCAGCTAGCTATGGTGAAATTACAGTTTATATGCTGCAGTAACCTCAACACAGGTCCTGTGACGGCCTGTTTCTATGGTGTCAGTATTAATGGCAGTGTGTGTGTGTGTGGCAGAATCGTTTGTCTTCTCACCCTTAAGATCTTGAATGGTTCGAGGCAGGAAGCTGTTGTAATATCTGTAGCAATAGCAATACTATAGATCAATATTGCAAACTTTTAATGATATAATACATTAATAATAATGTTGATTGTTATTGTAATGATTGCTTATTCATAAAAATCATTATCTGGTTCGTTGATGTTGTCTAGTCTGTCTTGACGGAAAACAAAATAAAAATTTAATTTTTTTACGTTAGTCATTAGTCTATGGCTCTCATTCCACGTACGTTGAAAATTTCAAAAGAAGGATACCACATAACACAATAGCTTAGGACAGAATCAGTAGTCAGTACAATGGGGGATTACAATGATATAGGACCAACAAACTCTCAGAACTAAAGCAAGTGTTGAGTTGAAATATCAGGATTCAGATCACATGATGGAATGCTTAGCAAAAGACCATACTGCAAGTAGGAGGTGCAGCGCAATACCCGTACAATCTAAAGATCGCGCGCTTATAAAGTGTACAAATGGAGTTGTCATTTCTCAAATAGTATTAGTCCGAGTATAGATAGGCACCGTTACGAATGCACAATTAATATAATCTAACAACATTTCTGGAATGATGCGCTTACATAGACCAGAGCCAATGGCTCTGACATAGACTATGTGTTGATGACCTTGGTGATTTCAATCTATGAAGCAAATCAAAATTAATATGAAGTAAAAATTAATATAAGGTTAGAATGCATATTCTAGTCATCTCTACGGTAGAGGCATTTACAATGGTTGCTAGTGGGTTTGCGGTTGTGAGGCCCTTATTTTTGTTACCCCAATAAAGCACGAGTTGTAGAATGGGGTGCATTGTATGTATGTTAGTTGTAAAAATCTTTTCAACCTTCAGGGCACTTTGTTTTTTATTGAAAATTCAAAGTATGAAAGCAAGTAAGAAGCCCCACAGGCGCATGCACTTTACAATTACAGAAACACAAAAATATGTTCGTTAATTGAACCTCATCGATGATGACATCATTGACATGTGGATGTTTGCTATCAATCAATCATAGTGATAGTTGTAAATTTGAAAAAAACGTGAAAATAAATTTTAATTAATTAACATTAAATATATATACTTATGTGCATGCTTTACTAGAAAAGGGTTACTGTAATTTAAAAAAATCTCTTCTCAACTTTATAATAGGCTATAACTATCCCTTTAGGATAGATGTAGTGCAAGATTCTCCGTCATGTATGGGTCATTCGGTGATCTAAAGCTGAGGCCTCAAGCTAGACTCGATGCCAAGTGGCTGAAAGTTGAGTTGCAGGTATATGTTGTTACTAAAACTTTATTGTTTGGCTGCCAGTATAGCGTAATCATATTTTACTCCTATTGCATTTTTCTAAACCTAGTAATGATTGTGTCAAACAAGCTTGATCCTAAATTTGAGTTCACCTGCCTATTCATTGAGGAATATTTTTGTTTCTCCTGAGGTCACAAGGTCCAGGGCAGGATTCTATAAGAACGCTGTCTAATTAATTCTCAGAATGTGAAGATTTCTTTAAAATCTTTAGTAGCCTACCTATTGAACTATGTCTCTTATGTGTATGCCTTAATAATTTTCTAGCTGTACATTTATGTATAGATTGAGTTTTTGTCATCAGTGTCATATGTATTTTTCCATACATTGATTCTTTTACCTGCAAATAGTCAAATCTTTACTGTACACCGGACAATCAATCCAAATGCATGATTCACTTGTCTGTTCCTATGGAGCTACCAATGATTGGTTCCTACCACTAATTACCATAATACATTTACTTTTTAACAGGACATATTTGAGCCAGCAACTCTGAGTTCACTATGGAACGACATGGTACAGACCAATGAACTGTCTGCTCATTCTAATGATGGTATTGTTAACAGCGCAGGTCACGTAGCTAGAAAAGGTAAACATAGACATTATAAATTTGTGTGGTGAAGGTCACGTTCTCAAGTGTGCTTCTATCACAATTGCCATGTATGTCAGATAATATAGCCTTTGTACCATTCGCTGTTATGCGGAGGTAAAAAATTATGTCTTTGTTCAAGTTTAAAAACTACGGATGCAAATTTATCGTTATGTATGAAACTGTGTGTACTACATATAAGTTTATACTGTAGGATTAAAATTTTCTAGGTTCACCAAAATGAGACAATATTTTAACTATTTCCATGGCATCTGTTACTAAAATATAGTTGTTTGCTGTAGGCATTAAGAGTTTTTGCACCAGTTCTTGTGAAGTTTGAGGTCTTTGGTATAGCCTGGGATATATGTAGGGCTACATGCATGTTATGTAACACCTTACATATAAATATGTGACATGTGCTTGTAGGTGAGACTGACAAGTACTACTGCGGTAGGAGGACATTAACTTGTCACTGCTGTAATGGTATATGTGAGGCACCTGGATGTAACTGCATCTCCTGTGCACAGCTGGATGTAGAACATAAGCACTCGAGGGAAGATGATGTTTCACATTATAAACATTCACAGGAAGTGATCAACTCTTGGACCTGGAAGCAGTCTGTCGGTCAGTAGCTGTGTCTCCATAAGCGGAGCTCAACTTTCAGTGTGATAGTGTCACCCCCCCCCCCCCAGTTTAATAATAAGTAGAGATCTGTGTAGGTTTAGATTGTTCAGTGTTAGGATTTGTCCATTTCTAATTAGAAGGTGTGTTATTCATAGATGTGGGGGATTTAAAGGAAGGAGTGAGATCCCTCTTGCAAGAGAATACGGCTATCGGCAACGAAGCTGCTAAATGTACCCTTTCAACATCGATCCTATCACAACGCCTGATGATACTGAAGCGGTACATGATAGCTCTAGCTAAACAAGCCAGATCTGACTGCAAACCAAATATTATGAAGTACAAGTCCACAATCACTGCTGCCAATATATCAGCACAGAAGAGGTATGTGTTATTTAATAACATCTGTGACTAGCCTAGCTACATGCCTGTATATAGAACACAGTTATATGTTTTATATGGGGTGTTAAGTGGTTTGATCATAATTTTTATATGTGATATTTTTAGTTGCAAAGATTTATTTTTGAGAAGCCAGGGACTTGGTTCCCCATCTGTGACAATAACCGATCCTTGTATAGTGGTAAAATGTTCTGTTCACTGTGCTAGTAGAGGCCTCGGGATCAAATCCCAGTCAGGGACTGGTATTTCCATGAATTTAGAACCAAGTCCCCTACTGCTCAGAAATAAACCCCTTGCAACAGAAAATATCTCAGGTATTCATAGTTTGTAACAGGTGTAATATTTTAGTCTAATGGACCTATTGAAATATTGGGCAGTGTGAGCGTACTGGTATGGGGCTATTAGGCTATATTCTAATAGCCGCACTGTCAGTGTATATCATATACAGGGATAAATTCATACTAAGGCCAAGAACTCTATTTGAGAGTTATCCCCCATTCTCCTGATTTTTGAACAAAAGGGACAAATATAATATAATTATGATATTTTTCATTTACTCTAATAATCGCATATAGTTAGTTTACATAGAAATTGACATACATGTATATATTACGTTACGTTTTCAATGTATATCTCTATGTACTACGAGTACATATCATGGAACTGTATATTATAATAGTGTATCCACTGCTAGTATGGGCATATGCCTGGGTATACTTGACTCGTATAAATCAATATCAGTGTATCATATGTGTATGTATAATGAGCACCTGGGGGCATGCTAGCAGCAATGTTATTGATATTTTACTAGTAGGCTAGTAGGATATGCTATTTGTATATCGGTTGATTTCATTAGAGTACTAAAAGTTTAATTATCTAGAATCAGTGTTCAGAACATTGTTATTCTAACTAAGATATAGCGGGTCCAATCTTATCACCAAACATGGCGAGGTGTACCTTTCCCTCCCTTAACTACCTATGAATGTCCACAGAGATCTGGATGTACAACATGGTTCTAGTGATAAAGCAGGAATTGTCTTCTTTTTAGGCTTCTATTAATAATTATCGTCTAATACTGAACACCGTTAACACTCTGTACTCTCCTACGTATATGTATAATATAGACTATTCATGTACGCCTATAATACTAGTCAGCATTGTACTACGACACAAGTACTGACATTATTTACAGAGGTTTTTCCCATGTACAGGTACATGTATGTAATATCTGGCTTTATCTACTGACATGAATGTGTCCTATGTGATCACAGTCTCTGTAACGTTGCACTTTATAGCTGGTGAACCTTAGTATAATACCATTTCAGTCAAATGACGCCTCAAGAGGAAATGATGTCGGGTTTAGCAAAGGTAGGATCACAGACTGCGCTTAGCTTTGCCTTTGCATTTCTGAGACGGACATGGAGATCTGGTGAGGATACAGACCTGTGTTGTGGTCTTCTGCAGGACTGCACCGACGCTATGAGGTGAGAGAAGGAGCACGGTGAATTGATCTCTAAGTAAGGCAGATAATTTTATATCCTTATAAAATGATGTTGAATAGTAAGTCAATAGATGATACTAGTAATTAGTATTTTGCATGTACTCGCATGTGCTTTCGTGTACTTGCATGTGCTTGTTTGTACTTGCATGCACTTTTATGTAGGCCTATATTATGTTGGTATGTATGTTTAGGTCACATCAGATGTACGTATGTGTTTATTTACAGGATGCTACCGAACGCTAGCCTGTTTAACGACTCGAGCATATCTAGAGTCTGGTTCGATATGGTGTCAAGGACTTTCAAGTTTCTACGTACCGTTATTAACGGGTGAGTAGCCTACAACGATTAACCTCTACTCATTGTTAGTAGCCAGCTAATAAGTATAATAGAGATCAATGCATATTCACTGTGTGTTACATTCTCTGTTCCGTTCTTTGAAGTGTGGGGTTTCCAACCGTGTATAGTAAGTATTGTCTTCATAAATTCAGTTGGATGTACATGTATGTGTACATGTGGATTATACTACAGTTAGTTTGGTGGATCCAAATAAACATGGGCAATGGCCTTGCAGCAAAGCAACCAACTACATGTTCATTACAATATAAGAAAACCATAGGTTGGCTGCCCCGGATGATTCATATTATGATAACTTGTAATTGCGCACTACGGCACTATCCATTATAGAGAAGTGGTGCAGTCTGGTCTGGCTGCGAGAGCTTCCGTACCACTAAATGATCAGATGAAAGCCTTAGCTCTTTACTGTGAACTTGCTGTACAGCGGGGCTCCCTTACTGATGTCCTGGATGTTGTTCTGCTACTATGGAATCTCTGGCACAATGCCAAGAGTGATAACAGAAGTAAAGGTCTCACAGCTGCCCCACTTATACCCTTAGTCCGTAGATTTGAGGTGAGTGGTTTTCTTCTTCGTTCATATTCGTGTAACATTATTCGACAAATGTAAATATAGCTCACACAACCATCTGGCATACAACTGGTCTGTGTATTGAAATGGGTGTTCTACTGATTTTTGATTGGTCGTTGTAAACAATCCTGCTGACTTTTTAGTGAATCGTTATTGGTTGTAGTAAAGCTAGTTTTCTCCACTTCTGTCTCTATGGTACGTTGAAATGATATTCTTTTTACAGATTTAAATGTAGATATACAATTGTATGTGCGCTAACAGAAGAAAGTCAAAACGAGACGAAGTTACTCGTTTCCATTATGTTTATCTTGTGTTTGGAGTATAATGTCAATAAGTTCTATTGTAACTGAAACAGTTTTATCAGTTTTAAGTGTGGTTTCCAGGAAATGTCCAGTTTTGGTGGGGATGATGAGCAGATGTACAGGAGAGAGTTAGGTGGATCATTTACTCTTTCACCCACCAAATGCTTTCTCCAGTATCTGAAGGTACGCTTATCTTCCGCTGTTATATGTCTCAGTATCTCAGTATAGATGATCTTACTGTTTGAAATGTTGCTACAGTTTTTTAGTATTGGGTCTCTGCAACATGATTTGCACACTGTAATTTATGTTGGAGTACTTTGGAGTTGCCTTACTACGCTAAGAGAAGATGATTCTAACATCCCACAGTAATCAGTCAATGTATATTGGTACAAGTAACATAACTTTACTTTCAGTAGAACTGAACTGTGTTAGAGCTGAAAAGACAACTCACACATTGGGCTCTGTGCCTCTGCATAGATAATAAATGACAATGTTCTAGAAAATTCTCTAATTTAAAATGTTTACTTGACTATATATGGTATAAAAAGAATATTCTAGACAGTAATTGCACCATTATTATGTAACAATACTAGCCAATAAAAAGACTTGTTATAAAAAGAAATGTACATGATCTGATGTCAAGCCATGATCGAGAAATGCATGTGTCCTCAAAATATTTCGAGTGACAGCACGTTATATAACAGTACATACAGTATGGCTATTTATATGTACTGTATAAAATAAGATTCAAGTCCACATATACCAATATCAATGCACAACATTTAGTAGCCTAAAACTATGGTAGTATAACATGCAATATAATACATATATATGAGTTTGTGGCATATATTATACGATACGTATACTTGTATAAGTACAGGTTCAATGCTTTAGATCTCTAAAGACTCGGAAGTAGCCATAGATCTACAGCACACCAGTGTAGTCCTCATGTGTCATCTCAACAGGCTGATAACGCCCCTCCTACCCACCCTCACTGAACCTACTGTTGAGGATACACAGGCTAAGAGTCAGATTTGTGAGGTAAACTTCATGTGATTTTCTTGCCAATAGCCACATGGAGTACCCATAACATCTTGTTAGATTGTTCGAGTTCAAGTAAACGATTTCATTAAATTTTATTTGCGTATGGCTGCTTATTTTTAATTGGAAAGTCATAACAATGTCTTACTTGCATGTTCTCTTTATCTTTGCATAAAAGGTTTATGGTTGGGGTTGGCTTGCCTGGAATCTAGGGGCAGATCTAAAGTCTCCTCATGTGATAAACTCATTGAGAGATCTACCTGGTATTAAACAACTTACTTGCTCTGTCAAGTCTGTTATCATTCTCTCTAATAATGGCAGAGTTTATGTTCTCAACTTCAGCTCTGAGATGCAGGTAATGTGCTTTTGACTAACAAACACCTGTTGACATCTGTAATCATTCACCAGTAGTTCTGTAATGTTCTCTAACAGAAACCTGTTAGGTATCTGTTACCATTCTCTGGTAGTTGTTACTCTAGAATCTAGTCGTTAGTTGATTTTTATAACTGGCCTTAGTGAATTAGTGGGCGAGTAAATTAGTCAGTAGGTCAGTGAGTTAGTCCGTCATTTAGCTAGTTATTCAGCCAACATATCTACTATAAGAATATAATCCTGCACCTTCCCAGCTGGTGTAACTAGTTTATATTATGTATATACATGTATCTCCTATTGGTCCAATATTCAGACTTTGACCCCAGTGGAGTCCCTAAATAATCAAGAGATAGTACAGATAGCTTCACAATTTGAGGCTCACCACTTCCTGGCCCTCTCTGCTAGCGGATCTGTCTTCTCGTGGGGGTCAGCTGACGAGGCAGCCGAGTATGGACAGCTGGGACATAATAACACAATGTAAGTGTTACATGTTGCGTACAGTTTAAGTGTTACAAGTTACATAAGGTGTAAGTGTTGTGGTACATACAGTGTAAATGTTACTTGTTATTGTTAAAATATATCAATTGTTAGATGGTGCTTTTGCATTGCATACTAAGATACACTATATAACATTTGAGGCTCCTCGCTATTTTATGTGTAAATTATAAGTCCAAGCATACATATTCTTTATACATTTACATAACTAATTACTGTAAGTGTAGCTATGAGTAGAATGGAGTGGGGAACACATCTCTGATGTTAACAAATCAACGCTTACCTAGTAAACCACAGGCTATGTAATATGTAGCTCAGCTTCAGATTATTCCGGAACATTCTATACTCATGCCCTGAAATTTCAGCAATACTACGACACCAACTGCTGTTGAGGCGTTGGCTGGTAAAAAGATCACCCAGGTCAGTTGTGGGCCAAGTCACTCGGCCGCAATTACAGAAAATGGAGAGTTATACACTTGGGGTCGAGGTCACAGGAAACTGCTCTGTAAGTACTTCACGCTATGTATCAGCAGGTATATATTCTGTGTCAGCAAGTACCTGACCCTTTGTGTTAGAAAGTACTGTGTCGGCAAGAACCTTACACTTGGTGTCAAATAGTAATTTTCACCATCTGTTGGTGTGTGTCACTCAGTTGAAGTCTAGCAATCACATAATATTATGCATTATTTTGTATATTCAATGTTGTGACCCTGTTGAAGGTCATGGTAACACTGATGACTGTCACCTGCCGACACTTGTCAAAGGAGTGAGTAATGTCAAGCAGATCAGCTTTGGATGTGAGAACACTTCCACACTGGTACTCAATACCACTGGTGAGTTAGTCTGTGTGTGCTTATATAGACAATCCTACATTCATACCACTCATTACTAGATTTACTGGTCTAGTACACATGTACAGTTATTGGTTGAAAAATAATAAGGAGAAGACTTCTTTTCTACCTCGAATATTCAGATAGGTTTTCTCAAACAATTAGTTATTCGAACAGTTTCATACTTGAATCTACTTGTAGTCATTAGGCTCTGACTGATTGATTGGTTTCATCTATGACTGAACGATTGATTGATTGATTGTTCGATTGATTGATTGATTGATTGATTGATTGATTGATTGATTGATTGATTGATTGATTGATTGATTGATTGATATATTGACTTGTATAACACATACATGCTGTGTCTGATGTCACAGGTCACCTGATGAGCTGGGGGGAGTCAGATATGGCTAAGAACTGGAGTGTGAGATCACATACATATAAGAAAGTTCTAAACGGAGACAGTTTTAGGTAGCTATTACATGTACATACACCTCTACTTATTCATCACAGTTTCTAGGTTTTACTATTTGAAAGTATTTTGGTAAATGTTGAAGGAATTAGGCTTTATCTGCAGTTAAGTTTTATAAGATTATTAATATATACAATGTACGATATATACGGTAGTATGCAATGAGCTAATGTTTTTTTTCTGTGGGCTTGTGGAAGTTATACTTGATATAATATTTCATCTGCTTTGATTGTATTATAATTCTAGTTTCATAGCCATGTCCATCACCACTATTAATGTAGTTCATATGTATGGTTGTTATTGTATTACTGCATAGTGTGGGCATCTCACTGGATGGATACATCTACACATGGGGTAATGGGGCCAACTACCGGCTGGGGCACGGATCTCAGACATATGTTAAGTTGCCCAAACGCCTTCCACACATCAAGGAGAAGGTTGTAGACATCAGTGTGGGCTCTAAGCATACTGTAGCCGTTACAGAAAACGGGCTGGTGAGTACTGTAGATGGTAATGGTATTCTAAGAGATGTTTGATGTATTATGAAGAATTTTAGAGGTAAATATTTGTGGAAAATTATTGGTGTGTTTTGAAAGCTCTTAATAACGATGGTTGTACAGTGAATACATGTATGACAGTTGAAATCTTACAATATCCTCAATAGGCAAACATGCTGGTATATGCATGTAGTGATCTTCTTATATTGATCCGTGTATGCTAGTAAACAAAGCATTTACATACTCTAAAACTAACTAATTTTGGTTTTCAAGTTGTCTTCCCTTAGCCAGTATATTTCTAAGATCAATGGGGAAAAAATGCAAAAGTTTATTACAACAAGTTTGAGCCAATATGGCTGACATACACGTATTTTTAGTTAATGACCAGAGATTGTCTGTAAGCTGAAGGGTTGCTATACACAGAAGTGAGCTTCGTTTATTACGCAGACAGCATCAGGCATAAGAAATGAAAAGTTGTAATGTACATGATTGTATACTTATGTTTTATACTGCTATGCACTACTTTCACCAGGTATACACGTGGGGTACCTTCGATACTCTTGATTCTCCAGTAATAAAGACGGCTCAAGTAATACCAGAGATCATTGATAAGGAAGTCGTAGGAATAGCCTGTGGATCTAACCAGGTGGGTGATTGGAATTACAGGCTAAATAATTAGTTTGCACAATGTGTACATAGATTGCGTGTCGTAGATGTTTGATACTATCAACAAGTAGATTCTGTTACGTTTATTATTCACACTTTCTGAATTTTGTTGAGACTGAACTGGGGGAACTCATGCAACTTGCTCTTGTAATGTAAATATGAACCTAGAACACGAGTGATCTTCTTTCACCAAAGCCAATCAATGATCAGCCATACGATCAATCGATCGATCATTACTATAACTGCATCCTGGTACGACTATTGCATCCTTGCTTCTTCAATAAGGAATATGATTTGGAATTATTTTTCATACAGTTTTAATAAATTTGTTATCGTTGTTTCAGACTTTTGCGTTTATCAGTGGGAAGAAATGGGATTTACCTTTGAGATCGCCGTACATAGTTGATCTTTGTCCTTTAACCTTTGAACTGATAGATGAAGTTCTTAACACAATATGTGATGGGATGGAGGTGAAGTGTGAGTGGCCGCCCTCACTAGAGAGAGAATGTGTAGCTGTAACTGCGCTGAACCTTCTCAATCTACAAGTCAGTCACTTTTATAATCAGCTTATAACTCAGTATCAGTGGGTAGTAATGATTGCTGACTGTCAGTGATTACGCAGATAATTCCTGTGACTGATACATTGTAGTTACTGATAATCACTGTGACTAATAGTTACTGATAATAACTGTTACTAATAGTTACTGATAATAACTGTGACTAATAGTTACTGATAATAATTGTTACTAATAGTTACTGATAATAACTGTGACTAGTAATTACTAATAATCACTTTGACTAGCAGTTACTAATAACTACTCCAAGAGTTACTTTATAATTGGTTATTTGAACCAAATCGCATCACAATATAGTCGATTGATACTCATAATGATAACTGAGAGATGACTACCACTCCTCTACTTACATGTGCATCTAATACCAAGTTGTTGTCGGCCATATTGTATCTGTGTATTACATCTCATTGGCTGTTGTATAATTGATACTGTATCTCTAGTCATGGGTGATGTGCAATTTTACAGTTGATGAACACAGCTCAACACAATGTGAATCCGTCATCGTTGGGTTTGGCTTCTAATGGCTCTCTCAACACATCGCTCAGAGAGAAGCTAGTCGCATTTGCTACTAACAATGGTGTCCTTAAAACAGTGAGTTATAACTACATGTACCTGTGCATTATTTGTGTTGTTCTACTTCTGCCATACACTGCAATGCAGGCGGAAATGCAGCTTATTCATATGTAATAAAAATCCTCGCGTGATAGGTTAAAAGAAGATTTCAGTTTGGAGTTGTGTTTTCTCTTGATTTACATGGCTTGTGCTCATTAGCCTACTAAAATATTTCTCTTGTGTTGTCTACCATACCTTAGACGAATAAAATTACATAGAATGTGTGAACTTGTGTCGCTCTTGTGGATGTTTTGGTTCTATGCATTTGTTTAGTATCTCAAAAAGATGATTTCTCAATTTTATTAGTTCGAAGGACCCTTGATGCTATTATTCCAATGATTTGTTATATAGTGTTAACTGTTTTGTACACTGGATAACTACAGGTGCAGAAGGCAGCACAGAACACTCTGCAGAATGGGTGGAGATTCCTCTTACCCACAGCAGAAGAGAGAACTAGGTCTCTGCTACAGCTTCTTCCAGATAATTCTACTGGTGGGTGCTTACACACTACATGACTGTGCTTGTATGACTGTATGCTTATATGCTTACACACTACATGACTGTGCTTATATCACTGTATGCTTATATCCATACACACCACATGACTGTGCTTATATCACTGTATGCTTATATGCTCACATACTACATGACTGTGGTTATATAACTCTATGCTTATATGCTTACACACTACATGACTGTACTTATGTGAATGTATGCTTATATGCTTATATACTACATGATGGTATTAATATGTAACTGTAATGTAAAAAATGTACATGTATTCACTCTTCTTCAGCTGATGAGGGTACACAAAGTCTGTCGTCGGGGCAGAAGTTTATGATTGGTCTGTTAGTAAGCAGTCTGATTGGTCACAATGGACTGGAACAAGCTCTCTCCAAGACTATAGAGGCTGAGTGTGCCAAGATAGACGATAGCAAAGTGAGTAGTCATAGTAACCAACTAACAGGATGTGTACTAAGATATTGTTATACTAGCTATGTTCTTGAGTCCTCTTGATGTGAAGATAATGTTGTCCCTAGTATATTATATTGACTCAATGTAATGAAAACCAATGAATGCATCTGTCTTTCCTCGCAATTGGCCCTTATTTCTCATTGGCCCTACTAACAATTTTCCCTCCTCATAATTGGCTCTTCTCACAACTGGCCTTTCTCACAATTGGCCCACTTCACAGGTGATTTTCTTCTATTGATTTGAAATTGTGTTCTCTTGGAATTCCAAACTCTGTGGCACTATATTAGTTTTCATTATTATCTAGCCAGAAATACTCTTGAGGAGACTAAATTTTTATTGATATGTTAATGGTGATCGTTATTAAAGCTTTCAACTACAATTCAGCGTAAACTATTTACCATGAAGTAACTTGTTATTCCATTTCAAACAATTAATTTATTTAAAAAAACTTATATGTAAGTCATTAGTCACATGAAGTGCATGATAGCGTTAGATCACATGACTGCAAGTGACAGATCACTTGACTGCAAGCGACAGATCACATGACTGATTGTGGTAGATTATGTGACTACTAGTGCTAGATCATGTGACTGCTAGCGATAGATCACATGACTGATTGTCGTACTGAGGACTGTTGGTTCCTCTGAGCCATGATACACACAGTCGCCCATATGGTTCAACTATGTTGAAGGACTCTCATTATGAGAAAGAACCAGATGAAAGCAAAAGATCTAAAATGAATGAAAATAAAGATGGGGTGGTAGTGAAGACACCCGACATGTTAATACAGAGCTCTGCCGTATCCAACTCTAGTTCTACGTCTGAAACTGTTCAGCTTATACAACAGCTGTTGAGGTGTGTGCAGCCATCGGTGATATCTGTTTGTTAGTTCAGTACGATATGACTAATAGTTCATTGACGTTTCATGGGCTGTGTTAGTGTATTTTCACTTTTGATAGTGAACAAAAAAATTCTCATTATTTGATTGGCTACTGATTCCTAAATACTCTGCTCCGCGGCTGCCATGTTGTTTATACATTTGGTAAACAAGTTTTGTAGATGTCTTGGTTTCATTTCAAAGAGATGTGATCAGCAGTATTGTGTAGAATAAATATATCTTAAGCCTGCATTTAGAAATGGCTGTAACTTTAGTTGATATATTATAAGATGTTGACTCAATTATGTTTATAGGTTGGTGCTGTCGCACAGCATGCACTCTCTGCAGTCTCTCTCGCAGACGCCAGAATCCACTAATACTGACCAACATTCTGAGGTTACGGCTGCCATATCACTTCTGCAGAGATTTCAGAGACTCCTGTTTGCAAGGTTCCTGCCTTCTGAAAAGGGTACTGGTAAAGCATCGTCTGCTCAGTGTTAAGTAGTCCAGAGTTTGTACTCTTACTAGAGCGATGTATAATAATAGAGTGGTCACCTTCCATGGGTCCTGATCAGTTTCAGGAATGAAATTTTTAATGTGTCTTGAGTATTACTAAAAGGGAATATGGCATGCCTTGTGTATTTCTACAAGGGGATGTGGTTTAAGTTTTTCTAAAAATTGAGAAACTGGGAAAGGGGCTTACAAGGTTTTTTTGATAAAAGTGAAATTCTAATTCAAAATCTTGAACTATCAGCAACCAACTACGCTTACAAAATGGAGATATCCTGTGCCCTTAGATTATAAGATAAGGATAATCTTAACTATAAGACCATGTTTTCTGAACGATTAATTATTATTTTTTAGCTTTTTGTTTATTTCTACTTATATCTGACAGCTATGCTCAACAGACAGCATTACTGGCATAAAAAATCATGAGCTCACCGATATTATGAAACGATAAGACAACTTTCCACCTGATGTTTGTAGCTCATGCAGGTGCTATCAGGTTGCTGGAGGTTTACACTGAATTAGTGTGTAGTCATGTGGCCGATGTGTTACCTCTGGCTGCTAACCTGGCAGCCTGTGGTCCTCAAGCGTTCAGTGGAGTGGCTAACATCATCAAGGTTGACGTCACTGGTGAGTCTGAGATATACATGTAGCCTCTGGTTGTGTTTCTAGTTTGTATTTTACAGAGAGAGGTGGGAGAAGGTTTGGGGTGCCAGTGATAAATCTGTTGGAGTTATGGCTATGAAGTGAATTTATAGTGTAATTGGTTATATTGGTTATGTTGTATAATAATTATGATAACTGCAGACTAATAATTCACTGGTGACTGAGATTGAGTCAAGGGAGGATAACTCTGGTTCTTAGTAGATGGGGAAACTTTTACAATACTTATGTTATCTTTTGACAGTATATTTAGAGTTCACGTAGAATCAGTCAGTCAGTCAGACATAAAGATGGACAATCAGTCAGTGAGACATTCAATTTTAGCTAGGGTTACAATATCAAACAATATTTGTTGACATCATACCCATATGGCCATGTCTGACTGTTTTGGTTATAATTTGAACTATCTCTTTAATTCACTGTTGGATGAAGTGAGAAATCTACATTACAAATCCCAAGACACCAGTCTTCATTTGCTGACATTGAAACCACAATTAGCATCACATTACCAGCAGTCAGTGTTATACAAAGTAAACATCTCTTCACTTGTTGTTATTATCTTTAGGCTCCCTCTTCCCAGAACTTGTCACAACAACTCTGTTTCTCCATAACTCATCTCCAGAGATCTTCCTACAGTCTACCATGATATCTAGATTGGAGAATGTTCTAGAGATCATTGATAAATTCAACCATCTTGCACCGGGAGCACAGGCAGACGACTCCGATGACCTGTCCTGGCCCGGTGTATTCAGTGAGTTTCCCTTGCAATCATTGGATAGTTTTAGCACTTTATAATTTTGTTGATTCTATTTCTAAAAGTGGAAAAGGCCATATTGGGTGGGGGTAGTTTATCCGTTTCCATACGTATTTATTCCATACACCGTTTATATGTCTTTTAGCCAATCATATTTTGCTTTTTATGTTGAGTTATCATGATATTATACGTCTGCTGAGAATGTATTTTGATAGCTATATTATCTACCTTTGCTATTGCCTCAGTTCCATGTATATTATCTACCTTAACCATTGCCTCAGTTCCAGACATACACTCCATTGATGATGATGCAGAAGTTATTAGAAAGGAAGACTTTGAGAATCATTGTTTAGATGGAGGATTATGGTTAATAATAGACGGTAGTGTATATGATCTAGCGGAGTTAGAGGCACAGGTATTTTTACTATGATGTATATTCCACATAGTAAGATCATAGTTAGGATCACATGGATGGGTCAAGATTATCAGATGACTGTTTCATGACTTACTTCGCAAGGTCACTGTGACATGCATGTACTCCTGATCTGACTTGCACACAATGCTACTTCAAAACTCATCTACAGTATATTCTCTTTAGCTAAGCACGCTACCGTATAGTCACCTGCCATGTATTACTTTCTGTATATGTACAAGTTATAACTACAGTACTTGTCATGATTAGGAAGTTGTCTTATCTCTCTGTGTATACCGTCCAAATGGAAAGAATGGAATATTGTAACTACACCACAAGTATATATGATATGTAATTATCGTAACATTGGTATTGTATCTTGACAGGGCACGCAGGTAGACATTAGCTCTCTCAAGAAGTTTGTAGGTAAAGATGGTACAGAGTATGTGAATAAGATGCCACTCTCTACGCACATAAGAAGTACACTCAGTACATGCTATGTCGGAGCTTATCTCAAGGTTAGTCTCTTTCTGTGCTACATGTATTTTACATTATAGCGCAATGCTGCATGTAATACAAGGCAATCATAATAAGAATATTTTTGTAATATATTATTTTCTATATTTTTATGCCCAGAGCAATTTCTATGATTAACTGTCTATTACATAAATATTTTATACTACTAATAGTCATGAGATAAATTATCTGGCTATTCTGATTCTTATACGTAGCCTGAGGATGACGTGGTGTACTCAGCTGAGGAGGTCATGTTGAAGTCTCCATTAATAGACGCAGAAAGAACTCTGGCTATACTTTTAGGACTTCACTCTAGAGCTTTATCACAACTCACTCCACTGCAGCCAGAGGTATTCAATGTAACAGACTCTGTTTATAAGATTTATATTAGCTTTCGTATTGCTAAATTATATTAGGTTGTATGGAGCCGTTTGTGTGGGTAAGAGGAATGTTTATGATTAATAGTAGTACGAGAGACATCCTTGATGTGTTTGTATCTTTTTATTTCCATAACGATCCGATAGATTGTCAACAGCAGAGGAAAGCAAAATTTACTTTTCCATGATGATGCTAACAGACAAATTATCGAAATAGAACATTAACAACACAACAAAAATTTATCCTGTACAACTATACATCATATATCATGTTATGACTTGTGTGTTTGGCTATACTTTCTATTTGTTATACTTATACATGTATGACTTTATATATGCATGTACAACATTATGTTATTAATTATCATATTGTTAGAGCAAACAAGTTTGTTTGTGAGATACTAATTCATTGGTTCCACAACTGTGTGAAATGGACCCTCCCCTGATAGGGATTTGGGCTTGAAGCTTTAGGGCACTTTGTTGAATAGCACATGGGACAGAGAAGTTAGCCACTACACGTGTTTGGCTTCCTTCATAACATATATATCCATCCTTTGAAAAAAAGTAGATTTCATTGTTTTTTTTTCATCTATAGTCTGATGGTCACATGATCTTATGTTGTTGTTTTACTTATAGGAGGAAGAAAACTCCCAGTGGCTGAAATCTGAATTCTTTGCAGGAGGTTTACATCTGGTACACAATGTAGATCATGTGGTAGAGAAGGCTGAGGAATCTTTACAGAGTGTTGCTGCAGGTAATATTCTACATATTCTACATATTACTGGGACTAAATCTCGGAGGTTGAACCTGAAGTTGGGTCCTTGCACAGTGCACCTATACAGGTTGTCATCCGCATTACAGTAATTCAACTATTGTAGAAGTATGCTTGACTCATGTCTCTAAATTATTAACACCATTCATATTGGCCTGCTGTTGTACCCTTTATATAATTATTGTGATAACATTACGTATTTGTTTTCAAGATTATATATGCAAAACTTCACCTAGAGTTATCCTTGACCTCATTCCCTTTGCCCATCTCAGGTGCTGCTAGCTGTTCTCTGAACGTAAAGAGACAGCTACTGAGGGAACACTCAACCCAGCTACATGAACCAGACCTACTCCTCCAGCTCTTCCAGACTAGGAGTACTGACCCCTCTGCTATAGCATTCCTCAGTTATGTCACCAAATACATGCAGCTACACAATATGTCACTACCTATGCAGTTTGCTCCTGACCACCCTGTAGAGGAGGCTGGCAGGTCTGTGCTTCTACAATTCGCCTGTTGGCAAGTCTGTATTTATTTAATAAGTTAACACAATAGGATTATCTGTACTGACTTTTATTATAACAATATAAAAACAGATTTTTTACACATTAGCGTTTTATATAATATGAACAGTTCCTAATTCTGTATTGTTTGTTTTATATGAATGGTTTTATGTAACAACTTACTTGACATTCTTTGCCACAACCATTTTCGAAGAATGTTCGTGTTTATCTGCTACAAGCGCACTGAAAATATTCTTTCGCTTGCCTGTAGATTGCTAATGGCAGTACTTTTGAAGCACTTAGACTTGGGTCATGTTGCTTCCCATATAGTAGAGTATGGGCTGAGTGAATCGGGCACTAAACTTGGTTTACCTAGATCTATCGCTAACGTCTGCAAGGCTGTGTATGAGACCAAGAGAGCTCTTATTAAGGTAAGATAGGAGAAGGGAAGACATGAAACTCTGCCCTATAAAAGTCACTGCCACGCCCACGAAATGGAGGCTAAATTGACCTATCTGGCCTATTCTATTTAGACAGAATTTCTATTGGTCAATATTAACCAGCCAACATTTTCATGCCTGCTACTACTACCATTCGTTTCCTGCACATTTGTACCCTATATGAAATTACTTCACACTGTTCCAACCTTATGGTTGTACCTATTGACATTCACATGAACCTGCCGTTATATAATACACATGATAATATAACCTTACACTGTGAGTCATTCAATGTAGGCTCATCAAGTGTGGAGCAGGTCTTATAAGGAGATCTGTGCTCCGGTAATAGAAAGATGTCATTTCCTGTTCTATGAACTCCGGCCGGCATTGGGTGATGAAGTCGAGTCTCTCACCAGATCCAGGTTGTTACGGAGCGAGTCGAGATGGTGCAGTCTCATTAAATCTGTTATGGAACGACTGAAGCAAGAGAAAGGTCAGTTTTGAATATCCTAAAGAAATTAGGTCTAAACAGTGTAGTTGTCAGATTATCTTACTTTCTGCAAAGAATCTGGTGATGTTTCATTCTATCCGCTGAAACAACAACTAATGTGCTGTAATTGAAAAGTACATTTTATTTAGATTTGAAACATATCTTCGATTTTTAGCAAGGTATTGTAACTATGAGCGTCCTCTGAAGGCGTAATTATAAGTATATTAAAACTCGTATATGTGTACCTCTTTCATCTACAGATACTTGTAATGTGGTTGAAGGGGCAGCTGCCGCCCCTACCTCTGAGGATATGAACACAGCTAGGTCCGCAAGTACCTCTTCTTGTTCACCCAATACCAATGACGTGTTCCAGGTATGTGACCTATATATTAGTTGATTAGCAATATAATAATATGTTGTACGGACCAATTGCTAAACGTTAGACAATTATTTCCTGTGTTAAATCTTTGCGTATACTGTTGTGTTCATGTCAAGAATATACGTCTGAATATATCAGCCAGCTTAGGGTAGTAGTGGGCCTTGTGCAACTTTGGTTCACTAGTAGGTGTCCATTGTAATGGATGAATTCATTTCTTTTTCTCAAATTACACTGGCATTAATTTAGTTGCACCTGGCAATGTTTCTATTAAAATAGACACATGTATCTTGTGTGCTGTTGTGTAACATTAGTGATTGATAGAGTTATATTCACAGTTGCTTTTTATTGCTGAATTTCTCTTTCTCCCTGTACCTTGTTATCAGCCATATTGTTTGTCCTTTGATACTATCCACCTGTACTGTATAATGCTGCATATGTCAGCATTTGACTCAAGTATTCATCCAGAGTCTTTAGTCACCTTTATTTATTCAGAGTCTTTGGTCACCTCTGCTGGACATTGTAATAGACAATGATAAGAGACGAATCATAAAACACAAACTAAGCAGGAACTATCAAGACTGCCCAACCTCTCCCATCATTTCACAGATTGCACAGTTTGTTCTCTTTGATGGTTGTATAGACATCGAGCAGCTGCGAAAGTGCCTGCGACTTCAGGTAATTGGGCAAAGTAACATACTCATTTGTGTGCAGTATTGCACTAATTTGTGTGCAGTATTACACTAGTTTGTGTGCAGTATTGCACTAATTTGTGTGCAGTATTACACTAATTTGTGTGCAGTATTGCACTAGTTGGTGTGCAGTATTACACTAATTTGTGTGCAGTATTGCACTAATTTGTGTGCAGTATTACACTAATTTGTGTGCAGTATTACACTAATTTGTGCAAAGCGCTGCACTAATATGTCCACAATACAATAATAATTTGTGCCCACTCCTCCACAATTCTGTACACATGCAAGTACCTGTTGCAGGTTGAAAGAGCTGAGCTAAGACTGTCAGGTATTCAGATGTTCCTCAAGTTGGTGCATAAAGATAACCTGTTGGCATCTGCCAAATATAACATCCTGTCAGGGTGGCAAGGGCTGCTCAGGGATGGCTCATCTAACAGGTGATTACTAGTTCTCCTTGACCTTTTTCAGTTAGGTCAATGAATATAGAATTAATTGAAGGTTTGCATACTATCCTAATGGAAAATTCTATGCTATTGCAGGGTGAATAACTCCTAATGGTTACTCTTGCAACTTGGGCGCTTTCTTTCTGCTTATATTTGTGACTAGGGAAGCACACTTTTGAGGACATCATTCATGTCAATTCTTTGTTTTGGGCTAATAACCTGTTGTCCTATTTTTATGTAATTGTTTTAATAGCAGAGGCCCCATGCATTGCTTGGACAATGTCGGGCTGATACCACCATGTGATAGAGTGTTGCTGGAAATGCTGTACCTAGAGCTAAGCAAGTGGGCTACTGCATCTCTTAGAGAATATGTACTTGCAGCAGAGGCTATCATAACTAAGTATAACAGCCGTTTAGCGGATGGAGAAGCTGTTGGTGATAGGGTATGTGTACTCAACGTTTCCATATGTAGGAGTAGCCTTGGGACCAAGATCTAGCCTTCGCGATATATATTTTAGTCGATTCACTGGTTCTTCACAGACAACCTAGTTGTATATGATTTTGATTCTTAAATACTGGCAGTTGTGATGTCATTACTGTTGATGCGTGTTCCCATGATATTGTAAGTTGCATGTGCTTGTATTCAAGGGTTGTCTGCTCTTACCCATCTGGGCTTTACACATTTATCTCTGATCCTCTAAATTGCTGTACACGTATGTAACTACAGTGTGTATGTATTAGATTTATACATATAGTTGTTATGCATTCACTTTATCACTTATATAGGCTGCACTGACAATTGGAGAACTACCTAATGGAAGATTTGTCCTCTCATTGCTTGGAATGCTTTCTAACGATCTTCACAGTCATTCTATCAGCTTACTAGTTCACTCTGGTACCCTGGCTCTCTGTAAAACTATATTAAGACTGTGTGGATCTGAGACTCCCCTTCCCCATGACAACAATCAGGTACTGCATTATATGCAATGTGATAAACACATGTATAGCGTCCATGAAATGCATACAGTTTGTGCCTTATACTTAACTGACCCTTTGTATTCCTGAAATACACTTTTGCAGTCTTAATTTACGTGTTTTGTTATTTGTAGTACCAAATATATGTACTCGCAGAATAGCAAATACTTTGTACCATCAAATACATAAGGTTACATGGTTCACTGTTCACTTTGACGCACACTGGGATAATTCTACCTTGAATTCTGATCGCACAGCTTTGAGAAATAGAATCATTGATTCTACATAGTCACTGTAGACCAGATTAGTGGAGACCACAAGATAGACATCATGGTGTTATGATACGTTATACTGTGGATCCTTTTCTCTGCCGGCTGTAACATGCGTTTGTTGTAGTCCTTATATATAGCTGTGTTATTGCTGCCCCACTAAGACGAACAAGCATTGATGACAGCATGATTGATGTAGCATCATAGGGTATCACGCTATATTATGATAAATGGTTATGTGTTTTCTGACAGAGTGGCCATGACTCCGCCCTCAATATTCTCTATGAAGAGGACAACAAGAAGAACCAACAGAGAGCCATATCTGGTGCGGAGGAAGCTGCCCTCATGAAAGTTGGCACTCAGGTAATGCGTGGTCCAGACTGGAAGTGGGGTGACCAAGATGGTGTCCCGACCGCTATTGGCACCGTAATAGCTGGCCTTGCAGATGACGGCTGGATCAGAGTGCAATGGAATACAGGGGAGACAAATTCTTACAGGTGTGTAGTTAACTCACTCAATCACTCTCTTTTTCAGTAAAAGTTTAGATTAGACGGTTGTGTTGTATCATGGGGTCCTGAGTTCAATGTTTATATACTATTGCTGGAGTTACCTTCTATTGGAACAGATTGCCTTACAGTATTTGTGGGGATTGAAAAGTTACACTGATAGTTGTCGAAACCTGATTGGTATGATTCATGATGGTGGTATGAATCAAGGACCTGCATTGATGTTATGTTACCGACACTTTTATAGAATGGGTAAGGAAGGCAAGTATGATTTGAAGCTGGCTAACCCGCCATCATGTGGAGAAGAGAAAGATCACATGCAGCTGTTTGCCGAAGAGTCTGGTATGTTTATTCAGTATTTACATGTGTAATTGTTACATGTACATTGTATCGACTGTATATTTGTCTATTCTTATGTGTGAATATACTTGTATAATTCTTTTGCTATGCTGTTTATTTTTTAGGTAATTATCCTACACACATGGAGAATAATCTAGAACCTAACAGTATCCTTAGATGCTACACCACTCGCTTCCTTCAGCTACTGTGTGTCTCATCATCTGTCCACTGTGAGAGCATAAGTTCCAGACCTCTCTCTAAAATAAGCAAACACCTCAGTGATATGCTAAGCCCCGCCTCCAATCAACTTCCAAGCCACACGTCCGATGAGCTACTTAGCCACGTGTCTAATGACAGGTTAAGCCATGTTTCTAATGACTTATTAGACCACACTTCTAGTGGTGATGCTGCTAATGCTGATACTGCCAGTCAGAGCAGGGAAGTGGATGACAGAACTCCTTCATTGAACACGGGCAATAGTGGACATAGGCCACTCACAGCGGTCAGCAACTATCAGAATGACCAGGTAAAAAATTAAAATTGACTTTTTGATGAGCTTGTACCAAGATAAAACTTACCAATTTTACTTCCCGCTATTAATCCCAGGTAAGAAAGCATTGATCTAAAGAGATCTGCATTTTTTTTCTAATTTGGGGTGGAGAAAGCACTTTACCAATGACAAAGTTAACTAGTGTAGCACAGGACCATCGGAATTGAACCTGGGACTACAATATTTCACCTGCCTCTTTCTTTCATGGTAATGATGAACGTTACAGTTACAACACCCACATGTATAATCTTGTCCAGTAAAACTTGTACTTACATGTATGTACCTTGCATATACATTGGACTATTTAGATTTACCCATACTGTGTTACTTGCAGTCAAGTTCATGGTTGAAGCTGCTGCAGAGTTTGGCAAGTCAGAAGGCATTCAGTCAGTCATTGGCTGAGTGTGGCTGGGTTAGCGTAATCCTTGATGAATTGGATACCGCCATTCTATCCAATCATAACCCTGTTCAGCTTGTGAGTATTATAATATAGTTCACATGTGATCTCGCTTCACTAGAGCGCCCACTATGTCTATTCATGTAAGATGACTATTTGCACCGGATATTCGGTAGACTTCTAATTGGGATGTTGTGGGTTCATGTCCCTGCTGGAAAGGTCACTGGACAGGTCACTGGCAGTGTTAGGTGGTTATTATGTCCTAAACATGGAGAATGTTGTAATGCCTTCAGTGTTGCTTGGACGAAAATTCACAATAACTACATATTATAATAGCAACATAAGCTTGGCGGAGCATAGCAGCAATCTGCAGCGGATTTGGATTTAATCACATGCATACATAGCTCTGAATTACCCATACTTTATTACATACTGGTTAATGTGTTTTGTTGTTTTAGGTGCTGAAGCTAAGGTTACTGCAGACTATACTGCTCAACTGGCAGCCATTGAAAACATCCCCTACGTCTGCACCTGGTGTCATTGCAGCCAAGTGTGTCATTAATAGGCTCTACTCTCTCATTGGTCGCTGGTCTGTGTCATGTGACCTTGACCCAACTCTAATATCTAAGGAAGGATTGTATGCACGCAAAGTTTCAGCTGTACCCATCACGGCTTCCTATACTAGGTGATCATATACATGTATATACCACTGTTGGTGGCATGACAACACCAAACTCAACTAATTCACCAGATGTGCTGATGTATTTGAGGCAATAACTTGTAGTTATCTGCAGACAACATCATGTTTCTCCCATTTTCTGCACCATCCATAGTTTTTTGTCTGTTTGTCTGTGTAACATCCTGTCTAATTTAAACTGGTGAAGGAAGTGGTAGGCTTTGTGAAAACTGACACACTGATAACTAAAAAACAAATGTAGTAGTAGCTAATAGACAAGTTGCTCTACAACACCACTGTTGCTACTGTTTTAGTACATTGCTGGAGCAACTGAAGGAGTTAATGTGCTCTTTACATCGCCTCTCTACTTGGGCCCCATATATAAACTCTCATCTACTTGTGAATCTCAGTCTACTGAATATTAAACTCAACCCGGATATGGATGAGGTGAGTGTCATATTTTGGTACGTCTGCTTATTGGCTGACAGAGTCTAACTGTGACTCGTCAAATAACCTGATTACTAGTGGAGATTAAACCGTATAACTTGCGTCTAGATGTTTTATTTTTGTCTATGCTATGCCTATCTCTTGAGTTGTTGAGGTGCCAGTGAGAGGGACACGACTAGTTGACAGTGTAGAATCATATCCTTGGTTTTTATTTTTAAATATTTTAAATTTTTAACTATTCACAAGTTTTGTTTGGAATATCTACATGTATCTGTAGTGTTGTGATGTAGTTCTTTGATAATATTGTGTGTGGATTATTGTACGTTTCCGTCTGTAAACTGAAATTCATACTTCAGTCTGCTATCAACTTTAATGGAATAATTCTGCTGAAACTCAAGTATTTACTTCTAGACTATGTTAGATCGTACTCTGACACCGCCAGATGAGAGCCAATCGGCTGTTAGCGAGTGGTATGCCGATGCTGCTGCTACGTTGTTACTTCTTAGTCCTTCGCTCAAGAAGATTAGAATTGGAGGTCTTGTTAGATACGCTGAGAATGGTGACGGGACAGTTTGCAGGTAATTTATAGAATGTGTAGTATGCTAAACCTTAACTGATTGGATAATATAATCATATTTATACCATACTAAGACAGTACACAGCCGATACAAGTATCGACTTTGGTGTAGATGTATGTAAATTAGAATGTATATTATATTATTCTCTCTCCTCTTTTCTAGCATTGGAGTACGCAACCGAATTATTGTACAGTTTGATTGTGGACGTAAAGCACTTCGACTGGAGGATTTAGAAGTCATCTCTGGTAGCACACTCAATGTAACCTCAGTTCCTCAACTCTTTGAGCAAATGATTGATGTATGGGCAACCCTAATCAACAGTGTCATCACCTACACCACTGCTGATACAAATAAAGGTGCACATTCTTTTTGTGGTATTTGGGATGACTGATCTCTCAAAGCTGTTGGTACTTACATTGCTAGTGATGAGTAATAGTAACAATTAAATAGTCACCACTAGTAGTAGTGACAGTGATAGTCAAAGTGAAAGTCACTAATTGTAGTAGTGATAGTAATATAGTCATAGCGAGAGTCACTAATACTAGCCTTTTTATTAGCAGTAGTTAGAGTAATAGTGATAGTAAGTACTTACTTGCTATAATATGCACGGATGGAAAAGTACAAACTTCTAAATGCTCCAGTTTTCTGAAGCTCATGTACAGCTCTGTATTATTAGAATTTCATCGAAATGTATCTCTTGATTTCAGATGTGGCAGGTTTGGACAGAGTGTTGTTGAGCTGCATGCAGGTGCATATAATGAGGGCGGTGCAGCACGTGTTCACAGACCGTCACCTACTAAGGGTGCTGTTACTTAGGCTATGCTATATTGTCAAGTCATCAATTACCACCAGACCATGCACTCCTCTGCCTTCTGCACACAGCGATGAGTCACAGGAAATGGACTCTTCTGTTACTGCTTCTACACCTCTCAAGCAAGAGAGTGACAGCCAATCTCTGGATATTAAACCGGTGAGTGATCGTGCACCGATAATTCTGTGCCATCAGTCTTTCTGATTTCTCTGTCGTTCGTAAAACTAAATTGATGTCGGTGTGTGCATCATATTACCACTGTTGTGTTTTTGCTCCCGTTCTTTCATTCAGTGTTTGCCGTGTATTTATTAGGTGTGTGTGTGATATTAAATATTTTTAGGATGATGCTGCCGATGGTGATTCAGAAGGCAAACAGAAACAGACAACTGATGCAGGTGCTTGTTCAGCTATAAGTGAGATGTCACAAGAACCTGTTACTACTACTCGCACTCTGTTACAACAGCTTTTGGTGACGGCCACACAGCCACTTCCTGTTAAAAGCTGCTATCAGTACGAGTTGGAGGTAAAAGTTCAGATTAGATATACATGTAGCTTGTTCTAATCACTACCAGGTTGGGGTTGGGAAGCCCCCCCCCCTCATTCTGATGGTATACGCACGGTGTCTATCTCTAACACCTTCCGTACCACCATGCTATAGTGGCTACATCTATACTTTACATCAAAAAGTGATTAACTGTTAGATTTGCCCTCTCATTGTTCTTCAGGATGCAGCAATTACCATCCTGCAGCATTTACAAGCTAATAAACCTGTAATCCAATCAGAAGTTTCCCAGAGTATGATGTCAGTATCAACTAGCCAATCAGAAGCAGAGGCCACCAATAGTGATGCCATCCAGATGGCAGATGAGGCTTCTGGCTATGTCCAGTCCTCTGGTATTACTGCTAGGTTTCAAAAGGTATGTGGGGCACTAAGGAATTCATTCAAACAAATTGAGTCATTTGATGAATTCTGACAATAATTGTGTTGTTATACACGTATATGCTTGCTCATCAGTTTTACATACATGTAGTTTGAGCTGTAAGAGCCACCAACTAGGTGCCTCTCCCTAAAACTGCAATAAAAAAACTTACAGCTTATCAAGATATTCTAGCCTTAATGATTAAACTGGAATATCTTTTAAAAGTGGTATACGTAAGGCTATATATACAGCATACATAACGCAATGAATTACTGCTTCACCATGTTTCTATCTTCTAGGTTGTAAGTAGAGTGTAGATGTCTCCATTTCCTGTTTGTAGGTGCCAAAGAAGCCCAAGGTTGAGATGCCACCGTGCCACATCACTTCTCAGCTGATGGAGATGGGATTTGTGAGAGCTAAGGCTGAGATGGCTCTGAAGAAGCTGAGTAAGTAATCCCATATTCTAGAACACTCCTTCTTTAGGTTATCCTTCTGCCTAATAAATGGAGTCATTGTTAGGTTTGTTACACGTTGCACAATTAAGAGCTGAGGCTCATGGCGACCTTCATTGCTAAACATTTTCCTGTTTATTCTTTTTTTTTATAGACTATTAAATGACAGTAAATGCCAAAAAAATGCAAACTTGAGTCTCCAAATCACGCCTGAGGTGATAAATGGCGGCGTTGTGAAGCACAAGCTTACTATTTATTATACATGTATTATATTCCTATATGCTAATAGTTACCAAGTTGCAAGTGAATGAGTGTTAACAATGACTACCATTTATACACGCTAGTGTCCATTGTAATGCCATGGGAATTTTTTGCTAGTCTTATGATGTAACTAGAGTTCTTTGCTAACAGAGATGTTATCGGGAGGTGGTAGAGACCCTACAATAGAATCTCTGGTTAGTTATCTGTTAGAACATGAGGCTGACCCTGAGGCTGACTCAAGCAGTGACTCGGAGCCCTACAGTTACCCCAACTCCGATGATGATGCTGGTGGTGATTCCAACTATGGAGCTATGAGAGGGTGAGACAGTCCCCAAGCCTTGGTTTTCTTTGTTACTTTTCCTCTTAATTTTCGAATCTCGTATTTTCTTTAACTAGTCAACCTTCTCCAATGTGCTCTAATTTTACTCATCTGTTCACTGTTTCGTTTAGATCATCATATTAATTGGGGAAAAACTGTGTGCGATAAGTAGATATATTTCTGTCATACCATGATATGCATTTAAATTATTATAATTGGCTGTTACATGTATATAATAATATTATGAAAGCATAAGTATATGTTTAATAAGAATGAGTGTATGTGTAACAATAATTTTTGCTGCATTTTTTAACTTACACAATGTTCTGTTTAGCTCTGACAGCTGTGATTCTATGGATGATTGGAGTTCATCCTTAGCCCAGCATCTTACATACTTTGGTGAAGAACTTGTGGAACCTAGGGCTATGTCTCCTGGGTTCAGACTCCGTTCTGCCTTCTCCAATATGGACGAGTATGCCAGATATGTGAAGAAACACATCAAGGTATGTGTGCTACACCACACCTACCTTTTAATGTTATTACTCATGTGGTCATAATTTAGATTAGACCTAGTATACATGTATATGAAAGATCATTTGATATGTGATCACATTGTAAATTACTGTATGCAAATCTTGGCAGGTTATATTACAAACTGTTGATCAATAAACACAGCTACTGTTGATACAGTAGGTTATTTTATCAAGACTGTGTAGGTTAGTTATTATACTGCTGTGAAATCAACAGGGGAATTTATCAACAGATGTAATAGTTATAAATTGTATAGGCCTACGGCAAATATAACTTTTGACAGGTTGTATTGATTTAAACTGTAACTACAAGTGCTGTAATGTTGTATTGCTATAAACTGTTGACTGTAGGTAAAAATGTTGACTGATTATTACTATAAACTGTAGATTGGTATAACTGTCGTCTGCTGTGAATCGTATGAGGAGATAGACAAAGGAGATGTTGGTCGTGTCGTGAAGATAGACAATGACGGCCTACATGATCTCAACATATTGGCCATGTGGCAGAGGAAGGGCAGCACTTACTGGCTTAGATTTGTCCATGTGGAACTTAGAAATGACCTTGCGCACGTCTCCGATGGTCAGTGTATATAATATCATATGTAGACATACATACCAGAGGGCACCTGCTGTAGTGGTTTGTTTCATTCATCTTCATATGCCCAGGTGGAGAATCGGAAAACATGTCTCTGCTAGCGCACTTAGGCTCAAGAGAAACGATGGACAGGCTCATTCTACATACTGTAGTGATCTTAGAGTAGTGTTTCATATGCAGTTGATTCAGTACATATGTACTGCACTCTGGCGTGGCTTCCTTTTTTAATGAAGCCAAACTGGTGTAGTGGTAATGTGTTCGGTCCACTGTACTAGGTGATTAGGTACTGCAGAGCCTCATTAAACTTTTCTATCCATATCATCTATGAGACGTTTCCATACTCTAACTTGGCACCGCTGTTTCTTAGTTATATATATCTCCCATCTTTAGTATTGTTGTCATAATTATTGTATTGCAATTGCTTTTTTTGTAGACTTGGGACCTAGACGTGTAATAAGAGTTGGAGACAGAGTTAGAGTGAGGCCCAATGTTTCTCTACCCAGGTATAAGTGGGGCTCGGTCAGTCACAGATCTATTGGTACAGTAAGTAGTATAGCACCCAATGGTAAGGATGCCACTATAGACTTTCCATCACATACACACTGGACAGGTCTGCTCAGCGAGTTGGAGGTCGTACCCAGCTCCCATACTAACATACAGTGAGTATCCATTGGTTCACAGGCTATCCACAGGCATTGATTTCATGGGTTCTGCTCAAGTTACTAAAGTTTGACATTAATTTGGAGTTGTGTTGCCTTTAATTTAGAATCAATATTGTCAAAGATCATACATAATTACATAGTTTGATTTCATTATAATAGCTATTGGTTGTAGCACAGTTTATTGTGGTTTTCGAGATAAGACAACTTCAAATTTATTCATATATGTTCAACTACTACATAAAAATCGAGTTAGTGCTGTAATGTTATCGAGATTGTTTACTCTAAATAGGAGGCGAGACAGCTTCAAATCATAAAAGCTGATGACACAAAGTTATCCTTGAGTGTGCAGTCTTGGGAAGTTTAGTTTGAGTTTTATACTTTGTATTATTGGCATTATTAACCTTTTCATCGCCAAGCAGTATTCTTAACCTTAGATTATCATATATTATAACAGGTGTGAGGGATGCGGTACCCGTCCCATAGTTGGTAATAGATACAAGTGTCAAGTGTGCGTAGACTACAACTACTGCGAGTCATGCTTTATGTCAAGGAAACACCGTTCCCATCCATTTTTTAAACTCACAGTTCCAGGTTTGTGAATATTGTTGTTTTACCATTAATTACAATAATATCTTCCCTGCGTGCTTTATTTTCATTCCATTTGATGGCCAATTACTTTAATTTATATTGCTGCTTCTTAAAAAAGCTCAATTTACAAAGCTACGGATCATTGATGATGAATTTATTCTGCATTTAATTTTAGGTTCTCTAGGAATATTTTGAAATATTTCTCATAACTTTTATATGCTTAGTTTTGTTTTTCTGCACTTATATTAAGTAGTTGCATCTCAATTGTAACCATAAGCATCTCATCTCTATCTTGTCTCTCTAGGTATTTCTCCAGTTTATGCTGGGCTCTCTGGCACCTCGACAGTACTGCGGACTATGCCTGTGCCAGGCAGACGGAGCGCTGCTGGTCCACCTGGTACTCTGGTCAGTGACTGGAATAAGTGTGTCAAAAATCTAACGGTATCGTCGCGGGAGAGGCAAGCAGCAAGACTCTATGACAAGTCACTGGCGGGCTGCTGGCAGAGCTCCGGTAGACAAGGACATGTAAGTCCTATTAGACATGCATTCCGTCAGTGTGTATGGATTCTAGGCTATGTTTAGTATTCCATTATTCAGACTGTTAGTTGGTTGAAACACCTGATGACTTTGGTTTCACTCTAACTGCAGATGACGAGCTCATAGTATAAAAAGATTGACGATTTAAATTAATGAAAACATCATCCAGTTTCTTCACCTTTGTGAAGGACCTGTACGCAGTCCCTATGTTGATGTTAATAGCTTAACCTGATGTTATTTTGTACCACTAAACATGGTCGATGATCTTGTATGTTGTAGTATTATAATTGCTTCCGCATACCCTCACAATGATGTTTATATTGATGTATAGCATTGGATCCTACTCTCACTATGATGTATATATTCATGTATAGCATTGGATCCTATTCCCTCCATGATGTATATATTAATGTATAGCATTGGATCCGACTGGAGATGAAGACGGACATATGTGTTGCTCGTCTATCCATTCAAGTTGATCCTCAAGATGGCAGCTACATGCCCACCAGGGTCAAGGTCTCTGGTGGAGATACATTTGATAAAGTAAAGCAGCTCAACTTCATAACCGTTAGAGTTACAGATCAACCCTCAGACGTTGTGCTCCTTCAGGATATCAAGGAGGTCTGTATCTGTTCAACTCTATGCTACATTAACACCTGGATAATCGATCATGTGAACATGGAATAAGTAGGTTATGATTGTTGGAAAATTCGCAATTGGTACCAGCTGTCAGTCCTGTATTTTAGTCTCATTTTCAACTATATAATCTTTGAAATGTATTGATTTCGCAGCTGGTGTATTTGTAGCATCTACGTAAATACATGTAGCAGAATTATCGTGCATTACATAAATACATGTAGAAGAATTATGGTGTATTACATAAATACCTGTGAGGCTACAAATGGTAGACTAGGACTAGGCCTGTCTTCAGGAACTGTTTCAGTGCCGACACAGCTGAATGCTCTCAGTCAGTATGTGGTGAAGAAGGTAGCAGTGCATTCTGGGGGACGTCACGCTCTGGCTCTCACAGTCAGGGTGTCAGGGTGGCACAGTTGGTGGCATACATGCACACAAACCGAGAGGTTGTGAGTTCAAACCCCCAGCTGTGTCATTTCTGGCAAAGGCCTTCAGCAAGCCTTTCACCCTAGCTGCGCCTGTTCGGATCAGGGCGTATAAAAATTACAGGAGGTCCCGTGTAGTGTCTACATCAAAAACACGCACGTTAAAGATCCACCTCCGCCCTGATTCGCAAAGAGAAGCCAGATTCTGGCGGGGTATGTGACCACCTTGGGGTGGCAGGTTGATGTAGTGGTCACTGACCATGCACTCCTGTTGTGGAAGGTGAGCTCTTCCACTCAGAGCCCAGCTCCTGTCGCTCATACAAGTTTCGAACTTCTGAGGTCTGTTAAATAGGATGGCCAAGTGGCTCGACAGCAACAAAAACAAAAACAATTATGTCAGATGGTACCCTAATTTGTACCAAATCAATAAAATACCATCTCTATATATTTCCTATTGTTGTAGTACTATAAGTGTATAGAGATTGCCATCGTCCAGTGTAAGAACTCGGGTATAGACTGTAAGGTGCACAGTCTATCTCTCCAAGGTCGAGTGTACAGTGTCGACTTTGATACATACAGCATGGCATACAGTTTCTTAGCCTCAGACACTGATGAGACAAATGGTGAAGTAAGCTGCACGTCCACTAACTCCAAGGCTATGACACGACGTAACTCCACAGTGCAGAAGAATATCTATACACATGTATTCTGCTGGGGTCTGAATGACAAGGAACAGCTGGGTGGTCCAAAGGGTTCCAAAATAAAGATACCTGTACTCAACGAAACTCTGTCTAGACTAAAGTGTACCCAGATCGCCGGTGGGTCTAAGAGTCTATACTGTGTTACCCAAGATGGAAAGGTTTATGCGTGCGGTGAGGCTACAAATGGTAGACTAGGACTAGGCCTGTCTTCAGGAACTGTTTCAGTGCCGACACAGCTGAATGCTCTCAGTCAGTATGTGGTGAAGAAGGTAGCAGTGCATTCTGGGGGACGTCACGCTCTGGCTCTCACAGTCGATGGCAAAGTATTCTCATGGGGTGAAGGAGATGATGGGAAACTAGGTCACTATAGCAGAGCGTAAGTTAGTGGTGTTACTATGTCATGTGATATAAACTAGGTCACTATAGCAGAGTGTGAGTTAGTGGTGTTACTATGTCATGCGATATACATGTAGGGCTTCGTTAGCTGAACATTGTCCCGCAGGTCATCTTACATTGTACAATTTATATTCCACTTTTGGTAAATTCTGGCTTTAGCTGTCTAGGATCCCAGGCTTAGTGGGTACCATTTCAGTGAACTATCTTTCAATAATTGTTACCAAATTCTTTTTTTATCTAGATATTTGGTCTATAGGGCTGTTTAAAAGAAGTAATTTCGAACAAAATCGAACATTTCTATTGCGTTTAATCTTGCAAGTGGTGAATTGTTGGATTGTAGAACCTGTGACTCCCCTCGACTAGTTGAGTACCTCCGATCTAAGAGAGTGAGGGACATAGCCTGTGGGAGTGCACACAGTGCCTGCATCACATCCAATGGTGAGCTATACACGTGGGGTCTCGGAGAGTACGGCAGACTCGGTCATGGTGATAACCTGACTCAGCTTAGGCCTAAGCTAGTCAAAGTGTTAGCAGGTACGTATTGTGAAGTTACTTGCCCTTCCTTTATCAGTATAACTAGCACTATGGGAATATGACACTTTGCTACTCTGACTATTGTATTACTACACCATCTTTCATTTATCAGTCTAGCTAACACTATGGGAATAGGGCACTTTACTACGCTGAATGTTGTATTACTACACTGTATACAGGTAAGAGAGTGATGCAGATAGCCTGTGGTAGCAGAGATGCGCAGACCCTTGCTTTAACAGAAGACGGGATGGTATACTCCTGGGGAGATGGTGACTTTGGGAAACTCGGTCAGTGTTAACCAGTAAATCCGTGACTGGCAGAATACATAGTATTGTAATGGTTTCTGTGATTTGGTGCGGTCGTCCTTGGACGACTATCGACCCAGAAATGAAGTGCCTATGAGTGGTGCTAGGCCTTCGCATTACATGAAAGATCGAGCGGTCTCAGTAGCCCAAAAACTACCAGAGACGACCCATCTGGTCCCAAGTCTGACCTTCAGACTATACCTTGAAAGAGAGTGATCTGACCTAGTAGGCGGTTCGCTAAGCGAATGACCTGACAAAAGGAAGTGAAAGTCTCTGTATCAAGTATAGATGTGTCTTTATTGAAAGCCAAGTGAAGACTGAGACAATGAACAGTGAAACAATGCCCTTTATATAGTATAAGGACTTCCGGCCGACGTAGTATCGGGAAAAGACAACGTAAGGTCGTCCGGAAGTTGCGCAGCAACATGGCCACCGGAAGCCCGACGGCCGACCCAAAATAAGTCGGGTTCTACAAAAGTTGCTTAAAATGGTCCAATTCATGTACAAAATGAATATTCTGAGAGGTCGGGCCTCTGTACATGGGTATAAAAGGCATTAAAAGACTTAGGAATAATCATACAAATGCACATCAGTATGTAAAGGGTATAAACACATGGAGACACGTATATAGACAGTAATTAAATGGTTTGACATGCAATACAATTGAATACGGGTATACGAGCAGCTATTTATGAGAGTGTGAGTGTTAGCTGAGTAGCGCTGTGACAACTACTAGGCACTTAGGGTGCTGTAGGGCTTTGTCCGGTAGCTGGAGTCGTATACAAATGTCCTGTACCATTACAGTATTATATAGTCTAGTGCTTGGTGTTTATTAACATTTTATTACTTCATATTTCGTTGCTTTATCCTCACATGTTTTATAAACTGTTTGTTGAGGTCTGGTATTAATAATATGGCATTCTTGTGACATTGCATAATCTACCGAATTGGCCTAGCTGCTGCCGCTGACGGCTCCATGTAAACGTTTTGTTTTGGTCACATTAGTCGTTCTTGGCATCTGGCCAGTAGTATATAAAGTGACCCGTGTTTATGGGTATATGTAGGTAGAGGAGGAAGCGAAGGATGCATGGAACCTCACGTTGTAGAGAGACTCACTGGAATGGGGGTGTGTCAGATAGAGTGTGGAGCTCAATTCTCATTGGCCCTCACAAAAGCTGGAGAAGTGTGGACATGGTAACCATTACACATCCTAAGTGTATTCATATTATTTAATATAGATGTCCATAGATTGTATCCTCTTATGAAATAGACTCTGTTTCATAAAACGAAACTTTGACATTTAGGGGCAAAGGAGACTACTACAGATTGGGACACGGGGCAGACAGCCATGTAAGGAAACCACAAGTGGTCGAAGGTCTTAAATCTAAGAAGATTATACACATTGCTGTAGGAGCTTTACATTGTCTAGCTGTAACAAGTACTGGAGAGGTCAGTGTTGTACATATTATGTGTATGCTAGTTATATTTAGTGTAGATGTTAATTTCATAACTTTAGATACTATACTGTGTAACTATCATAAACTATGCATGGTTAGCAGCGTGAATAAGATAAGTTAACTAACAGGATAGTAAAAGCTGCAGGGTAATTTATAACTTTTGTAACAACTTTTCCTGATGATGAGAAGCTGTCTTAACTATGTGATGTCTATTTCATTGTTATCAAATAGAATATCAGACAACTTTTTCAAGTAATCCTTCACTTAATAGTGAATAATTATTTGCCTTGCTCTTATCATAAAACAGTAGTCCTCGATTCAATGAATTCTTTCAGATTACGACATAAATCACCCACGATGAGGCATGTACGCTGATGATTCCTATAATTCTGTTCAAGTGTGAGTCTCAACATTGTCATTGTAAAATCAAGGGTATATTTTCGACTATTAAGACCTGTGGTTCACTAGTTAATTATATTGTAGGTTTATGCATGGGGAGATAATGACCATGGTCAGCAAGGCAATGGAACTACTAATGTAAACAAGAAACCGGTACTTGTTCAGGGACTGGAAGGCTATCACATTGCTAAGGTAGCTTGTGGTTCCAGCCATAGTGTAGCCTGGGCTACCACTGATGTCTTTTCACCCATCACTCATGAGCCTGTATTATTCACTGTAGCCAAGGATCCTCTGGGGGCTGCACAGCTAGGTAAGGGATTCTAAGGCTAACAAATGGTGTTTCATGATTGACATCTTACCCGTTTTATTTTTTTTATTTTTCACACCATTGTGCATTTGGCTATCCTGTTTGACGGACCTCTTTGGCTATCCTGTTTGACGGACCTCTTTGGCTGAAGGTTGTTTGCAGGATAGTAGCAGAGCTCTTCTTATTAGGGTTGAGTTGTTTTTAATGATGACCCGTTGTTTGTAGCTTTCGTTACATAAATGTACATGTACATGTATGTTGCTTATTTGCAACATACATAACATGCAGCAAGAAAAACCTAAAAAAACATTTAGTTTACTTCACATGTTTATGTAATTCAGGGTTGATTGAGAAGGGAGACAATTCCCACACTGCTACTAATGTGGCTCTTTCAACCAATCAGAGCAAACCATCTCTAGCCAAGGTTATACTCAACTTAGAATCATATGAACACAAAGAGCAAGCAGTGCAGCATGTTCTTAAAGCTCTTTGCATCACATTTGCAAGGTTAGTGACTATATTTCCGTTATTTGAGTAACATTTCTTTGGTGTGTAGTATCTGAAATATTTCCGGGCTGTCTGAAATGTTTCTCAAATTCTGTCAGCCCAACTTTTTTACTTACTGTCGTCAGTCCAACCTCTGTGCTTACTGTCGTCAACCCAACCTTGTTACTTACTGTTGTAGTGCACAAGACATACATGTAGGTTTTATAACAACACGCGGGATAAAAATCTGGTGAAAGGGCAGTAACTGGGAAGTACTGTCGGAATTATACATGTCTCAAACCTTCCAACTCAATTCTCAAATCTGTCATTCTTGTAACCAATATTATTGATTTTCATAGTAAAGCGTAATGTCCATTTTTAGCCTGTGTCCAGTCATTTATCACCCCTCTACGATTTCCGTACATTGTAGAGAGAGCTTAGTTAATGCCATGCATCATGAGCATAACAACACCACCCTGATCTCTAGCCAGTATGATACTAGTCTAGTGGTCTCTACACCTGCTAGTGTAAGCCCAATGATGTCCCCTACACAACTAACACCCCGCCCCTCCCATACTCAGCAGGATTTACAAGCACAGGCTAAAGATGGAAGTGCGGCCGAGTTGAGTCTTCTCACCGAAGTAAGTACATATGATAGGCTCTTTTACTTGCTTGTAATTTCATATTTCAAAGCTAATCCACAATCCCGTAGAATTTTGTTATTTTATAGAATTTATTTGTTCTAATGTCTCCACATGATAAACAAATATCTTCTGTTAGTAGTACAGTGTAATCTCAGACATGTGTTCTATCAGTTTAATGCATTTTCAATGCTGTTCACAGCGTTTTTGTCTGTTTTGAAGTTATATTTTCCTTACAATTGTTAGCATAAGGGAGAGACAACTCTCTACTACTATTAATAACAGGTAAAACTGATCAAGTGTATATACACTAGCATGCTGTGTGTTTCTATGATGTACGAGTAGCACGTGGGTCTCTATTGAAACAGGTTTCGATCAGTGATATCAAGCTGATAGATACTGAAGATATCAATGACCTGACAACTACACTGACATCAGATGCTATTCAAAGTGGACAGACACAAGACCCAGAGGTAAGAATTACTTCAAACGTTTACCAATGCTATATGCCAGCCTATGAGTACCTCCATGTACTTATTGTTTAGATGTGATTGCTATGTTAGTATTTGCATGTGACATGTACTGTGGAATCTTTAAATTAACATGCTACCTGCCTGATAGACGGCTGCCATTAACGAATACCCTTGCACATGCTGAGCAAATTGTAAGAACAGCAGTTCCATGTAAAGCATTGCATCTTTTCCAGGACCAACAGTCTGCAGGGGCTAGCAATCTAGGTGAGGGGACTGCCACACCCACCCCAACTATTTATGACCTTCAGGAATTTACAGCTAAGATGTCAGCTGATGATGCTAGAATGCTAGTGGACTTACTCAAGCTGGCCATTGCCAACAGGACAGACAAGGAAGGGCATGGAACTCAGGCTGTGTCTGGTGTACTATGTGCCCTTACCAAGGCATATCCACAGGTATGGGACTAAGGCTGTATCCTCATCTATAATCTATAAACAGGTAACACATAATTATATTGACTTAGCAACTATGATCTGGAGTTAAATGGAAATATTTCAATTAGTGATACGTAATGATTGTTTTTCATATTTGATGCATCATGGGATTGTAGTAGAATAAAGTTCTAGATTTGTCATTCTCTGCTTTCAAAGTTCACTTTTACTTGCTGTAGTTGGGTGTGATATGTACCCAGAATTGTACCTCACACTGATGTATACCTGTAGGTGGCTGACATGCTAATGGAGCTGTATATCACAGATTTAGAGGACATTGCACTCATAGCTGAGTCTGAACAGAATGTACCCAAACCAGTGGTGGTGGAGAGTGCTCATCCGTATGCCGATGAGTCATTCAGTAGTGGCAAGGTTAAGATGCCAGGTCAGTCAGTCAGTTGATAGGTCAGTCAGTCAGTTGATAGGTCAGTCAGTTGATAGGTCAGTTGATCAGTCAGTCGGTAAATTAGTCAGGGAATTAATTAGTAATCCACTATTCGGTCAGTCAGTCAGTCAGATTAGTCATCATGAGTAAAAAATATTTCTAAATCTAAAGTGCTATACAATCTCCCAATCATTGTAGTCTATCCAGTGTTGTTTATTTGAATGGGGTGTGGTCACAATAGTTCCACCCATACAACAACAGCCACTTCTCCTGATTCTTGACTTGAAATTTTGTTCTTTTGGAATGGTGGTGCTATGTCGATTTACTTTATGATTCAGGTGGAAATGGTCTTTGTGAGATCACATTTCCAATGATGTCTGACAGTGATCACTGGAATGGCTTTACGCTAGCTTTCATGAACAGTTAGCATGAAACCTACTGGTATCCAGGTTATCTGGTGTAAAAAACCAGTCAATTTCTTTTAACTTTTATATGTATAAACCAGTTGTCACGCGCGCAGTGTGGAAATAAACTATCAGCCATCGATGCATCATGTGATGCATTGCCATTCTCCATTGTCAAATCATAGATACTCAATAGACAGTGCGCATTAATTCGCACTTGAACTGTAGTTGTTTATTATTTACCTGCTTTAAGATGTGTATGATTACCTACGCAGGTGCTGAGTGTCTAAGAGTGGAGTTTGATAAAGGATGTTCTACAGAAAGAAACCACGATCCTTTGATTATCCTAGATTCTCAAGGACGTCACATGACCACTCGCTCCGGTAAGTCTAACAGAAACCTTCGTCCAGACAGACATAATTATCATGTTGTGTAATGTGGTTATAGAGGTCAATAATATGGACTCTAATATGTACTTCATTTATGTGGTGTTGTTGTATGGATACACAGGTAGAGACTGGTGTGAGTGGAACCAGGAGATCAGGGTGCCTGGAGACCAGCTGGAATGGAGGTTCACCAGTGATGGTTCAGTGAATGGGTGGGGCTGGAAGTTCACAGTCATTCCTGTTATGCCTCTCCATGTGTCTATGGACACCTTCTCTGATAGGACTATCTTATCAAAAGTATGTATTATATCAGCGCTCTGATTGGTCATTCTTTTTAAAAGTCTGCTTACCAGCTCTCTGATTGGACCATCTTGTCAAAGATGTGTATACAATCTGTCCAAAAGTTTTTTGATTGGACAGTCCATTCACAGGTACTCATCGCAATACTCAACTTGTATTAATCTACATGCAGCATGTATATGTACATGTGTACACTGAAGTCTTCTAGCTGCGTACCTGTCTTGCAGCCCTCCATCGACCTGGTAATGAGTCTGTTGGATATTGACTTTATGTTAGCGGCAGCTTCTGATAGAATGCTGCCTCGTTTGGCAGCTTCCCTCGCCATGTGTGCTCAGCTCAGCAGTATTCCACCTCAACAGCGTCTATGGGCTCTCCATAAGCTCAGGCATATCATATCCACTCCCAGGTACCTATACTACACAGATACAGTACATGTACGTAGATAATGTCATATACATGAAATCCCATAATAGTAAGACAAACAAATGTACATATATACAAAGCAACCACAAGGTGTGATGGCATAGGACTATATGATAGACTATAATACATGTATCTAGTCATTGCTAATGATTGTTTGTAGTGCCAGTAGTAGAATTATTAGAGGTGGTTTCTCATCCAATGATGAGGGCGGTAAGGAGGAGTACCGTAGTACGGAATTATCCACTCTTATCAAAGGTCTACCAGAAACCATACTACAGCAGTACAGATATGAGGATCCACCTGTTAGAGCTTGTAAACAACTTAGTCACAGTCCTTTCTTCCAGGTATAGTTCTACTCTTTATTATTTATAATATTCACACCACAACTCTATCGATATTATGTCTAGAAAGATTATGTTATTCATAAAGTATTTTGAATAAAATTTATGATATATTGACACTTTGTTTTGTTTGGTCATTAATTTTATGTAAATCTAAACTTTGCCACCATTTTTTCATTTAATCTTTCTCCTCCATGCCGATATGATGTCATTTGTAATTCTAGGTCCTTGTAGCCTTAGCTTGTGATCTTGAGTTAGACTCAGCTCCTGAGATGTCAGACAAAAAATGGGATTGGTTGAGGCACTACTGTCTGGCGTCCCGTGTGTCTTACAGTATATTTGATAGAAAGGCATTCCCTCTGCAGTTTGTAGAGGAGGTATGTAAGATGGCTTTGTATCGGTTTACTTGAATGAAATGTCTGTATGGATATGTACATGTATAATAAACATGGAGGTATATGCCATGTACACATAATGCATAATGAATATTATATATGGTATGTACTCGTATATGGATAATTATACACTGGCTCATTGGCCATCTGGCTGGTTCACTGCCTCCATTCTCAATTCTCAACGCTGCATATCTTTGTTGTTAGGTGAGGAAGAGCATCTCTGAGATAGACTGTGTTCCACCACAAGATCTAACCTATGAAGATAATTCAGTGTTTAAACTGGAACTTGATGCTCAACTGGTCCAGTGGCTAAAAAAACGGCCAGATGACTGGGTATTGGCATGGGGAGGTAGGTAAAGTCTAATTGAGGATGTCGGTAGTTGTCTATCCATGTAATCAGTAGTTATTTACCCATGTAATCAGTAACATCACCAGGTATCTGCTCATGCAATGCAGGTACATCATATATATCATGTGATATATCATATATTATACTGCTACTATCTTATTGTCTTCCAGGAGGCTGTCAGATATTCGGCTGGGGTCACAACCACAGGGGTCAACTTGGGGGCATAGAAGGTGCTAAAGTGAGAGTGCCTGCGGCATGTGAATCCTTAGCTAGCCTCAAACCTCTACAGATTGCGGGTGGCGAGCAGACCCTTTTTATAGTGACTACATCTGGCAAGGTTGGCACCTCACTATATTTACAACGAGTGTAAAGTCTTAATTCCTTCGATCTAGATTTGTTGAAGTAGAAGGCATATTAACACACGCAGAGTGTGGAATATCTATGATCTCTGGCCTTGCTTTTCACTTGTGATGTTAGAATCAAGTCCTCACTCAACACCCATAGATGTATCTATAGTGTTTTTCTACATCAAGTAATTTACCATCGTATGCAATATTATTAATCAACTATTTTATTGCACCGCAGGTGTACGCCACAGGCTATGGAGCTGGAGGTCGTCTAGGGGTCGGAGGAACCGACTCTGTTGCCCTGCCTACCTTAATTGACAGACTGAGTAACCATTTCATCAAGCAGGTCGCAGTGAATGCTGGAGGGAAACACTGTCTAGCCTTGAGTGCAGACGGTGAGGTGTTCTCATGGGGAGAGGCTGAGGATGGAAAACTGGGCCATGGTAACAGGTATGTTCTAGAGCACAGGCTATTAGCCATACTAGCATGAGAATGTGGTAATGCTATTGGTCGAAAGCAATGTGTTTCTCAAGACTATCCAGTTACTCATTGTTTGGCGTTGCCTCACCTGTGGGTCGGCCGACAATCATGTGAAAACTAAACAATGTATGTACAGTCTTTAAAATTGTATGCTCTAAATTGAGGAAAAGTTATATAATGTATGTGAGTAACGGTTGATACAGTTGACTTTAGTATCTATGTACATCTTGATTGTATAAGGAGCCATGTGTATAGAATCTCCTTCATTTCAACAGTTACCCTGTTATTAATTTTGACATTTGCTTACTTACTATTTTCTTCGTTAATCCTCATTTGTATTTGCACATTTGCAAATTAAATTTATTTCAGATTGTTTTGTGAGAAGCCCAGGCTAATAGAGTCTCTAAGGGGTAAAGAGATAGTACAGGTTGCGGCTGGTGGAGCCCACAGTGCTGCCGTCACCGCTCAGGGAGAACTCTACACATGGGGAAAGGGTAGATATGGTAGACTGGGCCACGGAGACAGTGATGATCAGACCAGACCTAAACACGTTGAGGCCCTCAGAGGTTAGGGTCCTTACTAAATGTTTGTGACAGTGCAATACATTTCATGTGTGTGCCTGTATGTGTAGTTTACTCCATACTGTATTGGTTCTAATTGTTCCAGACATAGTGTAGGTCAATGCTATCATGTAGTCTAATTTTATTCCAGCCCAGTTGTTATACAGCAGTAAGTGACCTTAGACAAATGTTACATATTGTAAGTGTGTGGTCAAACTCCTAGTAATATTCACTGCTCTGTTTACATTTAATACTGAGACTATCAATAAGTTCAGAAACATGTCGAGTACTAGTTTCTTGACAAAACTGGAGCTACAGAAGACTTTTCTTAGCTGAGATTATAGTTACAGTATGTGGTTGGTATGTTACAGGATATAAAGTAGTGGACGTGGCTTGTGGATCAGGTGATGCCCAGACGTTGTGTGTAACAGATGACGGGAAGGTGTGGTCGTGGGGAGATGGAGACTACGGTAAGCTAGGGAGAGGAGGGAGTGATGGATGCAAGGTACCAAACATCATCATGTCTCTGGAGAAACACAAGATAGTTAGAGTAGAGTGTGGGTCTCAGTTCTCTGTGGCTCTTAGCGCTAATGGCGTCCTTTTCACATGGTAAGTGTAATCTGTAGAAATATCATGTAGTAGATGTAATCTGTAGCAACTAGTGCACGTTGGTATATTCTGTATAATTATCATGACTTGTAGTAGGTGTATTCTATAGAATTATTATGTCATTTTTGGAAAAAACATCTGATGGGGGTATTCTGTAGACACGACATCTGATGGGTGTATTCTGTAAAAATAAAATAATTATGATAGGTGTTTTCTGTGGAAATTCTACAGGATGGATACAATCTGAAAAACTTGATCTGTAGAGTTTTGCTACCTAATGAGCTTTACTTGACAATTTGTTCCACATAAGATTTTTTCTAATCTAAATTCTGTAGATTTACATATTCCATTATATCACAGAGCACGTTTTAGTGACGACACTGTGCTATTTATTCAATCAGGGGTAAGGGAGACTATCACAGACTGGGTCATGGATCAGATGAACACGTCAGGTGGCCTAAGCAGGTAGCAGAGTTCAAAGGCAAGAAGATAGTGGAGATAGCTTGTGGTTCCTTACATTGTGTAGCCGTCTGCAGTAACAATGAGGTGTTCACTTGGGGTGACAATGATGAGGGGCAGCTAGGGGATGGTACAACTAATGCTATACAGAGACCGAAGCTGGTCACTGGTCTCAGAGGTAATCAATTTAAATACATGCATTCAGTTCCTTTCATACTTTGATCAACTATCCCAGGTGTTCACCTGTTCACTTGTGGCACGGTCACACATCACTGTACATATATTTTATGATGTTTACTTTATCAATATGTCCATGTTTGATGTACATACATGTAAAAACAGCTGTGCTACCCCCTCGCAGCAGTTTCGTTAAAGGAATCTGTATGATTTTATTCAGAAGAATAGCTTAAGAAAGGGGTGTAATTTTCTTATGAAGTTTGATTGCATTATTAAACTATATTTGTAACTTCACATTCTTTATCTTATTCTTCCTATCACTTCGCTTAGAGTAAAAAATTAAATAACTCTATGTTGTTTGTGCACATGTGAATCTTACCTCTTACAGGCAAGAGAATCACGAATGTGGCCTGTGGATCTGCACACAGTGTAGCCTGGTCTACTAATAAACCAGAGAGTCAGGGGAAGGCACCCAGCTCAGTACCAATGGAGTATAACCATCTCCATCACCTCCCCATGTCCACTCTTAGGAACAGGTGAGTTTGTGACTGACGTCTGCCTTATAGTTTCGGTAGCAGCTACTTCCTGTTCTCGAGTGTTCCCATCAAATAAGAGAAACTTTGCTATTAACTAATATATATTGACGTGACCGACTAGTAAGATGTTCCGTCTGCTTCCATAAGTACCGCCTCTTTAACCACAGAGTTGTTTTACTCATTGTGTCATCGTCATTAGTGCAGTTCTATGAGGTCTATGTGATATCTTTGGATCGAGTGTATTCTATGCATCAACTATATGCACCAGCATCTCCATGTATCCCACTCTAATTACAGGTTGATTCTGCTGCACCATTTCTCTGACCTCTTCTGTCCCATCACTCCGTTGGTGAACCTGAAGGAAGACTGTGTCACCACCTGTCTCCGGAAGGTTCTTATACCTCACAGCAAAGACTCAGTCTTCCGCAAGAATCTCCAAATGACAATGCTAAGGGATAAACCACACGGTCCTGTTATTGAGCTCAATAGATACCAGGTAGAGGTCAATGAGTTCTCACTTATCTTTGTACTGAGACATAGCCTCCAGTAAAAGAAATAATCTCCATTTTGGACAATCAAACCAGGATATTAGGTCAAAATGTTGAAAACCTGTTATTGACTTTTTGTTGAATGAAAGTACATGTATATATTATACAGAAACAATTTTATTAAAATAACATAATACGCATTGAACTTTTGTAATGTTTTGTTATAACATCCCTTTCAGAACATTCCAGAAAGGATTATTTCATTTGCAATCTCTCATTTTTGTTGCTACGTTGACTATGTTTACTTGCCATGCTTCAGGCCAAGAAATCCAGATTACGAGGTGGTCTCGCTGGCCCCGATGGTACCAAGTCCGTATTTGGTCAGGTAGTGGCCAAAATGTCCGTCTTCACTCACGAAAGTCTCATGTTGGCTTCTCGACTTTGGAAGGTGCAGTTTGTGGGAGAATCCGTAAGTTACCTATATGCATTACAAGAGCACTGTCAAGTTGCTAAGCGATGTTCTACTCTGTGGATTCTAGAATTGGTTAGCATGATCCGAGTATAACATGTATGTTGATTGGTCAATGCAGTGTCACAAACTTCCTGATTGGTAGATTCATATTGAGTGTTTTTCCATAACTATCAGTTACTAAGCCACTCAACAGCATAATTTAATTGACTAGTATTATGCTACACGTGTTCTGATTGGTTAATACTGTTTAACAGGTGGATGACTGTGGAGGGGGTTACAGCGAGTCTGTAGCTGAAATATCAGACGAACTGCAGAACGGCAGCGTTAACATCCTCTGTCAAACTCCCAACGGAAGGTCAGATTCTGGAGCCAATAGAGACTGCTTCCTGTTGAACCCCAGCAGTACCAAGAAAATTCATCGAAGCATGTTTAAGATGCTGGGCATCTTACTAGGTCAGTGTTTGTGTGTACATGATATGTACATTTACACAGCTAAATGTGTTATATTATGTACTATATGGGGTGTATATCGTTATATGGGGTGTATATTTATGTATTATATGTAATGTAGATGTATTATATGGAGTATATAACACTGTAACAAGTGACAACATGTACCTGCAGGTGTGTCGGTGAGGACTGGTAACCCTCTCTCCCTGTCACTGGCTGAACCTGTGTGGAAACAGCTCGTTGGAGAGGAGCTGCTAACATCTGATATCACAGAAGTGGATAAAGATTTCCTACCCGGTAAGTCAAGGCCACAGGTAGCCAGACCAGCTATAGTGTAGCGGCATCTTTGCTATGCTTGATTGCATCACTTGTGGCTCTCTTGAATCGCATTACTCTCCTTTTTGTAACTTGAATTTTCAGTGTCATGTATAGTCAACACTTGGCAGGTCTGCAGTACCTTGTATTGGCAGGACACATGTGGTATGCATGCAGGTCTAATGTTAGTGTCAGAAATGTTGGGATACCTGTATGTTAACAGATCTCCAATGTATGGATTCAACTTTTATATGTATAAATTGACAAGTCTCAAGTGTTGGCAGGTCTGAAGTGTATTATGTTATTACTACACCTATGTATATGTTGGCAGGCCTGAAGTGTATCAAGGAGATGAGTGATGACATGCTAATGTCAGCTGATTTAGCATTCAGTACCAGCGGCATCACCGGGCAGGAAGTGAGACTCAGCCCTAAGTATAGTAAGATAACTCCGGATAACCGCCAGGAATATATTAACCTCGCTATCAAGTACAGGTATGTATGCATTCACTATCTATATTAGTATACTAAGGCATCCAGTTTAACAAAGCCTTGTAATAACATACTATTATTTCAATAGGTAAAATATAAATAACCAGTAGAGTGTGTGGATCCGTTAGGTGGGACAGAAATTGTTTTTGTATTCTGCTGAGTACATGACTCGTGCTAATTGATGACTGTAAAAGCTCCACCTGGAATTCTATATAAATGTATCGTTATATTTTCTTTACCCAGCCAGACTCTTGAGAAATTTTACATTCATCTGTATAGCCATGTAACTTGGCTATCTCAAGTCATTATATTAAGACATAGTCCTCACCTCTTGAATGTATATGTTCACTCGTACATATATGTGTGTACATGTGCAGTGTGTACTTATATCTATGGATATATGATTGTTGCAGTGTTATACTTATCTCTGTTCAACTTTTTTATCAGACTGAATGAATGCAATGAGCAAATCAACTGGGTGAGGGAAGGTATGGTGAAGGTAATACCCGTCCCGTTGCTGACCTTATTTTCTGGTCCAGAACTGGAGGCTATGGCATGTGGCAGCCCCGAGATCCCACTCAATCTTCTTCAGTCTGTAAGTAATAATAGATGTGTAACAGGAAGTACCCACCCCCTGTATTAGATATGTAACAGGAAGTACCCACCCTCTGTGCTAGATCTATTACAGGAAGTACCCACCCCCTGTACTAGATCTATAACAGGAAGTACCCACCCCATGTAGAATAACACTGATCACAATGTACATTGTATCTACTTGTGTTTAGTTTGCTCCCCAGATCTGCACACATCCCTTCCACAAATGACATTCTCCGATGAACTATTACTAGTTTGGTTGTATGTACGACAGGTTGCCATATACAAAGGTGTGGAGGCTACAGATCCACTCATCACATGGTTCTGGCAAGTGATGGAAGAGTTCAGTAACATAGAACGCAGTCTTTTTCTGAGGTTTGTATGGGGACGTACAAGACTGCCCCGCACTGTAGCTGACTTTAGAGGAAGAGATTTTGTCCTACAGGTAAACTTAGTTACACACTCAGCTCATATACATGACATGTGCGTTATGCTACGATATACTGCTGTCATGTGCTATGATATGTTACTTGTATTTTTCGCATGACCTCTAGTGTTCTGAAGTGCTATCTATTGGCCGTCAGCCATAACAAAGTATATATAATATGCTACTATAATCTACCTGCAGGTAATGGAGTATATATTATATTATACTATAATTTACCTGCAGGTGATGGACAAATATGAACCACCAGACAGTTTCCTACCAGAGAGCTACACTTGTTTCTTCCTGCTTAAGATGCCCAAGTATACGTCACTTGAGGTGCTGAGAGATAAACTCAAGTACGCTATACACTTCTGTAAAAGCATCGGTGAGTATATAGATATTATACAGTATATACATCATCATGATATTTCCACATGTATATGATATGGTATACGTAGTATCCACATATTTACTAGACTGTTATATACATTATAGACACAGACGACTACGCTAGGATAGCCTTTAGTGGACATGATGAAGATGATAGTGACAGTGATGATACTGATAATAACGAGAGTGAAAACGATTCAGTCAGTATTGGAGCCCTCGATGAAGAAGATAATCATTCATACAGGTGGGGGAAAGACGTTGGGAACACAGTCTAGATATAATATATTATATTGTTTGGCAATGTGACAGACATGTTGGTAGCCCTTGGTTTCTGTTTCTCTAATATATGATGAAATTACTTTATTTTAGTGGAAGTGTTGAGATGCTGATGGATGATAGTGATGGCACCATATCAGACTAGAAAGGAATCCCCCCAACAGAGTATGCATATAATATGTACATGCTTAGCTTAGTAAGTGCTTCTAATCCTACATAAAATACAACATGGACAGCAGACTTGTAGTAGAATGAATTATACATATGGTGTTGACATCAAGTAATACATGTGATATACAGTAACTGCATTTATTCCCATTTGGTGTACTCTGGAATATAATACACGTAACATCGGCCTATACAATGCATTATTATTTTGTGTCATATTTTTACTGTGAAATCAAGTTGGTTACACAAAATTGTTTGCCAGTATATTTTTTATCGTTATAAAAGCTCAATGAAATACAAAGTACGATACATCATCATATAAATATGTGCATGTCTATTATATTATAGTTCTCATGTAGCTATTAGATCACGTGAATTTGTTGCGGAGTTGTCTTTTCATTCAAGGGGAATACGAATAGTAGACAACTCCATACTAGTACCAAACCCTGAAATATTTCGACTGAGGCCTGAGCTCAGCTCTTAAAACGAGTTATGGAACTTAGGCATCAACTTTGTGGGGTTTGTCCTCTCTTTATTGAGGTATAATTGTACAGAATAGATCTGGACAAGGTAGCTACTAACCAGCTGTGGGCATAAATGGGTATTTAGTGGACCCTACTTCCTGCTGCCCAAGTTATATAAGATGAAGGGGTCGTATCATAGACTATTACATGTATTATAAAAGTTTTATAAAAACTGAGAGAAAACATTTTTTATTTGTTGCAAAATACAAACATGAAAGAATAACATAACAAATTACACATAAAATGAATGATATTACATAGAATTTCCTAGAACACATTAATGGTAGCCGTGTTCAGAGACACCAGTATAGGCCTATTTAATTTTATTCTAAGGCAAAACTTCAAACAATACCAGATAATATAATCACAACTAAATGCAAGTAGAGGTATTTACCGGTTAAAGAAAGATAACATTGCAGAACCAGAATAAAGATGGTCTGGTATACCATAAGACAGGAAATAATCAGAAATATATATGTAGTAGCCTTGCATCTGCTCAAAAGAGTCAGTTATATTAGGTAGAATAGTATGTGTTAGGATAATTATAATATTGCTTATTGGACATACTTAGCATTGAACTTTTAATTATCAGTCTTAGGATAAAATGTAAGTTTTGTGTTAATATACAAGAGAGGTATCTAAAACTAGAGCCCTAGCAGAACATAACGGTAATTAATATATACAAGAAAGCACAACTCCAAAAGTGTCATGTTATAATTTGACTGTGAAGTATGTAATTATGATATCTACACTAAAACTGCACAATAATGTAATTTAACTAAATCATGAGAGATCAAAGACCGACTATTTACAAGTAGGATGTACAAGTAATATTATGCCCAGCAGGGTACATTAACTAATTAACAGAGATCTATTATAATATACACAGAGTATAATATCTACATGTATGTGCCTATGATAATAATGATATAATGGAATAGTTGTTTGATGTACCAATATACTATATAACAATTATAAAGGTTATATGTAATATACATAATTATACATTATTACTACAATATAGAAGATAGAGATAATTAACGAGAGGTCTACTACATTCTACAGTACACAAGGTAAAGATTAGAGAAATATCTACAAGAATTATCTAAGTAATCAATCACATACTAACAAGTATAACTAGTGATTAGTTGCTACTAATCCAGTATTACTATTGAGAGTCAGTTAGTCCCACCTGTGATTAATACTTCCACATTTGGCAGGTGTAAACAGAGTGACTAGGGGTGTATAATATACCAGGTGGATACAGTAGTAGTTCCAGGGGGTAGTCAAGTGAATGAAGTAAGAGTTTCAAGTGGTAGTCATCTATTTTAGAGACAACTAGGATCCATGACACTCCAATAACATACATTCATACATCATACTCTCGTACCCTTGCTGGGCCAATACATAGCTACTGTGTTCATCTATGGAGGAGTTTGGTGCCAGCTGTTTCACTGAGTAGGGTAGAGGAGCAACTTCTGGACTTTTATTCTCTGCAATGAATGAGGGAGTTATTTCACCAATCACTTTATAGTATTCCGAGAAGCCAAATACGAGAGAAATACGTGATTGGCCGATGAGTGAAGGATCGTTTCTACAATCGACCAATGAGCTAGTTTCACCAGAGAGTTATATGCAGGGAGAGTTCTTGTATTTGTAACTACACCTGTATGTGTCACGTTCATAGAAAGCGTTGTTATTACCAGCAATGGGTATAGATGTGGGGTGTGCACATGTTACAAAGTTAGGCTGCTCTACCACAGCATTATCAGTTGCCATGGAGACGCTCTCATTGTCTGTGATTGGTTGACTAGAAGTAGTAAGAGTATCCCACTGACCTTGGCAATCTTCCATTTCTAGATGTCGGATTCGTTTCCACTCTTCATTTATATCATCGTCTACTTCCTCTCGGCCTCTCTTTCGTCCAGCAACCATTGTTCGGTTACATGACACGTCCACAGATAATAGCACATCTTTCTGGTAGCTGTAACCGTTTTGTTGAGGAATTCCATTCACACCATTCTTCATCCCATTGTGATGATGGAACCCATTGGTGAAACCGTTGTGGTGTAATCCGTTAGCATGACCGTTCTGGTATCCATTGGTCAAGGGCTCACCGCTGTCCATCTCAACATCCATACCATTGGTAAGTTCAGGCCTCGTAGTGGTAGATAAGGTGTGCTGAGAATCAATACTTCCTGGGAGTCTTCCTCCATTTAGACCCTGTAGCGAACGCACAACCCATAACTAAGTGATATGCACTGTGACCAATACCATTCTAATGTAATAGCTCGGATATATGTATAAGCTCACCAAGCACCTGCATTTCACTATACTTCCACTTAGGACTGCCAATCTCCTGTATTATTTCCATGAATTCAACATTTTTGTTATCAAACTACTACTGTTAACTCATACAAAGCAAAGGGGAGGGTTGGCTAGCACTAATTATGATGTCAATAGTGATATTAATGAGTCAGCTGCTGTCAAACAATGGATAGTCAGTTGAGAGAATAATCAGTGCCTAGAATCAAACTAGACAACAATCAAAGTCTAACATGCAGGAAATGTTGTAAGTTGAAGGAAAATCACTAAGAAATATCTGATTTTTTAACCCACCCACAAGCAGTTCCTTATAACAATCATAGCATGAGGTGTGATGTGTGATGGCAAGTAGTGTGTGGAGCTACCACCAAAAATCAACCCCAGGACAGAATGGAGTTTTGTGATAGTTTTCCTCCTAGATTCCAAGGGTAGATAGAGCCACCATATCAACACAGTATAATTCAGTAAACTAGCTAATTCTCTCTTACCTGTATTATGACACACTTGTTGGGAATGTGTCCCGGCAGCACGGACTGTGACTGTACGACAGGCAGCACGACGTCCTCAATGACTCCCCTCTTCTTGAGTATCTGCTGCTGTTCAGCTTTCTGGAGGTAGAGGGAGCAGTCAGGGTATCCACACTTAGCAGCCAGGTGAGATGGTGTCATGCCTACGCTATTCTCCATGCTGGAAATACAATATTCAACGTCAACAAAACAAAAGTAATACTACACCAAACAGCAGTATCATAAACATTATGTCACGCCCAAAGCCTTAGTGGTTGTTAATGCAATATAATTTATCTGGAGAGGAAACCCGCTCCTTTGTTGCATCATGATTCTGGTTTCAAGTTCTGGCAGATTCAATCTACCAATTTCTGGTTGAGTTAACATGGGATGAAAGACTAGATTAAACAAATGCACATTACATTACAGTTTACCAAGGTGGTATACTGGTGGGTAATGCCCTCTATTCTCAGTGTTATCAATGGTAATGGTTTCTGTCTACTGCAATTACAATGTATGTATGCATGTATGTATGCAGCAGAGTTGAATGCATGGAAAAACTATACAGGCTTTATTGGCTCAATTGTGAAAGCCACTATTGTGTAGATGTGAATGACTAGTTTGGTACAAATCTAGATAGATACACAAATTGAATCTGTATACCATTGAATACTGACACCACAAACGCTACATCACTACCTCACACTGGCAACACTCAAGGACCCAAAACCCTTTATGGGAGGGATTTACAAGGACCAGATATTATATAATTCATATGGCAACAAACTGATGTTAGTAAGAGGCTGGGCATACAAAATCATAACAATAACAGGATAATAATGAGTGTACTAGAATATAATATTATGATAGTAATCTCTAGCTAGTATAGGACAGGTGTCTGCCTGCCTGCCTCTACACACCCATCCTTTGTCTTCATGCTTGATTGATATGAATAATATGAGGCCAATTACTGGACTTATATTTGGCAGAACAGTTATTGAGTGGATTTCCATGGCACTAAATGACACAGAAGGTGTATGACCCTTGCATAATTATATCATTTGTGCAATAATGATGATGTACCAAGAACCAGGCAGCCTAGATTAGGCCCAGCACTGCACCTGAGAAAGCTCACTGGTAGCCTGCCCGCATTGGCTAATCGCCCAACTGAATCTTGATTCACACCCACTAATAACATAACTAGAGTCATCATGAATCAAAACAACATCTTGTACACATGAGCCAAGAGACAGTCAGTCCCATAGACATATAACTAGCATATCAATGTATTATAAAGTGTACACAACACACGTCTATGGCTGGCTTGGCCAAGGAATACTGATTACCTAAGTACGTGATTGTATTATTTATACATTGTAGCTATAAAAAGAATAGATGTGTTGTTATGATTGTATCTAACAAGGCTGACTTATGTTTATATAATGCAAGTTTAGATAGCCTGTGAGACTACACTATACTATATTTGGCAGGTGATAAAAGGAATTAATAACTGGTAGAATAGCATGACAGTTCCTTAAATACAACAATAATATTTACTAAGTAGTTACTTCATGAAGTCATGCATGTACCTGTAGTAGTAAGGAATTGTGTAAATATTGTGTTTGAGTGGAGAACTGCTTCAAATACTATAAATTCATGGAAAGCGTACCGGTAGTACACACACCATTGAAAATTCTGATTCATGCTGGTACTACCTGGCCTTTCCATGAACATGTTAAGCAAAATGATTAGAAATGAGAATTATTTTCTTAGAATATCTACCATTATAATTTTTAAACCAATTATTATAAGCTGTCAAATGTACACCAACAGCTACTGTTACTGCCTGTATGGCAGTGTAATGCAGTACAGTAGTAGAAGTAATGTCTGTAGTGAGCTATTGGGAAGTCGGGTGCTTGGTAGGCTTGGTTAGCTATATAGACTGTTTCTATAATATAGCTACCTGCCCAGATACATTATAGTGTAGGCTGGACTTCCTTTATAAGGCATTTTAGTAAGGACTGTTGCAGCACAGCTGCAGGCCTACACCACCTCTTGAGAGGTTGATCAGGTAAGACTATCATAAGATAGCTGTTCTTCATGTAAAACTTGTATTAGTTGTATAATAGGTAGTGTTATTGTACTAGTTGTATAATAGGTAGTGTTATTGTAGTAGTTGTATAATAGGTAGTGTTATTGTATTAGTTGTATAATAGGTAGTGTTATTGTAGTAGTTGTATAATAGGTAGTGTTATTGTATTAGTTGTATAATAGGTAGTGTTATTGTATTAGTTGTATAATAGGTAGTGTTATTGTAGTAGTTGTATAATAGGTAGTGTTATTGTATTAGTTGTATAATAGGTAGTGTTATTGTATTAGTTGTATAATAGGTAGTGTTATTGTATTAGTTGTATAATAGGTAGTGTTATTGTATTAGTTGTATAATAGGTAGTGTTATTGTAGTAGTTGTATAATAGGTAGTGTTATTGTATTAGTTGTATAATAGGTAGTGTTATTGTACTAGTTGTATAATAGGTAGTGTTATTGTACTAGTTGTATAATAGGTAGTGTTATTGTATTAGTTGTATAATAGGTAGTGTTATTGTATTAGTTGTATAATAGGTAGTGTTATTGTAGTAGTTGTATAATAGGTAGTGTTATTGTATTAGTTGTATAATAGGTAGTGTTATTGTATTAGTTGTATGATAGGTAGTGTTATTGTAGTAGTTGTATAATAGGTAGTGTTATTGTATTAGTTGTATAATAGGTAGTGTTATTGTAGTAGTTGTATAATAGGTAGTGTTATTGTAGTAGTTGTATAATAGGTAGTGTTATTGTATTAGTTGTATAATAGGTAGTGTTATTGTATTAGTTGTATAATAGGTAGTGTTATTGTATTAGTTGTATAATAGGTAGTGTTATTGTAGTAGTTGTATAATAGGTAGTGTTATTGTATTAGTTGTATAATAGGTAGTGTTATTGTATTAGTTGTATAATAGGTAGTGTTATTGTAGTAGTTGTATAATAGGTAGTGTTATTGTATTAGTTGTATAATAGGTAGTGTTATTGTATTAGTTGTATAATAGGTAGTGTTATTGTAGTAGTTGTATAATAGGTAGTGTTATTGTATTAGCCTCTTGTTATCTTCTACTGTTTTACATTGTCAAACATTTTATATTACATGAATATTGCATATTGGATGTAGGTAACTGACGCAGGTAACTGACGCAGGTAACTGACGCAGGTAACTGACGCAGGTAACTGACGCAGGTAACTGACGCAGGTAACTGACGCAGGTAACTGATGTAGGTAACTGATTTATTGCAGTTGCAGAAGGCCTACTTACGTTAGATCCGCATGTAGAGCAGCCAGTAGAGCTACACACTCCATGCTGCCAGTTCTAGCAGCCTTGTGCGCCGGAGTCTCTCCCAGATAGTCCTATAATATAATAATGTGTACAAATTGGTGTAAAAGTCATATCTCAACATGAAAAGTTGTAGTGAAGACACTAAGAACTAGTAGTAGTCAGTTATGCAACATCCACTCTATAATACAAGTATAAAATTATATTATATTATTATGCCATGTATCAGGAAGAGAGTGGGGGAAGTCCCACCAAATAGCTGTAATAGTAGGGTTAAGAGTCTGTAAAACCTATTACTGAATAGATAAGGAAATGGTAGCAAATTGTTACCAAAGGAGTTGACAGCATTCACATCTGAATAGAGAGCATATTGGTCATACAACCACATGATTGTATGAGTTGGTTCTCTACTCTGGGATAGTACTTCCCAATTCCATTCCAGATGGTGATGCTAGTCACAGCTTACACACCTCACTATATTATAGTCTACTTACTACAGCCATTCCAGAGGCTTACTACTTCCTACTTGCATACTACAGTCACTATATGAATGTAATAGTAAAGTTCACCTTCTGATTTAGATCTGAAAATCCAGTAGAAAGCAGCCAATGGAGACAGTTTGGGCGGGAAGCATAGGCTGCCAGGTGCGCCGGAGATTGCTGATAGCGTGACGTCATTGGATCAGCAGACACACACTGTATGATTTTCCTCAGACATGCTAACTGCAAATGATGATCACATCTAATATGTTAGTGATTCTCTTTACAGTATGTACTAACTAGTGCTTACAACAATAAATCATGAACTTATAAAACAACAACAGTCAATATACTTGCATTAAGAAATCAATATTCACATTGTTTGCCCAGTAAGCACCGGCAAATGCCATGAATCTATAGTAGGCCTATTAATAGTAGGTCTAAACAGACTATCGTCTTTGATATTGTGACTTGCAACATCAAACAGCCCACTGTAGACAAATATTATAGTTGAATTGTATTGTTGATTGTTCAAATGATGGAGTTGAATTAGGCCTATACTTAGTAAATCAAGACTTTACACCTTGTTAATCAGTAGTTTATTAATGTCATAGCCTACTAACTACGATCTAACAGAAATTTCCCTATGCCAGGATTGTATGCGACTAGAAATATAATCGTGCGGCCCTTACATATACTGACACAGACTCTCCATGCAGCATCTGCTGACTAAATATTTTGATCTCAACAGGTCTGTGACTTGTATTCTGTAGTTCGCACTGCATTTAATTCGGCTAACAAATCCAAATGGCAAATTAAAACTTACTTTTCCAAAGTAAGAGGCCCAGTGTGCCGGTGTCCAGCCATAGAATTGGTCCTCCAACAAACACTGCTGTTGGCCTGATGAGACAATCAATAGAGACACGGTGTCTATGTCCCCATCTCTGCATGCTTTGTGAAGAGGGTAGCGGGTTTTCAACGTATCCTCGCAATTCCTACTCCACTGGTTGAACTCATTGCTGTTGTCGTCCATGCCAAAAGATTGAGACTCTACATCCATATTATTCTTTATGAATTCCGTTGGGTAATCCTGTCGTCCTGCTCTCTCCTGCGAGTCAGTCCGAGTCTCAGTCTCGAGTCTGAGTCCAGTGTGGAGTGCCTGCCGCTCTTAGACTAAGTCTTGTCTAAGACTTATATTATTTTTAATATAATATTCAATTCTATTGTTATTTAATTCTTATTCTACTAACTATTTCCAATGCGACTGAAACTTTAATCTTAGAGAGACATGAATCAATACTTTTGGTAATTTGGCCAATAAAAATTCTAAGTAACCAGTTTTTTTACAATTTAATTTGACAGCTAACAGACAGCATGTATTTTAGCTGTGGAAACGGCGGGACTACAGCGATTGAAACAAAGATTCCCCTTGGATCACTACTATTTGACGAGCTGTGCAGATCTGAACCAATGAATGGGTTGGATCGATAGAACGGCGTGTTTTTGTTTATAGACATTACGTCAAGATAATTTTCCTCCAATGTCTTACCTATTTGCCGTTATGAACCCGATAGTTCTGGAGACAGGCAATTGTTGCAACATTAACCACGCATGCGTCTCGATGGAATTTCCTGTTCATATGTTTGGGATTTTTCCAAACTTCACCTGCACGAATTGATTTTAGAAGTTACATATTTCCTTGATGACCTGTTCTGGACACCACTTTACGTGGTGTTCTTTTTAAACTACCTTAAGTGAAAATTGACGGGAGATAATGTACAGATTTGTTCAAGGCATTCATAAAGGTATTTAGTCAGTTTTGTTACAGGCAATTCACAAGAATACAAACAACAGAACATCAACATCACATAACAAACATACATGTTTATGTTATTTATGATAAACATTAGATTGTTCCATTATTATTATATAAATATTATTTATTATTAGATTATATATTTAATATTAATGTTATGTATCAGATTATCATGATTATTTTAATATTTTTATTTTAGATGCATTAATTTTATTTATTATAATGATGATGTATGTTTAACTTTATGTTAATAAATATAATAGAATACTAATATAGATATAATAATTATTATATAATAATATAAATATTATATATTTAATATTATAATAAAAATATTATTATTTCATAATATAAATATAGTTAATAAATAATTTATAAGTATCGATAGAATATATGAGTAATGAAAATGCTATATTTTATTAATATTGAATTATTATGTTATTACTCATAGTAAAAAAGTAATAATAAATAATCATTATAATGGTATCCTTCTTAATTTAATGTTCATATCGATATTGTCATCCGCAGAAGCCAGTTAGTTTGATTTGCTTGGTTTGGCCAGTTAGCAGTTAGATGAGATATTATCATAGTAAAACTTGACAGTTATGTTATGTAATAGATAATCATCGTAGATGATAAATAACCATTACTGACCAGTGTCAATCTTACCTGCTATAAGTATAACTTATACAGTGCAATGCCTATCTGCCTACTAATTTAGTTCATCTAGTTGGACGTCGTTTGATGACATCTTCATTTAGGGGCAACAATCGTGTAGGTGTAGCCTACTGAATTTCAGTAAGATATTACCAAGGCAAGCTATGTAGCCTAAAGCGATAGCCCTCTTCAAACGAACTGATGACCTATATTATAGGTCAAGACAACATTAGGCTATAGGCTATAATGTTGTCTAGCTTATGTTAGTGTTTACCATGTTGTTGCTCTGTTTTCTGAAAGGCTGGCTTTAAAAATTTTGGAATATCAAGGAAATAATGTTTACATTAAAAAATTTTCAAACATGTGTAATGTGTATCTGCTATAGGGTTACAGTCCAGCCGCGGTCAAGCACGTGCACCATGCCAGAAAGCTGCCAAGGAATCAGAAGAATTGGAGGTTCGGGGAGCTGAAAATTTACCACCGAAGAGGTGCTATGGCAGTCTATCCAGTCTTCCATTATCACAGGAACCTTCTAGCTGGTATGTAACGGCATAATTTACTGTTACTGTTATTGGTATTATTTATCTGTTACATTTTATATGTAGGCCCAGTTTCAGAAGTGAACCATTTAAGGTGGGTACACTCCTAATTGAAGGTGTGCTGCTGTACCCGAGTCTAAACAGCTGAGTTTAGGAAGTAATGAGGTTGAAATGCCTGTTTCAGCTTTTCTGGAACATAAAGTTATACACTTCTAGAATGGCATGACCCTAGCTAACCAATAGCCTATGTATTGACATTAAACGATCTCAGTCTTGAAACCTATAGTCTTTATCGCTAGTGAAACTTGCAATAGAGTGAGGGTGCATACTTGTTAACAGTCTACCCAGTTAAAAAGAGATAGGTACACACCCTATAATCCCGTCTAGCCTCATTTGTAATACTGTGTAGGCCTATCTAGTATGTATGAGTAATAAGGGTAGGCCTATTAATCGCCGAAATAGGCTTTGATGTAATTTTCAAACCATAAATAAGCCCATTTATCTCATTCATTTAGTTTGTATTGTTATTCATATGTGTTTTGTTTATTGGAAATGCATTGGTCTATTGTACAGTATGCTAACGGAGAAAGCTCTGGGAAACAGCCAATACTCTCCTTTGTTGAGCAGATTTACAGCATCTTCTGACCAAAACCAGAAATCTGGTTCTGGTTCCTACAGTCTACCTAATGGCATAATACCTGGAGCAATTGCGGTGGGTTTGGCAATATCATGGATTCATATTAACTTCATTATAAACATGAACAAAGGAGTTGTAGCCATCCATACCATAGCTGTAGTACGAGTATAATAGTAATATAGCCTGGGCACCAGGCCTGTTAGACTAAATCAATCAGTGGGTATAGTTTAGTTTAGTGGAGTGGTAGAGAGTATCACTACACTGAACTGCGCTGTACCCACAAATGGTTCTAGCTTGCGGGTTTGTTGTACATAGTATTCTGTAGTTTGAATTGGTGCTGTATTGTTTGATCATTTCTGTTTAGGGAGCTGGATATGCACTGTTTAGTGTAGTACATGGATACTGCAGTGGGCGTAGAACTACAGGTCGAGACAGGTCCAGGTACTGTCCGGTCTCTCAGGCTAACAGCCACCCATATACAAATACGCTACTGAGATCTCTGGCCAACCTACTCCCAGACACATCACACTCTGTCAATACCCGACTGAGTGTGCTGCCTAAAGCAAGATCTAGCGAGAGGTTGTTTGTAATTTCATCTAAAGAGAATGTGGCTCCTGTGGACTCCTCTGCACAAGAACAAACATCAGCTATGGCTGAGTTGGAGGTATATCTTATGTTATGTTACATTACAACCGCCATATTGGTGTAGCATACTTATGCAGTATGGAACAACTGGAGTTTAGCATTATCATAAATACAAACTACAACTTTTGAAGCAAAGTAGCATCCACCGAAGTTCTGGAATATTTTTTTCCTCTCACTCTCGGAATGCTTTGTCGAGTTGGTAGCAATATGTGACAACTGATCATGTTATTTATCTCTATTTGTCTATAGTTTACCAGTATTCTGATATAGTCCAAACAGAATATACATGCTGCCTATAAAGCACTACCTGCTGGTAATTGAGTCGTCTGAGTTGTTGATTACGTTACTCCTACAATAATGCTATTCTTCTCTCTTACAGAAGGCTAAGAGGAAAGTGAACAGGTTGGCTGACAAACTGTGTAACATAGACAAAGAGAATCTCGCTGCCGATCATCTGCTAGCAGTGAGGGCATGGAATAGTAAGTGTGCTGTATATCTACATCTTCAGCTTCACCTCACTGATAACTTTTTGATACTGAAGTGTTACACTATTACAATCTTTGGTGACTAAACCTATAACGATCTTGCAGTGCATGTCCCACATTTGACTCATTCGTGTGTTTGTTCTCCATAATTCAATCAAAGCTCTTCATATAAACATCCTACATGTAACTATACCAACCCATGTCGTTGAATGAGCCGTCACCGTAATACATGTACATGTATGTTTATTTAATTCATTCGTAGACAAAGAATACAGTATGGCTGCTGGTTTGTGGCATCGTACAGTAGATAAGTTTGCTACTGGAATAGCTGCATACAGACTAGGTATTTGTTATGAAGAAGGGTACGGAGTAGAACAGAGCTATGAACAGGTTAGTAAATGTGGGGCAACAGTTCAGCAAACAGAATTAACTATGTCACTTCTATGGGTGTTTTTTCAATGGAGGTATGACCATATATAAAGTTACTAAAGTAAACAAAACTAATAGAAAAGCATATCAACCTGCTGATAACAGTAACCTTCCTGCTGTACATATACAATGTGTGAGTGTTCTTAGCACAATGTAGCAAATTCTACTAATGAAGATAGAGCTTTTGAAGTACTGTCAAAACTAGAATTAATAATTGAAAAATGTTGGTGTGGGCTAGTATTTTAATTATAAATAGTAATACAAGACACATTCTCATTTTTGATTTATTTTCTAATGTTTCAATACTCATCCGAGTATCATCATCAGAGGATAAATGATACTCGGATGAGTATTGAAATATTAGGAAATAAATCAAAAATAAAAATGCGTCTTGTATTACTATTTATAATTAGAATTAATAAAATGTAACGTATAAATATCTCAACAGAACACTACATATTAAGCTATTTTTGTTTTAGTTTTCTTAATGGGAATTACATTTCTACTGTTATATTTGTTAGTCCAATCAGCACCTCATACACACAGTGAATAGCAACGTTTAGTTATACGTGTTCAGAGTTGTCTCCCCTCATGATTTTGATTGCTACTCACAAGCTATTGAACTCAGTGGATTGGAGTTGTTCCCACATTAACTGGTAGGTCCTATAACCAGCTATTTATTATGTTATATTAAATTTCAGGCAGGGGAGTACTACAAGCAAGCTATAGAACACAAGTGTGCTAAGGCTATGTATAAACTATCTATGATGCAGATGAAGGGGCTTGTCAAGGAGGGAGAAGACAGCATGCAGCTGATGAGAAGAGCTGCAGACCTTAACAACTCTGAGGTAGTCAGTCATTCTCTATTATATAATATTATATAGTCTACTTAGATTAGTAGATTCTTGAGCTCTTCTATTATATTATAGTCTACTTAGATTAGTAGACTATAGAGCTCTTGTATTTGGGATGTGTTTTATCTGTTAACCTGTGCTGGTAGAGGTTTTGTGCTGGTCTATTTGTTTGGCTATAACCTATATTAACCTTGACACGGTGCAGTATCCGGTTTAACAGTAGGTGTATTTTCCAGGCTCAGACGTTTCTAGGAAGTATTTTCTTCCACAAGGGCAACACAGATCTAGCTGTGGAATATTATCAGAAAGCTGCAGCTTCTAAGGTTAGTGTTAGGGTCAAGTAGGTCACTCTTACCGTTTTAGTGCACCAATAGGTTGAGCCAGTTTCCATTTAATTGGCTAAAATAGTGCAGACGTATTCAACTAAAAGGGATATGTAGTTGTAGTCTTATTCATATACAAAAACATAAAATAATGGTAGTCTAAGCTCAGCATGCCTAAATTCTCCTGATAACTGAAAACCAGCAGAGGCAACGCCTGTGATACTTCTTGATGCTGCATAACCCATAGTTCCGCTAATTGTCTATTAGGAATCGGCCCATGGCGCCTGTACACAGCCCTATCATAGCATAACTCAGGACATGGATATGTTCATGGCTATTTCAATGTTTGAGTTGTGAACTGACTTATGGTCCTTTACTATACGATATAGACTAACATGTAATTACATATAAAGGTGATGCTTCAGTGGTTGTAATTTGTAGTTATTCCCTGGTGCTATAGTGTTTGTGTGCTGATAACTCCCAACATTTAGGCTTCTACCGACTAGTTTTCATATGAGAGCGTAGTCACCCATTAAAACATGCAGCATAAAGTGGATAATAGTAAACTAAGGGCCTCTAAAATTAATCACACCTGTTGTAAAAGATGGAATCTCTTTACTATGCTAACTTTTCATTGGTCAATCTAAACATTGCAACACTACATGTTAGCTACATTTCTTTTTAGTATTTACTATATGCTGGGTATGCTTCTATATTATAATACCAGAATATGCTATGTTACTGTTACTATACTTATATTATTATTTCCTTGTAGAATCCTGAGGCATGTTACTATCTAGCAGTGTGCTATGAAACTGGCACCATGCCAACTGGCGCTGATGATGTGAAAGCGGTTCATTATTATAGGTTGGGTGCTGAAGGGGGGCACCCCGACTCACAGTTCAACCTAGCTGTGTTCTATGAGGAAGGTTACGGTAAGATTCACAAACACCAGTATACAGTACCTTTTCTGCTAAACAAGTGTGCGTGAAATTGTCCTTCCTTGTATGTCGGTGTTGGCTAGTACAGGTGTGCTTTGTGGCCCTCCACACTTTAAAATTTGTTTGGTTTCCCTTCTTAACAAGAACTGTTCCTCATTTCAATATACTGTGTATATATTGCTATATATAATACATATATAGCAATATATGCGCAGTATATTGAAATGAAAAACATGCAACACTAGCAAACAGCAACACTAGCAATATATATATAATATATAAATATTGCTAGTGTTGCTGTTTGCTAGTGTTGCATGTAACATAATATTGAATACGTAATAATACAATTTACATGTATGTACAGGTAACCTAGAAGTAGACAGAGAGCAGGCGGTTTATTGGCTCACTAAATCGTCTCAAAGTGGGCACCAACTAGCTAAGGAAAGGCTAGACCATCTAGGTAAATGTTATATACTACTGTATTATCCTGTATTACTGTTGTATAGTGGCAACAGAAATAGATTTTGGGGCTACCGGTGTGAAATATCTCCATTATATCTCTGAATATGGTTTCGGAATGCAGTTCCTGTCGTCGGGATACAGTCCCTGTGTGCATCCTTCTTGTCCTTCTCGTGACTGGGTAGCATGATGCTCACTGCTGAATGGACTGCATTTATATGAATTATCTTCTCTTTCTCTGTATAATATGGAGTTATCCTACCGATACCAGTTTCAACAACTACATGTAGATTGTTCATACTGCTGCTACTTGTGTAGACAGGCAATAGTTTTCTAAATATTCCAGTCATTCCTCTACCGTGATTACCAAGATTCTCAACTGTAATATTGCACTGGTGTCTTAATAAGTAGGCCCACCCTCATTTCAATGAAGTGATTGAGAAATCAGAACACTTATAACCTATTTCTACTATTATTAGAAATTAGATCTTTGAATAAACTTTGGAGTACACCTCATTTCCTTCTACCAAGATTTGCTGACACACTGTGGGTGGTATCTATTTGTTTATTAGATTATGCTGTACCATTCAAATCAGTCAATCAAATCAATAGATTACTGAAGTGTTTGAAGTATTTTGCGTAAATCATGTTAACTCTACCAGTCATGCTTCCTAGTTGTTCAAAATAATTCCACCTGGTCATTCAACTTAGTAATTCAGTGTGGGGTGATTTTCTTTCCCTGATACGACAAATCTGATTGGTGGATTTAGTTATTTTTGCTTTGTTAAGTGCCGATCATGCGAAAGCTGCATTATGAAATTACTGAAGATCCATGTTTCATGGAATTCATGGAATGAGTAGTATATACATAATATAGTAACAGTTGGTACTGCCAGTTACACTTAGCAAGCTCGACTTCACAATAATCCATTCATACATTTCATTTGTATGTTACTAAAAAGATGTATACTCGTACATGTATTGTCCATGGAAAACTAAGTTTCATATTTCACGCCCAAATAATTTTGTGATATTTATTTCTCCTTCTTGTATATATTTCTGTAATGCTCTGAGCTGATATCATTTATATACAATGGACATTGCTAGACATGCACCATGTGTGTCCTAATATCCAAATAACTTGATATAATGTTGAACAATAAAATGTGCATGATATAAGATTGTTAATATATACAGTGTATATGTATGTTCTGTGCATTGCAGATCGTATTAACAGTATAACTGCCTCTGCCTCTCTTCCTATATTTGGCAAGCACCTGGTAAGCACCATGGGGGACCTGTCATCTCCTGACATTATCAGAACCCAGTCTGACAACATACTATCTAGGAAGAAGTCGTGTGTCAACTTGCCACCTGCCAGCAGTGTAGCCCAGTTGCTCTCCACAGCTTCTTCTGGTATGTATGATTGTGATACCACCTGCCCATTCAAATTTTGAATGTATCTTGTCCAAGTTGACTGCAGCAGAGAGCAGCCTTGTTCCAGTGGTCAGAGCTCTGGACTTCCATGTGGAAGTTCCCTGGTTCAATTCCCCTAAAAGGTTATTGGTAGTGTTAGGAAGGTATCCAACCTTATAATGCTCCTGTGCTCTTTTGTAACTTTGCTATTGGTCGAGTCTCTTTCACATCCCAAAAGTTGAAAAAATTGCAGGTCTCTTTAGATCATTACTTCCCCGGAATTAGTAGCGGGAAGTAAATGAGGTTTTTACTCCAACAGGGTGTGGAACGGAAATTCAGATCTTCTTTCAGTATTCCAATTTGTTTATTTTTTCACTAACTTTACGCCATGCGTGACTATTGGTTTGAATGTTGACTACTTAGCCTGCTACTACTTGACCCCAAACAATTTAATTTAAACTTTAGTGAATAGGAATACGGAGAGAGGCAAACAGTGGGACCACCAAATCCCCCATGCTGATGTTTACAGTCTCATGTTCATTTGGAGTCGTGTTCCTTTTATTTTTTGGATTGCTCAATGTTTTGTATTGTTGGGTGTAATCAAGGCCCAGTTCCCACTAATGTTATCACTGGAGTGTTATTTGATAGGTCAATATAGTAAATTGTGACTTATAGCTAGTGATAAAATGAGGAAGCTAACATGAGGTCAGCATGTAGGCTTCATGTGTATTATATATTTTATATTCTCAGTCAGAGATGAGATGTCTTTGGGGTTTTCCCCAGTTGTATATACTAGCATTGTGTAATAGTTTATCTTCCCTTTATCAATGATATTAGTAATATTATTGTTTGAAATATACAGATTCTCTCCATGTGTATACTGTTTACATCATTGATATCTGTTTACATTAAATTGTGTACTCATTTCTAGGAAGTGTACACAATGACAGTGTAAGACCACAAATGTTGCTATGCAACCACTGACAGTGTAGATACCCTCATTGTAGTGGTTTACAAATCTAAAGTAATTCTTTTTGGAACTGATATATATGTATCAGATAAGGAAGTCGGTCATATTCGTGTACCCTAAAAGCAGAAATATTTCGTCGAGTTTGCTAATCCTGGAGCAATTTGTTAGCTTAGCGAGTTTGGCCTATCCCTATCCGAAATTTGTTTAAGTCCCAAAATTGATGTTTAAGCATATTCTAGCATTAAAACCAAGCTTGGCTAAGCTCTATGTTTACTCAGTACAAAACTACAGCTGACTCCTATATAGTGCAGTAAGCCCACCTGTAAGGTAAAGTAATTACTATAGCTTGTTAAAAAATCCTCTGATTAAGCTCCTACTCTAGGCTACTTACCAATTATGTTATAGCAAATACTTGCTGCTTTGTAAAATATTAAACTATGTATCATATAGCTATATAGCTGCATGTATGGTCTGTTTAAACCAGAAATTATTTAAATCAGTTTGAAAGCAGATATTAATAGCGATGGAAATTATTTGCGAGTTTGGCACTCCGAAATTCGAAAAAGTTAAAACTCGCAAAATGTATCTGCTTTTAGGGTATTATGTTATGGGGCCATAATATCTTATTTCTACAAAGTATTCTAAATGGAGGGTTCCTGCAAGAATTGGATGTTTGGATTACTAAAGTGTGCATGTACTTTGCAGTAGTGAGTGAATGTACTTGTTCGTTGTCATTGTGCTTCTCTTTTATCTGTTTATTATTGTTTTTTCATCAATTTGGGAGAGTGCCAAACCTACACACATTTCTCTATGGTAGAATTCTATATGCGCAGTTCATTTGTAGTATTATGATGTATATAAGCCCAATACACCCAATGTGTAGCTGTTTTTTACTTTATTGTATAGTTTTGTATTTTGCCTTCAGGTCTAATACCTAAAGGCAAAGTATCCTTGCACTTTTTACTTTTTACTTTTACTTCATATCATATACATGTAGGCTATAGTCTGATGCATAATCTGCTATTTTTTTTAAGGGAGGTTAAAATCACCATCACTCAGTGATAGGCACTGATGATGGAATTGATGGTGCGCATACGAGGCTGCAGGCTGCAATGGCTGCGCCAAGTTTTTTGCTCTCAGTTGGTAGGCAGGTCGCAGCACACCTGTGGTACAATGACCCAGTAGTCAGTAGACATCAGCAGGATTCGAACCCTGAACCTTCAGCGCGTTAGTGCCTCAGGGCAGGCGCTCTAACCCACTGAGCCACCTCCTCCTATTGTATCTGGTTCTTCAGCAAACACTCAAGAGAGCTGTGAAGCATTTTCCTAGTCTTTCTGCTTTCATCTGGTGGACAGCTGTTTTGTAACCCAGATGTAATTTTATTAAACTAAATTAAACCGGTTATAAAGCGCCCATCGCAGACTTCCAAAGTGGCATTTTGTGAAAGGACTCTTTTATTACATTGGATGACCCTCGGAATCGGTGACCTACGAGACTCTTGGTTTTACCAGAAGGAAACACTGGAACATCACCATAGATATATTACATGTACATCTATGATAGATATAATAGGCGTATTTGGAAGCTTTACTGGTTCATATAGGACTGCTTTAAATATCCGAAAAGAGCTTGACTAATGCTTGCTCTGAAGTGGAATCCCCTTGTTAACAAATATTATTATTACCAGGCAGCCTAACCTAGCGCTATATTATTGAATAAAATAGTATTCTATCATAGATATATTATATCTATTGTGATGTTCCAGTGTTTCTGGTAAAGCGATCACCTATTACCATCGCCTGCATTTGTATATACCCTCTCATCAGTCTACCTATTGTGTGTATATCTGTTACAGCGTCCTCACTGGCTGCCGGCACTCCACAGTTTTATATTCCAACGGGTGGAGACGATGATGATCAGTTCTCACAGTTAGCTGATTGGTCAGATGAAGGGTTAAGCTCCGCCTCCTCTTCAGGCAGTTTACGTTTTGGTAGGTTGTTTGAGATATCTGTATAAGGTACCTGATGATAAATTGGTGCTTTGATGATCTAACTTTTCATTTAGTGTCTTTGCGACTAAACTTTTCGGCACAGACCAACTTGTTCAAGAACTACCCTACCCACGTCAAGCACAGAAGTCGCTAACACACCGACCTTATTTTCGTGCCGAAAAACCTCAATGTGCCAATGGGCTAACTTCCTGCCAAGCAAAATCTGGCGGGTGACCATCTTAGGATTTCTATTTGCCACGTAGGCCAGTCTAAAAGGTCGTGAAAGCACTATTCAGTGGCTCAAATTTTATTTCACATCGCACTTCGCTGTATATGTATATGCAAGCATAAACACTGATTCAATTCATATTATGTAAATTACTGTATCTGAGGGATGTATTCTGTTCAGATCTGTTAAGCCTTTGACATGGCAATTTTCCCTGGACATCGACTCTTTCGTAAACTACAAACCCCTAATACTCCTAGCGCTACTTGATCAGTGGTGAACGCAACCACATACAAACTGTACTAGATGAACTGTTCGTTACCCCTCTGTTGGAAGGGTTTTATTTTAAATTTAGAGTAAAAATACCTAATCTCGTAAACTCTACTGATAACCTGATTACGAAGTGTCGTTGTTATCGATTTTCTTGGTAAATGACTGTGAGTAATGTACATGAGGCCTGTGCTGTACGCTCCATATATCAGCTGTTCCTAGGAAAACCTAACTTGTATTATCCATGATTTCATGTACATGTAAATAGGGCAACCAAGCTAGTTGGAGAGAAATCCCCTAAATGGTATTTTTATTGGCGGAGAATTACCTTCGTTAATGGATTTTAGTACGTTGTTAGTACATAGAAGGTCATAGACTGGGAATATACATAGCAACTACACTGACAGGCTGGCAGTAATACTGTATTATAGCCTATAAGACCTAACCTAACCATAATGAAGCTGGCGCACCTGTATACTCCATTATTTCATCCTATTTCTAGTTGGAATTCCAACAAACAAGTGAAAACATTGGACAATTATATTATTATCTGGATGTATGTATCTCTCCACTCAAGTCTAGATTAATAGTATTCTGAAATTTTCCCTCACTGGGAAATTCTATTAGTAGAGTAAGCTGTAATTCCGGCTGTATACTAGGGATGTGATATGTGCTTGATGCTATTTGCATTGGCTACTTATATATTAAGAATTCAGGATTTGTATTTGCTGTAGTCCATGCAGGCTCAACTAGTAACTTCATGATATATATGACATCTCAGCCTACATTTAGATTTACTTTCATTTTTATGGAGGTCTTGTTTTGCCATAGGCCTACATTCTTATACAATACTATGTTTCAAATTTTTACTTCTGCTACAAAAGCACAATGTTCTGTGACACTTTATTACCTGACACAGTAGGTCTGCATGTTCAATGATGATGCTACAAATTTTAGTAGTTTTAATAGTATATGGTATACCTAACTATATTCAGTTACTATCATTGTAGAGCCACAGCATGACAAGTTCTCCGTGGAGTTCTGTTCCAGCTCCATCAGTGATGACTCATTGCCTTCCACCCCCAATTCATTCGACACTATTGGTAGCAAGTCCTCATACATTAAATTTCTATAGACACCACATAGATGTTCATATGAATCTATCATAACTATGGTATCCTATAGGTTTATTAAGTAACATATCCCTATGCTCAATTTATCCAGGTTTACATATAGGTTTAGCAAATATCTTACTTGTGCAGAACGCTCAGCCATACCAAATATGGTATTGTTTGTCTCATACCAAATATGGTATTGTTTGTCTCATACCAAATATGGTATTGTTTGTCTCATACCAAATATGGTATTGTTTGTCTCATACCAAATATGGTATTGTTTGTCTCATACCAAATATGGTATTGTTTGTCTCATACCAAAATAATAATTTTATCACATAATATGCAATCATTGGCAGGTCATTCAAACTGCTGCTGAACAAAACAAAAAAATCTTTTTTAAAAAGTAACCAATCGACTTAGCCAAATGTTTCAGTCTTCACCAGATATTATATTTCACTATAACATGGCAATGATAGCTACAGCATTATAATGTATTATTATAATAGTAGACTATCTTATCATAAGAATTCCTCACCATCTATTTACGTAAATAATACAATATTCTTATTCATTCTATTTTTATACATCTTGTGCTTTTTGATCCATAATATTATTATATTATGTATGCCTCATGTGTTCTGTTCTTTTGTAATAAAATTGGACTATAACCACAAATAAGCCTATTGAGTTCTATTGCATCGAATCTGAGATTATATTAGTTTTATACTGTTTATTGTGGTGCTTGAGAAACTTTCTTCTATGCTAAGCAAAATCAGCAAATGATAGACTTTAGATAACTCTAACACAAGTTACTGTTTAGGCCTACGTATAAATTTGTTGTCAAATAATTATAATGACGTACATGCAAAAGCTAACATTACTAAAATAATAAACAATTTGAAATTACATTTGAATCACAATAACATTAAGCTTGAATAGGAATAAATAATTTGGTTAAATAGCATAAAATTAACTAAAATTGAATAGAAACAAAAACAAAAGGGATAAAATATGTTTTAAAAACTGCTATCTTTAGACTATTTCACACTAATTTATGTAGCCACAAAGAATAGCATATAGACTAAAATTGAAAAGTATTGGATAGAGTTAAAATGTATTTTGGGTGTTCAAAACATTGTTCGGTCACCACTTCTGTTCACTGATTTTAGGTTGGTTTGTAACATTTACAGAGTCTCACGAGGACTCTGGCTCCAGTTTTAAAATCATCATAAGCTTTCCATTTACATTTCTGACTGTAGTGTATCTCGTATCCATCACAGTCATTAGTACGTCCTTGTACGAGGGCTCCGTCCATCTGAGTGTACTGTCCACACCGGCATATCCTGTTAAACAAAACTGTACATGTAAATCTACTTGCCCTCTAAACATAATGAGTGTATATGCAGCAACTACATCAAGACCTATATTATGTACATGAACCAGGGATGGCTTCCTGCCTTTAACACTGTGGGGCTAGGCGTTCGTCAATTTTACGCAAAATAGCATTGCCAATTTAGCTGTCGTAAAATGGATAAATTCTCAAATATCAATTTTAAATCAAACCTGAGCTCAGCCGAGTATGTTCTAGTTATTCTCTATTTAAATTTAGTCTGATATAAACACCCATCACATATTATGTAAGTTCAAATCTGTAGTAAACTTAGAGGGTTTCCGATTCTAGGGAATTTTATGATGTCCATAATACATGCTACTACATGTTATTGTCTTATTATTATACTTCACAGCAACAGTTAGATGTTGAAAGTGTTATTTTAGATTCGGAATATTGAATGTTTATCTTGTCTTTCAACTCTTACACTTTACAATTGGATGTCTTGGAAATGTATCGTTCAAAACTATAGGTCACTGGCAGTTCCAAAACTTTTAAATATGTTTTTACCAAGTATGTGTGTCGCTGGGAACTGGCATTCTAAACGTACCCTCCCATTTGTCTCTTTAGTGTAAAACTTATATTCTACATATACATGTAGGCCTACATGTATATGTAGTTTGTTCAGTATAAAGGGCGATACATATGTAACTATGTAATATTATTACTTGGTACATGGTAAAACGTCCTATCAGCGTAATTTATGTAAATCAGTGTACAATTACATGTACACTGTATGTATTTGAGGAACTTGCCCTGTACATCATATTTAACCTTTCAATAATACTAACATACATGTATATAATCAAATATGCGTGGATACACATTAACTCTACTTGTGTATAAAATACAAACTACCATGTTGTACAAAATGCTTCACAAATAGAAAACTAATGTGAACAATATTGACAATTTGACCCCTACATGCCCTTGGCATGTACCTAGAAAGAAACCAGATTTTGATCATTCCAATATAAGCGCACCTAATTTTTTCCTGCAATGGATAGTAACAGTAAAAATGCTAGAAAGATATGAGGAACTTTTTTTTATGGAAAGGGAATTATTCGAGGTGATCTGACCACAATAAAGGACTGCCCAATGTCAACCAAGTAGTTCATTGTATCACACAGGGAAGTTATGTATTGTAGGTAGATTTTTATCAACCACAGGGAACTAATTAATGAAAGTGTAGAAATAACAGTGGAATAATATAATATTTTCCTTGCCAGCACATGCACTACACATGCACTACACATGCACTACACATGCACTACACATGCACTACACATGCACTACACATGCACTACACATGCACTACACATGCACTACACATGCACTACACATGCACAAGGCAATATCTAGGACCCTTTCATGGAGGCCTTTGATATACAAGCTTCATTTTTTTATCATAACATTGACATGGCAAAATATGAAGGCTAGAACAGCAAAGGGGATTTTTCCATTTAAGGGAATTTTTCAATTCACAGATTGTAAATACTTCGGATTTGTGTTGCATCTCTCACTGAGAGAAGGAATCTGTTAACTGATGCTAAATTTATTTCAAGCGGCATCTACAGAGAGTTAGGCCACCATGTGCACACATACATGTATGATGGGCTGTACATGATTTATTTAAAATATTCTTAAAATATGGCTCTATAAATATAAAATATACAGGTAGTTGGAAAGCTAGGTTTAAACATGTAAAACCTCTCTAGTTCTTAGTTCCATTTTGGACAAGAAGTTTGGGTGGTACTGAATGCTATAATAGTGCTAGGTGGTAGAGCATGGGCTATTTATAGGTCTGCAGTGTACTCAGTAGTATAAAACAATTACGCAAACAATTCATAATTAATAAATTGGGTTAAAGAACTTAAGCTGAAGGCAGTTTTGGCATTTTGTACACTATTCATGTTCTATGTATCTTTGTATAATGTTCCTTGCCACCCCATGTTTATATCTGTATTTTTTATCATTTTATTGTGGTATCTACAAGATTAAAACACTCTGAAATGTCTTTGGACATCTTCCCATTTAAATTTATATTAATTTTAATGGATGATTATAATAATTAAGACATGCGCATAGTACCAGAGCAGTTAATGCGCTAAATGCATCTTCGTAGAAAGCTATCTGAAATCTAAGGTTTTAGCATACTGATTTCAGGGTTACACAATTGGTATCATGAACCACAGGCTAGTATACAGGTCTTTACCTCACCAGATCCTTTTGATAATACTTGACATGGTAGACGTGACGTTCTGTAAATGAATCAGCCAATGGGTTGTACAGAGTGGATACTCGCTCTTTTACTTTAGTTCCTGACCTGCAACCAGGGAAAAACAACTCTAGACTTTGCTATTCACTGATTAATCATTCACCTTACTATCATCACGTTAGCTTCGATTTTATTCTCTTTTCATCTTAAAAATTGCATTAGCCTTAGATCCTTAATTTATCAATAAAGTCACTGCGTCCCTTCTACACTGCTTGTGGGAATATTTTATTTCCCCTTACCTTCTAATCTTGTAGTATCAAGTTGCAATAATTGTTTAACATATACATGTACATGTATGATATTCCTGCAATGATTCTGGAAAAGGCAGTACCGAATCAAACAAAAATTATAATACAATCTTCAGCAAAATTCAAATTGCTACTTGGATGTATATCCACAGTTTTTATCATCTTTTTATGTTGTTTCTTTTGCCTATTATAATAAGTGTAATAAGGATTTGGTGTGAGAACAATGCAAAGAAGATAACACTTGCTATTTACCTGGTAGGCTGCCGCCTGTACAGGCAATGTTTGCTACTGTGGTACTCTATCTGAACTGGGAACTTGTTAGGATGTGTCATGTCATCTTCACTGTCGCTTTCACTATTTACAAGTTGATCTTCACATTGTCTCCAGCTAGGTGTGAACTCTAATAACGTGGACTGATTTTCCATAGTCTACACTCACAATATTGAAATTGGGTTGTTATTTGTATTTTCTATGTCAAATCGTGATATTACATCGTATAAAATTCTAATATCTCCCATCTGAAGTTAAATTTGTAATTTTGTTAAAATAACATTCTATCCTATTTACCACGCTGCAAATAACACTTGATATAATTTATATGAATCTAGTTTCAGCATGAACCAGTAGCAAAACGATTAAATCCACTCCAAAAGCAGAAAATTCACTGAAAAAAGTTTTTAAGAGAACCACTATCCTGTATATCATTGCGTTGTTAACAGTGAAAACATGATCTTTTGTTAGCTCTTAGCAATATTGGGTCAGAGTTTAGTAGATAATTTATTTATAATCATACAAAATATTGTCACAACCATGCACTTTGGTAACAAAAAATTTTACTAATGCAGAGAGAGATAGAAATAGAGGTATATTTCACAACTTACTTGTTTATTTGAATAGACGTCTTCTTTTGGTATTGAGTGTGAGATTCTAACTGGTGAATATGGAGAAGTAGATTGTCTATCATTTATTGAGGTAGAAGAATAATTACTTGAACGTGTTTGACCTGTCCAACTTCTGTCTTCAAGGTCCACTACTGTGCTGCGGTCCCATGGTGACCAGGTGTGCTGACTAGATGGATGAGAGGAAAGCTGGTGAGATGCTGGACTCCAACTTGGAATATGAGGCGTAGCTGGAATCATGGTATTCTCTTCTCGGTCTGAATTTCTTGTCTGAGCCAAAGTATTGGTTTGCATTTTTGTAATTGGTCGACTTGTTCCATATTTTGCTTCAGCAATATTTCTCATATTTGTATGCATTCTATAAGACCAGTTCCCAGCTCTCCAGTTATGTGACTAAGCTTTTGTCAAAACTCTCCATTTATAGACCTACCTCTAATCTTTTATTTCCCCAGAAGATCAAGTTATAATCAAGCTGATTTAAAACTAATGAAACCGATTACTAAACTTACATGTCATTAGCCCTACATACATGTACATGTACAAGCAGGCTAGGATAGCCTGTATATTGTTGTGAAATACTTGAGAGATATTTTTACACCAATGGCAATGAATTCTATGAGCCAATCATAATCACTCTCCACAGCATATTGTGCTGCCATTGGCTCTTGATTGGATGAAATCAAGCTTGGGTAAGGAAAACATTAATATTTTAATTATTAATTTATATTTTGCTTTCAGTAATATTATGTCATAGTAATCAATGAACATGGATCGTTTTTTTTAAATCTATCACTTGCACCAAAATAACTTTGTTTACATGGCATCAGTAAGCACTGTACTAAATCTTCAAACCTCGTCCAAAGTAGGTATAAATACGCAGTTTATCTACAGTGTATAAAAAATACATAAAGTCACTTAACATTAAATAGAGATATTAATATAATGATTCCACTGCCTCACCTCTACATATGGCCTATATTATTCTTTTAAAAGCTTTCAAAATAGACTAACATGGTAAAGTATCAATAGTGTAATAAATATACAATAATGTAATAGTAATGCATTACATGGACTACAGTAACACAATAATATAGTAATATAGCACATTGTACTACAGTAAAATAGTACGTAATATAATACATGTAGTACAGCAATATAGTACATGTAGTACAGTAATATAGTAATATAGCACATTGTACTACAGTAATATAGTACGTAATATAGTACATGTAGTACAGTAATATAGTACATGTAGTACAATAATATAGTACATGTACATGTAATATAGTAATATACATTTCTGATTGAACCTTCCACATTGTTAGTTAACTGATAGCATATACAAAAGGCCGATGTGTCTGAAGAATGTAATACACAATTAGGTGCTAAAAAACTGTGATGAAACTGTCCAGCTGTATGTGGGCTTATAGCAGCTGTACATGTGGTTGTGAAAGCTTCCTTTTGTAAGGTTGCCGCAGTAGCCATGATGGTAGAAGCTTCAGTCACAGCTAGACAGATTTCCGAGGTTGGCTGTTTGAGATCACATCGTTTCCAGGGGAAATCCACAACCAAAAATGTGAACTATCTTCGCAGTTATAATCTGTGGAACCACACTCTTCTGTTTCTCTCAAATATTTTTTCTTGGAATAAAAATATTATCATCGAACAAAGAAAGTGCGGCCAAGTCCCGTGTCATCGTGTGCTGCAAATAAACAGAATTTGATGCTAGACTAACACTATCCTAACCCAATGCGTTAGATAGCGTTATGCTATTATTCTTTTTATATTGATTATGTTTATATCTATTTGCCTAAATTCAATTTTACCCATTTGCAGCACATAGACCTATTTACTTGCACGATATATTGATGCATTCCTGTCCAGTTTCAGGTTCCAAGGGTTGTTGGAAATAATCAAATGTATAAATTTTACTGAATATTCATCAACCAGTCCGAAGTTCTAACAGCTAACACACTGTATTACACACATGTATTACTCACCCAATACTTAGGTGTTAGTATACCTGAAAGGAAACATTAGTTCAAATTTCCTTATTGCAACATAAAGATTAAATGCTATAGTATCGTTGTGCTGTACAGCAAAGTTATCTGAATTCCAATGCCTATCTTATCTTATATCTTACACCATAATTACGACAAGTGTGAAGTCTTTGTTAGAAATATACATTAGATTTAAAATTTCAGTAAGTTGTTTACTGCTATGCAATGGCTGCTTGATTCATCCACCCAAGCCCATTCTTTATCCTGTTTCCTCCTACATGTACTTGCAACATTATTGCAAGACAAAGATCCGCTGCCACGTATGATTTACTGTTACAACAGCTATCAAGTGAATCATTTTTCTTATTTTCATTTAGCTGAGATATTTTACCGTTAGGCATTTTGAGTTTAGAAGCCTAGCCGTAATAATGTAGGCTTTAGAACATCCTATATACACATATTATAATTTCTATTATGCAAGTTACAGCAAGTATACTCGAATACTAGCACTCTCCTGGATGGTGTTATCAAGGTATTTATTTAGCTCCATATTATTAAATATTATTGGAAATAATGTTTTGTGTGTTTAATTTCTTGTAGTTTCATTTATAACTAGCATGTATATTTTACTTCTAACATTTCTTAATCAACTATACATACTCTATATTAGCTACATAACTATGCTTAAATGTTATTCCTCATTATTTTAGTTTCACGGTGCTAAGGTGCTAAGGTGCTAAGGTGCTAAGGTGCTAAGGTGCTAAGGCTATTATTATACAGAAATAAAAACGTAACGCTAAACAAACAGCATCAGTGAATTCAAAGCTCAACCAGGGGGGCTGCTACAACAAGGTAAGCTAGCTACTAAGATAGATGGTGTTATGTAACAACTTTTGATAATTTCGGTTTTCCTGTGTCATATATTGTGTTATAAATACATGTATATATTTCCCTGTATGAGCACATGCAGGTGCTTGCAGGTGATGAACTCTAAGCTCACAAACGCCTTCATCCACAATCCTGGTCGCTGACACTATCTGGTACAGGACTGTTTGTGACTAAGTAGCCAAAAAGGTGAATACTTTATACCATCTGTGATTATATTGTTTCAAGAAACAATACAGGGTTATTGTTCTAATGAACCCATCTTTTGTAAACAATTGATTGATTATACATTTTAGGCTAATTTTCACAACAACACGTTTTACTTACTCTGTACGGGCTACATGCATTTTAAGAAACTCCCCATCAGCTTTCAACAAAACAAAAAATATAAATCATATTTTATAGATTTGTAAATTTTAACATAAAATAATATATACATTTGTATATGCCTTCTTACTTGCACAGTGTATTGGGTTTTACTGCCGGCATTAGTCTATGTTGTTGTTGTGTAGCAATACAGATTAAACTTTGAAAGCTCCAGGAAAAGTTTTATCTTAGGTGATAACAAGATAGAGCCTGATAATGCACTGTAAGATGGGCAAATATACTTTATCAAACCATTATCAAACTGGGAAGTCCTACTAGTATATACAGTGTGGCGTGACTTAGCTATGCACATGCTATACACAGGCTGTTAAACATGACAATTATAATTACATGTATAATAAAATATGTATAATAATAGCAAACTTGGCTTCAATGAGGAACATCTACTGGAAGTTCAAAAGGTTGACATACACAGTTAGCATGACATGACATATTTTATGCAAGTATAGTCTATCAATAAATTCCTTCATACATTCATGTAGCCTATGAACGGTACAGAAATAATTATACTTGTTGATTTCACTACTCACATGTACATGTATATGTGAATGAATAACTGATTGTGTGTATATAATAGTGTTATTATAAGCAAGGATTCTGCATTGTCACCAGCCTATGGCAAAAACTAGCGCCATGCCATCAGCAGATAACAGAATAACTTCCTCTAAATAACCTACTATTTATACAATTAAATTACTTCTCCATTTCAAAGTGTTTAATAGTAATTAATATAATATATGTGTTATATCTTATTAGTAATTGAATTATATGCAATGGAATTTAGTGACGTTAATTATTTCCTTGTTCAAAAATGTATTCTAATTTTCTTAACCAATCAGATTTGTTTCAGTATAAATCGTACTAGTAACTCTATTATTTTGTTATTGCCAAGAGAAGAAAAGAAAAACTAGTGGAGCTTTATATTGGCTGCTTACATGAATTTATTGCAAATATATTTTATTCAAATAATATATTTACTAGAATAGGTAGAGAGTAGAAACATGCTTGAGCTTAGTCCTGATTGGCTAGGCAATGAACTTCCTGCGTTGCGTGTATCACCGCTCATCCTGTTCCATTCCATATAAGGGTTGTTTGATGTGGCGTGATTTGGAAAATATATCACTGGTATTTTATGGCCTGATCTGTCTACAATATCTTTAATACACTAATCGTCTAATTTATCCGTTTGCCAGTCGCATTTTCCAAACATTTCCTTATAGTCAGGGGTATTAATTATACTTAATTATGGAGATACATTCTTATAGCTACCATACTACACTGCTGTGAGCTAAGTACACAGAAACAACTCGGTTGTAAAACATAATAATAATTCCGTAAGTAAGGCTTACCAAGTCTCCCTGATTCTGCAGGAGACTCCTTTGTTTCCAACTCAAATTTTAGAACTCTCCCACCCAAAATGGACATCCCCACCCAAATGCTGAATCTCCCTGATTTTCATCAGTCGAGCTCGGCAAGCCTGCTTTATGATTCCACTCAACCAAAATGCTTGATTTTCCTCATTTATTCAGAAAAAGTTGCTAGTATGTGGTAATTGAACAAGATACTTCATCTACATATAGAAAGTACAGTGTATACAAAAACTGAACTGAATTCTAGTGAAGCACCAATAGATGCATAGTAAATTTTAATAACATATTTTAGTCTTTTTAAACACACAGTGCAAGTCTGCAGCGTACATTGTATGTTCAGTTGGCTTTAGCTAACCTTTTACACAGAGCTTTGATTATGCATGTGTTGTCTTGGTCAGGGAATACATGCTGTAATGAGCTATTAAACAATGTTCCACATTTAGTAGTAAACATTCCAGTAAGGGGTACAAGTGGATACATCAATACTTGAATATATTCAAATTGCTGCCTGTGATGACTCGGGATCATATGGGTCGTCTTTGGTAGTTATTTGACTACTAGTACCTGTTAATCTTTCATGTAATGAGAAGGCCTAGCACCACTCATAGGCACTTCATTTTGGACTCGGGAGTCGTCTTAGGACAACAGTACCAAAACCCAAAAACTATTACAATATTTGTCTGTGAAAACAATAATAATTTGGCATCTTCTCACCAGATTCTTCTTCCTTTAGATTCTGCAAAATTAGGTTCTCTTCGATCACTTCACATTGTGATTGTTTGTTCGGTAAACACATCAAAGTAGTTTTTGCGATACCATTATAACTGCTCCTGAACATAGCATATACATAATATATACCTGTTTCAATACTGAATTACCAAATATATGTTTATGTGCACTGCGCATATATAAAGATGAAAACTTACAATATATAATTTTGTCAACATTGAAGTGAGAAAATACTCAACTTACCTCTGACTATTGTTACTATGGTAACCATTAGCTTACAATCATATCGATCTTTTGGGTATTTGCAATGCCAGGGACAACATTCATCTACATGACTGTGTTTATTTCATCTACTAAATAGTATAATTCAGGTATCCTTACCCTGGCTTAGATTTGTCTTCTTTTACTAGCTAGAATATATCTGCATGTAGAGTAGATGACTCCCAATGATGTTTTACAATAATCAAGGAGTACTCTTAGTACCTTGTAGTACAATGTAGTACATGTATATAAATACATTATTGCAACAAGACTGGAAATTCCAACAATATGGCATACAAGTGCTAGTAGTTGTTGTTAAGAGTATGTTTACATGTAGATACTATTATTGCAGCCATTGTGATGTTGTTACACTACCATGTGGCCTGTTGTATATGTACATAGACAATAATCTATACGGCAGTTATTGCACTTCTTGATGTTAGTACTAATTTGTTCTTGATTTCATTGCGGACCTCTAAACACATCTGCTTTAGGTAATAGCATGCGTATAGTGACTCCTACTTGTAGGAGCCCAAAAGGCTGAACCCAAAAGGTGATCTCTTCTCTAGGTATTATCATACTTATAATATCAACTGTTTCCTAGGTTGCTTCCATGGCAGACCATGGTCTTATAGTTGCTGTAGCCAGTTTAATGCTACAGAACTTGTGTTAGTAACTTATCACCGACCATCTACCCATTGGGAGGGAAGACTGTCGCATAATGAAATATAACCGAGGGTCCAACATAAAAGGTCGGCTCTTACAGGTGGTATGAGAGAGTGTGACCTATCTAATAATTGCTCTATTAGTGTACAATTACATGCACAATTAGTACTTGATTTCAAACGAAACATTTCTCCATTTCTCGCAGTCAATAAATAGGGCAAGTTACTACAAGTAACTCAGTAACAATCAATCATGGAACTAACAGAGATGTAGACTGTGTGTTTACACAAGATGTGCATGTGATGTCAATGTACGTAGAGGTTATGTTCACGTCCACTACCACACTAGCCTATTAATATACACTGCACAAACATTCATCATCCACATCAAGGCTTCATGCAGATACCGCAAGAGATAATACAGTAAGTAAGCTGAGTCCGGTCGAGTAGAAGATAAGATAAATGTAGGTTACTCTGCACGTGTCTGTATAAACTCTCTCTCGGTCCAAGACTTGCACTGACTGTGCTCTGACCTCACCAGGTACGAACTGCATGCGAGTGTCACTGTAAGGCCTGATGACCAGGCAAAGCTGCACATAGGTTTGCGATTAGACAATAATGTGTGAATATTTAACTGTTGTATCTCTATCATTAGATACCATTAATAGTGACAAGGTATACTCTCATGAGTTTACATGTTTTAGTGTAGAAGTGTTCCGTTCTGAGTGCTCTATCTAACGTCTGCAGAGTCAATATTCTCTACAAGTATCATACATTTACATCATGGCGGACAACATAGTAATCAAGGTAAGGTAACATGTACAGTAATCAAGCAGATGTAAGAGTTTTATGGTGAATTTCATTGCAGCGGTTAAATTTAGATAGAGAAATTTCGACAACGCTTTATTAATACTATTTACAATGCAATATAGTAGATTACCAAACCGTTCTTTTGAAGAAAAACATTGAGTTATTATAATATTATCTACAACTCAAATTTATTAGTCATGCGCAATAGAGTCTTATTAGCTCCTATATGTTAGAGAACCGTGGTTTTATCCACCGTCACTTTTGTTATATAGGCCTATAATCCCAATTAAGATTATTTTGTCATTGCCATTGTCTGAATGATGCTAGATGTATTTACCAAGGTTATAGAGAAGAAACCAAATGGTTGGAAGTGTTTAATAGATCCTTGGCTGGATGCCTACGTCGCAGAAACTGTAGGAAGTAGAGTCCCTGTTTTCACCACTGATCTTGGAAAATCCAACCTGCTGGCAGTTCTACAGAAATCATACGAGAAAATGAGCCAGCAATTGATGATCGCTTGGGATAAGGAAAACGAAAAGGTGGATGGAATTACTTTAATCTCCCTGTTTTGATAAACCGTGAAATTTATGAATTGTATAGGTTGTGTACTTTACAGCTCACCAGAGAACTACACCATGAATATGGCAGACTCATGACTTGCTCCCCTAATTATAGTATTCACTATTCAGGTACATTAGCTACGGCAACCATATTTGCTATGGTAACTAAAGTACATGTAACTATGGCAACCACGGCAACCGTGGCAACCACAGCAACCGTGATCACCATGGCAACTGTGGTGACAATGTTAACTAAAATAAATATGGAAACTAAAGTGAAGATAGTAACTGTATATAGGGATAGCACGTTTAACTATTATTTTAGGTGGCTGGTTTTCTATGGAACCAAGTACTGGACAGAAATGCTGATGGCCAGGTGCCAGGATTTCAAGGGTTTGATGACTGGAGAGGTACTGACAGTGAGAAGCAACAAGTCACCACTTTCCTTGCCTTTTGGGATAAACTTGGAGATGCTGCCAACATATTCCAAAGATACAAGTAGGTAAAACTGAAAACTAACATGTAGCCATATTTTTATTTTCCTCTAAAGCCTCATTTCAAAAAAACTTACTTACCAATTTTACTTTCCGCTATTAATTCCAGGTAAGAAAGCAATGATCTAAAGAGATCTGTACTTTTTCTAATTTGGGGTGAAGAAAGCACTTCACCAATGACAAAATTTATATGAGGTACAGGAGCAATTGTGGCTGGATGCTCTTCCTAACACCACCGTGGCCAGGTCGAACCTGGAACCTTCAGCATGAAGGTTCAGCATCCTAACCACTCAGCCACGGCTGCTTCCTAAAGTCTCATTTCAAAAGCAAAGTAAAGACTTGGAGTTAACAGACTTAGTACCAAACCAGTTTAGGCATTTACCATACTAGCTAGTTAGTGCACTACAAGCTGTGCAAGAAACATTTTTCATTTTTTGGTGAAAGTTGAACAATTTTCCATCTTTCTGTCTTGAGAGCGGATGATACTTGTACATTAAAAACTTACTGATTTTGCTTCCCATTATTATTCCCAGGTAAGAGAGCAATGATCTAGAAAGATCAGCATTTGTTTCGCAAAAATCAACATAATTTTCTCTTGACCTACAATGTATTTTATTCGTTTAATAATGTAAACCTATTTATTTGCAGCGTCAAGAAAGGATTTTATATGATTTGTATGAGGGTACTCCCAGAGTATCACAGACGAGGAATTGCTAAGCAACTGATGAGTAGAAGCATGGACATTGCCGAAGAACTGGGATGTGATATTGTATTCAGCAACCTCACCAGTAAATTTACTCAAAGAATTGGCACTTTTTTGGGTATGGAGGTTGTATGTAAGTTTACTCTGAGGGATCACTATGAGTACTATGACAACATCCCAAAGCATATTGCAGATGTACATGATGATGTTGTAGTTATGGTAAAACATCTAAGTATTGGATTCTTAAAGGTGGACTGTACTGAAATTTTGACGTTATGAGTTGAATACACCATTAGAAAGCCTAGTAGCAGCTGAACCAGTTAGCACAATACCAGCTGGGATACATGATGTCATCATGGTACCCAGCTCTGTTAAAACTAGTGAATTGCATCATTGGGGGGAGTGAATGCCAGACCACTCATTATGTTATTATAAACAGGAAATTTCAATTGAGCTTTTATCCTTGTTGTACTAGGAATATCACAAAACGAAAAAATGGGTTTGTAGAACAAATGCTAGTTAATATTCCTAGACAATAAAAAACACAGTTCGTTGCGAAAAATTATCAAATGACTTGAGTTTGCAATTTGATTGGTCAATATAGGCCACTTGTTTATCTCATGGATAACATGCATTCTTATTAGATTGGTGTGTTGAACCTGTAGAATGTAGTACTATAATTGCTAGTATATGTTTTATTGAATGAACACTGTATCTCTTATAAAACAGTTGTGAAAACTCAATATTGCTTCTATATAGCGTGTCAGAGTTGAGATAATCAAAGTAGAAGTTTTGAAAATTGACATAAAGCTAGGTGGAGACAACTCCTAATGCTGACATCACTATGGTTATTTTAGAAATTTTGAGGCTACTTTTTTGTAGTTTAGCATCTATTAGCTACTACTAAAACAGTTTAGATGTGTTTGTAGAGGTATCAAGTAATACTAACATTGTTATTTTGGTGAAAATAACTCTGAAACTTTCAGTACAGCCCACCTTTAAATTCTAGACTAGCTCGAAGAGAGAAGGCAACTTCTGATGACATATCAGTGCCTACCATTACCCCTTATAGAAGTAACTTGTAGCTTATAGATACTAGTGAATAGTGTGTAGAATAATCTGTTTTCTCTAAATCCTTCCTTCAAGTTTAACTGAAATACGGTGTCACCTGTAGTTATGACAAAATATATGCATTTTATAGCATTGAAAGACACTAATAAGTTACTCTTTGTAAGTAAATCTACTTGATACAAGTTCTATTTAGTTTGAAAGTTTATTGCAATACATTATTTGCAAATAACACAGCAAAACTCAACTAAGTGTGACAAATAAAAATAACATCAGTCATGGCTCTGAAAGTTTAGCAAAAAATACAAGTAGGCCTGCATTAGTGTATAATAATATATAGATTCAAGCAAAGCCTGGCTTGATTTGTTGAAAGACAATAAAAACTAAACATACGAAACCATTTTCACAAAAAATATAAATAAATAATATTCACCATAGCAGAAATGAACAATATTCTCTGTGTACAATAAATTGTTGGATCACCAAAATTTAATTGTGTATTTGTTACTGAAAAATAGTGAACTATTTTACAATGGATATAAAGAATTTTGCACTTCTTGGTATACAATATGATACATTATATAAATGTAAATTTATCGTCCTGATGGCATGACAGATATTGAGGAATTGTCAACTAAGTGTTTATCTCCTTTTCACAAAAAAATCTTCAAATTATTTCACATCAACTCCTGACATTTGAGATCAGATTATATGCAATTATAACGTGGTCAATCACACTTTATATATTATAATAAGAAGTTACCCTCTCCTTACAATAGAAGAGGAATAAACTGGGAAAGGATAATTTCTCACAAGGCTAGTTGGAAGATGTTTGAGTGGGCAGATATACAATTTGTAAAATGTAGTACTGGCAATTTCCATTTGCCATAAATATATGTAGCGAAAAACTCAAAAAATCGTCTCGTACTAGTTTGTATTTAATTAGGGTTATAACATTTGCAGAGTCTTATGAGAACTCTGGCTCCAGTTTTAAAATCATCATAGGCTTTCCATTTACATTTCTGACTGTAGTGTATCTCATATCCATCTTTATCTTCTGTTAGACCAGAAACCAGAGCACTGCTCATTGGTTTGTACTGTTTGCAATGGCATACCCTGTAAAATACAAAAAATTTCTATAATTCCTTAAAACGTTTCAAGATTAATTCCCTGTTTGTATAGAGTACGTGTTGTTCTAAAGCCTAAATGCAGTACACTAAAAATCAAAATTTAACAATTGTTAAATTGTTCTGTTTGGTGTTTGACTGATAGTGTCAGCCATTTTGCTGTAGCGGCAAAGATAGTAAATCAATGCTTCATCTAATTTTACCCTCAAAATAGATGAACTTCTGTTTTAAAATCTAAACGATTGAAATACCCACTTCACATTCGCTCACACAATCCTATGATATGTATGCTGATCTATGATGAAGCTTACCTTGCTAAATGTTTCTCATAATATTTAATATGTTGTACATCAGAATGATGTGGTAGTACATTATCATCATATGTTGTAGGGGGTACTAGCTGTTTCAATTTATATCCTGACCTGCAATGTAACAAATACAATAAACATGTGCTTTATGCTTGAATCTGAGTGAGTATCACAGGATATCAAATGATACCTTTTGGCATAATCTTTGACAGTCCATCAGAGTAAAGTTTAGTTTTAGTATTAGAAAAATTTAAAAAAATGCAATAAAAATGAAAACTAATTCTCTACATGAATGTACTGTAAATGTATTAATAGTTTTCCTGATTTCAAATCATCTAATTTCCAAACAGTCTACAGAATTGATAAGTATTCACTTACTTTGTTTTTTGCCTCTGAAAGTTGCACTTTTTACTCATGTGATATTCTATTTCCACTGGGAATTTATTCGTTTGATCAGTACTGGGTGAAGGAGGGGCCTCGTCATCGTCGTCCTCATCTTCCTCCAGACACAAAGGAAGTGGTGTTCTCGTATCTTTATTGTTGTTGTTAGGTGGAGGACTCATGTTTACCCATCCATTCAATTCGAGTGCTCCCGGCTAAAGGAGAACATGTGTATATAAACAATAGTGTTGATAAAGAGTATACATATAAACGTTACATACATGTACATAACCTAATCAGTATGTTTCTTATTAAATAAAATAATTAGATAGTTAAATTTTGGCCTAATATTCCGATGTGATCTGTTTATAACTAGATGGTTCAAATTTGAAATAAGAATGCACCGATACACTTACCATGGATTGCTGAGACTCTTGTTCAAATAGTTGGTACTTATTATTTGCCGGTGGGTACTGTGGAGAAAGACAATCAGAATTGGGTGTAGGAATTTGCAGACGGCGTAGTTCAGGTTTTGCAAAAAAATTTGTTTGGTTTGGTTTCGAGTACTGAGGAGGAGAGCTGTGTATAGATCTATGTCGACCTGTTGTGGGATTGTGGGCAGGCACAGTGTTGTTCACCTGGTAGAGGGAGTCGCCCGTTCCAAACACATGATACACATGATCTGGAAGACTAGAATATCTGCAACCAGAAGCTGAAGGTTTCAGTGATGCTCCAGAATGAAAGTTGGATAGTTGTTGAACTGGATGTGGAGCACATTTAGTAATAGCTCTGTGTTGTCCAATCACCCCTGGTCTTGACGTTCTGTCGCTTTGTTCCTTTACCTTGGTTATCTCAAATGAAGGCATGCTAGAGACTTGGAAAGTAATTACTAGGAACCTGCTTGATCAGCTAGTGTGCAATGAGTGCTTGTGACTTGTTTACCACTTTTATATACAACTTCATCAATGCGGAAATAATGCTTTCACATGCCATATTTAGTAATAACGTGATAACAATATGTGCCATGAGCATACAATATGCATGCATGTGTAATGGAAATTCCAAGCTAATAGCTTATATTGCTTAGTGTAAACACTGGTGGAACTATCCACATAGTCAACAACAGGGTTGCACTTGAAAACGTACTGAAGCTTGCACCTCTTGATGGTGACATGTTAATCACAATGTGCTAGGTATTTGTCATATCATATACATCTGTCATATATCGTATAACGGCCACTATATTATATCCCTTTTAGTGCACTCATTTACAGTGTACCTACATGCAAACTAGTGGTGATGCCTCAATGTGAATCAGCTACATGTATAACTTGGCACCACTACAAGTCTGCCATCTAAGCTGAATAACTTATAATCGTTATAGCTGAGCCATGCTCCAGAGCATCAAATGCATTCATCTCTGTGGGCAGAAAAGTTCCTTGTGTCTTGTAATGGGTGGAAAATAGAATAATCGACTACTTTATTTTTGTCTATTGTTATGCTGGCACCTTCTGTATTTCTCTAGGAAACGCCCAAATGGAAAATAGAGATGCTGATGTGTAACAATAGACATCATAATATAATATATACATATTTATACATATTCATATAGCCTCTATAAAAAGAAGTTACTAAGTGAAGCATCGTGTGATTCAATTCGATAGACAAACTACTACGTAAACATTTGTGCTGTATTTAGCATTTTACATACATTTTATGCTAATGCTCCACTTTTTATATCAGAATATTAGTTTTCAGCTGAATATTGCTACAACGCTTTATGATTCAGTATCACTTCATATTAAAATATAATCAAAACACAACGCATATGTGTATAACATTGTCGTCTTTATTATTAAAGTACTGGGCATGCAGGTAGAGACTCTGGTGTTGCTGCATAATTTTATTAAATACATGTATGTGTACATAGGCTAATGTTATTGTATTATGAAAAAACCAAGGAAAGATGCAAAAGAGAGGTAATAATATATGAAAGAATTGTGACACATATAAATGTATAGCATGTTACTAGGGGAGGCTTTTTTCCTTCTTAATAACATTAAATACCAACCTGACACCTGACAACCTGACACATGCTTACAGGTGCCTTGCAGACATGTTATACTAAAAACACTTGAATAAGCTGAGCTAAATTTAATTAATTAAAATGGATTTGCATTTTTATTGCTCCTGTCTTCCATATCATGGTTCCTTATAGGCAACAGTTTTATTTGATGTTTACTGAAGATTTATTAGATAACTGTATATAGATTGTATGGGTGCATGTTGTTGATACACAATCACAGAGTACAGCATATTTTCTCTTTTTGGCACTGATGTCAGGTTACGCGGCTGCCATTTCCTCAATCAATATAATTATCCACAATTTAGTCATATTGAAGGGAAATCCCATCCAGATTGAGTTTCGGGCTTTCTCCGATTATCTGCCTATTAGCTCGTAAATCTGTGGAGTATGCTGGATTGATAAAGTATGACACTAATAAGGAAGCAAAGTGTAACATGACTAAGTAACATCTCTATATATAGCTAATTTCCCTCATCGCCTGTTCTCTCTCTGTCTTCCATACTATAATTAAATGTGTAAGGAGTCTAATTAAATGATGTTGGATCATTCCCTAAAGTTTCTTGTAACCCAAGGTGATCGCGTAATGCCGTCTATGCTTGCAGCAAAAATAACCGTCAATGAGTCGGCATGTCATAGTCAGCTGTTCTACAAGACACCACACATTCCCCAGTAAAGTATCCAGCGTAATGCAAATTATCCGTGCTTTCAATATAAAATCTGAAATAACTTCAAGTTTGGGCAAACAGGTTGGGATGTCACCGTTTTGTGCAGCAAGCTCAGTAGTTTTACCTGACAGATATAGCTAGTTTGTAAAGTTGAATGATGTTATAAAATATGCAAAATATGAGATAATATATTATAACTGAGAAAATATAAATGCAAATGTCAACTTATTGACATTGTTACATAGAAAGTTGTGCAAACAAAGCAGCTTGTACTTTGTAGTCTGTTAGTCCTAGATACATAGCTATAATATTAATTTTAGATTGTTGTCTACCACATCCTATATGCATATCTAGAATGTACACTGAATAGTACGTTCCATGTTCCTTTTATTGTAAAAGAACATACATGTATAAGAACATACATGTATAAGAACATACATGTATAAGAACATACATGTATAAGAACATACATGTATAAGAACATACATGTATAAGAACATACATGTATAAGAACATACATGTATAAGAACATACATGTATAAGAACATACATGTATAAGAACATACATGTATAAGAACATACATGTATAAGAACATACATGTATAAGAACATACATGTATAAGAACATACATGTATAAGGCATTGTTTGGCATAGTAGACGCTACATGTAATGTCATAACCAAGACATTCATGATTGCAACAAACTTGAATTTTTTGACTTTTACATGTCTAATCAAGTCAATACTATACTATAGATTAATAAATTCTAAATTTATTTTGCAAGTATATTATGAAGACATACATGTAGTTGCTACATTCATGCTGAAAAAGGATCATGCTGTTAAATATTTTAGGTTATTCAGATATAAGTGTACTTAGCCATACTTGTAGGATTTTGGGTTTAGAACGTCTGCATATGCAGAACATGTGCAGAACATGTGCAGAACATGTGCAGAACATGTGCAGAACATGTGCAGAACATGTGCAGAACATGTGCAGAACATGTGCAGAACATGTGCAGAGAGAATTGTTACATGTATAGAGCAGGCCAATGAATTTGTGATTTAAAGCTTTTGAAATGTTCATGTAGGCTAGCTAATATGTAAGAAAAGGCAAGGTTTTGGTCGGCATTTTAAAATAAGAGTTTTGAATGTCTAGAAATTAGTGATTGTAGTTTTTAAAAATCCTCAAAATTATATTCCGGTAATTATATATGCAGAATATTACCGTATTCCGCATTATTCCAACTTCCTGCAAAAGAAGGAATTTGTTGTTTGACCGTGTCCTTGCAGGCTATTGAGAGTTCGCCTGAAGAATAATAAGGAAGTAATACCAGTTCCATTGTGCACTGGTTTTAATGCTTCAGGAGAATGTTATGACTGCTCCACTTGCTTAGACTTCCTTATTATAAAACAATCAGTAATAGTGTCACTAACCGATTTGTATACCATATACATGTATGTGCATGTATATAAACCAGCAATGCATGGCTACATGTAAGACATAAGGCCTTACTCATGCTAGCGACGCTGCAATAGCCCTGAAGATGGGAATTAAATGTTGTGTACTCTACATACATTATACATCGTATGCTATAGTGTATTATACAGTATCGAACATCGTAGTGTACATTACATGTCATGTCATATTAGTAAAAGTAGCAATTCTCTCAACCAATAAGCCAACTGCCTGCACAGGTGTACATGCAATTGTTTAGCATACATGTATGTATATGCTGCCTAATCAAGTATACTGAATCGCAATGAAGTAGGAATAAAAAAAAATCCAGATTGCTTTCAATAACAACAATCATCATAAATGCTGATAGTATAATAATGGTGAGGTATTCAAATGAATGTAGGAATTGTATTTACATCAATAGGGATAATGTTGTCATAATATAAAAGGTATGTTGTGAAACCATTGTGATATGTGAGCCAGTCAGCTAGCTACCATATGATGAAAAATGTGCTATGAAAAATATTGTCATTGTAGAAACTTCTCTAATAGTTATGTATCACATTGCAACATAAGCAAAGTAATGCTACTACTACAATTCTGTGAAGTGTGGAGTGCCTGGAGTATATAACATAAGATTATGCATGTATATGAGACTCTGCACTATGTTGACTTAGTAAAGTTGTGGCCAGTCTGCAGACTATTAGAATTTATGCTGACGGAAGCTTGATTTTGACATGCATAATTTACTTATTATTATAATATTATGTTGATCGTTCAGAATTTTTGACAGAGGTTAACAATACAGGAAGGAATAGCTGATGCATTACTAGTATAATGGTGTGACCACCTCAATTGCTAAGCACGGCTGCTAGCCGCCTTGATATACTTTCTACTAATGTTTTACAGTACTGTATTTGGATCCGATGCTGTTGTTGGTTGAAGTTCAGCAACCACAAGCTTTCGATAGGGTTCAAGTCGGGCTGTTCCCTGGCTGATCTAGCACTTGCTCCATGAGGTCACCTTTGGCTCTCTTGAACTGATGCCCTGAAGCTTTATCATACATAATGAAAATTATCACCCATGTGCATAGCCAACTTGTTTTTGTGAAGTTCTATGTATCTTTCTCAACTCATAGCAACACTTTGCTTGAGAAACATCAGAAACAGACAGAAGTTGCATCCCAGATCATTTGGCTGGGCGGAGTGCTTTACAGTCAAGACTATGTACCTAGAGTCGAGTTTCTTTGATGTCTGCATACGTCTACATGCCTCTTTCATGGATTGAACTACAACACAGGCGATTCATTCAAAAACTTTACATGTGAACAATAATCGGGCGTCCATGTTCATATTTCTTTGCAAACTGCATTCGTTTCTGTATCATTTGTGTTTTCAGACAGGGTTTTGCAGTGGGCTTCAAAAAACTAACTCAAAATCATTGCAAAAACAACGACTGACTGATTGTTCTTGTACTGGCTTTAGTTCCACTTTCAATGAGTCGAGATTGGATCTTTGCACAGGAACTTGTTAATGACCGAACAGCTACATGTAAATGCTTGATTTCAAAGTCATCTCTAACTGTGGCGGCCAAAACTCGGATTTCCCTTGAAGCCTTGGGTTCTCTTGTACCCCACAGTAATTTGGTGTCTTGCTAGCTCAACTCTTTTACAGTATCCCTCTTGACAGAGAATGGCAATTTTCTCCCTAATTTTAGGTACTAACGGTTGCTTTCGTACCATTTCTTCTAGTAATGTCCTTGGTTGTACGTATGCAGCTAAATCCCGTTTTCAAAGTAGGTAATAATGCAAGCGACTTCTGCAAAACATTGCATAGCTTCATGTTTCACTCGGGCAAATAATATATGCATACAGTACATACATGCATATGCCTATGTATATACACCTAAATCGATCACTAGTTACTCCAGAGTTGGAAATTTTTCATTATATGCATATAAATAGCATCAGCACTATGACATGGCATGGTTTCATGTCTGCACATAGGCACCTTGCCAAAAGCATAAAGCATGACAATAATAATATGGTAGTTGATTACAAATATAAATGGATATCAATTGATTTGGAGCTTGGAAGCTTCCATATAGTATCTGTTATTGCCAATTTTATTTGAACTGATTTGACATTTGGCATTCTAGGCAATTTACGATTTACGTATAGATAATGTTAGTACAAGTGAATCTTAGTACAAGAGAACTAAGACAAAAATATGCAAATTGTAGAATTATAAAATATGAAAATTCTGCCCTGCAAATACTGTTTAGCACTGCAAGTAGTAATCTGGTGAAACTAGAACTAGCATTATTGTTGTTCTATGGAATGAAGCAGCAAATGGACTCGTTTTTTTGTTAGCTTATCTCCATATCAAGTCCATGGAGGGTCGAAAGTTCCACTTCCTGGAACAGCTGTGAGCTATTTATTCTGTAGATTAGATCTACATGAATATCTGTATAATATTAGGGTTGCGACCTTCAGTCGCCTGCAGCTAAACAATTATCAATCAATAGTTTGAGATGTAAACACTTTATAGTTTACATAATATAATCATATAGTCAAACAGTATTTGTTATATTATGATGACAAGGTTGGGAATTCCCGATTAACAACTTGCACACCAATATCATGATACACGTCATGTCGTTACACATGTACTACGTCATGTCGTTACACATGTACTACGTCATGTCGTTACACATGTACTACGTCATGTCGTTACACATGTACTACGTCATGTCGTTACACATGTACTACGTCATGTCGTTACACATGTACTACGTCATGTCGTTACACATGTACTACGTCATGTCGTTACACATGTACTACGTCATGTCGTTACACATGTACTACGTCATGTCGTTACACATGTACTACGTCATGTCGTTACACATGTACTACGTCATGTCGTTACACATGTACTACGTCATGTCGTTACACATGTACTACGTCATGTCGTTACACATGTACTAGGTTTATCACCAGTCTAAACATCCAATAGCATACAATATTATGCCCCATATTACAAACTGGATAGGCATGTCTATAACAATAATATTTAAACTAGATTTGGCTGGTTACTTAGTCAGTGGCAAGAACAATGAAATTAAAACCTTTAAAAGTTGCAGGCATATGCATACAAGTGAATAGTCATGTAGATACATGTACAATGTACATGTACATGTACAAGTGAATATACATGCAAGTGGAAATAGTCATGTAGGTTATATGTACAATGTACATGTACATTGACTACATGTTGTATCAGCTACCATCTAATGCTCAAGTCATGTGTAATTGTGTCATGGGTTAAAAGTCATATAGGCAAATGGTGTCTTAGCATTATATTGTCAAGTTCATTGCAAATTGTTGTACCGGGTACATGCATATAATGCAAAATATAAATCGTTTTTATGATGCATGTAAAAAGCAGTGCAAAAATTTTAATTTTTATTCCTGATATTTTAATGCTAGAGTTCTAGTATCATATCAGGGTAACATATTCCCTGATATGATTCTAGGACTAGTATCGAAATGTCAGAAATGAAAAACAAAAATGCGCCGAGTACTACACTTTGTGGCTGACCACTCAGTCCCTGCAGATCAGGACTTGAAATAATGGAGGTCTCCTGTGTGTATTTCACCTGCATGCAGGGTAAAGATTTACCTCTGCCCTCTTCGATACAAGAGCAGCCACATCACGGCGGGGCAGGTGAAAAAACGGCAGCACCAGCACTACAAAATGAGCTCACACACCACTATAAAATAAGACACACTTAGCTGTGGTATATAAAAATACCACCAACATACTCAAAATTGAGGGTCTGCCATTATCTTATCTTATGTCATAGAACTTCCAACCCACACCAACATCTTCAAGTACCATAAATAGTTTTGCTGCACAAATATAAATATACATGTATTACTGTTATCTCTGAAGGATGCTTTGAAATGGGAAACCCAGTCATAATAATATCACCTGCACACAGCAGCACTTGCAGTAATGGCGATGCAGTAACAGTGATATCCACAAACATTCACAAGCAAATCTGGTATGAGCAATAGAAATGATACCTAGGCCTCAAACCTGTAGATTTTAAATCTGTATGTATAGCGATGATTCCTACTATGTTGTGCATTCATAAAGTGAAGTTGTCTTCTCTTCTTTCTTTCTCGCCACGTATGGACACAATTTATTTAATTTCTTCCAATCAAATAGCTGAATTTTCTAAAATCATTCCTCATTTACATGTACATAAAACCTAGAGTTCTTCAACAAACACAGCAAAAAGCTCCTTTGAAAAAGCCTGATTTTCAAAAAACAGTTATTGACCAATTTTAGAGCAGAAATCTTTCCAGGGAATGTAGTGACTGTTTCTATAAAAAAGTAAAGAGGAGTTGTCTGTCGTGTATCTAAGTGACAGATTATAGGCAAGTGGAAACTCAAGAGGGGATAACTGAGTGTATGTAGCCGTGTGCTATCAGCAGAGTGCTGATGCTCTTCATATTCATACTTTGTACAAGTATAGCAATGTGCAAGCCCTGAAATAATGACCTTGATCTGTAATTACCATGACGGAGATAAATTAGTTGTATAACAGTGAATCAGTTATCTACTATAATGACAGTCTGCATTTAGATGTTTTACTATCATACACAGTGAAATGACAACTTCACACAAAATTTTCTCTTCATTAGAACTGCTATGTGCCTACTGTACGTAAATGCCCCGGGTTCAAACCCCAGTCAGGGTCTGATAATTTTATGGGTATGACACTATAGTCCCCGAATGCTGAAAATGATAAACCCCTTGCAAAAATACTAACACTGCACATGCATTTACATAAGTATTACATGTGCATGTGTTAGTTTACAGCCTGCGCATTCCCAGGCTTGCCAAGTTCAGTTGATGAAAATCAGGGAGATTCAGCATTTGGGTGGAGTGGGGCACCAAAATTTGAGTTGAAAATCAGAAAGTCTCCTGCAGAATCAGAGAGACTTGGTAAGCCTGCACATACATGTATCTATGTAGACGTAGACCACATGTAACGTGCAGTATATTGTCGCACATTATATACTACATGCGATCTGCAGCAAGTGTCACCAATGTACATGTACTTCTGCAAAAAATAAAACTTTTTCTGTGCAATGTGTTAATATTATGCACATCAAAGGAACCAGCAATAAGCAACTCTGGTCAAATTTATATTGTTTCCTGTTAGACCTTAGGTGTGCAATTTACTGTCTCTCTTAATTATTTGTTGTGTTGGGAGAATAATCACCAGTCAACCCAAACCAACCAAATTCCACTCTCACTAATATAAAACATAAAACATACACATGCAACAGTTCAGTGCATGGAATGTTTGTGAAATGCAAAATACGTTTACCAGTAATTTTCAGGCCGTGCTAGCTCAAGCAACAACTGGGTTTAAAGAGGGAGAATGAATTTATCTGATTTCCTTTTTGTAGGAGCTGTGTCATCATGTAACATACTCTATTGTCTTACTGTATTGTAAGCGTCTACAATCTACATGAACATGTATAAGTGTAATTACTAAACACAAGCATCTACATACATGTACGTGTACCTGTGTAAAATAGGATGTTGTCTAGTGTTACCTAATGCTATTTTCCTACTATAATATCATATAATATAATTCAGTGTACGAACTTGCTGTACATAGAGTATATAAGTAGGAGAAGAGGGGATAATTCTGAATGCAAATGCTGATAACTTTATAAATCCAACAATGCTATCATACATCTACATGTAATAGCACTCTCAAATACATATACATGGAGATACCTTTGTACTTTGACCATGATAATTACATCATAATGTAGACTAAAATCCCAGATTATCAATAAGACATGATGAGCTATATCTGCCACGTAGTCAAAAATTCTCATACCAACCTAACACTGGATGATGGACTGTGATGTAATACCCTCTAGTAAAAATCTCCGTGTTGGTAACATGAGTAACTACACAGTCATGTAAATAGCTTTATCACAGCAACAGCGTACACACTTTACTTGTAGAGGTGCATGGTGCATGATGTAATGATATACAATGTACTATGTTGGTATGTAATTGTTATTAGATTTATTTGACTCATGAATCTACATAGGTAATGAGCATTGCATACATACATCTACCAGTATTCACACATTATTCACACTGCATTTATGGTAAAATTACTCTCTCATGAGAAATCCGTATAAGATGTTATCCCCTTGATAATTTAATTCTCACACACTGTAGGGACTTAATCCGTGGTCATGCACATGAAATACGGCTTCATCATCAGCCAACCAGGAACTCGTATTTTGAGATGAATCTACAACTATCGGTGTGTAAAGTATTTTTATCCTCTAGTTTGCATTTGATACTTGTTTGAGAAAGAGGAAATGGAATAAAATAAACAAGAGAGGATAACTTCACATTATAATCAGTGCATCAAGTGTAGATGTATTCCTATAAATGAATACTTCTATTATTCTAATTTGGTACAATAGCAGTAATTGAGCAATTGAGCAATTGCTGTTGAGTGCTAACAAACAGTGTGCAACAGTATACGTGTACAGGTATAATACATATAAACAACTTTGTGCATTTACAAAATTATTTGTGCTTTCAAAGCTGTAACAATGTACATGTACCAACATAATGCAGGTCTACGGTAATTCCACCCCTTGCATATGGTGTGGTGCAGTTCACTTTCTCTTATTTTGATTAATCATGCTAAGATTTCAGCCTAAAGTCCTGAACAGGTATGCCCCAACTCCAATACAGGTCAAAGTCATAACCAACTTCTTACCCCTGGCCCTATAAGCTGCAAATTATAATATGTATATGTTAATTTACCATAGATTCAAAGTAATGTATGTTATACCTAATACCTCATTTTTTATTACTTGTCTAATAGCATCATGTATATCTACATGTACAAATGTAATATACAACCACAAACAAAATGTTACCAATACTACAAAGAAGGTGGGGGGGGGAGAAATTTTGGTGAACGCGACGCACCTGCAGCATATCAAAAGTGTATTGTTTATCAAAGTGTGTACCCCTTGACTTTAGAGGTGGGTAAGCACTATGTGCACTGATTACCCTGATTCTGTACACAGCAGTAAACACACAGTAATACATAGTCAATAATACATGTACATTGTAGTACAGTGCATAATACTGACCAAGTAAAGGGAGAGTGGACAATTCCATACCAGTAGGCCTAATATTTACATTCTTACTAATTCAGCATGGAGCTGCTGGTATACTATAACTATACTATAAAATCTACAAATTAAAAATCTACCTCTGACTATCCCATTATTCAATGAGACACAATTAGCTAATAGCTGCCACGTAGTCAAAAGTTACTCATATCTAACATTGGATGATGGACTGTGATGTAATACTCTCTAGTAAAGATCTCAGTGTTGGTAACATGAGTAACAATAAATAGTTTCATCACAGCAACCAGCATGTATTGGTAATAACACATGTACATTAATTTTAATAAATACATTTGCAATATTGCTAGTAATCTCTATTTTAATGTTGAGTCATCTACCCATCTCCCTGTACATGTATATTTTAAGATTAGAATTTGCATTTGCAATAAAGTTGCTATAAAATTAATTTGGATCCATGTTGCAATTTCCTAATTATGGTTTTATGAGTAAGCAAGTCATTAATCAACCTTTCCTGTAAAAATATAGTATAATGTAATATAATACAATGTATCTTTTATAATATAATATTATTGTAATATAATACAATGTATCTTTTATAATATAATATTATTGTAATATAATACAATGTATCTGTTATAATATAATATTATTGTAATATAATACAATGTATCTTTTATAATATAATATTATTGTAATACATGAAGCAGTAGCAGTTTGATTACAGTTGAATTGACTCCACACTTGAGGGGCGGGCTATGCCGGGTGGCAACAATATAACACTCAGCTGTTGCAGTCCAAATATATTTTAAAAATTCTTTGACTGACTGAACTACAATATATGCTAAAGCGAGAAAATCTTTTATAGCTGGTACATGATTATACTGCATACAACTTGGCTCAAATACTATGTATATCAGTGTGTATGTTAATATACCACTTGGCAGGGTCTATATTAGCTATTCATAAACTGGTTTTGAGTAAATATTCCAAGGTACCCACCTTTATTTAGCCTACTTGTAACACCCAGGCAACCTTTTATACCAAGCGATAAATATGCATGTACATGTACATACACGTAGACTGCTGGCCCACAGGCTATATAAAGTTCTCATTCAGTAGGGGATAAATAAATAATGTAATAATCACATGCAGCTTAACAGGGTCTTGTGATAAAATGCTGATGTTAGCATGACACCATATCACTCACCAACCATATGGGGTGATCAAGTGATTTATACATGTATAATAAGGAATTAAATCATGAATTGAAATTGCACAAATTTTAATCTTTAGCTGATTTAGGGAGGGCTTAAGGCAATAGGATAACAAATCACATGACCCTTAATGTAGCAGGAAGTACATGTATATCTATATTTATATATATTATGTACAATGTGTATAGGCTATTAGCCTGTAGATTGTGTTAGGTTTTTATTTATTTAAATACTTTATATAATATCATACATGTACATTACATGTATGCCACATTTGTGATGTCTACATAAATTAGAAACACTAGTTATACATAACACATTGTATGTATGTACCAATGATCTTCTTCTTTGACTAACACAATCATGCAATACTACATGTATATTTCTCTGCTATAATTTGAATGTATATGTACATGAGTGTAATCGATGTACAATGTACATATGTACAATACTGCATATAATACATGTGTAACACTACAGGTGGATGTATCAGGTACAATATTACTGTAGAATATACCTTATCTAGGAGTAGGCTACAATAATTATGCTAAACTTAGGTGCAATGCGTCTATTGTCTGTGCCATATGCTGCGTAGAATGCTACACAACATGTACATGTAATAGCAGGAATACACCACATCAGTGTTATTGTATGTAGAGTATACACCTACACTTACGCCTACACTTACATGTACATCTAGCGGCCAATAATACAAAGGATATGAGTCATAAGTGTTACACAATCTATGATTCGCCCAGAATGAGTGATACATATGAGCTATGCCAATTAAGTGTAACATAACAGTTAGATAATCACATTCTTGGCAGTGTAGTAATTTGAAATTTATTAAAATTGACGTGGGCAACAATTCTAAAGAGATTTATTGGTGGATATAAAATGATTTGGGCCGCTGAGAAAAATGTGTCACACTGCCTGGGATGTTAGCGACGAGAGAGAGAGGATAACTTTCTATTATGACCATTATCATAAAGCTTTTCCATATTACCATCCATGGTGCCTACAATAAATACACTGTTGTGTAAAATAGTTTAGATTACTTCAGTAAGATAAATGGTGAATGTTGTAGAGACTTGGAGTTGTCTTCTCAGATAAAGATATGTGCTTAGCTGTGATACATTCAGAAATACGAATCATATTTTTACAGCTATTACAGCATTCGTTAGGCCTACTAGCAAATATTATTTATATGAAATTTACTAGTATAAGCTTGCTATTTGTGAATGGAATTCCATAAAACAGTTACTTTTAACTAGTTGTAATATCATTACAAATGAACATGCATTATTTGGTTTGAGCATCTTGCCATGAAAAGTGTAGAAGGATTTTATAAACTTGATGCTAGCAAGTTATTTCATAAAAAATGTTTTTGCTGTACAACGTAAACATGTAACAGGGTTTAGTAGGTCGGTCAGCAGGAAATAACATGCTTGCATTTGAGAGTTATTTGTGGCAAATGCTGCTACCATCATCTACACCTATACAGCATCTGAACTGATGGACCTACAGTATTTGAATAGTTCTAGGTAAGTATTATTATACAACCAGCTATTCAGCTTTTAGGCCGGCTTTGATTATATTTGGATTTTCCTTCCCTTCACCTACTATTATGCGTATCATGGTCATCATGTACAGTTATATATCTGTTTACATTAGCGCAGTATATATCATCTATCATCATAATATACCAGACAAAGGCTATGCAAACTGCGGTTGAAGTCTACTTGAGACAATTATGACTACATGACTAAGATCAGCTGCAAGGTTCAATGTAATCTATCAATCTATCATACACAAGGAGATACAGTGTATGTGACTATAATCATGTGTGATGCTACTTGGTTGCCATAGCACCACCAAGTACTTGCCTGCCACTGCCGGTTTTATTTTACCTACATGATGTAAGCCTAGTGATGCAGTGCCACAATTCTAAGATGGAAATAATGATCATTGTTTGCTAAAATAGTTGTATTTTGATAAATCATGTTATAATAACATTATGATAGCTGGTGTATGCTACAGTGTACTAATCCAGTATCCTGCATATTTATTAGCATACACCCAAGCTAACGTTGGAGACTGCCCGTCTGCAACAAGCTTCTTAGTGAAAGTAACATTTGAAGCACTTGTGTAAGATTTTGTGCCTTGAGGTTAGGGTGATCAACCAATAGTAACATAGAAAATACAATACTTCTCTTGCTTCTTCAGTTCATGCTAAGAACAAGAGCTCTTGAAATGTCTCCACTTTTACACCCAATTCTTCTGTGCAGCCAACTTAGTTGAAGAAGTGGAGAAATTTGAGATAGCCTTTGTTCATTGGCGGAGCTGAAGCAAAAGAAGTTGTCTTTTATAACTTTAGTTGGTTAACTGCCGTTACCCTAAACCCCAACCACATAAAGGAACTAAGGCTATCAAGATTTCTTCACTACTGCACCTAACAGAAAGTAGTATATTCTCAGAAATTTCCTGACTAATTGGTTGAAGACAGACTTTTGTTGTTTTTCGTAGCTTGTCTTACATGTCCAGGTAGGCCTACCATATTGCTATGAGAAGGTAGGTAGGGAGAATGCCCAAATAGCTTTTAGGGTGGAGTGCATAAGAAAATTTCGACTCATAATTTATACATTTTTCTACACCTGAATTTTAGTAAAAATATAATTCCAATATACCAAAGGAGCGTAGTAATGATGACTTTGCACAAGTCTTGTCTCTCTTTGGCTAATCATGAATTTTTATTCAAAAACACATTTCACCTCGAATTTCAATATAGTTGTTGAATGGTTTAGAAAATGTGTAAGAGTTGTGTAAAGGTCTCAATAAACTGTCTAACAACCACTTTGTCAGTAATCATGAGTAGTATAGTCAGTGCAGATCTACACAGACACCCGGCCATTTCCGCGTCGTATTAGCCCTAGATCCAAAAACTCCCCGGGCGGACGACCACCCCACCCGTCCTCTCGCCCCCTCCTCTCCCCTAAACCTCACTCTATGTGCAAAGCCCTAGAACCTACTCCCCCCCATCGCGGGTGGGGTTTCAAAAACCTCATCGGCTGTTCCGCGGAACCCAGTCTAAAGAGCAAACCCCGCCCTCGCCCCGTCCCACGGCTCGGGCGAGGGGGCGCGCGTACGCGCGCGCCCCCCCGCCCCGCGAACCCCACCCGTCCTCCCTCCACCCGTCCCCGCCCCTCCCCACCCCTCCCCTCCGCCTCGCCCTCCGCCTCGCGGCGGTTCTCGTTTGCGAGTCCAGCCGTGGCCCCACGCCGCCCTCCCCCCCGCCCATCCCCCGCCCCTCCCCCGCCCTCCTGCCCCAACGACCCGTCGCGGCCCTCGCGGGCGGACCGTCGGCTGGAGTAGGGTGAAGCGAAGGAAAATACGGGTTAGAGTAATGATAGGCTACACCCGTGCGGAGTGCCCGTGCAGAGTTTACGACGCTGACTATACTACTATAAGAAACTTACCGAGTGGTGGTGGTGCTTCCGGATGATTTCTTCGCCGGGGACTGTTGAGACTGAACTGGTCGGGGTGACACCGCACTCACGCGCTCCTCCGTTCGAGCGCCCCCGGACCTTCGATGAAAGACTCGCGCCTTAACCCTCATTTCCCCCGGACCCTCCCCTAGGGAAATCGCCCGTCCCCGTGACGAGCGGCGAGGGAAAGTGAAGGCGGTGGCTCTTCCGCGCTTCAAACCGTAGACTTCGCGAGGAGGTTAGCCGACGACATCATCGCTCGGAGGGGTAGAAATAGAAATAGATAAACGGGATAGATGGATGCTTGTCTTCTCATCGCCATCATCATCATCATCATCATCATCATCATCATCATCATCATCATCATCATCATCCTACAAATAGACCCGCCTCTACGATGATGTCGTTGACTCGCCACCAATTTCTTTGACCACCGCGTCCACTTTCCCCCGGGTAGCAAACTCCGATAGGGAGAGAGCGCATCGTGCGCGTGCGATGTCACCCCCCACCTACGAATGAAGACAATAGAAGAAATGTGAACTGATAAGGGGTGAGTATGAGCGGAAGCTGCGCTAGTACCGTCTACCCCTTTGGTTTGGAGAGGTAAATGGTTTTTAATGTATTAGCTAGTGTTTTATTGCTCGGTTTTAAGGCTACAACCGGTAAACCCTCCGTTTTGAGGACGGAGACCCCTTACAATAGAGAGTGAATGTGAAAAAAATTATACGGGTATATGTACAAGGGTTATGATGCACTGTTCGTTTACTTTCCAATTTATCGAATGAAGTAGTCTCATCTCCGAGAAATCAGTACTAGCATTCTATAGGACTCGTACTCACCCCGTCTTCTGCAACCTTCCGCTTACCATAGAAGTAGGTGAGTCCGGTCTTTAGCTGGGTGTAGCTATACGTTTGGTTTCCTCTTCTGATAAAACCCCGATTGTCCCCTCTCACCGACTCCCCTGTCCTGAGCACGGAGAGGAACTTCTCTTTGGTTAGGGCGTTTCCTCTTTTGTTTAGTCCTTTGCTGCTATACTTGCTATCACCATCAGCGGACCAGCAAAAGTATGTTTTTGAGTTGAGCGCGATGACCCCCTCCCCCCGAAACTCCTCCTTAAACAGGCCGGGGGTTCGTGTTTCGTATCGTTGCACCTTCTCACAACATTCCCTCATCTCCCACTCTTGGCCGAGCACCTTGGTCGTGATAAAGTCTCCCTTGTGCCTATCGCAGAAAGGTCTGGGAAACCATCTACCATATTCTCTGTAGAACTCTTCTTTTTTATCTTTTCGGATGACCTCATCTATACTACGAGCACTCAGAGCCATGTAAGCGCTATCCGTGTCCATTTCTACGTACTCAAAGTCCTCTCTGCTGACGAATCTGTGAAAATAAAACGAACGGGTTGTAGGGGGGGGGGGGGGGGTGGAGGTTGACACCAAAGAATAAATAGAGAAGGATTTGATAAAATCTTTGTATAGTCTAGTTCTACTTACCTATCCATAAAGTCGTAGTAGAATTCTAGCATTCTCAACTTGGCTCTCTGGAGGATAACGAATCCTACGACAGATGGAACATCCATTCGAATCTAAAAGAAAGAAAGAGAGAGAGAGAGTTTACCCTACCACTCAGAAAAAGTTTCGTCAAATCAAGAATCAAAATAAAAAGAAAGATTGTCAACACTTGCCTTTTTCTTGTGAAGCTCTATCTCAAAGTAGTTTTCATCAACTTCGTTGAGACTAGAAAAGTGCCTACTCCTCACTTTGACAGCCGCCTCCTCTACTGTCTCCACATACTTGACAGTCTTATGTTTCTCTTTATTTGTTATGGTCTTTCCGTAGGCTGAATTCCCAACGAGCTTGCTGGTGCTGACCAAGAGGGCCAGGTCGGGGTTCACATCCCCACCTCTTCTTGCGTCTGAGACCGAAGAACCAAAGTCTTTGTAGATGGCTCGTGGGATAAAGTGAACAAACTGATAGATCCTGGTAATTATCAAACCTTGATCTAGATACCATCTAGCCAGTTCGGAGAGTAGGGTGATTCGCTCGCCAAAAAGACTCCCTACGAGCATTCGCTGAGGTCTCTTCAAGAATCCGTTCTGTTCGGCAAAAGCGCGCATGTGTTCGCTAAGGTGTTCTCTTCCCACGTTTATATTCTTGAAAATAGGTGCCATCTCAGAGAACTTCGCTTTTAGCTCTTCGGGTACGGAAATGTCACACTCCACTAAACCATAGTACTCTCCACTACGAATGTTATTGATTTTCTTATCGAGGTTGACGTAACCCCTCTCCGGATAGAGAGAAGAAAAGAAGATAGCGAGAAATGTCCTAACTTCTACATCCGAACGAACTCGCGCTTCCCACTCACACTGCCGAGTGGTGATGAGCTTATAGCCTAGAGCCTTGATGTAATCTTCTTTCCTTGCAGTGTCCACCCGGAGCTCTTCATTCGTCATGTTTCTGACACCTTTTCCGTTCCCTCCTAGCTCGCACTCGTGCCCATGCCAGTAGCAACCGTGGAATTGGTACACCGTCCGACTCTGTTCGCTATAACCATCCACTGGTAGGTTGTGACAGCCTATCCTCATTTCTCCTCCATTCTGTTGGTGAAGGATGACCTCTCCTCTCTTCCACGATTGGAACTCTAACCAACCATGCGCCACTTTGCTGAACTTTTTAATAGGTTCTAGAGCAAAGCCTCGGCTCTCTAGCCTCCGCCTGGGATAACCCGTAGGCATATTCCCCATCATACAGTATAGGTAGAGGGCGTTGGCATCAACTCCCAGAATGGACCTACAGGGTTTTGCGGATGTGCCATACATCTTCTCTCGAATAGAGGTCACTCCAACTTCATGATGTCTGTGAAAGATAATGCTCGGCCCTCCCACGAGGTTATCACGAAGAGTATGGTACAGACTTTTGCTCTCCTCATCGAACAGACATATGGGTTGCGAGTTGCAAAGTTCGTCTCGGAGAGACATTAACCTATGCAGCGGAAGAGCGGCTTGTGGAGGAGAATAGCCATAAGGTCGGGCCTCCACCTCCATAAACAACCATCTGATAGCCAAGCCTGGAAGCGAGATTGCGGATTTAAACATGTCAATACCCTTTTGTCGATAGATAGAGCTCTGACGTGCAATGGCCTCGATGAATGGGGCCACATCGAGGTTGTTGTACCAGATGAGAAAATCCCTAAACGTTTCCATGTTCTCTCTTTCCCACACGACCTGACAGTGGTGATAATCTTGCTCGCTCAATTCTTGCTGAGTCAGCGAGTTGAAAAAACTCTCTCGGGGAGGGAGTCCATAATAATCCAACCTTCTCAGGGAATCTACCCAGTCGTAAGGAAAGAATCCCTTACTCTCTGACACACCAAATGCCTTCAAGTATTTGGAGTAGTTGAAGCCCGGTGCGATAAAGTTGCATATGTCAAGGAACCTAAAACGTCTACTCTCCACGCAGGACATACTGTTAACACGCTTAACGATGAAGACAAAATCTTCTCCCTCCTCCTCTTGTAGAGAGCGAAGCAAAGGTCCCTTTAGTATATTTAGGTCATACTTTTGTGAGTTGAAACCAACCACCGGAACGCTGGAGATGTGCTGTTCTAACTCTCTTTCTAATCCGGAGAGACCGGACTTCACCCTGTAAGTCGAGACGTTAGAGAACTTTTCGTCAGCAAAGGCTTCTTCTCTATCCGCCCGATCCGCAAGGAAAGTAGAGAGTCGCTTGCGTACATCCCGGAATCTTTCTCCGAACAAATCTCCTGCCACGTCAGCAATCTTTGCTTTGTATTGGACGAATTGACGAATGCACTTCGTTCCATCCTTGCTGTCGACACTCCTCACAAAACACTTGGCCTGCTCAAACCCCGGGACGTTAGAACATACAGATATGCTCAGTAACTCGTGTCTTGCACTAAAAGTCATTGTGGAGGTGTTAGTTTGTAGGTTGTCTTTTGGCATGAAGCATTCAATATCATAGGTGATATAGTAGGGGTAGTATAAGAGGTCGGGGTTCACCACCTCTATTCTCGCCACTCGCTTGAGTTTTGTGAATATGGTTGGCGGGGGTCCAAACGTTCCACCAGGGAAAACAAACACCGATGCTTCCTCTGGCGAGCACTTATGTCGCCGTAGGCTGGACAAACGTGTGAAAGCGCCATCGCACAACTTGCAGGTGAAACATCTGGCAAACGAATCAACATTCTTTATCCAGCTGAAGTGTTTTTCGTACATGTTGACAAAGAGTTTACGGGCTTTGTTTCGTGCCCCAGATGACCAAACTATCGGAGCTACCCCTCATCAGTTAGGCAGAAGACTATTATAGATATGTCAAAATGATCTTCCAAGGCCAGCAGATCACTCGCGCCCACCCCGGGAAAGTCTGACAAAGTTGATGAGGGTGGGGAAGAAGATCTAGATTGTCTCATGTATTGTTTAAACAAGCGATGTGTTGTGGTCTGAGAGGGGCGATGACAGCAACATCCCTTCTTTGGGTCGCAGTTACAGTCATACATCATGGCCAAACATCTAAAGAAACACAATTTGTCTGGGTAGGGACGGGCACCTCCTCTGGCCCAAAAGTCTACATCTAGTGCTATCACATGTCGGTTGTTAAGTATGTAGTCTGGGAGTTTGCTCACTACACCACCCACCTTGCCAATCTCTAGGAGTTTATAGATGTAGAATGTCAAATTTGCAATGTGACGTAAAACCCAAGCGGTGTTCGGTCTCCTTTGTGCTGACCTCTCTCTCAAGTCGAGCTCCTGCACAGATTCGCAAAACTCTCTCATCTCATTCTCTGCTCTGATCAGTCTTGGCTTGGGGAAGAACGCGGCATTGTTGCTTGATGAGTGAAAGTAGCGCAACTCTCCACTGGTCTTATGCTCGAGGATGACTCCAGCGCTACAGTTAATCTTCACAGTACAAGGTACTCTCTTCCACATCGCTCTCAATTTAGTCCACACCTCTTCATCTCCTTCATCTTCACATTCCCCTCTCCACACTCGAACGTTGAGAATGTCTTCTACAGGACGAGAGTGTATTGTGGACCTGATCGAACTCCAATAGCGGGCTAGTAGCACCCCCATCTCATCCCCCTCTTCAGCTGTTGGAGGTTTGGACCAGAAAACATCATCACACTTCTCTGCATCCCCCTCATCTTTTTCCGCCTTGGCCTCGCTATGAAATCGTCTCATGTGATGACCTAGCTTTCTCCTCCCATCAAAACATCCGCCACAAACCGGGCACTTGTGTGGGTGAGCCTGCGCATGCATTCTCTTCGTGTGCCTGTCTAGAGAAAACGCTGTTTTGAGAACCAGACCGCATAGTTGACAGGTGTGCTCGGCCTGACGAGAGCTCTCCCCCCCTATAAAAATACAAAATAGTAGGGTGTAAGTTATTCTTTTACCTCATACTACTATTAGCAATCCACAATTGTTACCAACTACCTCATTTAGCACTAACCTTTTTTACTTGTTGACATCTCTGATCAGGTGCTGACTAGTAGGTAAGTGTCTCTGTTTAGTCTCCCTATAAAAAAATATATAGTAGTAGGGTGTAAGTTAATTTTTTTTGTTTTTGGCTCAATAGCGTTATATACAATAGACACTTCACAATTGCTGCCGATTACCCTATTTAGCACTAACCTTATGTTGTACTTGTTGACATCTCTGATCAGGCGCTGACTAGTAGGTAGCTGTCTCTGTTTACTCTCACTCTGTTGACTAGAGGCTGATTGTTCATACTGCTAGAGTGAGAAACTCATACCTTAAATAGTAGTATTCAGTGGGCGGAGTCTAACCATTTCCCCACCCTTGGCAATACCACCCCGATGTGAATCCGAAGCCTCCCGATATGAATCCGAAGCCTCCCGATGCACCCCGATGTGAATCCGAAGCCTCCCGATGTGAATCTGAAGCCTCCCGATGCACCCCGATGTGAATCCGAAGCTTCCCGATGCATCCCGATGTGATTCCGAAGCTTCCCGATGTGAATCCGAAGCTTCCCGATGCATCCCGATGTGATTCCGAAGCTTCCCGATGCATCCCGATGTGAATCCGAAGCTTCCCGATGTGAATCCGAAGCTTCCCGATGCATCCCGATGTGATTCCGAAGCTTCCCGATGCATCCCGATGTGATTCCGAAGCTTCCCGATGCATCCCGATGTGATTCCGAAGCTTCCCGATGCATCCCGATGTGATTCCGAAGCTTCCCGATGCATCCCGATGTGATTCCGAAGCTTCCCGATGCATCCCGATGTGTCCCGATGTGTCCCGATGTGTCAATTCACATCGGGGTGCATCGGGATGCATCGGGAGGCTTCGGAATCACATCGGGATGCATCGGGAAGCTTCGGATTCACATCGGGATGCATCGGGAAGCTTCGGATTCACATCGGGGTGCATCGGGAGGCTTCGGAATCACATCGGGATGCATCGGGAAGCTTCGGAATCACATCGGGATGCATCGGGAGGCTTCGGAATCACATCGGGGTGCATCGGGAGGCTTCGGATTCACATCGGGGTGCATCGGGAGGCTTCGGATTCACATCGGGGTGCATCGGGAGGCTTCGGATTCACATTGGGGTGCATCGGGTCACATTGGGATTGGATAAACAAAAGGGAGGAGTCAAGAAATGAGCAGTTGTATAAAGGGAGAGTGGGATCACAGTCTCAGCATTCAAAGTTCAGCACATCACTACTGTACAGCTACACTACTACAATAGTACATTATCAATGGATACTGACAACATAGTCCAAAACCAAGAAGAGTTATTTGCGGGCTTAACGGACTCACAAATGGATGGAATTATTGAAGAAGAAGAGTGCAGTCAGAAGAGGAAAGAAGAGGTGGATGCGTTAAAAGAGGCACGGAAGAAGGGGAAAATAATAGGAGTGGGGAGTCTTGCCCGAAAGGATCTTTCTAACATGGCGGACTCTCCATCCTCCCCGGAGCGGGCCTCGGATAGGGGCGAGACCACAACAACCAAGAAGAGGAAGAACCCAAAAGGAGATGAAATCTGTGCTAAGAAAAAGAAGAAACCCCAGGTGATTGTAATATCAGATGATGATGATGATGATGGCCACGGAGCCGATACGGCTACGGAAGAAATGGATGGTGGTGAGACGACGAAGGGAAAAAAAGCTACCAAGTCCCCTTGCAAGGGGAAGAAAAAGAGCGGGGGACTAAGCCTGGAGAAAGCTCGTGCAGTGGCGGCAACCCTAATGTAAGTAGCCCTATTCGTATATCTATAAATTACCGTACTATCTTTCTCCCGTTTAACCGCTTTGTCGGATCTATATACACCACTTTCGTTATTGTAGGAGCATGGGAGCGGAGAAGAGGAGCTCTCTGCAGACAACGGTGAAGCTGTCAGAGCTAGAGCCAGGAACTGTGCTAGAAGTGAGTGGAGGTTCGGTGGTTGAAACGGCATTCGGAAAAGCATTCTTAGCCAGGGCAAGCTATGTGGATGACAAGGGGATGAGACATTGCATCAGCTTTCACACCAACATTCGTCACGCCATGCCCAAGCTAGCGGATGTCAAAGAAGAGGAGCTAAAGGACCTTACCCTTCCACCTAGGATCATGGTGTACTTGGGACAGCAGGAGACCGCTAAAGGACAAAACACATTCAATCGTATCGAGAGCGTGTGCTCCCTGCCAGGAGCAGCCATGAAAAAGCTGGCCGGTGACTTGAAAAAGAAGACCTTGGCCCAGTTGGAAGAATTTTTTCGAGTGCAAACGCTATCTTCATTCCCCGTTGGTTCTGTGCTGGTGGTGACCGCGCTCCGACCCACATACGTCCCAAGATGCGGTGATGGTGATAATGCGAGCAACTCCATTGCCACCTACGAGTGCCGGATTGGAAACGAAGAAAAAAAGGGAGAGGTCTTCCTTCCGGGACGTCTGGCAGTTTCGATGAAAGAGCTCCTCCCCTCCGTGATGGTGTACAAGGGACAGAAGGCTTCCAAGAGCGGGAGAACATTCTACGATTGTGCCATTCTAGATTCCATCCTCGGCGAGCGTCTCCTCCCCGCCACTGCACAGTTTTGAGGCAAAAACTTTTGTCATTCACACTCATTCGTGTCTACTTATCAATTGATTTTATATTATTACTCTCAAACTCGTGTATCGTTAGCCTTACTCATATTTTTCATAGTCGTATATCGGTTTTGTATCGCTTGATTTTATATTATTACTCTCAAACGTATTGAAAATTAAAACAAACTCGCGTATCATTACCCTTACTCATATTTTTTTCGTAGTCACATATCAAGTTTTTTATCGATTGATTTTATATTATTACTCTCAAACGCATTGAAAATTAAAACAAACTCGTGTATCATTACCCTGACTCATATTTTTCATAGTCGCATATCATCTATTCTAGAATACATCACACACCATTACTCTAACCCGTATTTTCCTTCGCTTCACCCTACTCCAGCCGACGGTCCGCCCGCGAGGGCCGCGACGGGTCGTTGGGGCGGGAGGGCGGGGGAGGGGCGGGGGATGGGCGGGGGGAGGGCGGCGTGGGGCCACGGCTGGACTCGCGAACGAGAACCGCCGCGAGGCGGAGGGCGAGGCAGAGGGGAGGGGTGGGGAGGGGTGGGGAGGGGCGGGGACTGGTGGAGGGAGGACGGGTGGGGTTCGCGGGGCGGGGGGGCGCGCGCGTACGCGCACCCCCTCGCCCGAGCCGTGGGACGGGGCGAGGGCGGGGCGCGGGGTTTGCTCTTTAGACTGGGTTCCGCGGAACAGCCGATGAGGTTTTTGAAACCCCACCCGCGATGGGGGAGAGTAGGTTCTAGGGCTTTGCACATAGAGTGAGGTTTAGGGGAGAAGAGGGGGCAAGAGGACGGGTGGGGTGGTCGTCCGCCCGGGGAGTTTTTGGATCTAGGGCTAATACGACGCGGAAATGGCCGGGTGTCTGTGTAGATCTGCACTGACTATACTACTATCATGATAGTGCAAATTTTATAAAATTGCGAACTGAATCCATAGATGAATGGAATTCATAAGCTATATACAAGTACAATAAATCTGTGTAGTAGGGGCCCTAAGGATGGTGACAATGATGGGCTGATTTTATATGGTGTCTTGGTTTGATGGTGACAGTTTGCAAAAAGTTTTAAAAAACTCATGATTATGCTCTTTATAAACTGAAAATTAGCAATTTGTTTATTTTCATCAATGCGCAGTGTGCTTTATTCATACATATTATACATATATTGTATTGTGTGCTCTCGATTAAGAAATGGCTATTTAGGCTCACTACATGTAGAATAAAAGGAGAGTATTTGACTTGAATTTCATGCTTGCGATTTGCTTACACGCTGTCATGTGTATAATATATAGAATCAATATCATATGCGGCTCTTGCACTTGGTCTTGTGATAATGAGTCAGCAAATATCCAGTCAGCAGTCTGGACATTCTGATTCTAGTCACATCCCATATAACAATAATTATACATGCAAATGTTGGTCTAGCAAATCTAAAACTGGCTGTTTTCCTACCAAATACTGTTTATTACAAATAAGTTAAAAATAGATGTGTAGGAAGCTCTTTGGTTAAATGCGCATACTAATATACACAGTAATGTGTGTGGAATAAATAGTGCTAGAGGACATTTATTTTGGTTGTATTTGGCAGGGCAGTGTAAGCCAGAATACAAAATATTATGTACAATCATAATATATGTCATATAAATATAAATCTCTCAAAATATGTAAATATAGTTTACTTGCTATACGTGTACATGTACATACATATATATGCAAATATATTGGAGGTCATATAAAATATGTGTAGCCATATTACCATATAAATATATGAATATGATACCATGATAAAAATATGATTTGTAAAAGTAGCCTATCTGAATAATTGTCAGTGTTGTACAATAATTATACTATTCAGCACTGCATACCATGAAACTATGTAATCTGGTTGTTGCTTACACTTCTGGTGTTTGGAAAATTTCAGTAACATTTACCGAGTCTAATGAGAACTCTAGCTCCAGTTTTAAAATCATCATAAGCTTTCCATTTACATTTCTGACTGTAGTGTATCTCGTACCCATCACAGTCATTAGTACGTCCTTGTACGAGGGCTCCGTCCATCTGAGTATATTGTCCACACCGGCATATCCTGTTAAACAAATCCAGAGTTAACTAAGATGTGATATATATAGTGCACAAGATGTACATTTACGTACTACGCCTTGTTTGCTATTTATTGCTCTTATCTTTGGATACTTTTGCATAATGATACATCACCAAAAAGAGAATGATGCGATAGCTTTTGTTCGACAAATCGGTAAAATTTTTTGTAAAAGTAGTAAAAAACAATTATATGTAATGGTTTTAGTAATCCAAGGAAACCACACATCACTGTATAACGTAATATTTGCATTAGGTGATGTAACAAGGTATTAGACAACCATAATATGCTAGTCCAAGAATGTGTGATTGCAGGTAATAGTCGAGCTTCATGCTGACTTGTATGGAGGCTTATGCCTTGACTTTGTACCATATACATTATTCATCATCATTAGCATGGTAAACTAAGTCAAAATATAATGTATGTTCTGAAAGAATTTATTGCGGTTAATGTTAAATGTAAGCCATAGAGGGAGTCACAATCACATGTTCACTTTTATGAGTCATTATTACATAACATATTAAATATAAAACTATTCTATTATGTACAAATGTAGGTTATTTTACTCACTGTACAGACCTCTATCTATTATAATAATAACAGTTAATTACCTAACTAAATGTTTTTGGTAGAACTTCACGTATTGCGTGTTTGATGCATTGTCGGAAAAGTGATAATTGGGAGCCTCTGTTTGGTGTATTTTGACCTTCGTACCAGACCTGCAAAATAGTTAGGGACGTGTTTAGTGTTCTACATGTGCATGAAACAGCATATAATATTTAGTTTGCAAAGTTGATAATAAATGTAGTAATTGACCTTATCAAGTCTCTCTTGTATTAAACATTTTGAGTAAAGATACAAAGCAATACATAGAAAGTGAAATGCGGTAATTTATACATTCAGATGAAAATGTTGCAATATTATCAAGTTTGAAACAACCCCATATACATGGTAGGTGATTTGATAGCCAGTGAAAATACAAGAGTATTAAAGCAGCAATCTGTGTATATGTTCGTTTAACCAATGACAAGTAAAAATCGTGTGCTAGTCCAACCAATGCTGTATATTCACCTTGACTGCTGCCTGGTATAGGAGCATTGCCTGCTGTTGTGGTATTCTATAGCTACAGGAAACCTGTTTGCATGATCTCTGGGTACGGAACTATCACTATCATCTCCTTCATCTTCCTGGAGACATGACATCTGATTGGGCAATGAGTGAGGGATGCAAGTGCCAGCGGCAGCACCAGCACCAGCACCAGCACCAGCGGTGTGGAATGTGATGCTCTTTAAATTAACAAGGGCGACATTGCATGCTTCACAGCTTATATCATGTTTAATTTTTTAAACCAATACATAGTACTGTAAATTCCTGCTGAAAGGAAAGTAAGCAAATAGAACTTGCAATTATAGAACAGAAAAATATTGACAGATCACACTAGGCATACTGGATGGTAAAGTTGGCCCTTGACATGCTGCATATGCAGGCCCGTGATGCTGTTTACGACAATATAATAGCATCCCCTTACAGCCTCATATGACTAATTGACACTGACAGTTACTGCACCGACAGTGTCTGCCTCAACTGTACCATTGGTGCCGGCCAGAAGACGAGCTATAATTATACCATGCACTATATGTACATGTACATGTATATGTATATAATAATATTATCCTACGAGTCTTGCTTGAGTGTGAGTCAGCAACCGTCAGCCTTTCACTCATGCCAATATATATTCCAGGAAGAAAGGAAAAGTACAGAGTATCTATGCAGTATGCTGGTGACCACGGTGAAATAATTTCTCACTGAATCCAGCGTGAGACTTAGGGGGCGATAGCATGGGCCTCAGGCTATTAGTATGAATACATAGCCTACTTCAGTCAAACAGTCACTTGTAATGATCACTAAACAAGATACACGAGTCTAAAGACTAACCTGATTGGGCGGGAGTTGTGCTGTCCTATCGTGATGTGATGACATTGGTGTCATTGGAAGGCTATCTTTCACTTCCTGTCTGTGTACTGCTGAATTGTTAAGTGCGGTACAATATGGTGACTGCTGGCTGGGAACCGTATTGTAGACGTAATATGATTGGTGGTGTACTTGTGGAGTGGTAATATCATCTCTTGCAGGAATCTTATTTGAAACCGGTTCTACTAAATAATCTAATTTGTAAGATTTTGTCAATGCTCGACGACCTTCATTTTCTTTTTCTCCAAAACTCCCTACCGCATTTCCTGAACCAGTTTGTGGAGTAGAGTGATCAGCCATTATGGAAAGCGTCGACAAAAAGGACAAGCGCTAAACGTGTACATGTAGTAGCGTGTAGTAACAATACTGCATATTGTCACTATTCAACCTTATTGATCTCTATATATACATACAATTGCTAGATTGCACCACCATGATATAAGAAGTCATGTTTCTGCATGTGCCTGAACTTGTTAGCAAAATCCCAAATTCCAATGAGCAATACTGCTGATACTGCGCTGTAGTTATGCTAGCTACAATGTACATGTATGTGCAAGTTGTTAGCCTCAAAAGAATGTCTTCACTAAACTGCCAATACATTGTGTAACAAACCTATTAATTTATATTGCATGCATGTCAGTGCATTCCCTAGCAAAGTCATTTAATATGATCAATTAAATGTAAAATAATTGTTATACAGTTGGACATTTATTACTGGACAAACTGACCATTTTCAAGCAGCAATAGTGTATGCAGCTAATCTGTAGATAGCAACCAGTGACACCATAGCAATGATATTAAGCTAACAAAACCAAAACGTAGAAATATAAAAAATAACGAGTCTTTTTTAAATAAAATCATGAGAACTTCATAGATGGCATAGGTGTTAGAATTGGTGCTAACAAAATAACAATGAGCATACACATTGCAAATTAATGATGATGCTACACTAGATGGGATTTTGTATAGACTAACAATTTATAATAATAGCATGAGGATGCAGTAAAACTGTAGCATAGAAACATGCAGTAGGCCTAAATTAGAATAGTTGTATGCAGTATTCTGATGGATACACTGCACCATTATAAACCACATAATATATTTATATAGATATAAAGTAATCAATAAAGCTACTAGTAGGTTAATCATAAATAGATATTTAGTTCAGCAAAAACTGATTAAAATAGGATAGAAAGGTTTTGTGTCCAGCACCGTGCAAATATAATTGTAGTTAACTAAACGCATTACTGGTAATGCAAAGGCCACACAAAGTTAGTCTAGACACAGAATGAAGATATCAAATGCAGTCTGTACGACGAAATGGCCGATATTTGGTTATGTAAATAACGCTAATGTATCGTAAAATGTAAACATGATTTCGTAAAATGTAGGTATATGTTTTGGTATAAAAAATAGAACAATACTAACATGTAATAATTATAATTGCAAGTACATGTAGGCCTATGATAAAATAGTTGGAACAATATAATATATAATGACTAAGTCTTAGCGTGCTATATGTATTATAATACTATACACTCTACCAGGGTCAATTTGTAAATTTGTAACTTTGCTCGTAGAATTGGGTCATTTGTTGACAACATAAACCCTTGAAACAGTAACAGGGAAGCTTTAGGTTGGTTTGTAACATTTACAGAGTCTTATGAGGACTCTGGCTCCAGTTTTAAAATCATCATAAGCTTTCCATTTACATTTCTGACTGTAGTGTATCTCGTATCCATCACAGTCATTAGTACGTCCTTGTACGAGGGCTCCGTCCATCTGTGTATATTGTCCGCACCGGCATATCCTAAAATGAAAATTAAAACAAGTGGTATATTTCACCATCCTATGTTGATGCAAAAACATAATTATTATTACATCAATACGAAAAGAAAATAGAGAATCAACTCTTCGAGAGCAGCGGCGATCAATCTACCCCTTTGCTAATCAGGGATAAATACTTGGAGTAAACATAGATACAACATTTGTAGGTTATTCAGAGATTTTAGTTTCTTTTAGGTTAGATTTTAGAGATTTGTAGGTTATTCAGGTGATTTTAGTATTACATAAGACTATAAATAATATGTCAACAGTTATCATTATTTGAACAGGACAGTTTAGCTACGCAAATATATTCTTTAGTATCACAAATACGTTCTTTAGTATCGCAAATACATTCTTTAGTATGACAGTGGGAATTAGAGTAAAATGAGGGTAGGAGTATGTAGTAGGCCTATCTACAATACTATACATATATCTTAGTCATTCACTGATAAACAGTCACTTTTCTTTGTTGCATAGCAAACAGGAAATGATGTACTTAACGAATTTTAACCAATGAAAGCAAGCGCAGTGAGGTAGCACTTTTGGGTGTGTTTTTATTACTATTGTTCAACAGATGATGCCCCACCCACTTTAAATTAAAACAATGATGTCATATAGCCGACTCCTCCAAAAATTTCTGTAAAATACCAATTTTCAAGAAGAATGCCTTCATATGATGACATCATAGTTATCTAACTCGATCATGATGAGGTTGGTTGAGACTGAATGAAGTGTTCTGAGAATCGTATCAATTATGTCACAATAATTGAGAGTTTTAGCCAATTAGCATGAAAAGTTCACTTTTAGATGGTGTAATTTTTAGCATGTGTTCTATGTTTTTTGTAAAGGCATAATAGCCTATGAGAAGGCTGAGTTCATACAATGCAGTGTTGAGAAATGATATCAATTTCATTATATATATTATGCAAGTGCAGTAATGTTACAAATAATATTACGTTTTTTTCTATTGACAAACACATTGGATGTTGTTGACAAAAATCATGGTAGAGTCTAGACTTGAAGCAATGATAATATACACCAGTGTATATTATCATTGCTTGAAGTCTGTCAACTCATCATTGTTTGTTTTGATTAAATCAGAGAATTATCAATATTCTATATCCAATATATACTTCCTGTCTATGTGTGTGTATAGCATACATGTAATGAGGGTGTGTACTTGTACAGAGTGGTACAGGGCAGGGTTGCGCTGCCTAGCACAGCACCTGATTCATATAATAAGCTGACTAGCGCCTATACACACATACACACATACACATATACATGTAATTTGCATTTCATAAAGGCTTTCTATTACTTCTATATGCAAAGAATGACTAAAACTCTCTAATTAGTAATTATGCTGACAGTGAGTATTATATTAGTAATTCGGCCATTGTTTATCTGTCGATGACATCATTTCAAGTGTGAATAAGAGGACACACCAATCTCGTATGTAACATGCTGAGGCTGTAGTTTTAAGTAAATGTTGCAAAGTCATCTGTATTATCAATAGATGAGAAGGAAAGGGAAGTTGGCTTCTAATCAAGGAAATTCCTTAAAATCTCAGAATTACACATACACTACAATTATCAATACATCACTAGTTTATAAAGTAGCATGAAAGTTGTTCGCAGAGTTTATGTAACTTATCCAATCTCCTACACAGAGGGTGGAGAGTAAATCAGGAATTCAAAACTCACCACCAGCAAATGGTTTGTATCTACTGCCAGTGATTTGTTTACTTACCTAACAAGGTCTTTCTGGTAGTACTTGACGTGGTGGGTTTGGTTCCTAGTCTGGGCCGTCAGAGGATCGTAGACTGAGTTCTTCATCTGTTTAACCTTCAAACCCGACCTGTTCAACAGAACTCGCACTATATAGTACATGTATACTGTTTTACTATTGGCGCATTGCCATCAAATAGTAGAGCTGGTTCAGTCTCATACGTGTAATTAAGTTTGAATTTTATCTCAAAATATTTTGTCACGAATTTGAGAGTTGTGCCAAATAACACATTACTGGCTTCTTTGGAATTATCTTTCCAATGTTTATCAATGTTGCCCAATGGCAGTTACAGTGCGTATTGCACAAGTTATTTGAACTTTACATATCTAGAGTGAAATTATTAGTAAACAGTTCACAGGGGCTATACCCAACTGATATAGCCAGTAGCTGACATATAGCATGACCCTAGTACTATCAACAAGTCACAGTTTCAAAACTTGGTTACAAAACGTTGTGCTTGCAAATAACATAACTAATATGGATTAGCCCATACACTATAACCAAATAATTAAGTCATCTGTGTGAAATCTAAAATTTCTTCATCAGATCGCCTTTTCTCTTTGTCCCATAATGATGTAACATTAAAACCATCGACTAATTTATAATACCATTTACTATCATTTCAATCTCATTCAGAGAATTAAACAAAATTCAAACTGTTAAGTGAATTAACCAATTAACCAACCTGGTCGCCTGACGACGATACATGCAGTTCTTGTTGCCATGGTACTCTATTTCGACAGGAAACTTGTTTGGGTGTGTTTGCGAAGCATCTTCATCGCTGTCACTATCTTCATAGTCTGCATCTACAGTTTTACTGGTATCAGTATTAGACCATACGCTGCTAGTAGAAACTATTGGAGTAGCTATTGTAGAAGCGAACATCTGATTGGTCAGATCATCAATTGTTGACGTGGACGGTATCTACAACAGCATAAATATTCTAAAATTAAATTTGGAAAATGCTAATACATACTACAATTGTATTAGAGCAAGGTAAAATATGATTAGAACTGGCACATCATCTATATCTGCTAACTACATGTAGTTGTGAACTACCACAACCACTAACCAGTGGACCTGGTGTAACCAGATGAATTTTAGCCATACAAGCCATCCATAGCCTCTTCACCAACATAGCCTACTCACTAAATCTTGGCTTGACATGCTCTATAAAAGTATGCGAGCACGAGTACATGTAGGCCTATGTTTCTTTCTCGGATTAATACTAAATTTTTAAAATTCTCTGACAAAAAACATAAAAACCTGTTTGAAGTTTATATACATTGTAGCTACTTACAACGCTTTCAGTCCCGGGATTGTCTAATCGTTCAAGGGGAGAGAATCCTGGAGGCGGGGCCATCACTGGTGCTTCATATCCGATAGCTGAATGAGGCAACAAGGGTCCTTCATACCCGTTAGCGGTCGGTGAGACAGGAGGTCTAATGTAGCGGACACTAGACTCCGCACTAGCTGTGGAGCTACCTGATTGGTTGGTCTGTGTGTAAACCGGTCGGTTGAATACTTGGAATCCGGAAGGTTGATATTGTGACGGAGACTCAAACTGCAAGGAGGCTTGTCGTCCGTACGTATTCGAGAATCGTTGTGGCTGTGACGTGTAATTGGTATTGTGAAAAAAACCTTGAAGACGAGGTCGCTGATTCCTATTGTATATCGTAGCTCCGGGACTTGCATTGTGATAACTGTGCTGTCTTTGAACATTAGCCGCTTGGTGGTAATTCGGTTGTCTTGGTATCAAGCCAATTGGTGAAACTGAGTCTAAAATGTTGGAACTATGTTGTCTGTGCATCAGATCTTGTCTATCTTGCGAGTCAGAGCTGGTGCAATTCGGTGAGGTCTCGTAGTTTGACTTAGTTATAGCGCGACCAAGTAGATTAGTAGTAGCGTTTGTATTACTACTACTAGTAGGAGTATCAGCTTTAGAATCAGTATCTTTCACTTCAGCTTCAACCTGCATGTTCATGTTCTTCATTGATGCTGTTTCAGAGTCGTAACTTTTTATGTCAGTCATAGCATAAACAATGCATCTGTGTACACGCGATGTTCCCCTTACAAGTTGCTAATAGCAAATGGTGTTATTTCATGCCATGCTTCTTGTTTATCACGCCAGCAATCATCACCACGTGGGATAAGTGATTCATAATAATATTGGAAAACCCATCTCCAGACCTGCCAATCACAATCTCTATTCAATAAAATTAATGAGCCATTGCCAAAATGCTACTATAATGCCAGCAAAAGAGTAAAGAACAGAGAAATAAGGCAGACTTGACAGGTATGTTTAATTCAATACTAGTATTATAGTGAACAGATTTGTTCTGGAACCCATTATATATTACATGTACATGTAATGTATAATGCAACCAAGGTCTAGTCGACTACTATATAATAATAGCCTGGTATCATATTATACACATTAGATTATACTATTGTGCATTGTATTTAGCAGTAGTGGCATCAATCAGCAATCTTTTGGTAACTTGGCAGGTATGACAGAGTCCAGCGTTACATAGGTCAATGGCAATAGATCTATTTTGACCTTGGTACAGCAATATTTTTATGATAGTATGTCTCTATGAACTACACTATATATTTTTAGGCTGTAAATATATATGTACATCAGCATCTACATCTACATGTATGCAGGGATAGCCATCGAATACTTTCTTTGTATATGTAAGAAAACATATATTATGATCCTGGATTGCATAAGTTGATTGTGAAATTATTTGATATTATTCTTCCCTTATGCATTTACAGCCAGGAAATAATAAAATTTCCCCTTCGTAGTCTGTAAGGAAATGAGGTAGATTTGAGGGAAATTAATTCACTCCACTTCAACCTTTCTCAAGCTATTTCCTGTATTTGGAAACAAATAGTTTTTGCCTTGTCTGAAATTACACAAGGCAATAGAATGAAAATAATGTCCTTTAAATGTATATTGAATCATTCAAATTGGCATTTTTTTATGTTTTGAAATACACAAATATAGCAATTCATCATTATCACACTTGCTTTCGATGAAGTTTACTTGCCTGTCTGAATTTTCAATTCCTGTTCTCCCTGACTTTCAACTGTTTGTTCCGATCACTCTTAGTCTCAGCAGTCATGTACGACATCATCTCTCATGTGTGCTCCACCATCTAGCCATCGGGGCTCATCATCTCTCATGTGTGGTCCACCATCTAGCCATCGGGGCTCACCATCTCTCATGTGTGGTCCACCATCTGGCCATTGGAGCTCATCATCTCTCATGTGTGCTCCACCATCTAGCCATCGGGGCTCACCATCTCTCATGTGTGGTCCACCATCTAGCCATCGGGGCTCACCATCTCTCATGTGTGGTCCACCATCTAGCCATCGGGGCTCACCATCTCTCATGTGTGCTCCACCATCTAGCCATCGGGGCTCATCATCTCTCATGTGTGGTCCACCATCTAGCCATCGGGGCTCACCATCTCTCATGTGTGCTCCACCATCTGGCCATCGAGGCTCACCATTTCTCATCTCACATCCAAACTCTCTAAATATATTGGTTGAACGTCCCGTATCCAGCAACAAGCCACTAAAAATATTTTGTTAACAGGTTCATGTATCAATTTCGGTAAATGGACATTTCGAAAAAGACAGTTCGAAACAGGACGTTTCACAACAGGACAGTTCTAAGCCGGAAAGTTCGGAACTGTGTAGATTGCATTATTTAGAAGAACAAAACTCACAGACAATTAATTTTAGTTAATTAATTCAATTAATTAAATAAAAAACATATTAAAAATAAAAATGAGTTAAAATCTGGTAGTTGGGGTTTGGGGTTAGGCACCTCGAACTGTCCGGTGTTGAACTGTCCACTTTCGAAACGTCCTTTTTCGAACTGTCTTTTCCAAACAGTTGCACATTCATCAATTTCGGAGCTACTAGGTTTTGATTCATCATAAGGACTACAAGCTACACATGGACAGTTTACCTATTATTCACTTGTTTTTGCAGAGGTCTTTGAAAGAGTAAATCAACAATGAGGGGGCCTTAGGCTATTATTCTATTGATACTATGAATCAGTTGCTACTTGTGTACACAGAGACTGCAGTAAACAATCAAGTACATGTGTACTGAGAAAGTACAATGAAGTACATTTATAATAAAAAGTTGTTGTAACCAAAGTATAATACAGTAAAATGTTTAATACTTATAATGTATAACATTATGAGTTGTACATTGTACATTGTAGGCGTAGTCGTTTAAAAAGTTTTAAAATAATAGTGATGTGTAGGGGTGTAAAAAATTTCCACTTCCTACAATTAATTGATTATTTATCAATGTTTATTTGCCTTACGCCTGTTATAGTGACCAGTATAAATAGTGACCAGTACAACAGAATATTTCCACTGGTGCATGGCCTAGATATGATTAGCAGAATGATTGTCTAAAAATTTTCCAAACTATGAATAGAGGACCAAGGTTTAATGGAAATTTTTGATTCTGAAAAATGTTTTCACCTAATGGTTTGGTACAGTCATGAGGGTTTATGTAAAGTAAAATATAATATGAAAATGTAGCCCTTGGGAGTCATCAGAACATTAAAAATAATGAGATTATATCGCTGTGATAGATCGTGTCCTACTTCACTGATTTGGAATTTGTTACTATAGGCTACGCTTTTAATGAGATTAATTGTCAAAAACAGGGGAAGAAAATGAACAAAGTACAAATTCTGATGTTACTTTTATAAAGAAAAAAATTTTGTATAAACTAGATTATTCTAATAAACATGTGGGTGTTGGAGGGGGGGGGGGGGGGTGGGTGGGGGTGGGGCAGCGAAGTAAGGAGGTAAACTAGAAACAAGTCCTTTTGCACAAGCAACTAGTCAACTCAGCCTAGTAGAGGTATTTACTACTAGGCTACTAGCTAGATGCCAGCAACAACTGGTCAAGTATTGTACAACCAAATCTTGTGGTAGTTACTAGTTAGTTACTAGTTAGTGCCAACTATTAGTTCTTACTAGTTTCTGACTAGCCCTGACTAGTCAGAACAAGTCAGAACCAGTCAATAACCAGTCAGAACCAGGCAATAACCAGTTAGAACTAGTCAATAACCAGTCAGAAACTAATCAGAACTAATAATTGGCACTTGTTCTGACTAGTCAGAACTACTCACAGTTCATTACTAATAAAAGTGAGATAACTAACATAATGAACCAGCAGAATTGAACAGTGAGCAACACCTAGCCAACATATTGGGGACTTACCGCAATACCATAAATACCAAACATAGCAACATTGTGTTTGCTATGCATGAGGAGTATAGTTATGTACATTCACTATATTATTAGTATGCAATTTAGTCTCCCAGTGTACATGATGAATATAAATACACTACATGTAGCCAACGCTACATGATTGTATGAAATATTACATAACAATTTACATATTATATATAATGTACAATGTAGCCTGCATGCAGATATAAAAGTGATCATTATAATAATATTTTCGTACCAACAGCTGTTGTAATATCTTAGGCCTAATTGCAGTATGATACAGCACCTTTCTGCTGGGCTATCTTGTGGGCCTCCATGTATTACTAGTATAGGGCTATAATGGTCATAATGTGGTTTCTAGACTGTTCTACTGGAGTTAGGTGCAGAAGTGGAGAAATTTGAGATAGCCTTTGTTCTTCGCCAAAAATGAAGCAGGAGAAGTTGTCTTCTCTATATTTTGCTGGTTGACCGCCCTTACCCCAAACCCCAACCACAAACAAGGAACTAAGGCTATCTCAAATTTCTCCACTACTGCACCTAACAGTTCTACTGGTATTGGAATGTTGGAAATCCCCCAGTACATTCACCTACATCCTGTTTGTTTTGGTGAATGTAGATGTCCCATTCATTGACCCATATCACATTGTGTTGTTATAGGCTTGCATAAGCATGGTGAAGTATGGTTGGTCACATGATTGATGATGAATCACCAATAATAGCTTAAGCCTCTTAGTACAATCACCCTTCCCTATTATAATCTATTGTATATTGAGCTATTGATTGGTAGCAAGGCTATATTGACATTGAAAGTAAATAGGTTAGCATTCTTAGTTGCTTCACAATGCTTACTAAGCGGCATTGTTGACAGTAATGGGTTGGATGGGACCATACATGTAATGCCATTCAAACTCTACTGTGCCAATGGAAATTTTTTTAGCCAAACAATATAATTTGTATTATTGTCATTATTATGTAATATACATGTATTACCTTGTATGATAATACATGTAGACTACATGGTTGTATTCATCTTATTCCACTCCACTACACTATGTGTATATATATGATAATGATATACTTTTCACCACCATCATTGTTTTCCAAATGATGATTATTTAAAGCTTTTTACGTTTACTTACCACAACAAAGCCACCGCATCTTTGTTTTGACCCCATTGACTTGTAAATAGATAGCAAACAGGTCCTTCTTGGTCAAAGACTTACTAGCAAATGAGTTCTCAATGAGGAACTTAATATAAACCTTGTGACAGATGGGTGGATAATATGTGCCTCTAACTGTTTCTCGTGTTAGAAACTAAGGCTAATATCAGTTTCATTTCTTATTGTTTAGTTTAGTTCCTCATTAGGGAAAACAAGTTTTCCTCAAGGCTTGAATAGCATCCATGTAAGTGTTGGACTTTAGGAGTTGTGCCATCTAGATTTGGACAAACCTTTTAGTCACTGAACTACTACATGGGTTCAAAACTGTTATATGGAGTTGTGCACTCATATGCTAGTCTCTAGGGTTTCCTACATCCAGGGCAGTAGAGGATGATGATAAAATAATAATTATATCACTTTGTAGTACGCTCTAAATTTATCGGCAAGAACACATTCAGCTTAGAACTTTTTGTCCTCGTGAATTATGTATTGGTTTATGTTGCATGTGTGTCATGTAGTAGCATAAATGGTGACTAGTAAATTGTGGAACTTGTGCCCAAATACACTGAATGTCCTATTACAAAATATATTGTTTGATTATCAGTGTTTTGACCTTTGCTTGAACATGTATTTGTATATGCGTAATATACACAGGTTAGTATTCTAGCAACAAGAGACTGGTAATAGGAATTACTAATTGGAGAAATATTTTTTACAAGTCAAGTTACTACTAGATGTCATTAATATTTTATTCAGTCAGGAAGTTGGAAGATGTTTTGGTGTCAAAATTTAATAACAAACAAAATAGAAGAATAACTGGACATGTAAAAAATCTCAGCAGCACATTGGCAAACTTATTAACAGTAAATGAACATTTTTATAACATTTATAATTAAAACTATAATAAAAAATATTTTCAACAGATTAGACTCGTAAATAATGTAGTAATATTATACTGGATAATGCGGATTTAATCACTAGCGATAAATCACACATTTAAGTGAATATCATGTTAGATTTTTACTTGCTTAGTAAAGTCTCAAGTTGTTTTTGATTGCTCCATTTTTGTGGTATAAAATATTAGTTATCTTGCATACACATAATTAACAAAAGTATATCCAAAATAAAAGTAGCCAAATTGATTACAACAACAAAGCATCAAAAACTGCATAACTACATAAATATTGCTGTAAAAGGTACATAGTTATAAATAGAGGCTGGGTAACTAGATGTAATGTCCAGTGTAATGTCCAGTGTAATGCCCAGTGTAATGTCCAGTGTAATGTCCAGTGTAATGTCCAGTGTAATGTCCAGTGTACTGTCCAGTTTTGCTAATGTACAGGTCAACCATACATCATAACCCAAGGAATTATGTCGAGTCCACTTTTTCTGCCATTTTCAATGCATTCAGAAATATAGTCATTTTAAAATGGCTTATAGCACTTGCAAAGTCTAATTAACACTCGTTTCCCTGTTTTGAAATCGTCGAAGGCTTTCCATTTACATTTCTGACTGTAGTGTATCTCGTAGCCATCACAGTCGTTGTTCCTCCCGTGGGTGAGGGCACCATCCATCTGAGTGTATCTACCACATCTACAGATTCTAAAATAATTATATAAAATAAACATATAAAATACATCATACAATATACAAAATTACTATATTTCATGTTTAACAGCGTATGATGCACAATTAACAGCGTACGATGCACAATATTATATAATGTTAATTTGTCCAACAGGTAATGGTTTCATGAATTTTTGCAATCAGCTGGTGGATATGATATTAAAAATAGTTGCGCTCACATAAGTGGGTTTTCCCAAATAGCATACCTACATTATGTAATATAAGAGACTACATGTTTAGACAAGCTTGATTATTGTAGCACTATGTTACACCATGATGGGTATTTGCATCAATCAACAAAAATTTGATTCAATTGTTGCATTAAAATTCATTATGCTGAGAAAGTTTTTTGGTCTCTTTGTGAAATTTGAACAATCGTTGTGCAAGCAAATCATCATCATAAAGTGGTGATTATAATAATTATGGTGCTTTATTACCAAATGTTTGATTAAAATAATTTTGTTGCATCGCCATTTCTAATTTTTAGCCACCTGGTTGAGTGTTTCACTGATATAGAGGCTTATAATAGTAATATGTGACATAGCGACGTAATGGTAGTGAGGAAGATGTGTTTTATTACCAAATGAGCAACTACTTCCTACATATTCACTGATAAATACAAATCACAATTATTATCAGTAGACTGATAGAATTATCATGCAGTCCATCGCATACTAATAAATACTACTAAAACTTATATTATACACAGAACTATTTATGCAGGTCAACCCCTATATATAGCCTACATCATTTCCTGTTTATTAATTAGGAGCTACATTGTATATACCTGTATGTAAATGGTGTACATGTCTCACTGCATACATGACATGACCAGTGCTTATCATAGGCCATGACTTGGTGCATTACTACTAACGGTGAATGCCTACATGACTTAATCATGTAGACTAGGCGTATCAATCACTCAAGAACAAAGGGCGTGCTAGCTACTCATGTTTACATTATAGTACAATACACTTGCCTACATGCTTAGGAGCATGTACTGTAAAATATTATGTTATCCATTTAGGACTTGTATACAGTTTCCAAGATTCTATATTATTGCTATGCAAATTAAATTTTACAATAATATAGTAGTCTTACCTAACAAGGTCTTTCTTGTAATATTTTATCTGTTCTGTATGCAGTCTATTCTGTAAGGTCAGGGGGTCATACGTAGAAACAGTCTGCTGTTTCATCTTGGGCCCAGATCTAAAATATTAACAAACCATAGTTATAAAAGTTAAAGCGATAGTCCAGTAGGATACTCATTACTAGGTCATCGTTGGCATAGAGACAATTTTTATCTGTAGCAGACAATGAAGGCATTCGAAACCAGTAAACCAATTTTTCTTTAATTTTAACCGATACAAATATTACAAAATCAGAATAAAATACAACATGTAGCCTACGTAGCAGATATTGACAGGACTTACAAGTTTATAATAAATGGGCCAATTGCATGATTTAAAGCTGATAAGTTTTACCTTTTGAGCTGCCTTCGATAAGAACAGTGTTGGTTATCGTGGTACTCTATTTCAACAGGGAATTTATTTGGATGGGATAGTGACGCGCCCCCTCCTTCTTCATCTTCTTCGCTATCTTCTGAGGCTAGTTCTGGGTCTGACCATATACTAGCTGGTGATGTACATGTTGGGGAGAGTTCTAAATTGGTAAATGCTGTCGATATATTCTCTATGTTGTCCATTCCATGCTGCCAAAAGCGAAATGAATATATCATAGTAATGTAACAAGTAGGGTAGGCTTACCAAAAGCAGCAGCTAGCTGTCGGTATAATATAGATAAGTCACAGTGCAGCACCGTGTTTCTTGTATCAAATTTAAAATTAAATATTGCAAAGTTATAATTTTCCAAGCATATTGCTGTGTTACAACAATTTATAAAGGAAAAAATTTAAAATAAACAACAAATATGCTATGCGTAAAGCAATATAATATTGCAAACAAGAGCTGAGAGAGTTCAGTGTAAATAAACAATAATATGTGTAAGGGTATACTTACAGTGGGTGACATATCGGAGGGCTGATTCTGTTGACTCAATGGAAGCATGGAGAAACCAAGTGGAGATCTGACAAGTGGAGGAGATCGTAGTGATTGTCTATTATTTGGTGAACCCAAATGAACTCCGTGCATGTTTAGGGGCACCTGCTGACACTGTGGTGTTGCTGGAGTAGATGGTAGAGGTTTCTGGTGACCCTGTGTGGTAGGTGCTGTGACTGCCCAGTTTGGATATTGCCATTGCTGATACTGTTGGAAAGGTACCCTACTTTGTTGAGTGGTTCCCCCAAACAGAGTGTAGTCCTGTGTCGGTAGCATCTGAAGAGGTTGATGGTAGCTACTGTTTCCGTTTATATCCGTAGAACTGTGAGATGGCGTTTTAGTAATTGCTCTTTTGTGTCCAATAGGTCCATAGTAGCTGGGGCTTGACTCCGCTACGTTAGAGTTATAATAGCTACATGTAGGTGGAGGCAACTGAAATCTTGTCATTATTGATTTGTACTGTAGAGTAGAGAGATGCTCCTTGCTTGAATAGGTTTCTGATACTGAATGATTGGCCTATTTTAGTCACACTTATATACACTGTAGGGGCACAAGAGCCTCATGCATGACTCATCAAAATTTGCCAACCTGTGATTGTGCAATAACAGTAGCCGAAATAGTATCATACTGACTCTACTGTTAGCAGTTGTTGACAATTATGTGCAATGTAATTATGTAATGTAAACAATAACATAATATTATCTTGATGTGTGATCATCAACATTTTGGGTTTTCTACCCAAATTTCAGTGGCATGTGCAATACTATTAGCTGCTGTAATAAAATAATTAATAATATTGATACATTCATTCGCGTTCAAACTTAAGAAAGTGACAGCTAGCTAGATCTCAATGTGTTGCTTTCTCAACACACACCATACACGCTAAGTTTTCCTTATTTTTAGAAGAATCCGTGATTTTAAACCAATTAATTTTGACACCCACCTTACCTAAACTAACACATCTCTACTGAAATGCTGGATCTCTCTGATTTGTATTAGAAGAACTCGACATTCATAACCCAATAGATTGCTAGCATGCTAGAGATCTTGCCCACTTTTTTGTTATGTATCACCTAAAAATCTGTGTTATGGGACACACCGTGTAAGCATAGTACTTTGATCCTATTGGTCAGTAAAAATAAATTGTTTTGAGCTAAAAATACAAACGTTGGTCAGTGGATGGGAGTCACACAGTTCCAGTTATACATACAACATATGTGAATCATAGAAATAAAGGTGGCCTCTGTCCTCATATCCATCAGACCATCAGGTGAAGCTGCACAGCCAGTAAAAATACCATGTTTAAAAAATGAATAGAATGTAGTCAGCAATTGAAAACTTTGTAGCTATATGTATATCAATTATTTCAATATTGTTATTATAGACCTAATAATCCGGAGCCTTATTCTCTATGTTACTGTTGGATCAATTCACAGATTTTCTGCTCTTACTGAAGGGAAGTCAGCTGTCTCTACCACTTTAAATAATGATCATTTTGACGAGGCCAGTTTATTGTTGTCAACAATATTAATGAATTATTACTAAACCTATACAATGTACTAGAAAGGCACTGTGAATGGTAATATGCAATATGTACATGTACATGTAGTATCAGATTGTCATACCTACTTGGCCTTCTTTTAAATAAAGTGGGCTAGCTTAGCACTTACATGTATGATCTCAAATGAGCTGCATTTTAAATGGTATAGTGAACTGACGTAGTGATACAATGTAAGTTGCAGTTTGATGACTTTGGTACATTTTTGGGGGTGAGCAGGATAGAGTAGAGTGTTAACAAACCAGGATCCAGTGAGAATCATTATTAGGGTTCCCTAATAATGATTCTCACTGGATCCTGGTTCGTTACCATAGCTATAACTATGTTCAGGTCAAATAATGCTATCCCAGGCAATATTTGCAATTATGGCATGCCATTGGTTATATCTCTCTGTTTTTTTGCATGATACGCTACTTACCAAAGTTTTCCTGCATGTGGGGGTAGAAAGTGAACTTACAGAGAAATAAAATATCAAGATCTGCGCTGTAGGAAGGAGTTATGAATCACAATACAGGATACAGACATCGGGAACACAAGAAAACACCAGCAGCTGTGAAATTGTTAAGTTTATTACTATTAGTATTTTTATATAACATAGCACCAGTAGCACTACATAGTCACAAATAAGTAGTCCCGTAATTCAAAAACTAGAACATGTAAAGCTCCGGTAGACACTCTCTATGAATCTCTAATTGACTGCAGCACATGGCTGCAAATTCTTTTTGTTCTGGAAAATTTGAAAGGTCTGAAGTTGCCAATATACAGCTCTATGAAACATAGGAAGTACATGTACATGATTGTGATTGTGCTTATTAATATTAGTGGGTGTGTCAAAATAGTTCTTTGTTTTTATCAGATGACCTTGAGATAACCTGGGTGTGCATAAGTCAGTCTGTGTCATAAAAAGAATAGAGTGTTCCAGATCAATCAGCGACTTTGTGAGGGTGTGCGTGGGCGATATAAGCCATAGTAAAGTTATTACATGTACATTGTATATGATTATCAATTTGTTGAGTCACTACAAAAAACCCAACAAGGGTATTGTACTACATGTGTATCATGTAACAGTAGCTATTATATAATAGTATGCAATGTATGCCTATACCTACATCGGCATTTACTGTATTATGTAATGCTATTCATATTGGGAATTCCAATTACACGTATTTACGTTCATACAAGTCATGATTTGCCCAGTAGTGGGTGGACTACATAGATTAGATATGGTATAGCTGTGTCAGCTATCTAGTAGGAACTGAATCAACATGAGAGGGGAAGGCATGCACATGTAATTCTGGTTTATCTGTTAATTCTGAAAAATATGTAGGCTATAGTTATTACAAACTCTGTTACAATTTATATAAATAATTATGGGAAGTAGCGATAGGCCTCTCTGTTTTCATTCTTTTCATTATTTGGTGTTGTGCATAGAGGTATAGGTGCATAGGGGAGATAACTCTATGGTGTTGTGTACATTTATTAATAGCACACAAATAGTACAGGTTAAAAGGGTATCTTACAATGAAAATAAAATATACATCAAAATCAACATCAACCTGGTAAAATATGCAACAAGGAAACGCATAAATATGATTTTGTGATGTTCATTTTTCATGACATTTCTTCTACAGAATATTGTAATTATTATTAAATATAATGTATTATCATGTATATGATATTCTGGTGACTTTGTAGCTACCATAATGTGAACATTATACGGTACATGTACATTGTATTGTGTATAATACAAGCACATGACTGTATAGGAAGAATAGCTACAATATTATATTACATGTATTATTACTGTTACTATGATTGAGATTTCAACTGCAGCTAGGAGTTATCATTTCAATTTTACCTGAAAAGACAACTCCTAGAAAACAACATTACTTGTACGGTCCACAGGCTGCAGTATTGCGAAGGTCCTCGACAATTTTTTGCCTCAAGGTCACGACCATGGTTACCTCCTGCATGAGTAGTTTTGTTTCAATTAAAATTTTATATACATTTTAATTATTGTAATTAATAACACATTTTTCAGTTCTTACTTCATTTTGTATTTTATTTATTTATTACGTACTTTATATTAAAGTATTTACTCATTGGAATTATGAGTACTAGCCACGCAAAACAATTTTCATTAGATACTTAAGATAAAGATAGATAAGATTTAATCTTATTTTTTTTAATCTAAATCTTAATTATTTTAATTTTAATGAACCATCTGTCTTTTTTTAGTTTGATGCAGGCTGTATCTGCTAGCCACTAGTGAGACTAGCCTACTCAAAATAGGTGAAGAGACTATGGTTCTACCTCTATGAGAACACGGGCGCTTTTGCCACAGAGACACTCAGACAGACTTGCCAAGTTCAACTGATGAAAATCAGGGAAATTCAGTATTTGGGTGGGGGTGTCCATTTTGGGTAGGGTATCAAAATTCAAAGTTGGGTCCAAGTCGACTTGCAAGTCAACAAGTCAAGTCATTTCTAAAATTTTGGAGGTAGGCCTAAGTCAAGTCCAAGTCAAGTCAGTGCTGCCTCAAGTCAAGTCAAGTCAGCCATCATGCAAGTCACAAGTCAAGCCGAAGTCGACTTGCCTACTTACAAGTCAAAATGCAAGTCAAGTGGAAGACAACTTCAAAAATTTTGCAATTTCCAAAACATCACTATTTTCTTTTAGTAGACATTCCGATGCATGAAAAACCATACCAAGGTGTAGCTTGGCATGTATGTTGTTGTACAATTATGGCAACTAGCTTATATGTGTAGTAATATTGACACTACAGTTGAGACTGTACAAAATTTTTAGCCTCCATATTGACTTGGCAGAAACCAAGTCAAAGTCACAAGTCATTCATGTATCCAAGTCAAGTCACATTGATGTGCAAGTCAAAGTCAAGTCAAGTCAACATGTTGGCAAGTCCAAGTCAAGTCGACCTCTGACTTGACTTGACTTGGCAAGTCAAGTCAAATCTATGACTTGGACCCAGCTCTGCCAAAATTTGAGTTGAAAATCAGGGAATCTCCTGCGGAATCGGTGAGACTTGGTAAGCCTGCTCTCAGACAGAGGACAGAGGTTCAATAACACTTGGTTATACATGTATGTACTTTATTGTTGTATCCGGCTGGGTGGTTGAGACCCAGCCATGCAGCGTGCAGGCTAAAGTAGCCTACAGGGGAGTAAGTTCTAACCGGCTCACCAAGTAGAAGCTAGTGGGAAGCAGCAGGTTCAAATGACAGCGCAAACACATCGGAAGAATAGGTGACTGTACAGGTGTGTCGAGGTATGAGTCACTCAGGACTCGGTCATGGAGCAGAAGCGGTGCCTATGACTGTGAGCAGGGGTTGGACTGCTGAGTCCTGATACAAGTCATGAGACTGCACATGGGAAGATCCAAGACCAGGGAGAGTGTTTGATACCCTACCGTTAGCAGCAAGCTATAGGAGACTGTAGAAGTTTAGTTCAGTAAAATAGCTTTATTGAACAGCAGCCTACAGGAAACTGAGTAAATATGGAAAATTGTGCTTTTTATATTTGAAATCCAGTTCTGGACCGAGGTCAGAAGTGTACTGAGTTGGTCTCAGACCAAAAAGACACTATTACACATGAATCAAATAAGATCGTTCTCTAGGAATAAAACTAGCCTGAGACATGAATTTAATAGCCGAAGACATTAGTAAAAGTAGAGTAAAATCGTGCAATATTTACCAATGCCAATTTGACATACAAATGTATGTTAGTTTACACTTCAAAGCATTCAGGTTGTTACAAGACAATGCAATAATGAAATGTTAGTGTTTGTACAGTGTGTGTCAGTACAGGACACAACAATATGGCCAACAAGCTATTTAGGGTTGTACCAGAGCAAACAACTTCAAGGTTTGTTGTAGAAAGTATAATGTCTCATGATTGTGTGCCGATGCTAACAGATTCTCAACATTCCGGTGCCAGATGAGTGTAGTGGTTATATGGCAAAAGCTACACTGACTTGGATGCAGGATCCAACCCACCAGGCAACTAGCAGCTTCTAGGCGTTTGACTGCGGGGTGAGCACAGTTAAGGCATCCGAATTGCTATTTGAGGACAACCAGTGTAGGCTACTCAAAGTTACTGGTAGACTGACTAGGCAGTGTTAGCTTATAGCTTATTGGCTCTTAGGTAGCCAGCATATGTATTTGCAAGCTCCGGATGGCCAATACATAATGATTGTATCCACAGAATAATAATGTAATGGTACGCTCAGTCGTATCTTACATCTGACACTCATTCTTGTGTGCACATACTTGTATATATCTGCTTGTACTTTACTCCTATATTATTGTATATAGTTGCATGATTATTACTAAGTCTTTTAATGCCTTTTATACCCATGTACAGAGGCCCGACCTCTCAGAATCCATTGATATTCATTTTGTACATGAATTGGACCATTATAAGCAACTTTTGTAGAACCCGACCTATTTTGGGTCGGCCGTCGGGCTTCTGGCGGCCATCTTGTTGCGCAACTTCCGGACGACCTTACGTCGTCTTTTCCCGACACTACGTCGGGCGGAAGTCCTTATACTATATAAAGGGCATTGTTTCACTGTTCATTGTCTCAGTCTTCACTTGGCTTTCAACAAAGACACATCTATACTTGATACAGAGACTTTCACTTCCTTTCGTCAGGTCATTCGCTTAGCGAACCGCCTACTAGGTTGGATCACTCTCTTTCAACGTATAGTCTGAAGGTCAGACTTGGGACCAGATGGGTCGTCTCTGGTAGTTTTTGGGCTACTGAGACCGCTCGATCTTTCATGTAATGCGAAGTCCTATTACCACTCATAGGCACTTCATTTCTGGGTCGATAGTCGTCCAAGGACGACCGCACCAAATCACAGAAACCATTACAATAATATACCTGTCACTGTTTTATTCATACCATTTGTTATTATCAACTGCAGGGAAATAGGCGAATAGAATGGATCACAGTGTCAAAATGGAGTGTGGATTCTGTTTAAAGAAAGATGATTTAGTAGATCCAAGATGTCTGCCTTGTGCACATGTACACTGCCTGGGTTGTCTGGTAGATAACTTTAGTATAAATAGAGTCGTTAGATGTCCACTCTGTAGGTAGGCTAACTATTATATATTGTGTACATACATGGGCTTTGGTATTGCAGCATTACTTTGTAGTAATTACTAATTACACCTAAGCCAAACAGTTTCGAAGTATTTTTCTGCATTTACTTTCTGCAGCCTAAACTGATGATAATGAATATCCAATATTCTCAGATGTAGCGATACCATTTTTATGTTGATTTGAAATAATTTTCAGCTAAGAGCAGGGGGATTCATAATTTTTATCGGCTTGCAATAACAACATGATGCAATTTTTGAAGTGCCCAGATGTGTGAAGTTATAATAACATTACTGTGAACTTATTAGGAAGGTGTGTGACACATCAGTGGACAATCTCCCAGCTTTTGATGCAAGAGGAGACAAGTCTGGTTTCTGTGATACTTGCGCTAGAAATAATGTGAATAGTGAAGCTGTAGTCTACTGTACAACCTGTACATCTAAATACTGTGCTAAACATCAGCAGGTAAATATTTAGTTGTTTACTTCACCACTGATTGGATAAAATTTGTATTATACATTTATGATATCATATACAATATAACAAAATATTTGTGTATGTGTACATGTAGATGCATGTGGAACTCCATCAAGACCACCCGCTAATTGCTATGGATGAGTATAGGCCTCAGGCTACTCAGTTACAGCTAAGATACTGCAGTAAACATACAGAGGTGATTTATAGCATGGGATGTAGGAGTTGTCTTACTGTTGTTTGTGCTGAATGTTCAGCAGAAGAGAACAGTTGTACTGATGGTAAGTTAGGAAACCAAACTTAAAGTTCAAACTTGGTGGAGCCACATCCATGATTTTATATAAGTTGAGATGGGAGCAAACTGCCATGCCGTGCTTTACTCCCTATTTACAAAACAACTAAATGTCTCAGAGCGTATTGAAAGCTACCAAGGGGAGGATAATGTAGTATGTGGCTTTTCTGACAAATGTTTTTGCATTAAACATACAAGGTCTAGAATTAGATATAACTGAAAATCAAAATCATGTACAACATATTAATAATGATTAGCCTTGGTTTCAACAATATGACATTCTGGGCAGAATGATGAACATTGGGGCTTGGGCTTAATTATTACAAGGTTGAACATTGCTACCATGATACACTGGTACCATGGTACACTGGTACCATGATACACTGGTACCATGATACACTGTTACCTTGGTTTTGTATAGATTAATGTATGCCCATGTCTTGTCTAATGGGTCTCTGTGACTATACTGAACCACATTGTCTTTGTACATAGAAAAAATTCATAAAGTTGGCTGCGCTTTCTTTTGAGGTACTCTAATGTTTACAGCCCAGACTATCGTTTGTAATACCTAGGTCCTTAAGCTATTATACAATATTTCTCAGGTTATGCATTATATCTCTCAAATAACTAAGCAGCTAGCTGCTACTAACTGCTGTAATATGGGGCATTTAAACTACATGTAGGTGTATGTCCTGTCTCGATCTGATTGAGACAAAATGGAAACTATGTTTACATTTTATGTACGTTTTGTTGCTACGTCTGATAAGTGTCTGCCAGACCTATTATGTGGTTAGAGTATATTTCTCCCATAGGTAAAATTATTGCTAACCGAATTTTATTAAAGAAACTGGATATGTAGCTGTTTATGATTTGTATCATTATAACTAATATTAAAGAGAACTTGTGGTGTAGTGATGTGGCAAGCCATAACACCAAAGACAGATCCCTATAAACACCTTTTAGATCTAGTAAATGTTTCAACAATGCAAGTCATCAGATCCCTATAAAGGTACTCTTTTAGGTCAAGCGCATATGCTATCATCATCTATAATTTAGGTTCTGCACATAGACTTATGGCTCTAGACCAGTTAGCTGTGAAACTAAGGAAAGAGATAGAAGAGTTAAGGTGTGAGGTTGTAGAGAGAGAAGATAAACTATCAGCTCTGTTTAAACAGACTTCTAGAATTGTGTGCGAGTTTGATGATGAGACTAAAGAGTTGATTCAGACACTTCGTAAGACTTGTGATGATCAGGTAAGGGTTTATGTACATTTATTATGTGTAGTAGGGTATAGATACCTTTACATTATCAATGCCCTACCAGAGCTGTTACATGTATATCTCTCTGTGTAATAATATATAATATGCTGCTGTACTGTTACACTACCAGTGCTATTGACAATAATTATTTTATTGACATTTTTGTAACATATAGTCTACATTCTACAATGTACATAATTATATACTTATATCCTTGTACTTGTCCGTTGTGTACCAGGTGAATGCTATTCAGCTAAAATATAAAAAGTTAGAAGAGGAACTGCTTAAGCTGAGAGAGAAAGTAAAGTTAGATATAACAGATTTTATGGAAGATGATGTTGGAGTGAAATGGGCGGAGCTTAGTAAATGTAAACTGCAGATAGATGCTAGACTTTCACAAAGTCATCAAGTATGTGATTGGTGTTCTTGTTATAACATCCGATGACTGATAGTGACCTCTAATGACCTTTTGTGACTCTTGCTGTTCTTTAGTTATCTCTAATGGCCTCTGGTTACCTTTAGTAACTTCTGGTGACCTCTAGTGACCTCTAGTAATGTTGAGGGGTGACACTAACCGACTTATAAGTATGTTGTTTCTACTAATGGCCATATTATTTTAATGGTCAGTAGGCCAGTGCTGTTACAGACCACACCTGGTAATTGATCAGTCAGCCAATAAGATGGTAGCTTATATCAATTACAGGTTGAAAAGTAAACTTCCCGTCACCTACATGCAAATGTTTACCTTAAAAGGACTAGATGGTTTATTAACCAATTATTGATGAGCTAATGAGTCTAAAACAGGCCGAGCACTTTGCAAGTGAAAGGCCTTGGGGTGATTCGCTCAATAGTTCTCTAGTGTGCTTGTAACAGGTGGACATTGTAAAGAGGTTTGAAAAAACTAGAGATGCTATGAAAGAGCTGATATCAGATGAACTACCGATTTTTGAACTAAACGACATGGCTACTCTAAAGGTCAAAGGTCAGCATATTGATTAAATTTTCACATTCTAGTACTCTTACTCTATTACAGCTACTCTAGTAGTGTTACGCTAGTACCATTACTCTGGTACTGATACCCTAGGAATCTAGGTAGTGCAGTTGCTCATACTATACATGTACATGTAGATGAAAAGAGAGATGTGGAAGTTGAAGTTATCTCCCCATTGCATGCAAGAGTTGATTTGGAGCATGGGCTGACAACTTCTGGTTTCCTTCCTACATCTATGAAGTTAATACACACAGTCAGTGTGTCCAGTTATTGTAACTCTGTTTATCATCATAATGGATTTACTTATGTGGGATTAGATAGTGGACATCTACATATAATTCATCAAGGAGGTCAAGTCAGCAATTCATTCCTCACTGACCAATGGCCAATGGCACTGGCCAATCATGTGGAAGGAGTGATTGTATATGAAAATCATATTTATCTGTTGATCTATGGAAACCCTTACAAAGTGTCAGTACATAATCTCGTAGGCAACCATGTCAGAACCTGGTCTCTTTTTCATAATGGGAGTACTCGTAGAGGATTCACCATTATTGATGGTACAGTTATCATTCCAAACTGCTCAAATAAAACACTAACTGTATATTCTCTGACTGGAGAGGTAAGAAAGCACATACCATGTCCTCTACTCACTACTGGGACTACAGCTATTTGCAGGGCAGACAATCACCGTGTTATTGTATCAAACACTGCCTCATCTAAAGTATTCAAAGTGGACATCACTACTGGACAAGTTGTTTGGTCATTCGGACACGTAGATAAACCTCAAGGGGTAGCTTACTACAAGGGCAGAGTCTATGCAACTAGCAGTGGTACTACAACTAGAATCTGGATACTGGATGGGAAGAGAGGTTAGTTTGTACGTCTGCAATCGGGTTGTTGATTGGACAGGCTTGTCTATCTGATTGAGTTCATTATATAAGAGTATGTTATGACTGTATAAATGTGTACATCTATTAATACCTCTATTAGCAATACAGTTATTAAATAGCTGTTTTATGATGCAGCTGTAATGGTAGCCTGTGTACTAAGTAGACACGAATTTGTACTGCCATCTGCTTCAGCTGATTGTTGGGTAAACAGGACAGAATGCACCACTAGAGTGTCCTGGTAGTGCTCAGGCTATTTGACTCTTGAGCATTGTTATATCTCACCAAACTACATGCACATGTAATTTGCCTATTGTTCTCACATATTTACCCTTTGCCCATTCTATGAATACTGATGTTCACTATTTCTGTCAGGTTTTTGCTGGTCGAAGTTGTATATGCATTCATGTCCAGTAATACAATCATATATACATGTATATATAATAGTAATGCTATAACTGGTTATAGTATTACTAATATATACATGTACATGTATATATTAGTAATACTATAACTGGTTATAGGTGAACTACTGAGAGAGCTATCAGATCCAACACCCAGAACTAGTTCGAGTGTGCATGATCTCTGTATCTGGAAGGAGACTTTAGTTGTACCGAGGTGTGGCGAGAAAAAAGTCACATTCTACCAGCTGTGCTGAGGCCAAAGGTCATATTAACTGTTATGTATGATTATACAATTATACACATGATTGTGACATTAATATAATGTTATAAACTTTACTGTATTACTAATATTCTCTTGTAGGTGTTAGGTATTGCATTACATCATGACACAGTAATAATAGTTATTGTAGGAACTAATGTGTTACTACATAGTAATTACTAACAAGTTTAATTATTATATTTATAGATAATACATTACATAAAATTACTATAACTAATTATCATAGCAATGCAATAACATTTACAATCATTTTTACTGTTGAAGTCTTATTGCTATCAATCTCAAATATTAACATTGAATCTGGCACCAGTATGCCATCCTGCACCAAGTGTATAATATCATTCTATCACTTCATACTTTTCCTGTACATTAGAACACATGTATGTGTATTATACATGTACATGCAGAATAAATTAGGTATATGAGAGCAGAAGTACAATTGAAAACAGGATTATTTTTGTACAACTTTTAGTTTCATGTATGTATGTATGACTAATATTATCTTGTGTATTGATGGTTAGTGTATAGATATACATTGTACATGTGTAATAATGAATCATTATTATAATTCTATACTAATTAGTTTCATTGCATACAATAAAACAATGTTATTCTTGTATTGTACATGCAAGTTGAGATTACTGATTTGCCCATCTATGAATACAAGGTGTCTTCGGGACCTCTTGGACAGACTAATCAGTACTTTTTGTTATATCCCACAGGTTCATGGAAGCTATTGATCATTAGAAGTTGTCTTCTCTCATTTTCTCTTCTCAATTCTGGGAGGGGACAACTTCTTATTATCATAAATAGCTTGTGAGTGCCCACTGCCCATATATGCACTTCGTATTCTCATACTTGTGTCCAACATAAAAAGGTTGACAGTAATAATCAATCATGGAACTAGAGAAGATATAATAAATATAAGTGAATTTGTACAGCATATGCATGCAATGCCAGCGGGTCAAATTCAAATATGTTATAGTGCAGAGATTGTCTTTCACAGTTGGCTATAATTAATTTTTATAACATTGAATGCGTGCTACAATGATATCATATTCATAATAATATGTTATGTACATTACAAATTACAATGCACATGTACATGTAAGCAGTGTTCGAAGTGGAACAAATGAGGTGGGTACACGGTACCTACCTGCATTCTTAGGTCACTCAGAAGCTGCAGATCATAGTTAGAAGTTGTTCTCCCATTTAAGCAAGACAAAACAAGGGAGGACAATTTCTAATTATGGTTGATAGCTAATGAGTAACTTCATTACACAGAGTACATGGTACCAATGAATGTAGACCATTCCTTATATTTTAAACTACTGAGTGTGCTTTGTGTCCTTCAATTTTGTATTACTGCTGCATTGATTGTAAGAATGAATATATCTACATTATTTAAAACACGACAACTCCCCTTATCTTTCTTTCACTGTAATAAAAGTACATGTAGTCAAAGAGAAAACAACTTCTTTATTTATTACAAAATGCTGAACTACAACATTTCACAGTTGTATATTTTGTCAAAAGTATATAAACACAAACAACAACAGCATGTAACTGCAACTGTATAAAAACTATAGTAATTCAACAAAACAGCTATGACATTGACATCAACATTAGAGAAGGAAAGGAGTTGAAGTTTATCAACAAAATTATAATGAACAAAAGTATTATACAATAAAATACATGTATTTCCCTTGTCACAACCTACCTGTAGACTTTAATATATAACACCATTAATGTTATCTGAACAACAGCTATAAGGAAAAGGTAAAAGGTTGAAGCCTATAAAACATACATACCTGTGTAAAGGAGTTTTACCAATTTATCTAGGATATATACATGTACTACTCACTGGGTTTTCTCTAATATTATTATAATTTTGTTAATTTAAGGAATTTATCTGTGGGAGCTGTCAGGTCTTGCATCAAATCCATGAAAACACCAGGCCCTGACTGGGGTTTGAACCAATGGTCTCTACAGTGCCTAATCGCCTAGAAAAGTGAACAGAAGACATCGCCACAACACCAGTACAGCAATGTTAGAAAAAGACAGCTTCACCAGCGAGCAGTAGATATGAAAAATATAAATTAGGGTATTATTTCTGCAAAATTAAATTCCTCACCAGCTTCCTTTGGATCATTAAACACTGTATTCCAAGTATCCTCATCACTTGTGACAACATCTTCCAAAAATGCTAAATGTTTTATAAATTGGCAGCACCAGTAAAAGCTGGCCTCAAAGTTAAATCCATGGCCGAATATAACCTTAGCAAGAAATATCAAATCATACTGACAGTAAATTCAATGTAAACTAAAAATATAGTATTGCCTATAAAGACTATTCAGCTACTTAAAATACTCGACAAACTATCATGCATGTAGGTTATTAGGCAGCATGCAAGTACACTAATAGACAGCATGCAAGTACACTAATATGCAGCATGCAAGTACACTAATAGGCAGCATACAACTTCATTACCTGTGGTCTTTTGTGGACTTCTGAAAGCAATGAATCACCTCAACACAACAAAAATAGAGAATACAAACAAAACGATTACTTAAATTGCAGTCAACCAGTGAAACTAAGCTCAATCCAAATACATAGTTTCTCCTAGTACCATCTAGACTAAACAGTGACAGGATTCTTCTTAGCTCTCTGTGAATTTCAATTTGTCATAACCTCACTCTTTGTCTCACTTACTAAACTTGGAAGTAGTTTGCAATAGTAGAGCAATACCTACAACTGTTGAAATTCAATACTTATACTATGTGCAAAAACAAATAGTATTCCTACCTATTCTAGAATAAAAATATCAACGTTAGATTAAAATATTTTATATAAAACAATACAACAATTGTTATATTATTTACATTAAATATTCGATACAACAATGATCATTAAATATAAATTAATTGTCTAATTCCCTGTTCTATTAAAAACGATTTATTTCTATTCTATATTTCAATTTTTATTTATTGAATATCGACTGTTGTTCTTGTGACAATCCAGTAAGCAATATATTTATTTACACTTGATGTAAGCGTATTGCTACAACAATTATTATCAAAATAATTTATTTCATATAAAAATTAATGAAAATATAAATAATTATGGTTATCATTATGATATGATTACTATTTGATTATCTAATTCTATTGATTCACTTCTAATTCTATTATTTATAATATAATCACTATAAATAATAGATAATTATTTATTTTTTTATATAATTAATATAATGCTTGATTTATTATTTATATGTTATATCATTGAATGCAGATTCTTTCTCTAGTGATAATCTAACAAATGCGAATATTTATGTTATTGTTATATACAACATCATGGATGATCATATTAAATTATTATTAATATTTATTTTTAATTTTTGTATTTTATATTTTATTAGCAAAGTAAGAAAAATACAACTATCTCCGATATTTATCACTCAGTCAAACGTCAAATTTCAATAGAGTACAACAATTAACTTTTGAGATTTAGGTTTAGAGCTAAAAAAACTTTTAGATTCAACTGTTTGGCCACTGTCCTTATCAAAAAGTTTTCATGGCTCTGCAAACACATTCGGAAAGCTGAAAATACTAAAGAAAGTGGAGCCCATATTCAAGTCCTATGAAACTATTAATACAATGACTAACTTTGTTAGTAAAGCAGAAGGATTTATTTGTGTGCAGGTTGCTGGTCCACGCTACTATAAACTTACTTTGACATTTCGGGATTGACTAAACACGCTGTTATCAATCAAACGATCGCTAGATTAGAGGGAAATTTTACTATCAGCAGTCACTCAGCAACCAGTAAACCTATTTCGATTGCGAAAACTGCCGTGTCTTCAGCAAAACTAGTCAATTACCATGAGGGTACACGCCTGCTGACAGTGTACCCACCAAAATTGAGGTGGGTACACGCCGTATACTCCCGTATAACCACAATTCGAACACTGCATGTAAGTGTATTACAATAACTGGGGCTTTTACAGAAACTAGGAGTTGTCATTTCATTTACGGCTGAAAAGACAACTCCTATAATTTGATAACAAAAACTGATTTGGTCCACAGGCTTGAAAATTGTGAAGGTCCTCGGCAATTTCTCTCCTCAAGGTCACGACCATGGTTACCTCCTGCAAAAGTGGTTTTGAACGTATTTCAGTGATTATTTGATATAAATTATAATTATTATAATTAATAGTTTAAGATTTTATAGGTTTCACTTAATTTTGCAGTTAATTTATCTTATACTTTATGCTAAAATAGTCACTCATTGGCATTGGGAATACATATTGGTAAGTGGTAATGAAATACAATTTACATTAGTCGATTAGATAATTACATAATTATGTCAGAGGAGATGTAGGCTGTAGGGTATCTGCTATTAACTAGTGAGTCTAGTCTCCTCAGAAGTAAGTCAAGCGACTACGATTCTGCCTCTATGAAAAAATCAATTGCAGGAGTTTGCTACAGAGACCGAGGTTGATTGGTTCAATGACATGTGGGTTGTTGGTAGCATTTCAAAATGAAAATGAAAATCATCAACAAGCTTACACTAAGTTTACATATAACTGCTGTTGCACTTGGTCGGTTGCTGGAACAGCCAAATACTACAAGTTATGTAGAGCTGTTACAAAGCAAACAACATCATGGTTTGTTGTAGAAAATATTGTAATGGTTTGGGAGGATGTGTGTGTGGGTCGTCCTAAGATGACCCCTTGGCCAAAGTGAAGAACCTATGAGTGGTGCTAGGTCTTCTCATTACATGAAAAATCAACAGGTACTAGTAGTCCAATGACTTCTCAAGACGACCCATATGGTCCCGAGTCGATGCTATCTTGCTATACTAAGAAAGAGTATGTTCCGACCTAGCAGGCAGTTCGGGAGGCAAGGTCTAAGACCTTGACCACTGGAACGACCAATACTACAAAGAGAAGACTCTATATAAGTAACATAGAAGTGTCTTTATTGAGATCCAAGCATCAACTGAGACATAACTGAACTGAACATAAAAACAGTGTGCTTTATATACTATTGAAACTTCCGGAGAAAGTTCCGGTAAAAAGGCCGATGTAGTGTCATCCGGAAATTGCACAACAAGATGGCGGCCGGAAGCTCGAAGCCGACCCAAAACATGTCAGGTACAACAAAAGATGCTTAAAATCATCCAAATCATGTACAAAATAAATATCAGCTAATTCTGAGAGGTCGGCCCTCTTTACATGGGTATAAAAAGGACATAATTGCTCAGTCATGCATATAATAAGTGTATAGGCATATAGTAATTATAACAGTATGGTCTAAACATGCATAACAATATGAATACAAGTCAAATGTAGGGATAGATCAGTAGAGCTGTGACAACTAGCTGTACTTGGGTACTGTTTTGCCCATCAGGCAAGCTGGGGCCGTGTAGGCAAATGTCCTGACCATTACAATATAATATACCTTGTAATTGTGTGTTGAAGCTAACATATTCTGGACATAGCTACACTGTCTGGGATGCAGAATCCAACCCACTAGGTGACTAGCAGATTCCAGGCGTTTGAATGCGGGTGAGTACAGTTAAGGCATCCGAATTGCTATTTGAGGACGACCAGCGTAGGCTGCTCAAAGTTACTGGTAGACTGACTAGGCAGTCAAAGCATACAGCAGTGGCTCCTAGGTAATCAGCATAGGAATAATACGTGAAATGTAGATTTTACTTCATTTCCATCCAAAGAACAACGGAATAATATGAAACTTGCATTCCGTTTTATACCGAAATAGGCACCACCTACTGTTTGAGAGTTGGACTTTGGGTGAACTCGGTCATCAACCAAATATGATGTCATTGTTTAGAAAACGCTTCCCAGTATAAAAGTAGACGATGCAGCTGTGTAAAAAATTACTACGCTTGTAACGCAAAGAAATCTGCCTTCAGGCTCAGTCTCCTTGTAAACATTACTAGGTGACAAGTTGTATGAACAACAGCTATATATATTTTATTTGTACTCATATGTAAAGTAATGGCATACACAGATGTAGACAGCCTGCTGATTTGAGAACTGTTTATGTAGGTAATTATGGATAGATACTCAATCTATGAGGTAAGTTGGAAACATACTATGGTAAGGTGTTGGTGGCCGAGTTTTTCAGCACTAGTCACTCTGGTCTTGCAGCAATGAGGCAAGTTATCTGCAAGGATGTGGGTTCGAGGCCTGCCAATGACTTGGAGGTTTTCGTCCCGAAGAAGGTTTTCCCTCCGTGCCATATTGAACTATAATAAAATCCAGCTCTAGGAACCGTGATAGCCCCTCGATTAGCTCTGCTATGAGGCGGCCACGTTAAAGGATTGTGTTTGGCACCACGAATATTATTATTATTGTTATTTATTAAGTAGTTACTCAATTGAATGCCAGCTGCAAGTGTGGTGTCAGTTCATGTATATAGAAACATCAGTAGCCTATATGATCTGGGCCATGCTGATCACATTACTACAGATACTACAAATTTATGCAGTAATATCAAGATGATGATACCATTAAAATCAATACCAAGTATTGTCTGTATTGCCTTACTGTAGACCCAAATTTATTCCGGTGTTTTCCTTTTCAGTTGTCTGTAGTAAATACCATTTAGACCCTACATGTTTATCAATTTGTATAATTAAAATTAATAGACTGGACCCAGTTTATTTCACATGTAGTTTTAACACTGGCCTCTAAAATGCAATTAGATGCTGTATGTGGACAGTACAACGTATGCTAATAAAAATCATTGGAGACATTTATTTATATGTAGCAGCATTTCTCAATGAAAAACTACTTAGCATTACAGAATTACAACACTATGGACAAATAGTTAGTAGTAGTAGTGGTAGTAGTAGTTACAACACTGTGAACGGATAGTTAGTAGGAAAGCCTGCTGGTGATTAACTTACTATAATTACTGCATTACTGACATTGTAAAACAGTAGACTGCGACGTAAAATCATATTTGCAAACGTCGACAGCCATAAAATAATAATGTACCTGTCACTGTTTTATTCATACCATTTATAATTATAAACTGTAAACTGCAGGGAAATAGGTGGGTAGAATGGATCCCAGTGTCAAAATGGAGTGCGGATTCTGTTTAAAGAAAGGTGATTTAGAAGATCTAAGATGTTTACCTTGTGCACATGTACACTGCTTGGGTTGTCTGGTAGATAACTTTAGTATAAATGAAATCGTTAGATGTCCATTCTGCAGGTAGGTTAACTGGTCTTCGGTATTGCAGCATTGTTTTGTAGTCATTACTAATCACACTTATGTCAACCTCCCTAAGAAGTTTTGTCATGTTTTTATAATGATTTTTTGAAGTGCCCAGAGGTTTGAAGTTACAATAACATTTTTGTTGTTTTATTAGGAAGGTTTGTGACACAGCAGTGGACAGTCTGCCAGCCTTTGATACAAGAGGAGACAAATCTGATTTCTGTGATATTTGTACTAGAAATGATGTGAATAGTGAAGCTTTGGTTTACTGTACAACCTGCACATCTAAATACTGTGCTAAACATCAACAGGTAAATATTTAGTTATTTACTTCTCCACTGATTGACTAAAATTTATATTATATATTGGTCAAATTTGAGAGACTAACTCAATGTCTATGTACTGTATATTATGTAGATGCATGTGGAACTTCTTCAAGACCACCCGTTAATTACTATGGATGAGTATAGGCCTCAGGCTACTCGGTTACAGCTAAGATACTGCAGTAAACATACAGAGATGACTTATAGTATGGGATGTAGGAGTTGTCTTACTGTTGTATGTGGTAAATGTTCAGCAGAAGAGAACAGTTGCACTGATGGTAAGTTCATAAGCCATCAGCTATGTGTAATAATACGCTGTGCTGTACATTAAGTCCTTAGTGTTCTAATCTAAATTTTTTGCGTTAAGAATATGCTGGTTTGGAATTTGATATAACTAAAAAACCAATACATGTGCTGCATTATAAGAATAATGGTTAGCCTAGGTTGCCTATGTTATCATTCTCTGTGATTTAGGTTCCACACATAGCCTTATGGCTCTAGATGAGTTGGTTGCTAAACTGACGAAAGAGATAGAAGAATTAAGGTGTGAGGTGGTAGAGAGAGAAGATAGACTATCAGCTCTGTTTAAACAGACGTCTAGAATTGTGTGCGAGTTTGATGATGAGACTAAAGAGTTGATTCAGACACTTCGTAAGACTTGTGATGATCAGGTAAGAGTTTATATGCATTTAACATAGGCCTGCACCGGTGTTGCCTCCCCACTGATATTCGGTTTTTGGGGTGGTGGTAATCAAACACCGGTTGACACCGGTTCTCTTGTGCCTAGTCTCATTCGGTGTCAACCGATGCCAAATTTGGATCGATATACCGAACCGCACCGGACCCCTTGATCCTGGTCTCAAGCGGTGTTCGACGGTGTCAACTTTGGTTCGATATACCGGATCGAACTGGTCTAGGAGCTAGTTCGCCTAATAGAGTTGTCCCATCATGCCCGTTCAATACAAGGGAACAAAAATCCTCAACACTTTCTTGCAACATGAGTTCATGCCAATCATTGTTTATTTTATTTTCAGATATGGCAGGCAGACAGGGCTTCATTAAAACATAGTATATGTATATTATTTTATTTAAGTGGCTATTTGGCTAATGAAAGTAATCAGTGCTTACTCCTACTCCCAAGATTTTGTATTTGCCCATGTAGTCTAGTGAGTCTTAAGTTGCATTGGGTCTTACTTCACCTATTTTATGTAATTTTAATAAATATATTAAATATAAAAACATGAGGCTGGACACACACCCAACCGACTACATATAATTTATTAGATTTATTACTGATTGTGACCAAATTACAGAAGAAAAACAGCAAACATTGTTTCCACCACACTCGTACCACTGACACAAAAAGATAACAAATTTAAAATGACATGGGCTAACTTCATATCACAAGAGAAAGAAGAAACGCTAGCATAGCTGCATATGATGTAATGATAATGTAGGGAATCTTTCTTGCAAGCTTTCTTGATAGATTGCTGATTTGGTATAATTCAGTGTGTCCACCGATTGAATCTAGCAGATTTGTCTTCAGATGGGATATTACGATGGCTCAGTCCGATGAATTCTACCTACAAAATATTGATTGAACATTAGTATTAGCTATTTTAAATAAATAAAGAGCTGGTGCTTACCAAAAGCATAACTACACAACAATTTTAAATTAAAAAAAAGCCATAATTAATAATGATTAACTATTATAAGCATTGTAGCTATTCTTAGTTACAAGCGAATATAACCAAACTTAAACATTAGTAGTAGATTAATTATAATAGAAATAATTAATCCAATGGTATGTTTAAATTTAATTATATTAAAATTATTTATAAAATTTAATATAATCCATTATATTCGATCGTATACTACTGTTCTATTTCAGCACACTATTCATGAACAAAGCAATCATATGCAAACGATAGAATATAATATACCAGAATCTGCTAAGTTACGTAATTAATGAATCAATTTAGTATAATTTAATAATAATTATTACCTCCACAACATTGATAATCAATCACAGCCACGATGGCAGTTAATATTGAAACGGATTAGCGAAGGTATGCAACCTAGTTTGAAGTGAGGTAAACAAGAACACGTGATATTAGACCGCATGAATATTGAATGACTACTGGCATAGCGGTCCGGTTCGATAACATCGAACTACACCGAACCATCGATATATCGTTTGGGTACGGTGCCGGTGCGATTCGGTGCATAAAAAAATTGCCGATGTGTAACACCGAGGGTTCACACACCGTTTACATCGTTTGAAACCGAAACACCGTGCAGGCCTAATTTAACATGTATAGTATAGATACCTTTACACTATCTGTGCTTTAACTACATTGTATATTGATATGTAATATACTGCTGTACTGATGGGCTATTGACAATTATGTTGACATTCTTGTACCATATGCAATGTATATAAATGTACATGTATGCTTATATACATGTATACATCAATATGTTGTGTACCAGGTGAATGCTATTCAACTAAAATATAAAAATTTAGAAGAAGAACTGCTAGAGCTGAGAGAGAAAGTAAAGTCAGATATAACACATTTTATGGAAGATGATGTTGGAGTGAAATGGGCGGAGCTTAGTAAATGTAAACTGCAGATAGATGCTAGACTTTCACAAAGTCATCAAGTATGTGATTGCTATAACATCTGATGACCTTTAGTGACCCTTGCTGCACGTTGTGAATTTTTATACCACAATTGCCTTTAATGACCTCTGGTAACCTGTAGTAACCTCTGTTCACGTACCGAATTACAAGTGTGTTGTTTATCTTTAAAGATTTTCTTGCATGGCAGAACCATGAAACCCTTACAAATAAACTAAAACAAATTCTTATTAGCATCTGTCAACGTTTATGTAAGCCATAATGCAGGAAAAGTGTCCATCACCAGTAATTTGAAAAGTTGCGTATTAGCCGCCATAATCGGCAAAATAAAACATCTTTCCTTCTTCTCCGCACAATATGACGCAGTGGAGTTCCAACGCACAATGCGTGACGCACAATGCGATATGTTCGACAAAGATGATATGTTCGACAGGCTATTCTAAAATGACCGCTGTGGAGTCGCTACATTTTTCATTCAGCACTTCACTACGTCATGAATTGCCGAAGAAGAAAGCAATTGTTTTTTTTCATCCATTATGGCTGCCAATGTATTACATTTACATATAATATTTTAAATGTTATTTTCTTGCACTATGGCTTACATAAATGTTAACAGATGCTAATAAGACTTTGTTTTAGTTTATTTGTAAGGGTTTCATGGTTCTGCCATGCAAGAAAATCTTTAATGGTCAGTTAGGCCAAATTCGATGATTTATCAATCAGATGGTAGCTGGTATTAAACTAAAACAAATCCGTCACCTACATGCAAATATTTACCCTAACAGGACTAGATGGTTTATTAACCAATCATTGGTGAGCTAATCACTCTAAAACAGGCTGAGCACTTGGCTAGTGCAAAGGCTTGGGTGATTCGCTCAATAGTTCTCTAGCGTGCTTGTAACAGGTGGACATTGTGAGAAGGTATGAAGAAACTAGAAATGCTATGAAAGAACTGATATCAGATGAACTACTGATTCTTGAACTAAATAACATGGCTACTCTCGAGGTTAAAGGTCAGCATATTATACCATGTTACTCTAGTTCTGATACTCTAGTACTGATACTCTAGTACTGATACTCTAGTGCTGTTGCTCTAGTACTGATACTCTAGTACTGATACTCTAGTACTGTTGCTCTAGTACTGATACTCTAGTACTGATACTCTAGTACTGTTGCTCTAGTACTGATACTCTAGTACTGATGCTCTAGTACGGATGCTTTAGTGCTGATACTCTAGTACTGATACTCTAGTACTGATACTCTAGTGCTGATGCTCTAGTACTGATACTCTAATACTGATACTCTAGTACTGATACTCTAGTACTGATACTCTAGTACTGATGCTTTAGTACTGATACTCTAGTACTGATACTCTAGTACTGATACTCTAGTACTGTTGCTTTAGTACTGTTGCTTTAGTACTGATACTCTAGTACTGATACTCTAGTACTGTTACTCTAGTAGTGATACTCCAGTACTGTTACTCTAGTACTGATACTCTAGTACTGATACTCTAGTACTGATACTCTAGTACTGATACTCTAGTACTGATACTCTAGTACTGATGCTTTAGTACTGATGCTTTAGTACTGATACTCTAGTACTGATACTCTAGTACTGATACTCTAGTACTGATACTCTAGTACTGATGCTCTAGTACTGATGCTTTAGTGCTGATACTCTAGTACTGATACTCTAGTACTGATACTCTAGTACTGATACTCTAGTACTGATACTCTAGTACTGATACTCTAGTACTGATGCTTTAGTACTGATACTCTAGTACTGATACTCTAGTACTGATACTCTAGTACTGTTGCTTTAGTACTGTTGCTTTAGTACTGATACTCTAGTACTGATACTCTAGTACTGATACTCTAGTACTGTTGCTTTAGTACTGTTGCTTTAGTACTGATACTCTAGTACTGATACTCTAGTACTGTTACTCTAGTAGTGATACTCCAGTACTGTTACTCTAGTACTGATACTCTAGTACTGATACTCTAGTACTGATACTCTAGTACTGATGCTTTAGTACTGATACTCTAGTACTGATACTCTAGTACTGATACTCTAGTACTGTTGCTTTAGTACTGTTGCTTTAGTACTGATACTCTAGTACTGTTACTCTAGTACTGATACTCTAGTACTGATACTCTAGTACTGTTACTCTAGTACTGATACTCTAGTACTGATACTCTAGTACTGATACTCTAGTACTGATACTCTAGTACTGTTACTCTAGTACTGATACTCTAGTACTGATACTCTAGTACTGATACTCTAGTACTGATACTCTAGTACTGATACTCTAGTACTGAAACTCTAGTGCTGATACTCTAGTAGTGATACTCTGCTACTGATACTCTAGTACTGATACTCTAGTACTCTAGCACTAATACTCTGATATTGATACTCTAGTACTGATACTCGAGTACTGCTACTCTGCTACTGTTACTCTGCTACTTGGTACTCTAGTACTGTTACTCTAGTACTGATACTCTAGTACTGATACTCTGATACTGATACTCTAGCACTGATACTCTAGTACTGATACTCTAGTACTCTAGCACTAATACTCTGTTGTTGATTGTCTTATACCCTTATTGTAGATGAAAATAGGGATGTAGAAGTAGAAGTTGTCTTCCCATTGTATGCAAGAGTTGATTTGAAACATGGACTGACAACTTCTGGTTCCCTTCCTACAGCTATGAAGTTGGTGCACACTGTTAAAGTGTCCGAGCCTTGCAACTCTGTATGCTACAACGATGGAAATGTATATGTAGGACTAGATTGTAGGACTGTAGCAATCATTGGGAAGAACTATAGCCTCAGTGGAGCGATTACTACTACCCATCATTATGTGAAAAGCGTAGCTGTGTATAGCGATAAGGTCTATACTTTGCCCTATGATGCTCCAAGAGAGATAAATGTACATAACTTAGCAGGGGAGCTTATTAGTAGCTGGCCCTATTATGATGTGGGTAGTTCACACAATTCACTTGCCATTGTTGATGATCTAGTTGTTATTCCAAGTCGTAAAGATAAGAACCTTGTTTTATATTCTCTTACTGGGGAGGTAGCAAAGCACATACCATGTCCTCTACTTGATGTCAGTAGTACAGCTATTCTTGAACTAAATAACATGGCTACTCTCGAGGTTAAAGGTCAGCATATTATACCATGTTACTCTAGTTCTGATACTCTAGTACTGATACTCTAGTACTGATACTCTAGTGCTGTTGCTCTAGTACTGATACTCTAGTACTGATACTCTAGTACTGTTGCTCTAGTACTGATACTCTAGTACTGATACTCTAGTACTGTTGCTCTAGTACTGATACTCTAGTACTGATGCTCTAGTACGGATGCTTTAGTGCTGATACTCTAGTACTGATACTCTAGTACTGTTGCTTTAGTACTGTTGCTTTAGTACTGATACTCTAGTACTGTTACTCTAGTACTGATACTCTAGTACTGATACTCTAGTACTGTTACTCTAGTACTGATACTCTAGTACTGATACTCTAGTACTGATACTCTAGTACTGATACTCTAGTACTGATACTCTAGTACTGAAACTCTAGTGCTGATACTCTAGTAGTGATACTCTGCTACTGATACTCTAGTACTGATACTCTAGTACTCTAGCACTAATACTCTGATATTGATACTCTAGTACTGATACTCGAGTACTGCTACTCTGCTACTGTTACTCTGCTACTTGGTACTCTAGTACTGTTACTCTAGTACTGATACTCTAGTACTGATACTCTGATACTGATACTCTAGCACTGATACTCTAGTACTGATACTCTAGTACTCTAGCACTAATACTCTGTTGTTGATTGTCTTATACCCTTATTGTAGATGAAAATAGGGATGTAGAAGTAGAAGTTGTCTTCCCATTGTATGCAAGAGTTGATTTGAAACATGGACTGACAACTTCTGGTTCCCTTCCTACAGCTATGAAGTTGGTGCACACTGTTAAAGTGTCCGAGCCTTGCAACTCTGTATGCTACAACGATGGAAATGTATATGTAGGACTAGATTGTAGGACTGTAGCAATCATTGGGAAGAACTATAGCCTCAGTGGAGCGATTACTACTACCCATCATTATGTGAAAAGCGTAGCTGTGTATAGCGATAAGGTCTATACTTTGCCCTATGATGCTCCAAGAGAGATAAATGTACATAACTTAGCAGGGGAGCTTATTAGTAGCTGGCCCTATTATGATGTGGGTAGTTCACACAATTCACTTGCCATTGTTGATGATCTAGTTGTTATTCCAAGTCGTAAAGATAAGAACCTTGTTTTATATTCTCTTACTGGGGAGGTAGCAAAGCACATACCATGTCCTCTACTTGATGTCAGTAGTACAGCTATTTGCAGTACAGGTAGTCATTGCGTTGTTGTGTCACACACTAAATCTTCTAAAGTATTCAAAATCGATATTGTGACTGGACAAGTGGTCTGGACATCTCGTAACGTCAACAACCCACAAGGTGTGGCGTACTGCAAGGGTAGAGTCTATGTGACTAACAGGAGTGATAGAACCACAATCTGGATACTGGATGGAATGACAGGTAGGAGTTGTCTACTTTTAACATAATTTTATGTGCTACATGCCAGGGTAGGCCTGCTATAACAGTTTTTGATTTCTACTCTACTTTTCTATTCCATGGTTTACTTTACAGACCTATGTTAGCAGTGATGTAGACCTGCAATGCTATGAATTGTACCTTCGTACATTATTTTACAGTGATATAAAGTGACACACTTTTACACATGTGTACTAATATAATACTAGCCCTATATTAATTACCATCTTTCTCTCATAACAGATGTATAGTGGTATACTGATGCTAAGGTTTATAGTAGCTAAGGTATTGAAATGTATGTGAATGCATGTATTTGTTCAGGTTGATTTATAAAAACAAATTAACTGACAACTGTATATACAGGTGAATTACTGAAGGAACTGAAGGATCCAATGGAAAGAAGTAGAACAAGTTCAGTCACCGATTTGTGTATCTGGTGTAATACTTTAATTGTACCAAGGTACCATGAGAGGCAAGTCTTGTTTTATGAGCTGCATTGAAGGTTATGTGGACACGTAGCTATATGTTTTATAATCATGTAGATAAACAATGTTGCAACATTATACAATATGAACAATATGAATCATATAGTTGTATTACATGTATATAGTGTTTAACATGGTAATAATACATTTGTGAGTATAACATAAAACTAGTAAATTAGTATCATACACATTCTTGTAAGGTATGCGATTATACAAGTGTTTCTTACTATATCACCATATAAAATACAGCTATAATGAATGTATACAAATTATTATATTGTATTCTTGTATTAATATCCACAGTGTAATATAGTGTTATTACTATTAATTTTCTCTACACCGTGTAATGGCTACAGACCACACTGATTGATTTTACTGTCTATTGCTATACAACAAGTACATATAATATTGTCAAGTCGTATCTACCATCAGTATGTCGTACAGGCTAGTGTATGTTGTACAGGCTAGTGTATGTTGTACAGACTAGTGTATGTTGTACAGACTAGTGTATGTTGTACAGGCTAGTGTATGTTGTACAGGCTAGTGTATGTCGTACAGGCTAGTGTATGTCGTACAGGCTAGTGTATGTTGTACAGGCTAGTGTATGCTGTACAGGCTAGTATATGTTGTACAGGCTAGTGTATGTTGTACAGGCTAGTGTATGCTGTACAGGCTAGTGTATGTTGTACAGGCTAGTGTATGCTGTACAGGCTAGTATATGTTGTACAGGCTAGTGTATGTTGTACAGGCTAGTGTATGTTGTACAGGCTAGTGTATGTCGTACAGGCTAGTGTATGCTGTACAGGCTAGTGTATGTTGTACAGGCTAGTGCATGTTGTACAGGCTAGTGTATGTCGTACAGGCTAGTGTATGTCGTACAGGCTAGTGTATGTTGTACAGGCTAGTGTATGTTGTACAGGCTAGTGTATGCTGTACAGGCTAGTGTATGTCGTACAGGCTAGTGTATGTTGTACAGGCTAGTGTATGTTGTACAGGCTAGTGTATGTCGTACAGGCTAGTATATGCTGTACAGGCTAGTGTATGCTGTACAGGCTAGTGTACTCACAAGTTTGATATATTCTTCCTCTGTACTGTTAGTCTGTCTCCTCTACCTCTCTCATTCACTCTCAACCATAAAGTGTCCCCTTCTTAAGTCTCCAGCTATCTCTCAGCTATCTCCAAGCTATCCTTATAATTTTACCTATCCCCTTAGCCTTAGTGCTCTTACCTAGCTCCCAATACATTCCCCTTTCTTTTTTCCCTTTTCTGTTGTCTCAGCAAGTTACCTAGTGCTTATGTATGCTTTGCATTCCGGTGACTACCTTTGCCTACCCCCGCCTCTTTATTCCTCTTTCCTTAGCCCGTACCCATTTATTTATATACTACGTAGTCTCTGTACTTAGGGTTGGGCCTACTCACCCTCCCTGATCTTGTCACTACTCCGGCCTGTCTCTGCTCCCTTGGTTTATTTTGTCTGTCTGTCCCTTGAGCAACTTCATGTCCTTCTGCTATGGACTTACCCCTGATCCTAACATCCTGTTCTGGTTCTATATTCACTTCTTCCCCTTTCTGGTTTTCCTCTCCTCCTAAATCACTTTCTGTTTCAGAGCCACCTTCTGTCTCACTGTCACTTACTGGCATTAGTACCAAGTGCTTTCTATTTCTCCTAACAACTGCTCCATCCACTCGCACTAAATAACTGTCCGGTTCCTCGGCCCTGCCAATTACCCTAGCCTCCCGTCCATAATCCTGATTAGAAGTTTTTACCCAGACTTTATCACCTACTGCCAAATCACCCAAGTTTCTTACCCTCTTCCTATCATTATAATTTGCCTCCATCCTCAGTTTCAGTCCCTTATCTTTAGCTCTAAACTTCTCATGGTCGACTTCCCTCTGGGCTATCTTTGACAGACCCACCCTTATCGACCTTCCAAACAGCAATTGGGCTGGACTATAACCCGACTCCAACGGTGTGTCCCTATACACAGCCAATGCTCCTACCCTGTCCTGGTTTTTTCTCCACAGCCTCTTAACAGTTTGCACCGCCCTTTCCGCTGCCCCATTGCTCTGTGGATATAGCGGACTACTGGTTTCATGCGCAATTCCCACTTGCTCTGTATAACCCCTAAACTCCCTAGAGCTAAAACAGGGGCCATTGTCTGTCCTTAGCCGTATTGAATGCCCAAACCTAGCAAACATCATCTTTAACTTTTCAATTACCTCTCCCGCAGTTTGCCCCCCTATTCCCATTACCTCAATCCATCTGGAATAATAATCGACTACCACAATAAAGTTTACCCCTTCAAACTGAAACAGGTCTGCTCCCAATTCCTCCCATGGTCCTCCTGGTAATCCTGATACCCTTAGCGGTTGGTTAACCAACTTCCTATTCTTTGCACATATTTCACATTTTTTCACTTTCTCCCTTATTTCTGGTATTATCCCTGGCCACCACACTGACTCTGAGGCCCTCCTCTTGCACTTTTCCTCCCCCTGGTGACCCTCATGTATCTTATCTAAGGTTTTACTCCTCTCTCCCCTGGGTATGACTATCTGATCACCTTTTAATATTAACCCATTGTACTGTGATAAAGCTTCACGAACCAAGAAAAACTGTTTTACTTCCCCCCTCATACTGTGGCTCTTAGGCCACCCCTCTCCCATGTACTTCATTACCTCTTGTAATGTTTGGTCCCTTTGTGTCTCAACCCTCAAGTCCTCTAGTTCCTTACCTAGTAAAGCAGTACCCTCCACTAAATACCTAATGTGAGCCGTGGTTCGGAGTTCTAGTTTTCTGTCCCGTTCAGAAAACCCCCCTACCGGTTTTCTAGATAAGCAATCGGCTATATACATTTCACTACCCGGTGTGTGTATCACCTTATATTGGAACCTCATCATCCTTAGTTTGAACCGTTGAACCAATGGCAGCTGCGCCAGATCAGCTTCCCCTAGTAATTCTGCCAATGACCTATGATCTGTTTCAAGTAGAAATTCCCTACCCACCAGGTAATATTCAAACTTTTCACAAGCCCACACCAATGCTAAAGCCTCTTTCTCTATCTGAGCATATCTACCCTCCGTATCAGACATCGCCCTTGATGCGTAGGCTATTGGCTTCCATGAACCATCTTCCCACTGCAGTAATGCTCCCCCTAACCCAAATGAGCTGGCGTCAGCTGTTACTTTTGTCTTTTTGTTTAGGTCAAATTTTGCTAATACTGGGGCCTCTGCCACATGCTCCTTAATTCCCTGGAAAGCTTTCTGTTGTGCCTCTCCCCACACAAAGCTATTTCTCTTTTTCAACAACTCCCTCAGTGGTTTTGATAATTCTGACAGCCTATCACTGAATCTCCCCAAGTATCCTACCATCCCCAGAAAGCTTTTCACCTCTTTGACATTTTTCGGTTGTGGTAGCCGGTGTATTGCCTCTACTTTTTCTGGGTCTGCATGTATTCCCATCCCATCTATTATGTGTCCCAGAAATTTCACTTTCTCCACCCCAAACTCACATTTTTCCTTATTAAGTGTTATTCCCGCCTCTCTTAGCCTACTCAGTACTGCCCTAAGCCTTTCATCGTGTTCCCTAGCATCCTTACCATGAACCAAAATGTCATCCATTTGACATATCACACCTTGCAACCCCTCCAATACCCTCAATACCTGTCGCTGGTAAAACTCTGGTGCTGACGATATCCCAAATGGCAGCCTATTAAAGTAATATCTCCCAAAGGGTGTTATGAATGTTGTTAGTTCCCTCGATCTCCTATCTAACTCAGTTTGCCAGAACCCTGAATTGGCATCCATTTTACTAAAAACCCTTGATTTGGCTAATTTTGCTAATGTCACATCTGTGTTGGGCAATGGGAACACTTCTCTTCTCACATGTTTATTTAGCTGTGACAGGTCCACACACAACCTAACCTTCCCATTTTTCTTTGGAGCGCAAACTAACCCAGCACACCAATCTGTTGGCCTGTCTACTTGAGTAATAACTCCCTCCTTTACCATTCTCTGTAGTTCTGCCTTAACCTGTTCCTCTAGTCCTGCCGCCACCTTTCGTGGGACATCCAAACGAAATGGTCTTGCCCCTTCTTTCAAATCAATTTTATATTTTACCGGCATCTTACCCAAGCCCTTAAAAAGTGATGGGAATCCTTTTTCGACATCCCTCAGTGTGATCCTATTCACTTCTGCTAGCAAATTCAACTTCCTAATTTCCTTCCTACCGACTAGGTTCCTGGTAGCCCCTTCGATAACGTAAACCTTTGTTTTAACTGCCCTACCCCCTTCTATTGATAACCCATCCCTTGCACTATGTTTATCTCCTCTTGTAGCCATGTTTATATTACCTGAACTTAACCCTTTACTTCTATTGATAACCCATCCCTTGCACTATGTTTATCTCCTCTTGTAGCCATGTTTATATTACCTGAACTTAACCCTTTACTTTAATTTGAATTAAACACTGGAAAAATTTCTTATCACTTGTCTAGGTACAGATCTATAACTTACCCCACCTTTCTGTGTTCTACTGTAACCTGTGTATTATCCAATGATCCCACTTCTGACACCATGTAATGTCTGTACTCACAAGTTTAATATATTCTTCCTCTGTACTGTTAGTCTGTCTCCTCTACCTCTCTCATTCACTCTCAACCATAAAGTGTCCCCTTCTTAAGTCTCCAGCTATCTCTCAGCTATCTCCAAGCTATCCTTATAATCTTACCTATCCCCTTAGCCTTAGTGCTCTTACTTAGCTCCCAATACAGTACAGGCTAGTGTATGCTGTACGGAATAAATGGCATATAGAGAGGAGAAATATAATTGAAAACAGAATTATTTTTATACAATATTGAGTATCATGTATATATGACTAAATATACATGTATCTTGTGTATTCATGATTAGTGTGTAATGATGGATCATTATTATACTGTAATTATTTCTATACAAATTATAATTCCATTGTACAATAAAACAATGTTATTCTTGTGGTTATTCTTGTATTATACATCTAAGTTGAGATTGCTGACTTCCACATCTATGAATACATCAATAATTGATAAGAGGTTGTCCTCTCTCAATCTGTCTTTGGGCTGTGTAAAGATGGCAGGTCATATGCCTACTAAACTGTATTTCAATAACATACCCAAAAGTATGGCATCACTGTGGGAACATGCAGTAGGCTGACAGCAGCAACACATATATTAAAATAATGCATTTCAAGTGAGTCTAAAACTAGTCATTAACTGCTACCCAAGTGCACTACAATGTAGTAATAATTAATATGTGTATCAACTTACTAGCGAGTGAGTTACATAATGGGCATGTTCCAAGTTAGGAGTTGTCTTCCTTTGTGACAGTGAAAACAACTCCTATTTCTGCTGCTTTATGTATATGGACAGTATATGCATGTACGTACTATATTACGTATATAATTATGTACATGTTTATGTATATTATGTATGTGCTCATGTACATGTACATGTACAGTATATCCACACAGATACCCGTAGTTACATGTGTAATTGTAGTAGTACAATAAATATATTGTATTACGTGTAACTCTTGTGATACTTGGCAAAGCTACTACATGTATACCTGCATGATACTTTCCAGTGCAATATTATATACTAGCTTCCCAGTACACATTATAGTTATTTATAGGTTTATTTTACAAGTCTATCTGTAAATAACAACTTGTGATTTGAGAAGCATGAGGCAGTAGGCAGCCCGTAGGTATAGGACAGGCTGATGGGAACCAAGACCTAAAATAAAACCTTGAACTGATAACCAAATCTGCGTGTCAAATTTGTTACTTGTTGAGTAATGATAGCTTGTGTACATGTAGTTTACTTATTAATAGTGCGGGTGCACTTCCTTGACAGACCAACTGCAGGTTCAATGCCAGTTAATTAGAGGCGGAGCTTTATCAAATCAAGCTGGAACAAATTTGTTACTAATCCTGCAAGGAATACTTATAGTGATATGCACATATGAATTGAATATTATAACAATAATGCTGAGCACTGGTCTTTGATGAATTATGATGACATTGTTATGACCTTGAACATACCCCACGGCAGTCAGTTCTGGTAGAATAGGAGATAAGTAAGTGTAGTGTAGGTTAATACACGACAGCATGCTGATGAGAGCTAAAGGGAAACCACTAATCCACTAATCCATTCACACTACTAGTTAAGGTAAGTCACACAATAAGGTAAGTAAGTTAAGGTAGTTTATAGCATCAATAATGCTTGACTATTATATTATAACAATTCTCACAGTACCAATGTCTATGTTAGAGTATAACCATTTACATTAATTCCAAATTTATAGGTATAAGTACTTGTAGTCTTATAATTACTGATTTGGCAGTTATATAATTACAGTGTACATTGTATATCAACAAAATAATAGATAACTTGATTTAATTAACAAAATTCGCAGTTGTGTCAAGTTCAACTGTCCTAAAGATAATATTAGGACTATTAATATAATATATATAATCCTAAAGAAATTTATACGTAATGTAGAGTACACAGGTGAACATTAGCTGAACAGACATGTGCCAAGCAGACAAATACTCAAGTCAAGAGTCAAGTAAGAGTATACATTCCCAATTGATAAAAAGTAATTTAGAGTCAACTCATCGGATGAAGCAAGTCAAAAGTAGAGTAAGAGTAAATAAACAGCCATTTTGAAAAGTAAAGTAAGAGTCAAGCAACTAGTGCCAAAAGGCTAGAGTCAGAGTAGAGTCAAAAGTACAGCGGTATGTCAAAGAGAATACCAATGGGAATTTTGTAGAACACAGATTTCTGATGTATACAAGTGTGACAACACACAATAGGTAATACTTGGTGCTAGGTCTGATTTTCTGTCAGCTAAAGTAGTTCTGAAGAACAAAGGCTACTTCAAATTTGCACTTATTATAATTGTAGGTCTGTTTATCTATAAGCCTCTCAGCTTCTCTATGGTGAACAAGACTTATTACATAGTTACACCAAACCAATAAAATTTTCATTGACAGCTGAAAGATTAGAGTAAAGTAAGAGTCGAGCATCATGCTTTGTAGGAGAGTAGAAGTAAAAGTCAATTCTCAGCTTTCACACAATACAAAAGCACAAGTCAATTGAAAGTAATGAAAAGCTGTTGCTCGAGTTAACTTGAGTCGAGTAAAATGACTCGAGTGCCCATGTCTGTAGCTGAATAGACATGAACATATTTTAAACTTTTATGTTACATGTAGATATTAGTGTGCACACAAAAGTAATGTGTAATGTTACTACATATTATATGTGTTGTATTGTTTCTATTAAATTGCTACATGTAGATATTTCATGCAACTGAACCAAACATTCCCATAGCTGAGTGTCAAGGCTCAGCCATACGAGAAGTTAGATGTAAAGACCAAGATGCTGGTCTTTTGAGTCCTTGGTGTCATGGAACACTGTTGTGATTGGTTAATATTAGACACAACTGCAACGCAATAACTGAATAATTATATAATTAATTAGAAATCAGCCTCGGTTAATGGCTGGATATTAATCAAGGCAACTGGTGGACTGGAGTTGTTATGTCAAAACCCACTGCCCCTCATGGAGCTGAGCCTAAAAAGTGAATCAGTTAAATACATAGTACATGTTAAGAGCATAACAATAGGGTATATGTATGCAATATATTTCAGGTATGCTACGTGGAGTTGGTTGTGGAGTTGGTTACGACAAGAGAAATCTGGAGATAATGGGGGACTACCAGGTGTGACAGTGTTATATACATCATGCATCATACATGTACAAATGTACATGTACATGTACATTATGCATGTCTATTATATATATTGCATGTACATGTACATGTACACCATTGTATAATAAATAAATTGTTAGTGAGTAGTAATATCAGTGCAGATCTGCACAGACATTTCCCCACGGATTCAGCCAATCACAGAGCCGTATTTCGGATTCTGACCAATCAGGAGCCACCACCCTCCGTGACCTTCGTCAAGGACACCGGAACTAGCCAAAATTTCCCCACGACCTTGCCAAGGTCGCGCTCCGGAACTGAGCGTTTCCTCCTCAAAAAATTTCCTAACCACGAACGAAAAATCTCCAAAAATTTTCCTAACCGCGACCGAAAAATCTCAAAAAATAATCCTAACCGCGAACGAAAAAAATCTCTAAAAAAAACTTACCTCGAATGAAACGTCCCCGTCCTCGATTCTCTTAAAACTCTCCAACCTCTCCCTCGCGCCTCTTCTCTCCACGCCTCTCGCCTCTCGAATGATCGCCACCGACCCCGTCCCCCGCCTCTCCTATTCCAAGCCCCGCCCTCAAACCTCGGAATCTCCGCCCCGACCCTTTGACCAATCGACTGTGGACGAGGGGTGGGAGCCGGCCGCCAGCCGGGTCCCTCCCGCCCGGGACCCGTCGCGTTCTTCCCGACTATTTCCCCGGGGTTTTGAAATTCGTATCACCATGTTTTTGGGTTTCGATTAATAATACGTATATTTTATCGTATTCCTTAGAAAGTATATAATGATAGAAAGTATAGAGTAGAACACAAGGTGTATAAAATAAGTGACATATATAACGCACATATAGTAAGCGAGAATATCGTGTAAGCTACATAATTTCATCATTCAAAACTACAATTTAATATAGACTCGAGTCCATTTATATGCGTCGATCTTGGTATGTTTTTACCAATCGTTTTACCATACATTCTCGAGAGTAGAGCTCTAACGGAGTGATCACGCATTTCTTCTGAAGTAATTGTGATGAGACGCTTAATGATCTTAGACATGCTCCATCTTCTAGCTCGTAAGAGGCAGAATAGAATGCAATAATCCCAGCACACATTACTCAGTTCTCCTTGAATACACTCTCCATTCCATCGGATGATTACATCATTTCTCTCAAGCATTTCGCACACATCGGGATAAAAAGATGGTGGGAGTCCGTAAGAGTCAAAGTAGTCAATCTCTTTGCTGGTTGAGAAAACTGATATCCAGTGTTCACCGACTCTATCACTCGAGTGGGTGTTGAAGACGTAGATCCCGGGAGTGGAAAAAGAATTTATAAAGTGATCTCTCGGCATAACACCTCTGAATAGACTAGAACTCTCTTCATCATCGGCGAGGATGCGCGCTATACTCATCGTATCCATTTCTACATCATACCGGCAACCATAGATACTTCGTGATTACTGTTTATATAAATGATATCGTCTTTTTCTTCGTATACGAATAGACTCAATGTTGTATCCGTAGCTCTCGCGAATGAGAGATTGACGGAAAGAGATCCGTTTGAAAGTAGGTGAAAGTTGTCGTCACACAAGTCTCCTGAAACGTCAAAGGCGTAGATTGCTGAGTTTGTTTGAAATCTAGAAGAGGTGATTTCATTCCCCGTATCCGCGTCTGATGTACCAGTCACGGTGAAAAGATTCATATATTCACGCGCGAATTTTCCACTCGTATAATCAGGCTCGTATCTTCTCGTTACAGGACTACCGTCTATAAGTAGTTCGACAGAGCTTACATCATATGGTGCAACTTAAACGGATTTTTAGAGTAGGCTCCACTTTTGGCGGTATGATCTAGTAGACCCACGAAAACGCGATTAGGACGTTGACCACCCTGATCGAAATTGATTCTCACACTCTGCTGTCCTCTAGCAATGACATGGAAGTGAGTCTTAATTCTATCGATGGGTAGCTTTATACTTTCTTCTTCTCGAACCCACACATCCATCTGCGCTTTTTGTAGTGAAGGATTTGCCTGTACGCGTCGTACCCACAACTCGGCTTTAGTTATCAAAATCCTCGCTGTATGAGCAAGATTTTCAGCAGCACCGGCGAGAGACATTTGTGGTGTAGCACGCTGTAGGGTGAGTCTTGAACCCACTCCGGGTGGAATAACTCTTCCTTGAGCGAAAACGCTCAGTCTAGGTCTCCCGTAGAAATTCATCTCCCCACTCGATAGTAAAGGGGTTTTTCTGACTAATTTATCAGCATTTGTAATGTCAGCATAGTCATTTCCAGTACCATCATCTTCAGTCCATCCGCTACCCACAGCCATATAAGACTTTTTAGCGTCTTTACCATAATTGAGTAAATTCTCAAGATAGGCACGAAATGGATAGTTTCCTTCGTATTCTACATCTTGTCCAGCTAGTTGAAAAGTAGCCGTTGAGAAGAGGGAATGCATAAAGTTATCACCCTTAATATAGAGAACATCATTAGCAGCTTCGGGGAAATTATTCCCATCCGCTTTGATCACTTTGACTGTTACGGCTAAGTAACTTTTCGATAGGTCTGTGTAAAGTTCATCCGATGGTGGGATTACAATCTCAATGGCACCCTCTTGAGATTGTGTAATGGGTGCTAGGGGTATCCACTCTCCTCGGAGTACACTAGTGTGTGTTGGAGGGGTGGCGAATAAATCGAAGGCTGAGTTTACAGTATCCGCAGAGTCTTCGGAGACTTTAGAAAGTGCTACAGCTCGATGGTTGACAGACATGCTTTATATCTACTTCTTTCTCCGTTGACAACTTATTCGTAACTGCCTTCCAATAGTATATTCTTTGATATATATATATATTATTTTAGTCAAATATAGTTCTCTTTCCTCGCCGCTTCTTTTTACTAACCCTAGAAGAAGAGGCTTGCCCTCCAGCTTTTTTTCTTTTAACTTGAGAACTACGTAGTACACCCTCAACATCGTGTAGAAGATCTCCACCGGCCTCACGGAATCGCTTACTCGCAGATGTCTTAAAATTTTCTCCTTTTATTACATCTCCCAGTAGACCAGCACCAGTTGTTAGAAGTTTCTTTCCAATTGTTTTAGCTCCTTTTTTCAAGAGTGGTAACACTCCTCTTGCCAGACCAGAAAATAGAGAGCCAATTCCATTACCCGTCATGACAGGGCGTCCTCGATATACAGACATTCCATCTCCTACCTGAGAGTTGTAGTAGTCTTTATACATTTCACTAGAGTCAGTCGGAAAGTATGGAACTATACGTGGAGCCATGATATTCACTATAATTCTAAACTTCTCCACGAGGTCTAAAACGAACCGTCAGCACAACCTTTCCACTACGAAATGAGACTCTCTCACCATCATCGCGCCTTATATCTATTTCAATGAGATCAGTACTGGTATTCGAGACTGGTGAATACTGTACATTAGAAAACTCTCGAAACACTGTACTATTTCTCTCAGTCTCAGTTATCGGAATGGTGCGTAAGAGAGGAACTAGACTATCCCCCACGAGTCTCGGTGCTACAACTGATGAGTATACGTAGAGTGAAGTGAAGCCTGCGTTGATATCAGGAGAATTCGGACTGCGAGTTACCTCTGCTTCATAGACTTTATTAGGCTCAAATCCAAGGATCCAGGCTACATCTCTAGAAAGTCTTATTGAATGAGTATTTCTTCGTATCAAGATAAAAGACTCATTACGTAAAGCATCGTAGTAAAAGTTTACTTCATTTTCTAAAGAAAAGTTTATCAAAGATCTATTGATCTCCGTTAGCAGTTCTCCTATTGAACTATACCTTCCATTTCTGATATTACAACGTCGAGGTACGCTCTCACTTGTATTCTTTACTTCAACATAGCCGAGCTCGATATTCCTCCAAGAAACGGGATATTGTATATCGAGGAGTCCTACCTCCCATTGTGATGAAGGAAGATTAAGCGGTCTCGCTAACTTTGTCGTAAAGTGTGCATTAGTATTAGAAGCCTCTCCTCCAAGCAATACATTCGAGGTAAGTGTGACATTGAAGGCCATCTTTAGAGTGAGGATGATTACACAAGTTGTAGAGATTTATACTGTTTTATACGAACTGGCTAGAATCAATCCAACTATTGAATGAGTCAGGATATCCCATCCACTTTACGAAACTCTCTTCTCTTCCCCGCCTTCTCCTCTTGCGTAAGACCTTTTCTACTTTAAACGTTTCGGGAAGGTCTACTCGCACCAACTCTTGACTGTAAAATGTCCCCTCAACATTTTCTCCATTCAGATCTTTTAATCTGTAAACTGGAGGAGATGTGTGCGAGAGAATGTCTTTGACAATGAAGATCTCAGTTGAATAGTTCGCTGTAAAACCACGGTCAAAGCTTCCACGAGCCATTGATATCCTTACATGATCTCCAGGTGTAAATGCTACCCTCTTTTTATTAACCCATCGTTCAGGGGATGATTCGAACAGGCGCATCCAAATATCTTCTTGATTATCTTCATCAACTTCATTAGGCTTCATACCTATAGAGCGATTAAAGCTGTTGTTATAGCTAGATACCAAATCATCTAGATCGTCTAAGAATCGACCATCACCTCTGTAAGTTAAAAGTCTGTGAAGCTTTCCTCTCAACGTTCGATTAAAACGTTCAATAAGTGAAGCTTTTATAACCTCATTTTCTGAAGAAAAGTGGTTAACCTTGTTTTCTTGCAGAACCTCACGCACCCTTTGATTCAGAAACTCTTTTCCCTTATCAGTCTGTAGTCTAGAGCATGTTTCTCTTTTAAAAAGAGATGAGAGTACTTTAGACACCGCTAGTCCTGATTTGTTAAGTAAAGGGAATACTCAAGCCTTTCTAGAAAAGACGTCTATGCAGGTGAGTAAAAATGTTACACCATCGTTCTGATCTTTGTGTGAGCGAACATCGACTAAGTCCGCTTGCATCTGCTCTCCAACTCCAGCGACGATCGTCTTTCTTCTAAAAAATTTAGTCTTAATGGGGTAGTGTAGTGTGTACGCGTCTTGCCCCCTTAACCATCTATCAACATCATTCTTATTCACACCCGGTGGGGAAGAATAGATCAACTTTCTCTTCCCACCAAAAGAAGGGGGTTGGGGTGGGGAGTAGTATATATCTCGCAAGGCTTCATCAACACCTATTCGCTCATCAACCATTTTCTATCTTTTCCTACTCTCTTGTGCACACCTTTATCCAAAGCTTGTTTAAATCTTGCTTGATGTTTCACTATATCTCTCCCCACTCGTTCACTCGCTTTTCTAGCATCTGATGTAGACCTAGTTATGACAGGACTTTTTCCACCCTTCTCATGTAGTTGTAGCCGATTAGACTCGTCTTTTTGCTCGTCTTTACGATTGAACGTCGTTGTGTAGTCTGATGATCTAGCCTTATACCTCTTCCGTTTTATCCCTTGTCCAGAGATTTGCAGCTGAGGTATTCGATGACGCTTACGCTCTCGCTCGAGTAATATCTGCCTGCTTCGTTCTTCCCCATTTCTATTTGATAGCAAAATATCAACGGGATCTTGTTCTAGGTATTCTCTCTCCTGTCTTATTCTAGGTTGGTGTATTGACTCTCGCACCCCTCCAAGACCAGTGCTAATACTATCCAACTGACTGAAGAGGTCTCGCTGGGGTTGACGAGATCTTTTTAATTCTTTTAAAAACTTACTCATATTATGGGTATGTTGTTCAAGTTGAGAGTATACATCTTTTGAGGAATCTTTAAGGTTAGAGTGAATATCTTCTCTCGTCTTTTCAGCTAAAACCAAGTCTGGATTTTGAGAGAGAGAGGTAGGTACAACCCCCTTTTTTTTCTACAGAGTCGTAGTCATCTTTACTAATGAGAATGTATTTTTTAGAAAATCTGAGAGCCATTATCTTTGTGACTATCTTCGTCCTCCAAGAAGTCCACCAACTAATCCTATTAGAGGTTTGAGAAGAAGTCCAAGAAATCCCCCTCGCTGTAGAATTACCTTTTTTTCTCTTAGAGTGGTACGTGAGTTGATAAGATCTTCAATTGCCCTTCTATGTCGACGTAAAGAGGTCAACTGAGTGGGTGTTAGCTGAACATTGCCTATTAATACATTCCGAGCGCATTCGACAAGCGCTAATACAAGATCCTTGTTTGCCTCAGAGATTGTTGCATTTCTAACGCTAGCTCTAGCTCTGGATAGTGCTAAAATGCTCAAGGCGTTTCTTCTTAATCGTGTTGACATACTCGGTGAATTTACGTATCTCATATCTGAACGTGTACTCTCTCTTCAAATCCTAAGTTCGAAATGGTGATGGAGTGGTGAGTATGCTTTACTTATAGGAAGTGTTATTGGGAATGTAGGCAGCCATTGGCAAATGTCTAGAAGCGAAATTTCCAATTAATCGAGCCCACTCGGGAGTTTCTTGTCTCAGATTGATAAAAAAATATGAATGAGGTTCACGCGTAGCATCCCCAAATGCTTCCTGCACAGCTTTCATACTTTGAGGGAATGCTTGTTTAGCAAGGTTAGACACGGATACTCCATCTCTAGGATTTTTAAACAGAAAAAAGTACTGCGAGTTTATAGAGACTGTCCTATTATCTTTAGGGAAAAGATTTTGTAGGAGAAAAAAGACGCTTATGTTAAGATGATGACTAAATTTGGTAAATATGGCATTAATAGATTCTTTTCCTCTGACTTCTCCCATCAAGTCATCTATAATGAGCCATCGAATATTTCCATCTCGAGGGATGTCATTCTCCACATCAATCATCCCGCTATGAAAGTGTACCCTGTCTTTAAATTCGTCGAACCGAGGTTGCCACACACCATAGCAGTATATAATATCCATAGGAGTTGGGGTAGATACTTCAGCGACTCTATTAATGAGATTGAACAAGAGTTCCGTTTTTCCACTCCCTGTAGGTCCGCATACTAGTGCTGTGAAAGGGTTCTTAAGACGAAGATCTGTTTCTCGCTGTGACATTGTAGTTACTCACTTGAATGCCTGAGGGTCTTATGATGCTTTTCTCACTCTCTTCAGCTTTAAGTAGAGTCATATTAGCTCTCAAATAAGTATAAGCATAATAAAATCCGACTATGAATAAGAGTAGAACAAGAAGTGTCATAGCTAGATGAAGAGGTCGCCTCTTTTTCCTAACTTTATTATCAACTCTCACGTTAGAGTCATCGTCAACTTTTTCTACATTTTCTAAAACAATCTCTACAACATCTCGTAGCAAACCATCTGCAACATCACCACACTCTAGCCCTTTGTTCTCCACTTGTTGTCTCTCTAACATCTTCAAGGCTTTTTATAGATGAATCTACTTTCACTACATTTTTATGCATCGCTAGTAGGTACCCACAAGGGTAGTGGTAATGAGTCTTCACTACTTTCTTCTTCTTCTTCTTGTATAAAAGGAATTTGAAAGTTAGGAATAATACTAGATGTTTTTTGATCAAGCTCACTACTCTCATCTCGCTCCTCTCTTTCTTCTTCATTACTAGATTTAATTACTTTAACATCCTCAACTTGTATTCTCTCTCTCTCTATTATTTCTCCTTCACCAATGACAGTCTGTATTTTTTCCTCTATCACTCTCTCTTCTATTTGTTCATCTCTTCCATTAGGAAGATTAGTCACTAAATTTTCATCATCACCTTCTGTAATAAGCTCTAGTTGCTCCACCTTCTCTTCAAAGTCTACCTCTATTATCTTTCTATCAACTGGTGTTGGTGCATGGGGTGTATCTTCAACTCTAGAAGAGGGGAGTGGGTCTTTTTCAAAATCTACTTCCAACAGACTACTATCAACTGGTGAGGATGTGTGAGAAATGTAGTCTTCTTCTCTAGAAGGAGAGGTTGTCTTTCTTTTTTTTGATGGAATAGAGAAGTGTGCTGCATAGACATGTCTCCTAGATCTTATAATACTCCCTGTAATGTCTATATCATCAACTCCTCTCCTGTTTCGTGTTTTTTGTCTTTCATCTTCTAGCTTACGTCTTCTTGCTCCACGCTCTAAGATATTTAAAACTCTATAGAATAGTTCATATTTCGCACGTTCACGCTGAGGCTCATTATCTATGTAGATAAAAATGTTTAGTAGATATACTATATTAGTAGGAGTGAATCTGATTATCTCCACCATCTCCTTCACATTTGCCTTAATCTGTCCAGGTAGCTCCATCTCATCGATAATATACTGAATGTCATACTTTCGTACTTCATCATGAGGTCTACGAGGTAGTCCCCTTTTAATTACAGTCCATCTAGTCTTAAAGTCGTTAAAAGAGAGGGCACGCTCTCTAAAGTCTTTCCCCACTCCTGTGTAGAGATATCTCACCGATTGAATAATTCCCATGATGTAAAAGCAGATCTCATTTATAACCTCACACTTTGCATTTTGATCTACGAAGAACCACATCCACAAGGACTGTTCGTTGTATCCATGTTTCTACTGATCATATAGTCCCACACAGACTTTGGAAGAACATCTTTTAAGAGTATCTGTATTCCTTCCTCTTGTAGCTCTGCTATATTCTCCATCCTCTGTGTAGATTGCTCTTCTTCCACTAGACTATCTCTCTCACTATATTCTTCCACTAGACTATCTCTCTCACTAGCTCTTATGAGCATTGTGACTTTTCTAAGAGATGTGTGCCACTTTTATAGCAGAAGTCCCTCCCACCTCTCAAACTTCTCTCACTAAGACCTGAGAGGATTGGAGAGGGGTGGGAGGTAGTTAGAGAGGTGTAGGAGGGTTGGAGGGGGTTGGAGGGGGTCGGAGGGGGTCGGAGAGGGTTGGAGGGTATCGGAGGAGGGTGGGAGGGGGTCAGAGAGGGCTGGAGAGAGTTGGAGGAGGGTGGGAGGGGGTCGGAGAAGGTGGGAGGAGGTTGGAAAAGGTCGGAGGAGGGTGGGAGGACGGCGGAGAGGGTGGGAGAGGGTTGGAGGAGGGTGGGAGAGGGTCGGAGGAGGGTGGGAGAGGGTTGGAGGAGGTTGGGAGAGGGTCGGAGGGTGTCGGAGAGGGTCGGAGGAGGGTGGGAGGGGGTCGGAAAGTGTCGGAGGGGCTCGGAGATGGTCAGAGAGGGGTGGGAAGGGGTTGGAGAGGGTGGCCCTCTCCAACCTCACCCACCCCTCTCCGACTCCCTCCGACCCCCTGACACCCCTCTCCGACCCCCTAACACCCCTCTCCGACCCCCTCCCACCCTCCTCCGACCCTCTCCGACCCCCTCCCACCCTCCTCCAACCCTCTCCGACCCCCTCCCACCCTCCTCCGACCATCTCCGAGCCCTTCCCACCCTCTCCGACCCCCTCCCACCCTCCTCCAACCCTCTCCGACCTCCTCCCACTCTCCTTCGAACCCCTCCAACCTCCTCCCACCCTCTCCGACCCCCTCCCACCCTCCTCCAACCATCTCCAACCCTCTCCGACGCCCTCCCACCCTCCTCCAACCCCATCCAACCCTCTCCCACCCTCCTCCGACTCCCTCCCACCCTCCTCCGACCCCTCCCACCCTCCTCCCACCCTCCTCCCACCCTCCTCCGACCATCTCCGAGCCCCTCCCACCCTCTCCGACCCCCTCCCACCCTCCTCCGACCCTCTCCGACCCCCTCCGACCCTCTCCCACCCTCCTCCGACCCTCTCCCACCCTCCTCCAACCCTCCCCGACCCTCTCCGACCCCCTCCCACCCTCCTTCGACCCCCTCCAACCTCCTCCCACCCTCTCCGACCCCCTCCCATCCTCTTCCAACCATCTCCAACCCTCTCCGACGCCCTCCCACCCTCCTCCAACCCCATCCAACCCTCTCCCACCCTCCTCCGACCCTCTCTGACCCCTCCCACCCTCCTCCGACCCTCTCTGACCCCCTCCCACCCTCCTCCGACCCTCCCCCACCCTCCTCCGACCCTCTCCAACCCTCTCCGACCCCTCCAACCTTCAAAATCTACCTCTTTCCTCTTAATAATTCTATAAAAAGTCCTAACCTTAAAAAGGCCTCTTTAACCTTAAAATGCCCCTTTTAGCTGATTGGTTAAGGAATTTTTGAGCAAAAACATATAAAAACAAAAGTTTTTCTGGTTGGGCCTCATTCCAAGAACTAAAGTTGAAGAAAGGCAAATCTGTATTGAAAAAAGTTCTACTTTCTTACAAAAATTAGAAGTCCAAAAGTCTAGTGAATATACTGAACTACAACAATGGCGAGCAATATTTACCTTATTTTTCTAGTAATTTTTCTAGTAATTTTTTCTAGTAATTTTCTCTGAATGATAAGATTTTTTGCTCTACATTTTTGTTTGTTGTATTCTCACTTCTTTTACATTTTTTTATCTTTTAATTATAGACTTTTTGTTACCTTTTAATTTTAGGCTTATTGCAATGACAAAAACACTGAATCGATTGTTTCAATCAAGCGAAATATGAAGGTGGTAGCTCAAGTAAGTGTTTTTACTCTACCGTTTTGAATATATAGCTGTACACATTACTCTCTACTGTCTCTATTATGTTTTCTAATCTTTCTTCATTAATTTCTCAAACATTTTATTCACATTTTCTTTTTTCATTTTCTCTTTACCAGGCTAAACTAAATAACAATAGAGGGAGGATATTGAGTGAATTATACACCTTTCGCTTCTATATTTATAGTTTTAAACTTCGAGGCGAGAGGCGTGGAGAGAAGAGGCGCGAGGGAGAGGTTGGAGAGTTTTAAGAGAATCGAGGACGGGGACGTTTCATTCGAGGTAAGTTTTTTTTGGAGATTTTTTTCGTTCGCGGTTAGGATTATTTTTTGAGATTTTTCGGTCGCGGTTAGGAAAATTTTTGGAGATTTTTCGTTCGCGGTTAGGAAATTTTTTGAGGAGGAAACGCTCAGTTCCGGAGCGCGACCTTGGCAAGGTCGTAGGGAAATTTTGGCTAGTTTCGGTGTCCTTGACGAAGGTCACGGAGGGTGGTGGCTCCTGATTGGTCAGAATCCGAAATACGGCTCTGTGATTGGCTGAATCCGTGGGGAAATGTCTGTGCAGATCTGCACTGGTAATACTACTTTAGTGTATGCACAACGTCACGAAATTTTCACTGATGAAAATCAAGCCACTAAAATCGTCCAGCCAACATCTCTAATATAGCACCAAATCCATATTGATTGTGGACTAAAGTTAAAACAAACAAATAAACTGAAAGAATTCATAAGATAGTACTGTACCAGTGCAGTATTTTATGGATTCTTACAATTATATGTTTTTAGTTACTGGCAGAACATGTAACACGCTGCAGCATGCACCACAGGTACATGTATGTGTGTTATTTTGAACCTCTCACATAGTAATACAATATACAGATGTCTCTCACTCTCATGGTACAAGGAATAAAACTATTAACTGCACTTGTTAGATCAGTGATGCTGAGTTAGAAGAGTTTAAGAGGGACTACTGCTGTGCACCTGGTGGTAAATATAACATAGAGATGCAACTCCCACATTTGGCTAAACTAGCAGACAGCTACCTGAACAAATATAAGAGAACTGGAGATTGGACAGATGTACTCAAGGTAAGTAACTCCCATTTCAAGTATTCGTAATCGCTGCTAACTTATGAGTCAATAGTACATTGCAGACGTAACGTTGTTCGAATTAACAACCATGTTGCCTGAGCTGGTAAAGCTGTGCGGTACAATACGGTACAGTACCTACTACATATTATTGTAAAGTTCTTGCACACTTGTTATATTATGTGGGAGGTCTGAGAGTGGTCTATCAGTCCTTCACCTTACACGGTCCTTCACCTTACACACAGTCTGTGAAAGGTGTGACTGTGACCAGCTCTATTATAATCCATAGGTCCGAGCTGTTCCTTTTATAATTATGACTTCATAGGTATGACCCTATCCTGGTTTTCGTTTCCATGAGAAACTTAGGTTAAAAGAGTCTTTTGGCAGAAATAACTGGAAGCATGTTTTGTATAAGAGAAGCTATATTTTGCTATACCAATTCGGTTGCTCCTGAGGTCTTAATAAAGTCACAGCTATTACAGATAGGAGTTACTTATTCTAACTCGTAGACTCTTAGTCTAGGTTCTCTCGGTGACTGACAGCCAGAGTGTTAGGGTGGGACAGAACTTATGTTGTTTCCATAATTACAAGTCGAACACTCGGACCTATGGGTCGGCACATAAGCACAAGTTGATCTAGTCAGTCTGCATCTCACTCAGTGCAAGATATAAGGAGGAACAAATAGACCACTCTCGGTTCCCTCTTGTATGCTTATTAGGAGCCGAAAAGCAAATTTTACAATATGAATGTCCTGGTACTTTGTATTGTGCATACATTCGTATGTATTTATTTTAGGCTCATGCACTGTATAACTCATGTGCTGTTCGGGCTCCAGCCATTGAAACTGATTTGTGGGAGGGAAAAGCATTCGAAGCACAGAAGCTCTATTGGGGAGCTGACAGAGCTTGGGGTTTTGAAACACAGAAGAATTTGACTGGTGAATTAAAAGAAGAAATAGAAGAGATTCGTTCCAACTTGAAAACAGTACTGGTTGATGTGGACAAAGCAGTAAAACGGCTTGACTTAGCTAAGATCAGGGATCAAGAGTTTCTGACTCAGTTCCAAGATGACATACAGAGAGTGTCACTTTCTTGCACAGATGCTATGTTGAAATTTGCTAAAATGGTATTTGAATTCAGTGTTGCTAGTTTGTTAGTTCAGCCCCCGTGTGATTTCTGTGTCGTTGCCATTGGCTCAATGGCAAAAGGTGAAGCTACGCCATATTCCGACCTAGAATACATGTTTCTAATTGAGCGAGATGAGCCTGATGTCATAGAATATTTTGAAAAGCTCGCAGTTTCCAGTTACTTTATAATAGGAAATCTTCAAGAAACGCCGCTAGGCTACATGGCGGTTGAAGAACTACAAGGATGGTTTGATGATAAACAGAAGAGTGGTTTCAAAATTGATGGACTGAAAGATGGAGCTGGAAATATCCCAACAGGAAATGGCACCTCGTCGCAAAAGAACCATTTAATAGTGACTTGTTCTACACTCATTCAGAACTACAAAACAGTTTTGGATTGTCCACAAGAGGATGCCATCAGAGGTGATTTGACCGCCAAATTGCAGTACACCAAACCTGTGTATTACAATCAAGAGCAAGCCAAAAAGTTGTTAGAAAGATTTTGTGAGCAAAAGAACCTCTTGCAACCAAACGAGGAGAGGCAGAAGGCGAATACAGATATGTTTATATCTGATAGCAAAAAGTATGGGTTCAAGCCAACTGAAGAGCTAATCAACAAAGGATTCTCAATAAACACAAAGAGAGAATTGTACAGATATCCATCGATATTGCTGTACAATCTTTCAATCATCTTTGATTCCAGTAAGCAAAACTCCTGGGAGACTCTTGAATCGTTATCAAGAAATGGATCCATTTCACATTCAATATTTGAGTCCATTTCCTTTCTATTGGCATGTGCTTGCTATTTTCGACTGTCCACATATCTTTTCTATGACTCTGCGGATGATCGCCTTTCAGTTCTTCCAGAAAATTGCTTTTCAGCAACTGAAAATAGAGCTAAATCACAAGTCGTTGAAAGACATGGAAAGCGGTGGTTTCTCTGTCAAAGGGTCTTTAATTTGCATTGTGACCGTTCTGTGCCTCTAAAAAGACACTTTGGAAAATGTCAGACTCATGTTGACATAAAAGAATTTGGTAGAAAAGAGATTCAGCAGCCCAACTGGTTGGTGAAATTCCAGACATTGCACTGTTGCAACAGGTGGTCAAAAAGCCAAAGTCACATTGAGAAACATATTGGTAAGACTTCAGTACACAAGAATCCAGAACACACCATTCGCGAAATCTACAATCTAGTAGACCATGACTTTCATGAACTTTGGAATTCCGTCAAAGCTCTAACATATTCTCTGTGTGAGATAAGGAAAGACGAAAAAGCCCTTTCCTATCATCTCGTAATCCAGAGGATGATTGAAGCCGGGGAGGGTCCCGTGAGCTATGAGGAGCAACAGCTGATCATGGCTGATTCCAAAGGAGAAGCAGCTGATTGTTACTATGGCTTGACAAGATACGAAGAGGCGGCCATGGAGTATGCTTCTTCTTTAGAGATACGTAGTCATGTCCTGCCTGCCAACCATGAGCTCTTAGCTAAGATGCACTTTTGTATTGGGAGGTCATACAACATGATGTACAATTACAAGAAGGCAGAAGCACACCTTTTTAAAGCTTTACAGCTCTGTTATAACCAGGCGTCAGTGGAAGTTGTGCACAATTACAATGGTGAGGTCATCCATTTGGGTGAATGCGCCAAACCTTTGATTGGGCTTCTAAAGAAGAGCCCCGAAGAACGACTTCTGTTCCTGAACAACCCCACCAAGATATTAGCACATGTTCTGTGGACACTTGGTCTCAACTACTTCTATACAAAGCGTTACTTGAGAGCCTTCCGCTACTTTGATAAAAGTAAGTCCATGTTCTTTGAGCTTTATGGAATAGATGCATGTCATAGGGATATATCCGATATACTCTACGCTTTGGCCTGTGCCAAAAGCATGGTAGGCGACCATGTGGCAGCAGATATGTACTTTAAGAAATTCTTCAATATGACCATTCAATTACATGGAAAGGGGAACAGATTTCGTGCTACAGTGCTGCATTTCCTCTCAAAAAAAACTAATTCCACATTGTATATTAAACTTTTGTTTATTGTCTTTATCCGTCTGCCACGGTTTCGAGCAGCACATGCGCAATCAGCTACAATCATAAATAGATATGGTCTCCATCTTGTCTCTGTTAAGCAGCACCAGTTGGCCAATTTCTTCCTGGGTTACGCTCTGAAAACATTTCGACAGTCATCCACGGAAATCAAATATTCTTCTGGTTACATTTCCAATACAATATCTCAACTAGCTTTGAATCAATGGCAAAGAGGTGACTTTGTGTCTGCTGAAAAGCTATATGTTGAAGCGTTAGACGAGCTGAAGAACTGCGACAAACTGTTCCCTGCACCTGCAGCTTTAGAGCGAGGAGAACTACTACAGAGCATGGGCAGGATGTATGAGAGCAGAAAATGGCACAACAGAGCATTAGATTGCTTCAACGAGGCTCAATCTAATTTCTTGTTTGGGTGTGACAGCCACGACCACCCTAAGATTATCGAGATGGAGCAACAGATCAGAGCTGCTAAATCAAACATTCAATCAAGGTGAATCACTTCACATGGTTATCCAAATAATATTACATTTCAATGCAAATAATGGCTTAACAATGCACATTGTATAATAATAATATGTGTACACATGCAATTGTAGTCACCAATACTTTTGGGGAAACCCATGTTCTCTACATGTACGTGAGTACAGTTATGACAGTATACACTATGTGCTTCTAACAGTACATATTATTAATTTTTCTCATTATATTGTATTGTATTGTATTAAGTATATTGTTGTTCGACTTTGTTTTTGTTACAGTTCTACAAGGATTGTTAAACCAACACTGCAATATTTTTTTTATCATTTTATGCTATAAAATCAAAAGATATGGCCATAATTCAAACAATATGGTGACACATACATTCTGTCTGACCCTACTGTGTGGAATACATTATAAATTATTAAGATTAAGATTAATTAATTAAGATCATAAGCATTATATCTGCGGATGAATGTACCTGTTACAAGCACTTGCGATTGCAGATATAATATATTGTATTGTGAGTTACAGTACTTACAAGCTGCAGCATTGCATTGCATTATGGGTTAGTTATAGGTTACACATGTACATTGTACAACACAGAGTAATCCTGGGCAGCTGGCATACAATTGTTAGACTGTGCATGTAAGTAGTGTTGTGGATGTGTCCCAGACGGCCCAAGGTCTGTACACAGCCACCGAAGACTTGTAGGTGCAGATGCAGAGAACAGCTACCTAGCCAAGCAACCTCTTATACCAACGTATGTAACATGTAGTGTGCAAGATTCAACTTATCAGCACACCAATACAACTCATAAGATATAAGTATGTGTATGATGTATTGAGAGAACTTGACAGCATGAAAGCAATACAAGAGACTGCACTTAGTAACAATAATCTCATTCCTTTTATAGGTAAAGGAGACAAAGAAAGCTGTCTACTACTTCCGACAGACAGGCCTTTTACACTAGTAGGCAGTTCACATACAGTCTACAGTCTTTCATATATAATAAGGCTGTTCATAAAATAATGGCTGGTAATGAAATGCTATAATTTGCCACAGAAACTATTACATAATAATATACTGAGGATTACATAATAAGCTAAGCACTTAGCAAATAGTCTCAAGTGATTACATAATAGCTGAAGGATCCTTTGTCAGTTGGCTGAGGCTAGCATGGCCTGGGAGCCACATCCACTACAGTAGGTCTTAAGGTTGATATTTGAATTAACAAAATTTCACAAGTTCGACTGGATGAGACAGGTATACCCACTGTCGATAAGCCTAGTAAAGTAATTCAAGATGAACACAGATAGTAATTGGTTGAAGAGATAAGTCATGTCGGAAGGATCAGCTTGTAACAGAAAAGCGGAGCCATTTAAGCTGAAATACAGAATTACTTCAATATCCCCAACTAAACTAATGTCTGTTTGAGCTTGTACATGATGTCATGGTGTGTGTGTAGCTGCAATGTTTCTGTGTATGGTTGTCCTACTGAGTGCCGATGTTAGCACGGGTAAGGGAAGTGCTTGGTAGTGGTAGTGGGCTGCCAAGGTAAACTTCCAAACATTACATAAAGAGTGTGTCATGAGGGAAGTTTACTTAAGAATATATACATTGTATGTATATACTGTTTATGCTGTTTATGTATATACACTACCTGTGTATAGTGTACTAATGGTGGTGTGTTCGTGACTATTATGTCACGAGGGAAATTTATATGTGATGTGTGTATATGTAATATGTATTGAATAATATGTATGTTTAGTATACTAATGGTTCTATGTAATATATATTTATTTTGACTGAATTGTGTTTGTATAATGGTTCGTGTAATGAACTGTGTAATTGGTAATTATCTTCTCCTGTTAACCTCCAATCAATTGAGAGAAGATAACTTTGGTTCTCATGTAATATGTGTACACTAATTAATAGTTGTCTTCTCCCGTCAATTTTCAGAGAAGATAACTTCTATTAATGAATACTTTGGTCTAATAATATAAGAGTGTGTATAACCTCCTGTAATCGATCCATTATTTTATGTAAACTGGTGTATTTTGGTTCTATGGTTCTATGTGTATTATTAGTGGTAGCACTCAGGACATATGCACTCAATTATTTATTTCCTCCTGTAGACATACAAATGTGATTCTCTTTGTTGTAGAATATAATAATCCGAGTGACAGAATTGGGACTACCTCCCCTGGATAATTTATATGGTATATCCTTCACGTAAGAGTAAGACACCCACGAAAATATAACTAGCCTACTATATAACTATATACTACAATATAGAATACTTTTATATAGTAAGCATAACTTGAAGTTATCTACCTTCTGGTATATCAGTGTTTGATTTAGATGGTTACTATGGGGTTGTCTTCTCTCGCCCAGTCAGACTACGCCTTACCTTGCAACTATGCAGCCCTATTAATAGTGCTGCCTACCAGTGAGGGGCTACCACCCCCTCTCTAGCGGATGTCCACAGATCCGCAGTGTTTTTGAACTACCTATATATAGCAGGGGTCCACTATCCGCAGTCTCTACTACCCCCTCTCTAGTGGATGTCCGCAGATCCGCAGTTTTTTTGAACTACCTATATATACCAGGAGTCCACTATTCGCAGTCTCTACTACCCCCTCTCTAGCGGATGTCCGCAGATCCGCAGTGTTTTTGAACTACTTATATATAGCAGGGGTCCACTAACCGCAGTCTCTACCACCCCCTCTCTAGCGAATGTCCGCAGATCCGCAGTTTTTGATGGACCTGTATAATATGTAGGGTAGGCAATTCCATTATAATTTGGATTATGCATTACAACTATGTTGTATAAGTAGGTCATATAATGGATATTCCTATGATTCAAGTGGCAGGTCTGGTTCATAAATCAGCTGTCTAATAGAACCGTTGATGTACTTGTTATAATACTATCATTACTTGTACTATGGTTAGTTTATCACAGACCTGCCAACTCTGGTGGCAACATACATGTATTCCTCTTTATTTGGTCAAATTGATGCCTACAAGTTGCATGAGATGTAGTGTTAAGGCTGGAGCAAACTGGAAGCGAAATCAGTCACGCGGCAATTGGAGCCATCGTGTTTCGCTTGGCACTTCCAAGCACACTAGGCGCGAAACATTCGCGTTGGACTACTTACTGGTTTGAGCATGTCCTGCGCTTATGAATGTTGAAATTTTCGAGCGAAATGATGAAATGGCTGGGTTGTCGACCAATAGCGCGCACACAGCAAGCGAAAATATCAAACATGTTTGATCCGAGCGAATTTGCAAATTTAGCCCAAATTGGCAGGGTCTCGCTTGTTTCTCGCAATTTCTCTAGCGGATTTCGCCTCATTCGCTTCCAGTCTGCGCCTGCCTCTATTGTGTTATAGTACATGTAGCTCCACCTAGCCAGTGCAGTTATGCTATATACAGCCCCAACGTTTAGCTTATTTTTACATTTCAATATATTATTGGAGTAACATGGGCAGGCCTGCATTACCATTCAACACTGCATAAAGTATGTTCAGTGCTATGCAATACGCTAACATGGCAAATGCAATAATATTGTGGCACATATTATTATTGTCTACATGCACATACATTTATTCCACAGTCTTAGCATGATTCATCACGGTGCTGGAAAAACACCGAACCACCGAACAGCGGAATGGAATTCACCGACCAGCGGATGAATTTAACAGAATAGAATTTCTTTGGATGCCTCACTTATAGCATGATATTAGACCATTATAACCAGCATTTTACTATTATGAACTCATAAAATCCTTGCACAACTCAACAATAGTCATTTATAATTATAAAAAATTAATTATAAATTTTTATTCAGACGAGCAATAAATAGGCCTAAATGAGTAAGTAGAATCTAAACATCTCGACTCTCAAATATCTAGCCCACAATGTTCCTGAGCTGAGTGGCAATAAACAATATTTTATGCAAAAAATATTTTACTAACCTATTAAATAAGTTGTAAATCACAATGACAATATAGTCCGGTAGCAGGAGGCAAAAAAAGTGCTTAGTTTTTGAAACTCGTAAAAATTTCCTTGAGACTTTTCTGGGGTAACTTTTCGTGTCTGCCGCAACGTAACCGCGCCGATCACCCTCTATTAATGAAAGAATCTAAGGCTATAAATTTATATAAAATTACCAGATGCATGATAATATATAGTACAGAAGCAACCTCCCTTTTTATATAGATTTCTAGCAATTGAGGTGGGGCCAGGTATTTTTTGCATGAAACTCTTAATTAAACATAAATATTTTGATATGCAAATTTCTACACCTCACATAGTGCCAGTATAGTTGTTGTGGTCAATTGATTTATGCAAAAAATATTTTACTAACCTATTAAATAAGTTGTAAATCACAATGACAATATAGTCCGGTAGCAGGAGGCAAAAAAAGTGCTTAGTTTTTGAAACTCGTAAAAATTTCCTTGAGACTTTTCTGGGGTAACTTTTCGTGTCTGCCGCAACGTAACCGCGCCGATCACCCTCTATTAATGAAAGAATCTAAGGCTATAAATTTATATAAAATTACCAGATGCATGATAATATATAGTACAGAAGCAACCTCCCTTTTTATAAAGATTTCTAGCAATTGAGGTGGGGCCAGGTATTTTTTGCATGAAACTCTTAATTAAACATAAATATTTTGATATGCAAATTTCTACACCTCACATAGTGCCAGTATAGTTGTTGTGGTCAATTGATTTATCGTGCAAGTAAAAATAACAAACATTTGTCAGATCGCCATTGATGAGCCGGAAAAGATTGCTTTAGTGTTAATGCTCATGCGTAACGGCAAACACTGTCCAATTAGAAGTGGTTGTGCCTGCGGATTTCTATAGTAACCACAATAACAACAGCTGCACATGGCCAAATAGCAGTTACTAGTATTACTAGACATAATTAGTAATACTAGATACATGTAGTTATAATATTGTTGTTTAGGATTGTTACTGCTATAATGCCCTAATGGCTATATGAATTGAGTTGTGGGAGGTTTATAATGTGTTAGACTAAGGTAATACAACAGCTACAACAATGGATAATTGTTTATTTTACTGCTGTGAAAATATCAAAGACACACCAGTTATTCTCTTCACCATATCAACCCCCAAAAGTGGGGAATAGGTGTGAATGTGTTCTGATGTGCTGCATATAGAAAATTGGTCTCAACATTCACTCAGGGAGAACTTGAATGTGTCAATTTTCCTAACTAGTATTCTTTAAAATTGATGAAAAAACTGGCTCTAGCAACTAAAAGTCATCAATACTTCATTACTCTAGGTATTTTGGTGCATGTAATACACCTATATCTATACACATGTACAGTAGGCAATATACCCATACATACATGTACATCCTTCTACTATATAACATAGGCTACTTGCAGTATTAGAGAGCAATATTCAATGAATCATGCTACATGCAATGTCAACAGGGAAGTAGACCAAAAAGTCGTTGGCTCTCAAATTGGCCATGTATATTCATAAGTAGTGTAATTTATTTATTTCCTGCTTTTAGTACTGAACATAACTAATAGTGGCAGATGAAATAAACTACATAATAATGTTACATTTTGATGTTAAATTGCAAACTATATTGTTAAGTGAGTTACATATTCATGCTACATAAGTATAATATGTGGTTATTGCTCTATATTTAAAGTGTGATCAAATTGTCAATAGATTTAATAAACCAAACGAAATCATAAAATCACCAAGTCCATCAGGAAGTGTGCCTGCTGAAAGTCCTGTGTCACCATAGGCAAGCATTATTTGCTAATTTATATAAAAAGATCAGACAAAACCATAACCATGCCCACTTAGGAAGTTCCTTACAAACACTAGCAGTTAAAACAAGTAATCTCTGTACACTGGGCTGTTACTACATGTAGGGGGCCTACTTACAATATGTAGTTGTATCTAGGAAACGTAGATGGGGTATTGGATAAAATTCATGGGGATCAAGAAGAGAAAAATGCCAAAGGGGAGCCTCAGAGTCAGCATGGTAGACCATGATGATGCCAGATATTAGGAAGAGGCAAGGTGTTTTTTGATTGAATAACTTACAAAGCATTTTACACAAAAACACATTTGTGTGACAGCCTCTAGCTTTCCACATAATTGAAACCAAAATTATAGTGACACCAAGTAACATAAAAAACTGTAAAGGATAATAATTGGGCATTACAACACACCAACTGCTTGTATAACATTCACATGTACAAGCCAACTAAACCCAGTCTTCAGGCTACTAACATCCTTGGGTCCCAACTACAGTGCCTATATTATGCATATTCAGTACTATTAATAGGGACATGTATTATAGCCCTATAATTTCAAAAGATTATGATTTAATACTTCTTAACCTCCTAGTAGATATACACATATGGCCCTCATATATATGCACCTCGGCTTACATCTATATATCCTAAATATGCAGATGAATGCTTATAACTGATTTAACAACAAATACTCCCCTATGGCAATTGCAAGCGTTCACTGGTCACTACAAGAAACATAAACTCATGAAATTGCACGCTAGGAATTAATACATGTACATGTACATTATCAATTGATTTACCAATCAGTTTCTCAGAGGTGGAGGTGCGGTTCTAAGGTGAACTACCACATTGCCGACTAATCCAAGCAGCACCTAATTGGCCACTGGATTCCTAGGCTGCATCCTCAGATCCTTGATGCAACATGTTCTGTACCTGCATGCGTATCTAGTAATGCAACCAGAAGTAATGCATTTCTACCAAGTTTTGAAAGCAACTCTGATGGCAGTATTTACTATTTGAGTGTTTTTATCAACTTCTAAAAGGCCTCTTAGTCTCCGAGGTCACTTTAATTTGTATAATATTTTCATTAACTGGATTATTATTGTTGCTGCTCACAACTCTTCATGCCTAGCCTATTGGTGTAGGATGTTAACAAGTAGGAAATGTAGATAGAGAGGTGTAGGATAACAGTGTAGAAATCTATGACTTGTATGTTCATAGGAATCTCAAAAGTTCAGTAGCGGATATTAACAGATATTTTTCAAACTGTTCCTAACTTTATGCTATTTTAAAATGTGTTCCTTTGTTGACTGTTACATTATGTAATTTAAACAGAGTTTCTCAAACACATTAGAAGTGTGTGATAGCGGTGTCTTGGATATACATGACAATTTTCGAAATCGATAGAATCTGTACAATAGTACTAAAACTTGCTATTATACTTAGAACTGGCACCTTAGGAGGTGTAGAAATGTCATATTTGACATCAGCACAAAATTCTGATCTAGATACATGTCTTTTTATGTGGCCCCACTTCGATTGCTAGAACGGCTATTTTTTTTCAAGATATCCAGAGGTTGCTTCTGTACTAATACTCTGTTAGGTGCAGCAGCAGAGAGCTTTAAATAGCCTTAGTTCCTTGTTTGTGGTTGGGGTAAGGGCGGTCAACCAACAAAATATAGAGAGGACAACTTCTCCTGCTTCAGTTTTGGCGAAGAACAAAGGCTATCCCAAATTTCTCCACTTCTGTACCTAACCCGATACACTGGGTTGGGAACAGATGTCAACTGGTTACAAAAAGTTTGGTAGAGTTGAAGCAACTGAAAATTTAGGGAACTTCAATATTTACTTTCATTTTTAGGACCTAAGGCTACGAAATTTGGCTCCGTGTGGTCCAACAGCCAGTCAAAAACAGTAAAAAGTTCCTTTGCAAACTGGCTTAATGTAGTATTTGACTATTTTTTCTGGTAGAAATTATGGCAGATCTGCCATAACATTGTCGTGCATGCCACCTGTTATTAATATAGGAACTTAGGCTATACATTATAATGATGCAGTCAAGATGCACATCAATATGTGTATTCTGTATGTACATGTAGTTCAACTAATTCAACAAAACGCAGTAGGGTCGAGGAAATTCCTTTTTGGTGCTGCTTTTGGAAGCCTTGATCACCATTTTCAGCATTTTGTAAGATTACAAACCCGTTCTAAGAACTTGGGTTATAAATTTTATGATACAGCAAGTAGCACACATGCAAATGCACTCAAACTCCAGTATTAGCTTTATATACATGTAACTCCAGAAATTTGTCTTTCTAAATCCACGTCTTTGAACCTAAACTATTGCAGAGAGCACGCAACAGTTCACACATAAATCAAAGCTATTGGTCATAATTCCAATTAGAAATAGAGAGAAAGTAAGAAAAACTGAGACTTAGTTTTGTACGTAATTGAAAGTTATTATTTTGATTCCAAATTTTTTGCACAAAAATACCATGTATATGTAATATAATATGGGCCTTCCAGTAGCAGTAATGGTGCCAATAATTTGTCCAAAATGAAGTTAGTGGCCTACTATAATGTGCAACAGTAATCACTACTGACAGTATGACACACTTAGTCTTGGTTTTTTAGCAAAGACTGTACAAATTAGAAAAAACGGTTTATCACATTTCTACATGTAGTTATCTAGCAATATTCTATCAATCTTACAATAGATACTGGGATAGATTATCACTAATGCATAGGCCTATAAAATTGCTGTCTGATAAATCATCAATAGTCAGTCATCAAAGCGACGTAGCATGCTGCCATAAGTCTCATGCCTGCTTCACCCTTTCTGTAGCTTACATGGTCTTCCTTGATACTGTCCTAAATTAGAAATTATTTCATAACTCAGTGTTAGCCTTTTGGTCCTGAAATTCAAGATTTGCAACTGGTTGTGTTTCAGTTATGGATTGATTATCAATTCTGATGAGATGCAACATTTTGCACACTGTACACTGTAACTCCTATCACTTGACGCAAGCTGAACCCATCTCAGCAACACAATTTTATTAGATATTTACAGTGAACCATAGTGATCCAAGCCTACATGTTGTTGCAATATACCAACAACCCTACCAGGATTATGCAAATTCAAAATACCCTGTCCAATAGTTTCTCTACCACCAGCATACATCCCTGCAGTTACAAAATAATGTAAGGCAGAACAGCATTGGCAATATATTTGAATAAATTGGCAGGCCGAAACTTGTGGCCAATGGGTTGTACAAAGTGAAGTAAGCCCAATATCTATTCAAGAAAAATTCTGACAAAGAGCAGCCCCTCCGCTCTACTCCATCTCCTAGGCCTAAACACTACAGCATAGCCCTAATATCAGTAGACCTATAATAGCAGGCAACAGTCTTATCACATGACTTTATGTTAACCACGTACCACACTTACATGTAAATACTTCTGCCATCTTTAGGTAGGTTTGATCCATGCTCAACTACATATCTTCTGTAGAACAGGATTCGTGAGAGAGAGATCTTGGTCATCTGGCACGCCCACCATCAGCAAGTTTGAGATTTATTCGATGGCCTTCAAGAAATATAATATGTTACATGCATTCACAAACAAATCAAATATTCATCTAACTGCTTTTGTAGAATTATTAGAAGTAAACTTGTTGTGTTATTAAACCAGACTGTTGATCTAAGGCTACCTGCAGTGTATAAGCCCTATGGGGCCTAAACATACCAACTTATTTTAAATATTGCACAGATGAAAGATTATTTTACCAAACCATAATTTCCTCTTGAAACCTCTCAAATTGGACAATCAAGCCAATTAATAGAAGCATTATGCAGCTGTATTATGGAGCAAGGTATCCAATAATCAAATTTAAATCTAACAAGGAAAATGACTTATTATGTGGATTATGTTCACATTATTTCTGAAGCATCAAATAGATACAGTATCAGTATGTAATTAAAACTTAAAAGTACAGACTGAAAGCATTAGCTTTTAGCAGTCAACCATGTAATTGAATCTGAATAGGTAACTCATGCCTCTCACCTTTGACTGAATTATTAGGCTGCCTTGACCGGTTCTTTTGCTTTTGACCTTTGAGTTGGTGACAGAAGAAGTGATTTGAATTAAATTAGCATTCACCCAGCAGTTTCAGTTCTAATCCTGTCTATTTGTCACATTATATTGGATAATTATTATTTATTTATAAATATAACTTGAAAGTAATTTTCTCATTTCGAAATTTTAGGGCTATTCTGTTGAGTTCCCTTCATCTGGTGGTCATTTGCATCTACTGTGCTTCTGACTCTGACATCCATTCCAAGTCATTATAAAAGTCTTTGGTTTTTATTTACAAGCAACTGCAACTCAGTAGAAGTTTTCAACTTATTAGATCCTCTACCATTTGGAATCAAATATGATTTATATATAGTTTTGTAACCAAAATAATATTACTTACAAATTGAAATTAAATTTCCAACTTTGCTCAAACAAGTAGGAAATGATAACAAAAAGTAGAAAGTACTGCTGAAAGAATACCCCAAGGCCTTTGTTAATAATCCTTTCGTTTGGTGTGCACTAAGCCCGTTATTATTTTTAGATCTTGGGCAAGAAAAGATCACATGGGCATGAAGAATTCCTTAGAAAATTGTATGTGTATGTGCAGGGTTGGGAATCGCCAATAGCATTCGATATTCGATGGCGATTTTCATTGGTCTATTCACCATCGATTCCACCTAATCGTTGGTTTCCAACAAAGCCATCGAAATGCATGTATTCGTTGGTTTTATAGGGTTACAGCTGCATTCGATTGTCACTAAGCTGCTAATTGATCTGCTAGTAATGTTTAGTACAGGAAATAAATAAAAAGCCTCGTAGCTTAGTTCTTATCTTTTTAATAAAAAAAATGATGATGAGCTGTTTTATTTAATAATAAAATAATAGCCTCTATTTGCAAGCTAGGATGAAATGTGAGTGGCTAGCAACAAACAAGAAATAATAGCCTGGAATTTCTGGCTAAGATTTGCTGTACATATAAATATTTGGAGGCTAAAGAGAAACATAAAGGTAGAGGAGATAACTCTAAACTATGAGAAAATGCAGATAAAACTGGTAATATTAGGCACAGATGTTATAACATTTTAAAGTAATAGACAAAATTAGTAAAGGCAATAAATCTCTCCATTTTTACAAAAATTATACCCATATACATGTGCATTTTCTAAAATCGTCATCGACTGTACAATCGATTGAAGTACAATCATTGATTTGGTAAAGTAACAATCGAATGCTTGTATTCTTTGGTTTAATCAGCATAATCGAAAATCAGAAATCGAATGCAAAAGTAGATCAAAGTTCCCAACCCTGTGTATGTGTGTATGCGAGAGAGGACAACTCCACAGAAAACCGGGGTTCAACAGGTTGTTATATTATATATATATAACTTTATTTAATGTGCAATATATATAGTATACAGTATGTATGAATATCAGCATCATGCTTTTGTTTTTTATATTGAAAACTTTTGCATGTTTTTCATGATCAGCACATGCTAATTTACCAAAATCAACTGTTAGCAAGTTTCAAGGAATTTTTTTTACAAACTTGAAAGATAAATCTACCTTGCTACCGGACTATATAGCATCAGGCTATAATGTCAGTTTACAGTGTGATGGAGGTGCCTCTTCCAACCTTTGTAATTTGATATCATCCTTGCTATTCATACTTAGCTGCAACCATATACATGTAGTTGCCAACTACATGTATATGGTTGCAGCTAAGTATGAATAGCAAGGATGATATCAAATTATAAAGATTGGAAGAAGCACAACAGGCACACATGTGGCATCAACTGTTACCGGAAATGCGTGCAAATGGGCAGGTGAGAGCAAATAAAAACTAAAAATTGAATATGCCGAAACACCGTGCACCACTACATAATGCGTTTATCGTAATATAATATAAACTATATTTACTTTAAAGGTATTCAGTGTTCACTCTGCCAACAGATGGAAAGAGCAGCCCAAATATTCTACCACTTGTTGTAGGTCTGTTTTAGATTGAAGTTGTCCTCTCTACATTATCCTGTGCTGATATCATATAGGTTTATTTTACAAGTCTGGGTTAAATAAGAACATCTATCTGTAGATAAACCTTGTGAATTGAGATGCATGAGGCTTTAGACTATCTGTAGGCAATCCGTAGGTATAGGACAGGCTGACAGGAAGCAAGGCCTAGAGTAAAACCTCAAACTGATAGCTACCTGCATGTCAAGTTTGTTACTTGTTCAAAATAATTCATGTAATCTCCTCTCATTGTATGGTGTACTTGGATTCTTCCATACAGGCATAGTTCATAGACCAAATGCAGGTTCCAGAACAGCTAACTACATGCAGAAGCAGAGCTATACAAAGCAGGAAAAAAGTTGCTATTAGCACTACAATATGAACTTTCATAGTATCATGAAGGTATTGTGCTGGTCATGATTCAATGATCATAGCAATAATGCTGAACAGTGTATGTGATCCTATTATGCAATGCCCGTGGCAGTCGGTTCTGATAGAATAGGAAGTAAGTGTAGGCTAATGCACGACAGCGTGTTCATGAGAGCTAAAGGGAAATGGTCTCTTTGAATTCATTCACACTACTAGTTAAGGTAACTCACATGTCAAGGTATGTACATGCAGTTTAGCATCAATAATATACAATGCAGAAGTGCGCATGTTTATTTGTTATAACGGTTTGTTACAAAGATAATGTTAGGATACTTGTCCTTTACATCAATAAAAATGAAAGTATTTGGAAGTTATCTATCAGTACAACGTTAATTGATTTGATTATCTAGAACATCAATATTACTTCAGATTTGACTGTCCTAAAGCTAAGATTGAAACTACATGTACATGCATAATAATTGTTGAGTGATATGCTTTGTCCACTGTGTTAATCAGGGCTCTACTGCACCTAATATTAGGTGCAGTAGAGCCTCAGGTTCAAATTCCAATCATCGGTTTCACAGATGTGAAACCGCATCGCTGGCTGTTCAAAATTAAATCCCTTGCAAGTTAAATTAATATCACATGTACCATGTACTCAAAACCACCTGAACAAGAGTAAACTTACGCCCACACAGCAATAACTGAAGGCGTTCTCTACAGGTATGCTTGCATGTGCTTTATGAATTTGGGATAAGTCAATAATTTAGAGAAATTTGAAGTATACAACAGATGTGATCATGTGACCATGTGACCATGTGACCATGTGATCATGCGATCGTGTGGTCATGCGATCGTGTGATCATGCGATCGTGTGATCATGCGATTATGTGATCATGTGAACATGCGATCATGTGATCATGTGATTGATTAACCAGGAAGATAGTTTAAATTATATAGCAAAGACGAAACGTACAGTCTGTAGTCTGCCGTCCTCCAATCGGAATCGGCGTCGAAAACCAGGATGATTTATATATGTCACAATGCTGCCAGTGAGGATCTCGGCTCCGGATGGTGCAAGGACCTTGGGAACGAGTCCACCGAGATTGCTGCCGGGGCGAGTCCCTAGCCTTAAGCCCTTAGACCTGACCTAAGGCGGGGTGGGTACACGACCCATCCCACCCACCGAATAAGTGTTGAAACCCTGGCTATGCCGGCAGTGAAGATGCTCCTGGACCTGTGGCTTATATATGTTACAATGAGGATCTCGGTTCCGGGTGGAGCTAGAACGTTGGAACCAGGTCCCCAGGCATCGCTGCTGGGGCAGAGCCATAGCCTTAGGCTCTCAAACACAACCCTGGGCAGGGTGTGTCAGGTACCCACCCCCACCCGCTATGTTAGTGTTGGAACTCGGGATATGTACTTGGAGTTGTCTCCCTAATGCAAGGAAACACAACTCCTCATGAGGTCACTGTAACATGTCTGCACCAACAGAATTCATACACATGCATGACCACAGTACATGAACACAAGCCATCATTTCATGTGAGCAAAGCGAGCAAATTTTGCAGTGAAACTTGCATCGCAGACCAAGCACGAAGTGCATGTCATATATATATATGTATATATATATGATGTCATCGATGGTGTCATAGATGGTAACATAACAAAAGACGAAACGGTCTACGGTTAACGGCCTGCCATCCTCCAATCAGATTTGGGGTCGAAAATTGAGACGATTAATATATGTTGCAATGCTGCCGGTTAGCATCTTGGCTCCGGCTGGTGCTAGGACCTTGAGATCGGGTGTCCAGGTTTCGCTGCCGGGGTGGGTCCCTGGCCTTAGGCCCTTGGACTCGACCCAGGGTGGGGTGAGTACACAACCCACCCCACCTGCCGAATAAGTATTGGAACTCGGACTATGCTGGCAGCAAAGATCCTCCTGGACCCGTGATTTACATATGTTATAATGAGGATCTCTGTTCTGGGCGGTGCTAGGACCTTGGGACCAGGTCCCCAGGCACAGCTGCCGGGTCAGAGCTGTAGCCTTAAGCCCTCAACCCTGACCAAGGGCGGGGTGGATACCCTACCCACCCCACCCGACACATTGGAGTTGGAACTCGGGCTGTTAGCTTGGAGTTGGGTTCCCAATGCAAGGGAGCAGAACTCCTCATGGAATCATTGTAGCAAGCCTGTGCCACCAGAGGTCTTGCACATGCACAACCACAGTACAATGAACACAAGCCATCATTACAGACCAAGCACGAGTTGCTTGTATAACATAAAAGAGAGGCTTTTTATGAAAAGGTTGCCCTTGTCCATAACATTTTAGCCAGCCTCACAATTCTTTGGGGTAACCATGTCGATGATTGATCTGAGAATGAAACCTGAGCATCTTTACAATACAATAAACTTCAAAGTCAACTCACGTAGGCTTGGTAAATTTAGACAGGCTGCACACCATTTTGAAGCTAAAAATATGCTCTACACATCTGGTAGAGTGAAATCTCAAGCTAGGTGCATAATGAACTGTTAGAGCACAACGATAATATATAATATATTTCAGGTGTACTGCATGAAGTTGGATAGGGCAAAAGAAATCTGAAGATATGGGGGACTATGAGGTGCGACCCTTTAATATACATCAATCATGCATACCTATTACACGTATACATGTGCATACATGTACACTATACGTGTAATAAATAAATTGTTAGTGTATGCCCAAAGTTGCTATATGTGCGCTTATGATGCCACACCACAATGAAGCAGCAATGCTGAAAACCTCAAACCTGGAATAAACAAGTGTTTCAATCAGCCAAACTTGGTTACTTTCTCATAAATGCAGAGTCATCTGCCCACTTTCAATAAAAGTCATAAAAGATGGAGAAAAAAGTGTTGATTTATTGTAAGACTCTGCTAAACAGATATACCCTAAAAGCAGAAATTTTCAGCGGAAGAAAGTTTCGCGAGTTTGCTAATCCTGGAGCATTTTGCGATAGAAATATTTAGGGAGTTTGGCCTATCGCAAAATTTGTTAGGTCCCAAAGTTAATGTTTAAGCATATGCATATTTCAGCATTAGAAACAAGCTCAGCTAAGCTGTATGTTTACTCAGATTTAAACCCCATTTACATAGCTGTATGTATGGTCTGTTTAAACCAGTAGGGGATGGAGGGGGGCACACTGGGACAGGGGGTACATTGGGACATTTTGTTTATAGGTAGTTTTCTTCGTTCTACAACTGTCAAAGTTCAGTTGAAAACAGGAAATGGCATAAGATGGTTGCCATGTTGAAAAGAGCAGGCTAATTGAAAACAAGAAAATTTGGTGGGCAAATGAAAAATTTTCATACCAAAAGTATTTATTTACCTCGGTATTGATTTAATTATATTAGCAACATGCTTATGATTATGTTTTTGTCCCTTTGGTAGTTTGAAACACTGTTAATGAGGATCACAGCATATCAATCAATTGCAGACATGTGCCAAGCAGACAAATACTCAAGTCAAGAGTCAAGTAAGAGTATAAATTCCCAATTGATAAAAAGTAATTTAGAGTAAACTCATAGGATGAAGCAAGTCAAAAGTAGAGTAAGAGTAAATAAACAGCCATTTTGAAAAGTAAAGTAAGAGTCAAGCAACTAGTGCCAAAATGCTAGAGTCAGAGTAGAGTCAAAAGTACAGCGGTATGTCAAAGAGAATACCAATGGGAATTTTGTAGAACACAAATTTCTGATGTATACAAGTGTGACAACACACAATAGGTAATACCTAGTGTTAGATCCAATTTTCTGTCAGTTAAAGTAGTTCTGAGGAACAAAGGCTATTTCAAATTTGCACTTATTGTAATGGTAGGTCTGTTTATCTATAAGCCTCTCAGCTTCTCTATGGTGGACAAGACTTATTACATAATTACACCAAACCAATAGAATTATCATTGATAGCTGAGAGATTAGAGTAAAGTAAGAGTCAAGCATCATGCTTTGTAAGAGAGTAGAAGTAAAAGTCAATTCCCAGCTTTCACACAATACAAAAGCACAAGTCAATTGAAAGTAATGAAAAGCTGTTGCACGAGTTAACTTGAGTCGAGTAAAATGACTCGAGTGCCCATGTCTGATCAATTGAGTGCTAAAGTAATTTAATTTTAAGTTAGATGTGGTTTACATAAAAAAGTCCTATCGGGGCGCATTGGGACGCATGTCTTGGGGGCTAATTAGCCCCATATGTATCATTTTTTAAGGCTAATGAAGCGAACAATTATTTTGGGGTTTTTAGAGCATGATTAGGAACAGAAACTCTACTGCTAGAGTCAGGCATAGCAATGAAAAGATTCTTCAAGCAGTGAAGTAGGTGGTTAACAAGAAGCTGACAATTTGTGAGGCTCCAGATGTTACCACAATCAGCAAGTCAATTCTTTAGCAAGGGCAGTTAGCAAATATAGACAATCTATGTATTTGATGGATTTTAGAACTAATGTTGCTTATAATGACTGTTTTAGGTTATTCCTTTACTTTTCAAATACTTTTCGGCGACAGAACATCGAACAGTACCACAAGTCATTGAGAGATATCGAAAACCTTGTTTTTGGAAGAAAATATAACTCTTGAAATAAATCCAAACCAATCACACTGTAAACATATATAGTCCCAATTAGCCCCGACCCTTGTCCCAATGTACCCCATATGGGACAGTTGACAACTCTATGTAAAATTCATTTCATGAAAAATTGGTAATTGCTAGAAATATAACATTTTTGCTAAGAATCTGTATAGAAAACGTATGAAAGCATGTTTTAAAGATGATTTCAAGCATTTATTCAAAAATCTCAGCGAGCAAAACTGAAAAATGTAAATTTTGTCCCAATGTGCCCCCGTCTTCCCTAATTATTTAAATCATTTTGAAAGCAAAATTTGATAGCGATGGAAATTATTCGCGCTAAATTCGTGAAAGTTAAAACTCGCAAAAAGTATCTGCTTTTAGGGTAATTGGAAGAATTCATTAAACTCTGCGCAGTGCAGTGTTTTATAAATTCTTCCACATGTTTATCTGTTTTGATAATTGAAATAACTTATAAAATACTGCAGCATGCTACGTTGAACCTATACTATACATAACAATACACAATATACAGTTGTCTGTCATAGTACAAGGAGTAAACTATTGACTACATTTGTTAGATCAGTGATGCTAAGTTAGAAGAGTTTAAGAGGGACTACTGCTGTGCACCTGGTGGTAAATATAACATAGAGATACAACTCCCACATTTGGCTAAACTAGCTGACAGCTACCTGAACAAATATAAGAGAACTGGAGATTGGACAGATGTACTCAAGGTAAGTAATTCACATTTCATGTACACTGTATTCATAATGGCTGCTAACTTAATATGAATCAGTAGGACAGGACAGTACAGGTCTAGAGTGTACGAGTAATATTGTATAAATTAACAACAAAATTACTTGGACAGGCAAATCTGTCTAAAATAGTCATAAGTATATAGTACCTTTGGGGGGACAACTTCCAATGGGCACCAGAATTCACATCCATATAGACGGTGATAGTCAGGAATAAGTGACCCATCGGTCTACCAATTAGACTGTTAGACGTGTTTACAGCTGAAATTATTTCAATTGAATTTCTGTGGTCTGTAATACAGTTAGCCTGTAGAAAAATAAAATTTTGAACCCCAAAGGCTAAACATATTAGCTCGAACTACTGTCAACCGTATTTTAGTAATTTGAATAATATGGAACAATATAGGTTATATTCATGCATGTATTTCATGCGTATTTGTTTTAGGCTCATACACTGTATAACTCCTGTGCTGTTCGGGCTCCAGCCATCGAAACTGATTTGTGGGAGAGAAAAGCATTCGAAGCACAAATGCTTTATTGGGGAGCTGACAGAGCTTGGGGTTTTGAAACACAGAAGAATTTGACTGGTGAATTAAAAGAAGAAATAGAAGGAATTCGTTCCAACTTGAAAACAGTGCTGATAGATGTGGACAAAGCAGTAAAACGGCTTGACTTAGCTAAGATCAGGGATCAACAGTTTCTGAGTCAGTTCCAAGATGACATACAAAGAATGTCACTTTCTTGTACAGACGCTGTGTTGAAATTTGCTAAAACGGTGTTTGAGTTCAGTGTTGCTAGTTTGTTAGTTCAGCCCCCGTGTGATTTCTGTGTCGTTGCCATTGGCTCAATGGCAAAAGGTGAAGCTACGCCATATTCCGACCTAGAATACATGTTTCTAATTGAGCGAGATGAGCCTGATGTCGTAGAATATTTTGAAAAGCTCGCAGTTTCCAGTTACTTTATAATAGGAAATCTTCAAGAAACGCCGCTAGGCTACATGGCGGTTGAAGAACTACAAGGATGGTTTGATGATAAACAGAAGAGTGGTTTCAAAATTGATGGACTGAAAGATGGAGCTGGAAATATCCCAACAGGAAATGGCACCTCGTCGCAAAAGAACCATTTAATAGTGACTTGTTCTACACTCATTCAGAACTACAAAACAGTTTTGGATTGTCCACAAGAGGATGCCATCAGAGGTGATTTGACCGCCAAATTGCAGTACACCAAACCTGTGTATTACAATCAAGAGCAAGCCAAAAAGTTGTTAGAAAGATTTTGTGAGCAAAAGAACCTCTTGCAACCAAACGAGGAGAGGCAGAAGGCGAATACAGATATGTTTATATCTGATAGCAAAAAGTATGGGTTCAAGCCAACTGAAGAGCTAATCAACAAAGGATTCTCAATAAACACAAAGAGAGAATTGTACAGATATCCATCGATATTGCTGTACAATCTTTCAATCATCTTTGATTCCAGTAAGCAAAACTCCTGGGAGACTCTTGAATCGTTATCAAGAAATGGATCCATTTCACATTCAATATTTGAGTCCATTTCCTTTCTATTGGCATGTGCTTGCTATTTTCGACTGTCCACATATCTTTTCTATGACTCAGCGGATGATCGCCTTTCAGTTCTTCCAGCAAGTTACTTTTCGGCGACAGAACATCGAACAGTACCACAAGTCATTGAGAGATATGGAAAACGATGGTTTCTCTCTCAAAGGCTTTTTAACTTGCATTGTGACCATTCTGTGCCTCTAAAAAGACACTTTGGAAAATGTCAGACTCATGTTGACATAAAAGAATTTGGAAGAATGGAGATTCAGCAACCCAACTGGTTGGTGAAATTCCAGACATTGCACTGTTGCAACAGGTGGTCAAAAAGTCAAAGTCACATTGAGGAACATATTGGTAAGATTTCAGTGCTCAAGAATCCAGAGCACACCATTCGCGAAATCTACAATCTAGTAGACCATGACTTTCATGAACTTTGGAATTCCGTCAAAGCTCTAACATATTCTTTGTGCGAGATAAGGAAAGACGAAGAAGCCCTTTCCTATCATCTCATAATCCAGAGGATGATTGAAGCCGGAGAGGGCCCCGAGAGCTATAAGGAGCAGCAGCTGATCATGGCTGATTCCAAAGGAGAAGCAGCTGATTGTTACTATGGTTTGACAAGATACGAAGAGGCGGCCATTGAGTATGCTTCTTCTTTAGAGATACGTAGCCATGTTCTGCCTGCCAACCATGAGCTCTTAGCTAAGATGCATTTTTGTATTGGTAGGTCATATAACATGATGTACAATTACAAGAAGGCAGAAGCACACCTCAGTAAGGCATTACAGCTCTGTTATAACCAGGCGTCTGTTGAAGTTGTACACAATTACTATGGTGAGGTCATCCATTTGGGTGAATGCTCCAAGCCTTTGATTGGTCTTTTAAAAAAGAGTCCTGAAGAGAGACTTCGATTTCTGAACAACCCCACCAAGATATTAGCACATGTTCTGTGGACACTTGGTCTCAATTACTTCTATACAAAGCGTTACTTGAGAGCTTCCTGCTACTTTGATAAAAGTAAGTCCATGTTCTTTGAGCTTTATGGAATGGATGCTTGTCACAGGGATATAACCCATATACTCTACGCTTTGGCCTGTGCCAAAAGCATGGTAGGCGACCATGTGGCAGCAGATATGCACTTTTGGAAAGGCATCAATATGACCATTCAATTATATGGAAAAGGAAACAGATTTCGTGCATCAGTATTACATTTTCTCACCAAAGGAACTAATTCTACAGTAAAGATTAAACTTGTGTTCAAAGCTTTTACAAGTCTGTCACGATATCGAACAGCACATGCCCAATCAGCTACAGCTTTGAACAGGTTTGGTCTCCACCTTGTCTCTTTCAAGCAGCATGAATTGGCTAATTTTATCCTAAGTTATACTCTGAGAGCATTTCGACAGTCATCTACAGAACTTAAATATTCCTCTGGGTACATTTCCAATACAATATCTCATCTAGCTTTGAATCAATGGCAAAGAGGTGACTTTGTGTCTGCTGAAAAGCTATATATTGAAGCGTTAGATGAGCTGAAAGAATACGAGGAACTGTTCCCAACACCTGCAGCTTTAGAGCGAGGAGAAATACTACAGAGCATGGGCAGGATGTATGAAATCAAACAATATCACAACAGAGCATTAGAATGTTTCAACGAAGCTCAATCCAATTTCTCTTATGGGTGTGACAGCCACAACCACCCTAAGATTATTGAGGTGGAACAACAGATCAGGACTGTTATATCAAATATTCAATCAGGGTGAATTACTTCACATGGCTATCCAAATAATAAACCTGCCACTATACAATGACAGGGTGTCTCAAACTACACCTACAAGTACATGTATTATTTAGCTAGATTATACAACATGTAAATCTACTGGGGAGTTGAGTTTAACGTGTAGAATTACTGCGCTAAGGTATTATACAGTTTTATAATTCTTTATGAATGCATGAATTTTGTTCTCACATTGTAGAGTACATTTTACTTTTGGCAAATCTCTTTCGCTTTTTATATTTCATTTTAATGCAAATAATGTCTGAACAATGTACTGTACATTGTATAATATGTGTAGAAGTGCAATTGTAGATACCATTGCTTTTGGGAAACCGATGTTTTCTACATGTACATGACTGTGTACAATTATAACAGTATACTTCTAAAATTACATATCATTTTTATTTTTTTTCTCACTATATTGACAGTGTATTAAGTACATGTATATTGTTGTTTGACTTTGTTTTTTTTTACAGTTCTACAAGGATTGCCAAATTAGAACAGTTCTAATCCTTTAACATTTTTATCATATTAGGCTATGAAATATATGACTACAATCAAAAATATTGTTACACCTGTATGCTGTTTAGCCTACTGTCTGGAATACATTATATGATTCTCATGCACATGAGCTATGGACCTAAGTATTTGTAGTAATAATTTAGGGATACAAGGCAGATTCAAGAGTGAAAGAATTCAGTATGTAATCCACTTCCTTTTAATGTACACATACATGTACAGTAGATAGACTAGTGTAACTCAAATAGCTGCTGCATTGCATTGCATTATGGGTTAGTTAGTTACACAATTGTACATTGTACAACATGGGGCACTCCTGAACAGTTGACATGTGACTGTAGTCACTGTACATTCATGCAATGATAATATTATATTATCATTATATTATGTATCATTGATTCATGTACACTGTAAGAGGGTCATTAGTAGGGTAGAGATATTAAACCAGGAAGTTTAGCTGGATGAGGCAGGCACACCCACTGTCAATATTGATTGATTATTTCTGCTAAGTCTAGTAAAGTAACAATGTGAAAGCAGATAGTAATTGGATGACGAGATAAGACATGTCAGCTTGTAGCAGAAAAACAGCCACATCTAAGCTGAAGTACAGATCTCAATCCCCAACTGATGTCTGTTTGGGCTTGTATATGATGTCATGGTGTGTGTATGTAGCTATTGGTTGCCCACCTTATAACCATCTAAGTTAATGAAAGCTTTGCTCTAGCTGTACACCCTGCATCCACAGATCTATTTACTTTTATAATAGGACTAGCAGTACATGTACATGTACATGTATATTCATGTAATTGTGTAATATTCTGTTTTAGACTCACCAAAGTAATAGGTGGGTGAGCTGATGTTGGCCTTAGATGAGATCATTAATTTATCATCAACAACCTTTCTCTATGAAACTTACCATTACTTAAGAGAGAGCTGGTACAACTTTGACACATAATATATAATTGGTCTGTTGGTTTCATAGAATGCACATGCAGTAGGCCTGCACCGGTGTTGCCTCCCCACTGATATTCGGTTTTTGGGGTGGTGGTAATCAAACACCGGTTGACACCGGTTCTCTTGTGCCCAGTCTCATTCGGTGTCAACCGATGCCAAATTTGGATCGATATACCGAACCGCACCGGACCCCTTGATCCTAGTCTCAAGCGGTGTTAGACGGTGTCAACTTTGGTTCGATATACCGGATCGAACTGGTCCAGGAGCTAGTTCGCCTAATAGAGTTGTCCCATCATGACCGTTCAATACAAGGGAACAAAAATCCTCAACACTTTCTTGCAACATGAGTTCATGCCAATCATTGTTTATTTTATTTTCAGATATGGCAGGCAGACAGGGCTTCATTAAAACACAGTATATGTATATTATTTTATTTAAGTGGCTATTGGGCTAATGAAAGTAATCAGTGCTTACTCCTACTCCCAAGATTTTGTATTTGCCCATGTAGTCTAGTGAGTCTTAAGTTGCATTGGGTCTTACTTCACCTATTTTATGTAATTTTAATAAATATATTAAATATGAAAACATGAGGCTGGACACACACCCAACCGACTACATATAATTTATTAGATTTATTACTGATTGTGACCAAATTACAGAAGAAAAACAGCAAACATTGTTTCCACCACACTCGTACCATTGACACAAAAAGATAACAAATTTAAAATGACATGGGCTAACTTCATATCACAAGAGAAAGAAGAAACGCTAGCATAGTTGCATATGATCTGATGTAATGATAATGTAGGGAATCTTTCTTGCAAGCTTTCTTGATAGATTGCTGATTTGGTATAATTCAGTGTGTCCACCGATTGAATCTAGCAGATTTGTCTTCAGATGGGATATTACGATGGCTCAGTCCGATGAATTCTACCTACAAAATATTGATTGAACATTAGTATTAGCTTATTTTAAATAAATAAAGAGCTGGTGCTTACCAAAAGCATAACTACACAACGATTTTAAATTAAAAAGCCATAATTAATAATGATTAACTATTATAAGCATTTTAGCTATTCTTAGTTACAAGCGACTATAACCAAACTTAAACATTAGTAGTAGATTAATTATAATAGAAATAATTAATCCAATGGTATGTTTAAATTTAATTATATTATTTATAATAATATAATCCATTATATTCGATCGTATACTACTGCTCTATTTCAGCACACTATTCATGAACAAAGCAATCATATGCAAACGATAGAATATAATATACCAGAATCTGCTAAGTTACGTAATTATGAATCAATTTAGTATAATTTAATAATAATTATTACCTCCACAACATTGATAATCAATCACAGCCACGATGGCAGTTAATGTTGAAACGGATTAGCGAAGGCATGCAACCTAGTTTGAAGTGAGGTAAACAAGAACACGTGATATTAGACCGCATGAATATTGAATGACTACTGGCATAGCGGTCCGGTTCGATAACATCGAACTACACCGAACCATCGATATATCGTTTAGGCACGGTGCCGGTGCGATTCGGTGCATAAAAAATTTGCCGATGTGTAACACCGAGGGTTCACACACCGTTTACATCGTTTGAAACCGAAACACCGTGCAGGCCTAACATGCAGTACACCAGTACAGATAATGAATGCTGTACTTAGGGTTGCTTTCTCTCTGCTATTTGATAAAAAGTGAAGACAACTTCTAATCCGACAAATGAAATAATAGCAATTTCATGCAAGCTGATACATGCCTTGGTGACTAGGTATGATATTATACATGTAGAAAATTATGTCTAATAACAAAGCAATAGTAATCTAACCTGATCCTTCAATCCAGATGATGACACAAAAATCCTTGATTCGAGTCTTGAATTGTCTTTTCTCCAAAGCTGTCTCAAGATGACTATACTAGTTAGTACTGTATTTGAGATCAGAAAACTAGATTTTGTGCACAATGTCTTTGTATTTTTATACTGACTATAATATAAATCATAGCACAATGCAATAAATGGTAACTAAATTCACTGGTTTTAGAAGGCCAGTTGTTGTCTACTCATTGGGTTATTTCAGTAATGGAAACGTAACTCTTACTAAATGTAGCGGTAAATTTCACTTGTAAACAAGTCATGCACATGCATTTGCAAAACTACAAGCAATTTTCAGAGTAGTGGTTAAAATTATTGAAATTCTAACACACAAATATAAAAGTTAGATAAATGGTTAGGGAAATTACATTGAACCCAAAAACCCAGTCTCGTATCAAAAACGCACTACTCTACCAATAGACAGAACAGTCCATATTGTATTCGACCATGTGCTGTAAATTGAAGTTGCCCTCTCTTCATCAACCGGGACTACTGAATCGAGCAAGAACATCTACCAGTAGATCAAAACTTGCGAATTGCAAAGCATGAGACTTCAGACTCATGGCTACTCACAAGCTATTGATCATAATTAGAAATTGTCCTCCCTTGTTCCTCTTTTAAGGGAAGACAACTTTCAATTATGATCAATAGCTTATGAGTGACCTAAAGTAAAGCCCTAAATCATTGAAACATTCTATATAAGCTATAATGTGACTTGTTAAGTCCTCATTTTCCAGTTACGTTTGAGTCAACATTCAATAAAGTCATACGATTCAACATGGACAAGAGAACGCAACTCTGTGATTTTCAGGTCAATTCTTCCTAACCTGAATAACGGAGGCTGGTTTAAATATGGGAATAAAGTACACGGCAGAACCCCTTTAACTGTTTGTAAATCAAATCTTTAGAAAACCTGAAATGATTAATCCTGTTTGCGCATTGAATGGTGTATTTGGTTTCCAACAATATGTATGTGCAAGAGCAGAAACAATTTTGGTGATAATATGCATGCTTGTCATCTACTAATTAGAACAATAATATAGTCTAGCGGTGGTGTGTATCAGATAAGATAATTATACAGTATTGTGCATCAGATAATGGATATACAGTAGTGTGTATCAGATAATAGATATACAGTAGTGTATATTATAATAATATAATAGATTGCATGTCCATTGTTTCATCTCACCCCCTCATGCTTCACTATCTGAAAGTGAATTACCAGGTAAAAGTGGTTCACTAGAATCATATTGTACTCCAGGCATACAACTAGCACCTGTGACTAGAGATACTGATACAATTACTATTGTTTTCTTAGATGTGCCAATCTCTCCTGTGATAGTAAATTCTGAATCGTTGCATGAGATAGGTGAAGTGCCATTTTTAAACTTGGTCCTAACAGCTTCCTGACAACCCTTATCATTTAGTTTTCTCATATAGTTGTACAAAGCTTGATCATTACTACATTTTATAGAATTGTAGGTTTGGGTGTCCATGATAGCAATGGCCAGCTCATTCTTCTCAGCAACAAGCGATATTCTCCACATGACTGTGAGTATTGTAGTCTCACTGAGTCGCCAGCTAGCAACTCCTTTACAACCAAATAAGGAAAAGTTTGCTTTATTTGCAATCGTCCCACTTTTATTATCTGGTGAAGTAAAATCTGGAGGAAGAAGATTTATCACCCCTCTGTGGGTGTAAACTGGGCCACTAGATATTAGCTCCCTACTGTTCTTTTCAAGCAGCATTGTCATCTCGACACCTGCCGATTCAAAATTGTGGATAAGGATATGCCTGTGTACTCTCCACACTCCAACGGCTGTCCTCAAGATTGAAGCCATTTCTACAAAATATACATGTAGTAGGGATTCGATGGAATCACCCTTTCAAGTAAACAACAAACTAGTAACAAACTATGTGATACGCGTACATGTTATGCATAATTTGAATTATATGACCTACGTCTACATGTTATGATAAAATACAAATAACTAGAAGCAGATCCATGTTACACACAAAGTCAACTGCTACATCTAAATGGACATGTACACGTACACAATGTATATGTGTTTGTACAATGCTAGTCAGAACACCAAGGGAACACTTAGTTTTGTGGCGAAACCCCATATATAGACAATACTTACATATTGTACATGTTATTACAATACCTACCATTGAAAAATCTCTACACACATGTTGCATGTAATAAGTATGTACGTGCATAATAATGTCGTGTATATTGTCAATATATATAAAGTGTAAGAACTCAGTCTATGTCCAGGCAGGCTGTTTCACCACAATAATACCCTATAATATAAGTTAGAGCTAGTGTTTGGGAGTTGATTGAGCTTAGTCTCTTGACAAATTTAAAACATGTTCAAACTAGCTGTGCATTAGTAAACTAGCAAGACTTGATCCAAGTTTGAGTTACTAAAACACAAGTCACCTTGCTTTTCCTAATCACTACTTTTATAAGTTATATTTCTATGTTATATACTTACAACAATTACTTAGATCCAGTGAACTGTACTGTCTTTCTCTGGTAGTTCTCCTTATGTGCAAAATATTCAAAAACTTTAGCTCTAGTTCGGTTTAGTTATTTCCTGATGATGGCAATACTCGTATATGTATACTACTAAAGAATGATAAACGCATCTCCTTGCCCAAGAGAGGTCAATGAGCAGTTATAGATTAAGCCAATAAAATGCTGACTTTATAACTGTAGTCCCTTTCCTGTCACAAAACACTTTCTATACATAGACAGGAGGTGAAAGAAGATACACAAGTTTTACTTTCTCTTAGGTGAGTCAGTATTTTATTCATAATTAAATAGCAAATACATAGATTATCAACATATCAATGTTCACTTCTCATTCTGGACGTCTACATCCACATTGTACATTCACATTCTACATGTACATCCACATAGTACATCCACATTGTACATTCACATTGTACATCCACATTGTAGCTTAGATGATGGAAACTATAATATTTCATAAATATAGGGTGTTGTGCATTTGTAGATTAGAAACTAAATTAAAGGCTAATGAGTGGAGTAGCAGGAACGGCAAAAAAGGGAGAAGTTGTATTAGCCTTTGGAGGAAGAGTTGTAGTCATAGCAATATGCCTCAAAAATCGTTGCAATGTCGCAGCATTAGATAGCAAGGAATACTCATTCCGTGGAAGAGTCATTAAAGCACCTGAGATGACAACTTTATCAGGGATGGACTCCTGGATGGTAGCAGGAAGCATTTACATTTTTGGTGGATGTAAAGGAATTGTTTGTTGGAGACTCGGTGAGAGCAAAGTACTCACAGTCATGTGGAGAATATCCCTTTTTGCTGGAGCCAATGAGATGGCCGTTTCTGTAGTTGACATTGGAAGATATAAGGAAATAGTTGGCTCCAACGGAAACATGGAACATTTATATAAAGCAATGCGTCGCCCCCACGAATACAGAGATCTAAAGATAATTTCTATGAAAGTTGGGAAATGTAGGGAATCACTCACATTTTCGGACACTGAATTTATCATCAAAGGCAAAATGGCTAGTGGGAGACAACCTGAAAGTGAAATTACAATCTATCCCAAGACATTACATAACTATACCCCTGCTGCTGGAGAGCCGAGATTAACACAAGGGGACTTAGATCGTTTGGTTGATGGTTGGTAATACAACAAATCTAGCTAGTGCAAGTGTTGGATAAAAGATGAATGAGAATGATTATTTTTAGCTGAGCAATGAATTGTTTCTTGCTTGTTATATTATTGATGGATTTCAAAACACTAATTTTTCTTGTCCTGCAATATTCAATGTTCAATGTTCAAACACATTACACCAAGTTATCCTGTATACTATGGCAATAATTCTACCATATTTTGGTAATACTCACATCACAATACAATATGTATATGTAGGCCTACAAGTTCAACAGTATTTTATCTATTTATAAATATTCTGAGCAGACAGCTCAATAACTAAATGATCAATGTCTTAAACAAATTTCACTTCGTGAAAGTGAGGTTTATCTTATGGATTTGATTCGGGTTTTAATTCGCTCAGTTCAGAAACCCAGTCTATGACTCAAGCAGAGAACAGAGCCCAATCAAGCAGATGTAATGTAAAAATTGGTAACAGATAGAAAATCTATTCTATTATAACAATGGTAGATCTATGTGTTGATGTATATGGTGTACATTAAAAGTAGGAAATAGAGGAGTTATGATAATTATAGGTTGACAATCACTGTATGCGTGTATTCTAAATGGTTCACTCCAACCCTCATACTAGTTAAGAGTTTATTTTATGCATACTGTATGCCGTGCACCGATCTAAAAAATTGCAACATTTTATTGCGGGTGGTAGGCTACATATCAATGAATGGGTCATATAAACATGCGTACAATGTATGTACATGTACATAACGTACAAATTCCTGGTAATCATATGCCCATCACCTAGTGCAGTGTACTAGCTAAGGTGACCTAAACATGTGGCAGAGACAAAAAGATGCAAAGTTATGTTGATGTTTTTCTCCCAATTATGGTGTGTAACACATACATTATGCATTGCAGCACACATACATACATGTAATTTTGTAAATGGTAATCTATGGATACAGGGCAGATAAAAGCATTTAAATGTACTGTAAATGTACACATGGATGACTAGTGTAACTCAAATAGCTGCAGCATTGTATTGCATTGTGGGTTAGTTAATCACACTTATACATTGTACTACATAGGGTACTCCTGGGAAGCTGTCAATGTACATCAGAGATGCCCAAACTTTTTGGCGGAAAGGGACAAATTCTAAAAGCGCATCAGAGCAAGGGAGACTTATTTTTTGCTGCTGCTTTTATTGCGATTATTAAATGGGTAATTTATTTATGATACAAAATGAGTTCTTTTATAAAAATATAATACGCAGATTTATTGATTCTGCTTTAACCAAAGTATAACAGGAATAGTTAGTCAATTTTGAAATACACCAAAACAGAATAAAGGTAGAAACAGACTAGCGAATTGTGCGCCGTTATTAGCCGCGAAATGATGGTGAACAGGGCATTAAAAATTGAGGGCAAAACACCTTGTTCGCCAAATATCAAGCGCGTTTAATATTTTAGGTTTAGTTCTCAATAATACTAACTTCTGATTGGCCAGCAAAACTTTTACTGCCTCCATTCTACACTTTCCTCTGTAAACAAAAATTCCACATTGAGTCGCTGTTATTATGTGGTGTGCACGTAGGAAACATAGATAAAATAATTGTCAGCCTTAGCACACATGCTCAGGCTAGAAATTGCATTTATGTAGAAAACATTGCTAGCATGTTGCTCAGCGGAAAAAGTTTTCATGCTGGCAAAATATGATGGAACGATGCGAAAAATTTGCTAGTCACATTCGGCCTTAAATTAAAATTGTAATGAATATTTTATGCATGTTACATGATACATTTGTGAATACAATTATTAGTAGGTGACATGGAATTGTCATCATAAAGTCTATGTCTCTTTTAGTAGCTGCCTGAATTTTGTTTTTAATATACATGCATGCAGTTCAGGTGACTGAGCAAATTCTCACATAAGAATGTGCTACCAAAGAGTGTCATCAGTTTACCAGCAATTTTTGTTAATTTGGGGTACCTGCGATTTCCACTTTTTTCTGTCTTCAACTCTTGGCACTGTGATTAGGTTAATCAGGCCAGCAATGTTTTGTAGTTTTTAAATTGTTGACAGAAATCTACTTCACTGTCTGCTAAAATATTTTTGGATTTTTGCATGTGGAGTTTTTTAACATTGTGATGTATTTTTAAGTGTAACTTGGGCAGTGCAATTGCCACAAAAGGCCATTTTTGCGTGTGAAATTTGAGAAGTGATGAAGGGACACCAAAATCCATGCAAAGGGACACATTTGGGCATCCCTGATGTACATGATGTAAGTGGGTCATTAGGGTAGATATTATTAAACCAGGAAGTTTTTAGCTGAAAGAGACAGGCACACCCATTGTCAATATTGATTGATTATGTCTAAAAAAGTCTAGAAAAGTAACAATATGAATGCAAATATTAATTGGATGAAGAGATAAGACATACCAGCTTGTAGCAGAAAAAAAAACAGAGCCACATCTAAGCTAAAATACAGATTTCAATACCCAATTAATGTCTGTTTGGGCTTGTATATGATGTCATGGTGTGTGTGTGTAGCTGTTGGTTGCCCACCTTATCATAACATCTACACGTAAGTTACTGAAAGCTTTGCCCTAGCTCTAGTCCTTATTCCCTGCATCGCCAGAACTATTTACTTTTGTATTAGTACTAGCAGTACATGTACATATACATGCATATTCATGTACTTGTACATGTAGTTGCATAATATTCTGTTCTAGACTCACCAAAGTAATAGGTGGGTCAGCTGATATTGGCCTTTGATGAGACCAGTAAGTTGTCACCCACAACCTTTCTCGATGAAAATTCCCTTACCTAATTAAGAGAGAGCTAGCAGAATATATAAACTATATGATTATATGATTGGTCTGTTGGTTGCATAGAATGCACATGCAATACGCCACTACAGATGATAAACACAGATATTTGTTGAAAAGCGAAGACAACTTCTAATCTAACAAATGGAATAATAGCAATTTTATCCCATCCTATACATGCAATGATGATTAGGTATAATAATTATAAAACATGATGTCTAATAAAAATGTACCGGTGAATATCTATAAACTGGTTTTACATCAAATTCAGATAAAAACCCTTCAATAATTAAATTAGTACTTGGTACATAACGCCATTCAACGATTATTCGCAACTATTGTCACTTTTCAGAGTCAAAAGTTTAAGTAATATTTGTAATATTTGTGCACTTTATTCTCCTAATATTTAGACAGCTATTCAGCTAATCAAGGAGTACTCCTTGAGCTAATCAACAAAGGCAACACTGTAATCTCACAAATGGAATGATAGCAATTTTATACTAACTGCCACATACATGGACATTCCTAAGCTATATTGATTGTTATTAGAAGCTGCCTTCCCTTACTTCATCTTCTTCTCCCAAGGGGAGGCTTTTTACGTATTTCATTCTCTTAACAATATTTAGACAGCTATTCAATTATCATGAGAGAAAGATGAAGGTCATTTGATGTCAAACTATTAGCAGGTTTTTTACTTCCTTCTGATAAAGATAACTGAATATTTGTATAAATATTAGGAAAATATAATATACAAAAATGTGTCAAGTACTGCATTTTACCATTAATAAATTCACTGGTGGATTTATCAATGTCCCATGTCCAATGGGAGGCTTTTTACGTAGTTTATTCTATTAACAATATTTAGACAGCTATTCAATTATCATGAGAGAAAGATGAAGGTCATTTAATGACACGCTATTAGCGGGTCGTTTACTTTCCTCTGACAATGATAACTGAATATTTGTATAAATATTAGGGAAATAAAATGTACAAGAATGTGTCAAGTGCTGTATTTTGCCACTGGCTCAAACATGTTCACTTGTAGATATCTTGAATAACATGACGTGAAGGTGTGTAGCTATTGGTTGACCACCTTAACAGTTGAACTCCACTTATTTTATCTTCTACCCTAGAGGATCAAATAAGGGGGAGGCAACTTCTAATTATGATCAATTGATTTAGACCGCCCATAAAACATGCGATGGTGATTAGGTATAATACAAAACATGATGTCGAATAGGAAGGTACTGGTGAATATCTGTAAATTCAGTTTAAGTCAGATCCAGATATCGACTGTTTAATAAATAAATTAGTACTCAATACATAGCACCGTTCATCATAGTCACAACTATTGTCACTTTTAGGAAACATAAGTTTAAGTAATATTTTTACAGTTTTACATAGTAACACCTCATTTCAGTCGTACTGTTAGCTATATTGTCACTGATTGTTCTATTCTTCTTCACTCTAAAGTTCTATTACCACGCTATTTGAATGATCTTATAGTGGGGTTTAAGAGCGTCCTCACTGCTGCCACTGCCTTAGCTCAGAAGCAGACGCTTTCTTCATGATTTGGCCATTTCCAGGAGTTGATGTTTTTCTCTTTCAGATGTGTCTGGGAGGACACATTGACTGTAACCCCAGGTTTTATGAAGGGATAGTACTAATTCTACTACCGCTGCTAAGGTTACGGGTGTACTGTTCAGCAATCCACAGGTTTTAAATGTTGTAATTGAACTTAAGTAGTGGTCTTCTCTTTTACAAGCACACATGACTGTATATGTATGTGTACATGACTACTGAAAACGCACATGTACATGTAGTATGATAACAATAATATATTATACCCTTGTAAATTATACATCTAATAATGCATACAAACTCTGCGAACTGAATGCTTGCAACTAATTGACAGTAATACAGATTTATGCTCTCTCTTAGTTACTAATTTAAGAATAAAGAGAACTACTTGTTATAACTGGATATTGGAAAGTTATCTTCTCTTTGTAGAATCTTATCCTGTGATATTAGTGATAATACGCATAATTGGTGTTATATATTATGGTGAAACAGCCTCCGTGGTAATGGCCTCCCTGGACTAGCCACACTGACATTGCATACATACATGTATTGACTTTATCCATATTATCCATTCATGCATTATTGTCTTACCTTGTACATTTATTATACATGCGTGATTACACTCTTATTATAATCAACTACTTATCGTGTGTTCTATTATTGTTATCTACCAATCAGATTATTGTAACTACACTTGGTTTTTCCCACATATTGTAAGCAATTATCTTCTCTTAATCTGATTGTACAAGAGTAAGTATTTGTCCATTTAATTTTTAAGGCAATACCTTGGAATAGGCCCATAATTATATACTTTCCATTTCGGACCATTGTAAGCACCTTTTGTGCCAAGGCCGACCCTTTTGGTGGCCGACGTCGGGCGGAACCATCCATGTTGTTGCATCAGTTCCGGACCCGATACCATGTCGGCCATGGCCAATACCTTATCGGCCTCTTTTTGCCGGAAATAGAACTAGTATACAAGACAGCACATTTTTTGTATGAAATCAGTTGTTGATTGCGCTCTAATAAAGCAACTTCTCCTAACTCAAACCTAGAGGCTTACTCTTGTAGGCGGGTAACTCCACCGGCAGATCCATAGATCCATACGGCTCGAGTTCATCCCCACCCTCGTTTAAGCATATCTCTACACCACTTCTACGACTTAGGTTGATCCCGGATTCTATATGAATCTAGCGCCGGGCTTAAGTTCCTAGAATATCAGATCTTTCTCTACACTCCTCTGGAGTATAAAGTCTACAGACCTACGCCGACCCTGGACTCTTCAATGAGTCCCAGCATCAGCCTACGTCAAGATATAATAATTATAATAACAAGAGCACCTAATAACTGTTCACTCTTTTATGTGATGTGTGGAAGGTCACTTGGTCGTCTTTTACCAACTTCCAAGCCCTTTGCATACTCGTGCCCTCGGCACCCGTATGTAAACAAGCACTAAAACATTACAGTATTATATTGAAACAAATTGATGAGTGAATTTCAGCCGGTTTACAAGATAGTTACTACAATAATATAGAAGGGCTCATACATGTAGATCACATTCTAATCCCTCATCCACAGTACACAGTATAATATCATTCTTGTAATGCAACTGTTACGGTATTCTGTATATCCTGTGTTCACTAGAAGTGGAACAAAACTCGAAAAATCTCGAGTCCTGTCTTGAATTGTCTTTTCTCAAATGCCGTCTCGAGATGACTAGTAGTGTTTGTGGCCATAAAACTATATTTTGTGCACAATAATTCTTATATATGCTAATTATAATATAAATTTAGTTAATCAACAATCTGTGGATTGAAAAGTCATTAAATAAAATAATACCGATTTTCTAATAGTAGCAGTGCAGCTAGTTAGAGCTATTTACTACTAGTTCACCACTACCAATACTACTAACTGCATTCCAAATGACTCCATCCCATAATGCAATGTGATATACATGTATTGTCTACTCATTGGGTTATTTCAGTAATGGAAACATAACTCCTACTGAATGTACATTGCAGTTGTCAATTTCACTTGTAAGCAAGTCATGTACATGCATGTACAATACTAGAATGCTACTAGTCTACTGCTCATCATTTATATTAAGTTACATAATGATACAAATGTATATCAACTATGGGTAGTGATTAAAATTATTGGAATTCTAACTCGCAGATATAAAAGTTTGATAAATGGTTAGGGAAAATACTTGAACCCAAAAAGCCAGTCTTGTGTCAAAAATGCGCTACTCTGCCAATAGACAGAACAGCTCATATTATATTCTACCACTTGCCGTAGACTGAAGTTGCCCTCTCTTCATTAACCTGTACTGGAATGGACTGAGTAAGAACATCTATCTGTTGACTAAAACTTGTGAATTGCAAAGCATGAGACTTCAGACTCATGGCCACTCACAAGCTATTGATCATAATTAGAAATTGTCCTCCCTTGTTCTTCTCTTAAGGAAAGACAACTTTTAATTATGATCAGTAGCTTATGAGTGGCCTAAAGTAAAGCCCTAAACTATTGAAACATTCTATATAAGCTATAATGTGGCTTGTTGAGTCTTCATTTTCAAGTTACATTTGAGTCAACATCCAATAGAGTCATACGATTCAACATAGACAAGAGAGCGCAACTCCGTGATTTTCAAGCCAATTCTTCCTAACCTGAATAACAGAGGCTGGTTTAAACATGGGAATAAAGTACACGGCATAACCCATTTAACTGTTTGTAAATCAAATCTTTAGAAAACCTGAAATGATTAGTTCCGTTTGCGCATTGAATGGTGTATTTGGTTTCCCACAATATGTATGTGCAAGAGCAGAAACAATTATTTTAGTGATAATATGCATGCTTGTCATTTACTAATTAGAACAATATAGTCTAGCAGTATCAGATAAGATAATTATACAGTAAGTGTGTATCAGATAATAGATATACAGTAGTGTATATTATAATATAATAGATTACATGTCCATTGTTTCATCTCACGCCCCTCATGCTTCACTATCTGAAAGTGAATTACCAGGTAAAAGTGGTTCACTAGAACCATATTGTACTCTAGACATACAACTAGCACCTGTGACTGGAGATACTGATACAGTTACTATTGTTTTCTTAGATGTGCCAATCTCTCCTGTGATAGTAAATTCTGAATTGTTGCATGAGATGGGTGAAGTGCCATTTGTAAACTTGGTGCTAGCAGCTTCCTGACAACCACTATCATTTAGATTTCTCATATAATTGTACAAAGCACGATCATTACTACGTTTTATAGAATTATAGGTTTGGGTGTCCATGATAGCAATGGCCAGCTCATTTTTTCCAGCAGTAAGAGATATTCTCCACATGACTGTGAGAATTTTAGTCTCACTGAGTCTCCAGCTAGCAACTCCTTTACTTCCAAATAAGGAAGTTTGCTTTATTTGCAACCATCCCACTTTTATTATCCGTTGAAGTAAAATCTGGAGGAAGAAGATTTATCACCCCTCTGTGGGTGTAAACTGGGCCACTAGATATTAGCTCCCGGCTGTTATTTACAAGCACCGTTGTCATCTCAACACCTGCCGATTCAAAATTGTGGATAAGGATGTGCCTGTGCACTCTCCACACCCCAACGGCTGTCCTCAAGATTGAAGCCATATTCCTACAAAATATGGTAGGGATTGGAAGGAATGATCTGTCCAATTTAATAACAGACGAGTGACAAGCCAACTATGAGTATAACATCTATACATGCCACGCATAATGTAAATTATGTAGACTACATCTCCGTGTTACGGAAATTTTCTTTGGGAGTTCATTGGCCTTATTATCTTGACAAATTCAACAGCATGCCAAACATGTGCAGACAATCTGTGTTTATGTAGACTAGCAAAACTTGATCCCAAGTTTTAGCTAACTAAAACACAAATCACCTTGCTCTTGCTAATTAATACTTTTATAACTCATATTTCTGTGTTTACTTACAGAATTTACCTAGATCCTGTGAACTGCACCCACTTTCTCTGATAATTTTCTTTATGTTCAAAATATTCAAAAGTTTTGGAATCTATACACTTTTATTCATCATTACTTTCTCCTGTTGGAACCCACTGTGGCAGTTTACTATCTTCCCCTTCTGCTTTTGCATCATCATCATCTAGTTTGTTAGCCAGGTGGGGAATTATGTGATCAATAATTGATACACTATCCATTTTTTCTTCTTCTTCTTTTTGCAAACGCTCGATTTCCATCATTAACCTCTCTTTTTCCATTCTTTCCTCTGTTAACTTTTTTTCTAAGAAGGCAATGCGATTTGTTCTTCTCTCTTTTCTTGCATCAATTCTCTGTTGCATCTCTAGTGCTTCTTTCCACCCCAGTGCTCCTGCCAATTCCACTTTCTTTAGTGCCAATTCTTGTTCTATCTTTCTAATCTCTTGTTCCCTTTTGTCACACATTTCAACCTCTTCTTTAGTTTCTACATGAGTTTGCTCTTCTATCATAATCTGGTTATTCTCTCCTGTAGAAGTCTCTCTCACTTCCACCCTAGCTTCTCCTGGTGAAGGGCTTCTTATCTCCTCTAACCCGTTTTTGGATGAATCTAGTTCTCCAATGTCACACATTTCAGCCTCTTCTATCATAACCTGGTTAGTCTCTCCTGTAGAAGTCTCTCTCACCTCTAATCTAGCATCTCCTGGTGAAGGGCTTCTTATCACCTCTAACCCATTTTTGGATGGATCTAGTTCTCCAAACAATCGCCCTGCATATAGCGTATTACCTCTACTAAGAATTAAACCAGGGATGCTTTCTTCATTGTAACTCCTCTTCGCTCGCGATTTCTCCTTCCCATCCTCAAACGACATCTTCTTGCCCCATCCTTTAATATGTTCAAAACTCTATGATAGAGTTCATTCTTTGAGCCTTCCCCACCAGGTTCATTATCCAGATATAGTAAGAAGTGAGTGTTAAAAGTGGCCTCCGCTCCCACACCAGTTTCATCCCAGTTTCTATCTTCAATAATCTTCTCAACCTCCACTCTACACCAGGTTGACAACTCCGCATTCCTAAGAAGGAGTAAGGGAGAAGAAACGGATGCGTTTTTTGTTTCTACCATAGATGAAAATCTTGACCTAGCTCCTGTTAAGTCTTCATAACAAAGTGCCATTTTTCTCAACTTTTCCTCTCCTATCTTAAAAGGGATATTCATAGAGAGTGAAAGTGTTCTAAAATAGATGGCAAGCTCTACCACTAAGGAATTATGAGCGAGTCTGTCAACCCAATACCACATCCATGGACTATTCGTTTCTTCGATATTACTTTTGATCATATAATCCCATACAGACTTCGGGAGGACTTCCTTTAAAAGTACATATCTCCCCGCTGCTCCTTTGGTGAGAAAAGACATGTTTGCTATGACTAAGTCTTCTTTGTATTAATACACGTGTACGGTCGGCGCCGCACGCAACGTGGGCGGACGCGGCTTGACCGCCTCAAACGATCGGTCGTTCGGGTGAGTGGGGGTTGCGGGGGAGGGTGGGCGGCGGCGGTGGAGGAGGGGTGGCGGTGATGACGGTGATGGCGGCGGCGGTGGTGGCGGTGGTGGCGGCGGCGGCGGTGGCGGCGGCGGCGGCGGCGGTGGTGGTGGTGGCGGCGGTAGCGGCGGTGGTGGCGGTGGTGGCGGTGGTGGCGGTGGTGGCGGCGGTGGTGGCGGCGGTGGTGAGGGCGGTGGTGGCGGCGGCGGTGGCGGCGGTGGCGGCGGTGAGGGCGGCGGTGGCGGCGGCGGCGGCGGCGACGGCGGTGGTGCGGACGAGACGAGGGCGGTGGCGGGGAGTGGGGGAGGAGTGGGAGGTGGGGGAGGGGGAGGGGATGGGGGCGGGAAGGAGGGAGGGAAGGGGTCGTGGCCGGGTTCGGGGGTCAAGTGTGCAAATGTTTTTTCGACCAATCAGAAGGGGGGATTTTGGGGTGACCTTGGCAAGGTCGTGTGCAAAATTTTTGTGCTCTTCTGTGATTGGTTGAAATCGGAAATACCGGCTTGTGATTGGTTGAAAACAGGGGTCAATGAGTGCGTGTCTGTCTAGAAGTGCACTGACTATACTACTATTATTTATCAACATACCAATGTTCACTTCTCATTCTGGACCTCTACATCCACATTGTACATTCACATTGTAGCTTAGATAATAGAACTATGACATATTATAATTACAAGTAGATTTGTAGAATCTAGACTAAAGACAAATGGAGGGGATACCAATAGGCCCACCAGCCGGAATGCGTTGCAACTTGCCCTCTGGGCCTAGAGGATTTGTCGGCATAGTACTCTGGTTCAAAAATCGCTGCAGTGTCATGGCGTCAAATAGTGACGCATATTCATTCCGTGGAAGAGTAGTTCAACCGCCTAAACCAATTACTCTGCCTGGAGACTACTCACGGATGGTAGTGGAAGACATATTTCCTTTTGGTGGATGTAAAGGAGTTGTTAGCTGGAAACTCAGTAAGACTAAAATACTCACAGTCATGTGGAGAATATCTCTTATTGCTGGAGACAATGAGCTGGCCATTGCTCTGTTTGACATTGAAAGATATCAGGAAATAGTTGGTCCTGACCGGAACCTGGAACGTTTATATAAAGCGATGCGTAAACCACAAGAAGGGAGAGTTTCAATGAAAATTGGAGACACTGTCCGAGAGCTAACTTTTTCGGACATCGAATTTATCGTCAATGGCACAATGGATAGTACTAGAATAACAGAAATTAACATTACAATCTATCCCAAGATGCTGTGTAACTATGTCCCTGCTGCTGGAGAGCTGAGATTACAACAAGAGAACTTAGATCGTTTGGCTAATGGTTGTTAATACAACAAATGCTAGTTCTTGTATTGGACAACAGCAATATGACTGAAATGACTGCATGATTTTTTACCAAACAATGAATGATTTCTTACTTGTTATAATATTGATGATTTTCAACATGTTATTTTTTCTTGTTCTACAATGTCTAAATCAGTTATACCAAACTGTTCTGTATACTATAGCAATGATTCTATCATTCGATATTTTAGCAATATTTGAGTATTAAACCACACATAGATATGCACGCACCAACATGGTTATCTGAGTATAAATATTCTGAGCAGGTAGCTCAATAATAAATCCTCAGTATCCTAAATAAATTCTACTCTACTTTTTACTTTACACGATAATCATTTAATGTCTAATGATATTGTAGATTCAGCTAGATTTGATTCTCTCAGTTCAAGTTCAGAGATCAGATTCCAATAAAAAAGGTAATATGTAGATGATAAATCCATAATTCTATTACAGTGATGGTAGAGCTATAATGTTGATCTAACCATCATACTGGTCAAGAGTTTATTCTATGCATACCGTATGCTAAGAGCTGATCTCAAAAATTGTAATGTTTGACTGCAGGTAGTACATATAAATGAATGGGTCATGTAAACATAAGTACAGTGTATGTACATGTACATAACGTACACATATTATATTCTGTATTGCAGCACACCTACATATGCATTCGTTATAAGTAATCTATGGATACGAGTAGATAAAGGCATATACTATAAGTACTCAAGAATAATGGACAGCACAGACTGGTGTCACTACTCAGAGAAATAACTGCAGCATCAGTTATGCAGGCATGTACATGTGCATGATGTACTCCTAAGCAGCTGGTTTGTGACTATAATAGTTTGTATGCATAAGCAAATCTTTAAGTCATGAGGTCATTAGGTCATGAGGAAAATTTAGTTTCGTGAGACAGGAACACCCACTGTCAATATTTCTAATAAGTTTAGTAGAGTAACAGTATAAACACAGATGTAAGTGGATAAATAGAAAAGGCATGTCAGCTTGTAACAGCACAGCTGAGCCAATGTTATAAATCCATCTGAACTGAAGTGTTACAGATATTAGGAGTATGCACATGGCCTGATAAAAAGGAGTACCAGATGTATTTTTATGTACATGTACATGTATTTTATTCTCCTAACAATATTTACACATTTATTCAATTATCGTAAGAGAAAGGTAAAGGTCATTTAATGACACGCTATTAGCGGGTCGTTTACTTTCCTCTGACAATGATAACTGAATATTTGTATAAATATTAGGGAAATAAAATATACAAAAATTTGTCAAGTACTGCATTTTACCATTAATAAATTCACTGGTGGATTTATCAATGTCCAATGTCCAATGGGAGGCTTTTTACGTAGTTTATTCTCCTAACAATATTTAGACAGTTGTTCAATTATCATGAGAGAAAGATGAAGGTCATTTAATGACATGCTATTAGCGGGTCGTTTACTTTCCTCTGACGATGATAACTGAATATTTGTATAAATATTAAGAGAAATATAATATACAAAAATGTGTCAAGTGCTGTATTTTGCCACTGGCTCAAACATCTTCAATATTGTAGATGACTTGAATAACATGATGTGAAGGTGTGTAGCTATTGGTTGACCACCTTAACAGTTGAACATGGAGGTATGCAGTTGAACTCCACTTATTTTATCTTCTACCTACAGGATGAATCAAGGGAGGGCAACTTCTAATTATGATCAGTTGACTTAGACCGCCCATAAAACATGTGATGGTGATTAGATACATTATAAAACATGATGTCGAATAGGAAGGTACTGGTAAATGTCTGTAAACTAACTTTACGTCAAATCCAGATAACGCCTGTCCAATAATTAAATTAGTACTCAGTACATAGCACCATTCAACAAATGTTCACAACTATTGTTACTTTTAGGAGTCAAAAGTTTAAGTAATAGTTTCATAGTTTGGCATACATGTAGCAACACCTCATTCTATCTATAACATTGCTACCTTATTTACTGCTAATATTGTTCCATGTACCTAATATCCATCAAATCGTCATATTACAAACACTGAGCTGTATGCTGCTGGTATGATGCTATTGATTTTGTCTTTACTGCTGTTTTATATACTTATACTTATGCAGCCATAATGTTAACTATAATATTATTAGTATCACTTGAAGTTGAAAGCAGACTATGCATATTGTATTTAGATGAATACATGTAACAACGTAATAGCGTAATAGCGTAATAGCGTGCTGTGGAGATAAGATCATCTCCACCTGCTTGTTGGCTGTTGATTCACTTGATTGGTTGTGAGGATGTGTGTGATAGATATAATTTATAGTTTTGCACAGTGTATGAAGGTACCTTATCCTGTTGGGAAAATAATAATATCTAAATGGATCCATTTTTTACTTTTTATATTCCAAGTGCCTCATAATAAGTATAATATTATCATACATGTAATAAATCAAACAAATTCATGCATAATTATGACAATTGGAGAGGAAATATTTGAATGTAAATTTTGTAGTCTACTATTTAACAATATTCTATTATTATAAAATGCGTCAACACTTTCGCTTGTGTTGACAGATATACTAGAACAAGCTGATGATAATTCTACTGGTGAGCCACAACAAGAAGTGGAGCGGTAACAGGCAGCAGATATGAAAGCCTTCGGCTGAATAATTCCTGAGTCCAACAAAGTTAAGATGGCTTCTCTTCCATGATGAGTAGATTCTTTGTCAGCCAATCTTTCAGCTTTATGCTTACAAGCATCATCTACACCACAAAAAATAATGTATGGGCTACCAATGTCATACAGACACATTATCTACTTCTTTTCTTCTTTTCATTTAACCACCATCAACTCCATATCAGTATCCACCACTAGTACATTATAACACTCCTGGTACACCTTGTCCCTTGACCACATCTACCCCTCCCACAATTTTGTCCTTTGTCCACTTCCAATATCCGTCAACATCACCTGCTCCTTCACAACCATCTTTCGCAACTCTCCAACCATCTGAGGTAGAGAATACTAGTGGTAAGTATACTGAGTCAGTTGTTGACCAGTTATTAAATTACTTCAGATTATGGCGACAATTGTGTTTGGAAATAAGCACTGGCTTTCGATGCTTCGAAGTACTGCGAATCGTCTGTCCCTGCGAAGCATGGAATGAGGTACTGCGAATGACTCTGAAGAATGGACAAGTGCACGTCAAATGGAGCAGATAACTTCAAACGGAATCTGTTTCGTAGTAGTGCGAAGCATCGAAAGCCAGTGAATTCGTTGTTTAGTCAAATTTGCTATTATAATTATGTTATTATAGTTCTGATCTGTGCATTATACATGTATTTATTATCATCAAATAAACACAGTCATTTGATCTGCAGTACAATGTATGCTTATCCATACTAGATACATATATGTAAATAACATAGGAGATGACAAAACTACAAAAACAGAATCAAACATGAGATGACCTTAACATTTTTGTTGCTTTCAGGGAAACAAAACAACTAGAGTGCTCAACTATGTAAAAAACTAAAACGCTTGGGCTATTTTGTTTGACTCTGAAGCAGATAACATTGGTGAACAGACAACTTCAGTGTTTGCTGCATAGTATAGACATTTAACGTCTGATAGAGTAGATAACTACAAACAGAATCTGCTTTGTTTGTTGCATTTGAAAGCATCAAAAGTCAGTGATTGTGCTATCTTAACAAACCTCATTTACACTTGTATTTTTATCTACCCTGTATTCTATTGTTATAATTAAGTTGTATATTGTTTATTAATTTTCTGAATGCATTATCAAAAAAATTCAATCAAAACAAACAATCAGATTGATCATATTTTGTATCGATATCCATTTCTATAGATGTGTAGCTGTATTCGGCACCTTCACAAGTTTGCCGAGGTTCAAGATTGAATTATGACCTGTACAATAGACTCTCATAACGCTAGAATAGATATTCAAGAGGTCTTTTGTTAGTCCATGACACACTTAATGGATTTGTGTTTGAAATATCTATTTCAATATTCTTTACACAGCAAGTTGAAAAGTAGATTGTCACCAATGCCGTGATTGCACTGTAAACATCTCAAGGGATTAGCAGTGAGATAAATAGTGCTGCCTTGTCAATATGCTATCGGCTGTCAGCAATGTGTTGTCAGTAGTAGGCTGTGGATTCCCTGCAGCAGTAGAATGAACAGCATAGGCTAATGAGACTCATAGCTTGGTGAGACAGTGGAAGCTAGCAGCATCAGGCAATAGGTAAGTAAATCTACCCACCTAAATCTCTCACCGTATAGATCTAAAGCAGCAACAACATGCACATGTACAGTTACAGATTTGATTGACAATATGTAACATCTATCTCCTGTGGTTCAATATTGCTAGGCTGTTATTAATCACATAAACTGTTTTAAAAAGTTTCATGTGCAAAATGCGGTCTATATTAATTAGGTATGTAGATGATGTGTTTATGCTATACATACTTGTTCGGAGGGCAACTCAGCAAACTACTTGCAAACTCGATTTTAATTCTTGAGAACCAGCAGTTTGTACATCTGTGTATATGTATAATATTCTAGTAACAGTATTAGAGCATTTACTATAGAAAAATATTTTCTCTCAGCAAAATACGAACATTCTTATAAAAGACATTGTCTAAGCACCACAACAATACCCATGTACAATATTAGTCAGGGAGATCAAGCAAGTAAAAGTTTGTTATGTATAGATGTATATGTATGTATTCGTATTGCACATATTATGGATGTCTGTTGTACTCTAATTTAATATTCTTGGAGAGCATATCTGTTGTCTCTAACATTCACTAGTCACTACAGAGTTAGCGTACCATGTGTGAAACTAAAGGTATAGAGTAGGGTTCACAAACTCACTTTGTTACGTGCTGATGGAACCGCTGCAAACTCTATGTGCTGAATGATTGGTTCATGGCAACATAAAATTTCTCATCTGCTACAGTGTGACTAAGTTGCAGTTTCGTTGACGTTTTCCTGGAGTTGTCATTTCACATTCCACGAAGAATTACGTGTACATTGGTATCCGAGTAGTTCATACTGCTAGGAACATTACTCAAACACAAATGATGGGTAAAGCCAAAATAATAGTGTATGCTAGTCTCGACACTAAATCAATTATAATCACTATTACAGACTGACTAGAGCGTAGGTAGCCTTCACACATAAAGGGCAATGTATATATATATATATAAACATACACGGCCAGGTGTCAAGGAACCTTCCATAAGAACTTTTGAGCTTACACCTGCGTGGCTACTTGCTGTCAAATGTTGTGTGGGTCATTTGCCATCTCTAACTCATTGCATGGCCAAACAGCAATCTAGTAGGAGTGTTTTCACATTGATAAGAGTCACTCATCAGTATTATGGGAAGTTGATGTATTTGCTCACATAGCAACAGCTTAAACAGCTGACTCCATAGCAACAGTCAACATTATGGTGGAATACATTACAAGTGCTTGTTCAATGATGTAGTCACCTCACTACCTGTACAACTTACAGTTACATGCACATGTACATGTACAAGTATATTACATGCGCATGTATGTGTAGTACACACAGCGATTCCTTCTACAATCTTCTAACTCTATATCAACACTGCAGAGAATTAGAGCATTTTATATTGACTGCCCGTGTCTGCCTGCCTGATGTCCAATAATATACTGTCATAATAAATACACCTGCAAACGCCAAAGCAATACTGCAATTGCCAACTAGAGCTACTATGAAAATTGGTGCCACCATTAACCATCTTTAATTTAGTGTATATACACTTTGCTTCTCTAATTATACAATGCACAATTATTTGTAGTATAGTATAATAGTATACCTATAAACTGCTTGGTAGTTGGAGTTGTCCTTCTTTAGTTAGATATGTACCTCTACTACACAACAGTCCAAGACTTTCACCTGGTTAGGGCCACTAGTAACAGCATCTAACCATAAAAATCTCTTGTGTTTCATTGAGATTATGGCATTACAACAGCAAATGATTTCTATATTATTATCGTTATTATAGCAAGTGCAAGTCAACCCAGATAGGGTTTGGTAAAAGTCTTATAACCAGTTTGACAATCGCTTATATTCAAAATCAATAAAAAAGTTTTCATAAATTATTCAATCCATTAATTTATTGCTAAGCCAGCCATATATCCATGTAGTGCTTTTCAAAATACACAGTGCTAGGTAAACCTTTTTTTCAGCAGCAGCTGTGTTATAATATTATAATATGTTTCAAACATACATGTATATAAATAATAGGAATAATATATGCATTACCTTTGACTTCCCTCATCTTGATTGAAAATTAAACACATGTTGTGAGATTTGTTTGGTTTTCAGTGATTACTTTTACGCCAATTGAATACGTAAATTTATGACAGGTTCAATTGCATTCAATTCATTCAGCATAATTTAATCTTGATTAATTCTAAACTTATCATGCACTGCTGCTATTGGTATTAATGAGGGTGGTAATTTTAGCCACCCTACCTGTCTGAGAGAGACCTCATCTATTTGTACTCAGATAAGAGTAGTAAATATGGAATTGATTGCATAAAACTGTTACAATTTACTTACACGAAGCATAGATTATTTCATAGCATTTGATAGCAAGACAGCATAGGAGTGTAGCCATGTCGAGTCATCGGCAGCGTGTTAGTGTGGCCTTCAATGGCTTTGATTCCAGCTCAAAGAAGCATGGTAAGTCAAAATTGCAGGACTGCTTTCAATGATAGCACTCCCAACAGGTTAGCAATTCAGTATTAGTACGTCTGCAGCCTATTAGAGTAAACTATTGTCATCCTTTATGTTTTCACAAGACAAGAGTTTTTGCAAGAAATTTGTATAGTATTGATACTACCATTTTCTCCGAGAGAGACTGTGGTAGTATCCTAGCCATAATTAACCTCAGTTGTAAAGTCCATAATAATAAAGCAGCAAATACTACAGTATAATGTACTAGAAAATTCCTGAAAATTATTGTGTTGTGGGGATATTGATAAGATCTGTCTGCACTCAAAACCTTTTTATTTATAAATAATTAAGTAACATTGTAACAAAAGTTAATTTAATAAGTTTAAAGTAGCATAAAATGTAGTAAAATGTATAAAAACTATTTAGTACAACTTCATATACCTTAAATCTCAAATATTATGTATGCTTATGCAAAGAAAATAACAATAATCTATGTTTCTAGTTAATGCAATTATTGTAATGAACCGCTGGAGGAGGTTTTCTCTATTGTATTTGTGACCATAGTTTGGGTCCCAATTATATTGTAGAACCTCAAGCTAAAATCTATGAACTCAATCACCACATTAATTGATTGGCATGCATAGAAATAGTATGAATACGCCTGGGTTAATATGTATGACCACAATCGCAAATTGAAACATTGTTTTCTTTGATCTAGTGTATTGGCTATTGAATAATTAACAGCGTAATGTTGCGAAGGCAGTTTTGTTTCATGTCAGTTAAGCTGAACACATCAATGTAATTATTTAACAGAAGGCTACGTTATCCACCCACAATTTGTACCGAATATTAGAGGAGCTTAAGCTATGCTACATGTAGTGTAACTAACAATTGTTACTTGTAATAGCCTACCGTTACATATTTGTAACTGGTATCTAAGGCTCTCTAGGTATTGTATTGGCAGCGCTGACAGTTCTATTAATACCACTGCTCTAAAATAAAGTGTAGTAGTTACTTAAACTATCAGCATAGGGCAGCTCTCGGCATCACACAAAATGGATATTTCGGTAAAATCTTGAAAAGAGTTTAATGCTACCGAACTGTTAAGATGGCTACTAAGATGAGCTACGCTCAGGTACAGACGGATAGCTATAAATTAGCTACACGCCCGATATCAAGTACATCATCTGGCCGAGGGTCTACCACCTCTACCCCTAGTTTAGATGGGATGGATCTTGCAGAAAGTCGGGATTTCTCTTTGAGCAGTAGTAGAGGACTCAGTAGACTTCTACAGAGAGGTGGTAGTGGGGAGGAGAGGCGTAGAGACAGGTATCCGTCTGCATCTAGTCGGATCAGTACGCTAAGCGAAGGTACACATCTGTCTGTCTGTTTGTCTGCACATGTTCCATGCTATCAAATAATTACACTATATATAATCATGTCATCAGATACAGTTATATCAATGTCATAGTAAGAGAGTGATTTACAGTCCCATGGTCACATAATTCCATAGTCGAGTAGCCCCAGTAGTCACATAGTAACTCAGTCACATATCATACAGGGTTAGATGTTAATATAGTCACATAGTCTCACAGTCACTGTCTGACTTACTGAGCTACATGGGTAGGACTTTCACTAACATAGTGCAGGTGCTTATGTTTAGATAAAGGACGACATACATGACTGTATACATCAGTATTTTTACCTACATCATATATTACTTATACTTCGGGAAAATACTGTTTTTGTTTGGGTTGCTGATGTTATATTTTACTCTAACATATTTCCAGAAAATGGTAAGTTTTGAAATTCACTAACTGTCTCAACACTCCAGTATTGTATTCCAATACACATCCATGTATCAGTACATGTATATACTGGAACTGCCGACGCTGCAGTGATATTGTCAGGCTAAGATTGTCGTAACATTGAAGTGGCTGGCTACATAATATGTGTACACTCATGTACATGCTACATTGTACAGTGTCTAAGGTCATTATAGGTTTTAATTCATCCAAAGTACTTAATACAGGTAAATATAGGCTACAATATACAGTAAAATTAGTCCTTTTGAAAGAAATCTCATGCATTACACTGATTAAACATGTATATCAGGGAAATACATTACCTACTATATTTCATAATATTATAAGCCCTTTACACTGCCTATGGTATTCAATCAGGCTAAGGTGAGCCTCTCTCACACGTTTCGTCACTTAATCTGACTATTATCCCCGGGCCATGTAGAATGTGCATTAATGTTCACTACTGCCATCAGCAATAAGGCTATGTTACCATCCTGTGTATCATCTTTATTGCAGTACACAGTAGCCTATAATAGCGCCTACATGTAAGGCCACATGATATACAGATATATATGACATGACCATAGCACTCTACCAACAAGATAATACTGTGCTTGCAAGATGGTAATATCTATTAGTGTCATTTTTACACCAATTTAAGCTGGGTTGCTACGACGTTTCTCTCTGTATACTTACAGAAGAGAAGCTCTCTAAATCTGTGTCTCGACTACGCCAACAGAACAGGAAAGTAACTAAGGCTAACCTACTTCCCACCCCTAGAACCAACAGAGGAGTCTGGTCTACAGCTGAGTTCCAGTACTACATAAGCAAGATGGCCTCTGAAGCCTTAGAGCCTTCTGAGTGGGCCATGTTAGGTAAATAAGGCTATCTGGAAACTTGACAATTTTACTTGAAACAATTTTGTCCGGTAAACAAAGTCATGTAGCAATCTGCCATGTAAAGCCTAATATCTCATCTGGTCAAACCCCGACTGGTTCCCCTCCCTCAAGTATCTCTAACATAACCGAGAATCCAGTCTAGCTGTCACTATAAATAGCATGGTTCTTGTCTTCAGCAAACAATTTCACAGCATAAAGTAGAGGAGACCATTATTTGTGCATCAAATAACCTACAGTACGTTGCTAGAGTGTAATGAATTTAGCTGCAGGCATGTAAAAATTTGAGATAGCCTTTGTTTCCTTAACAAAATTGGAGAAGCCTGTTTCCTTACTTTTAGTAGATAAACTTAGTTGGCCAATCACAAAAATGGGATCTAAAGCTATGAAGAATTCCCACCTAACAGAGCAATAATGTCTCCCAATATTAGCAGCCATGCACTTGACTTTAACAATGATATCTCCGTTGATTAACTGAAGAGGTGAATGGTTTATTGATAGATAGTCGATTGCTTGAGCCAGTTAATTAAAAGTTCAATCAAGTTTAGTTTACTCGTTTGTTGAATTAAAAAGATATGAAAAGCGAAGCAAATACGTAACTATTGATTGTGAAGTAATATGATAGAAATAAACAAATAGAATATTGAATAACAGGTATACCAGCTGATTGCATTGAATTGACTATTTGAAAGGGTTGAGACTATATTTAACAAGTCTTCTAGAAACTGCTCACTAAATTATTAATTTGACAGACAGCAATACTTCTGCAGTACAGCAAATCGCACATGTATACGCAGCAGGTACACAGCATGTCTGGCTAGATAACTTCTTTCACAAAAGCAGATTTAATTGTGCTATCCGTGTACAATACTAGTGAGATGGTTCACAGGCTAAGTCCTATGTCTTACAATAGCTACTCTTCTGTCCATACTGGCCATATCTTCTTCTCTCAATTCACAGGCTACAAATCTGCTCGGCATTACAGACCACAAAGGCTGGTCAAACAGGAAGAGGAAGTGCTGACATCTTTACAGATATTCACTGGAGACGAGAACTCTCTAAACAAAGCCTACTCCATGAAGGACACACTACGAAGACTAGACGCTCATAAATGTGGTAAGTTGAGTCACTGCCATAGTATAAACTAGTAAGCACTCTGCTAAGCAGCTAACTGCTAAAATACATTATAACCCTAGAAGTACATGTAGGTATGTAGGGAGATAACTTCAAATTATTCCACGAGCTAATAGGTGATAAAATCAATAACATCGTCTATACACAACAAGCACCTCAGAGGTTGTGTAGAAAACCATATGGCATGTTGATGTAATGTAATGATTATCACAACAAATTAGTATTAATAATGAATTATTGTCATACAGCTATATTTGTCAAACTGAAATATAATGGAATCTGCAAAATGCTAGACATCTGGCACCCTCCCTCAATTTTCCCATGTCCTGGTAAATTGCCGAGTGCTAAACAAAAATTATCATAAGTTTTCCTGTTAAAATCTGTGAGCATAAAAAGAGTAAGATACTTACAATACACCTACATGTACAGTCATGTAACTAACATAGAATACTCATTGGAAGAGTGTACAATTCCAAATAGGAATGGAGTACACTGACGGTGTTTAAGTACATGCGTGTATATTTTAGGTATACAGAGTATTCCTGAGAGTTTAGCGATGACTCTAGTGCAGCTGGAGAGATTGGATCTTTCGTGTAACTCACTGAGTGAAAAGAGTTTTCCTGCATCATTCAATAGCTTGAGCTCTCTCATCGAACTCAACTTAAATAGCAACTTATTGACCACCCTCCCTGCCTGCATCGCGACGTTAACCAAACTGCAGAGGCTCTATCTGGGTATAATTTCTTTTTCCTATAGTGTGTTTTTTTATTTATATTCTCTTACACATCTGTAATAATGTACAATGTAAATATAAGGCTTAATTGTCGTTATATAAGTAGTGCCTTGTAAACGCTGACAATATTTCAAGGTGTCGGTCTCTCTACAACAGAAGAGATGAATATGACCATTCTTAACCTTCCAGTAATCTTCACTTGGGGTCAAACTCTGAACCTCGTGGTTAGAAGGAACCCAAACTACAATGTATGTACTCCAATGAGGGGTTATCATTACAATAAGAACACAAGGCTTGTGTACAGTACCATTTCTATTTCCAGGTTACAATGAGTTCTCACAGGTACCAGCTTTGGAAGGTATGAAGCACCTGACAGGTCTTGACATGGAGTGCAATAACATAGCCAGTGTACCATGGCAAAATTTGGCAGCTAGCTGCAGGTACTTCATTAGAACGTTTGGAGTCTTTTTTATGATTTTACTTACTTTTTCGTATAATATGCATGCATTTTTATGGACAACAATGTGCATGATGAAAGCCCGTGCTAGACTTTAATTATTGAATTACCTATGTGTCAATAAGTCCTGTCATCACTATTTGAGGAAAATAAATATATTTACATGTATTTTCCTCCGATGATAATAACAATACTGTTATCGATGCATTGAGAAATAAATAAGTGAAGCCCATCTAGAGCTGCTTTTCGTAATTTTATACATTGCATGCATACACTAACATATTCAAATAATGCACAGGTATACCTGTCTTGATATTTTAGGCGTTTAAGAGTTTTGAATCTGCAAAGCAATGAAATCTCAAGCGTGGATAAAAGCATCAAGTCATTCAGGGAGCTGATACAGCTAAATATATCCCACAACAAACTCACAACTGCTCCAGTTGAACTATTTTCACTCAGGAAACTCCAACATTTGGATGCTTCACACAACCAGGTATAGAATTTTAGACTACTCAATAAAATAATAGAATTATTATTATATCTTGTATCACAGATGAAATTATTCAGACACACAGGGTGGTATTGAAGTTGTTTCTACACTATGCGCATTCACATGTACATAGATGAACACTTCTACTTACATCATTACAGAAACCAGAAACCATATTTTTAGAGCTACTTTCACTTTCTTAGATTTGCATGTACATGTAATATATATATTATATGCATGTAGTATTAATATACATGTATATATAGTGCTGATCGATAATGGCATGTGTATCTAATTCATTCATCAACCCCCCATAGTAGCCTCAGCTCCAGTCTTTGTTGCTGTTTATTTATATGCTTCCTGTTTAATAATGATAACGCTATTTTTCAGATTGTTCGTCTTCCACAATATAACCTAAGTCAGCAAAGCCAGCATATGATGGACCTAGTCGACCTATCATATAATAGCATCTACAAGTTCAGTGATTGGCTGGTGTTTGTCGCTTGGTGCATTGATCTCTCTGGTAATCAGATAACTACCATACAAGGTAAGTGCTGACAGAGAGATCATTGGGATTAGGAGATTAAACACCTAAATGTTGAATACAACAGGAGAGGATAACACCTAGGGCTCTAGTACCTGGTGCCCCTCATACTTCTGCATTAGTACCAGTAGATAAACATAACTATGTATGACTAGTGGGGACTAGGTTAGTTACTAATTGCTGTATTTAGTTGCTGACACTGTCTACTCAGATATTACTTTACTTTGCGGCAGAAGTTGCTTCCCCCTGCAATATATTACCTCTTACTATCATAGTGTCAGTCAGCTATATCATTCTGTTCTGCAATCAACAGGGTCAACAATCAAACATATGGACTTTGAGACTACACAAAAACTGGTTTTGAGGGAGAACCCAATTAGGTCCCCACCTGTTGATATCTGCATGGCAGGATTACCAGCTATCATCAAATATTTCCAAGAAATCAAAAATCACTCAAATGTGTATCAAGGTAAATGTTTACTGTGTATTAATATTCAGTAATACTTTAGAACTTTACCTCATATGAAATATTCTAGCTACAATCCAATTTCACAGGCCTGAAGCTGATGATGCTAGGTCCTAAGTCTAGTGGTAAAACAAGTCTGGTTCAGACATTGGCAGACGGTCAGTCTAGACTGACTCTCCCTGATGAGTCCACTGTAATGTGTGAAGTTAGCTCAATAGACCTGAATAATTTCGCAGGTAAGTGTGAGTCTACCTACGCATAAGAATACCTACACTACATGTACATGTATATACAGGTTGGACCAGAAAAGTGTGGCATATTGCTTTGGCTGGCGTTTTAATTTTCCGTACCCCTGTACATTTACTGTAGTTATTCACATCTACTCTCCAATGAATGATGGTTAGAGTGAACGCCTGTATTGCAATTATTGTAGTACATAGCATGTACATGTACACAGCCTACATACATGTAGGCTGTGTGTAAGTTAGGACCTAAGACTACATAATTATATAATTTTTATATACAACAATACATCGGAGTGAATATCTGTGATAGGCAAACTAATGGTATCGATCACAATATGAGTGGAGAACACCAAAATACTGCATGGTTTAGCAGCAGTTTCTAGGTGGAGGCTGTATTTGCATATTTCAACATTGTATGTTGATTGTAATACAACAAGCACATGTACATGTAAATAATGTAAATAGCCATTTGTTTATGTGATTATTTTATTAATATTAAACACAGTGAAACTTGCTTAATTCAAACTCCAAGGGACCGCCATAATTGGTTTGAATTAGGCCGAGTTTGAATTGTAAACTCACTTCACTTAATTGAAGTCATTATATAGTGCTCAGCAGGGACCAAGGCTAATAGTTTGAACTAACCAAGTTTTGGAATTATCCGAGGTTGAATTAAGCAAGTTCCACTGTACATGTAATATCTATTTTATCATAGTACATGTACATGTACATGTATGTTCTGTTCACTGTGATAGGCGATTAGGTGCCGTAGAGGCCCGGGTTCAAACCCCAGTCAGGGACTGATATTTTCATGGATTTGAAACAAGTCTCTGACTGCTCACAAATAAATTCCTTGCTAAAATACATCATTATTTATGTATATAACTATTTTTAGACAACGACAGGCCTTTTAAACTCTCTCTCTGGGATTTTTCGGGTGATCCATTTTATCTGAACACAATACATCACTTCCTGGATCCTAAGGCTTTGTATCTCTTGACTTTTGACCTCTCCACCTACAGGACTGGAGACTTCCATAAGACGTTTGCCTCTTGGTTGGACTATGTGGTGGCTAAGAACAACGAGGTAAGGGCAATTTACTGGTGGACGAGTAGCAGTGGACTTGAATAGTTCATAATTTTGTTTCTATTTGCATACAAAAAAATGTTGTTTGAAGTTTAATTGCGCTTTCAAATCTTCAAGTTCACATAAACAATGAAAATTTTAGTAGCCTCAGTTCTCAAATAACTTTCATTAATGCTGTTTTAATTTTGAGCAAGCCAAAAATACGGTACAATGTATAAAAGTTGCTACTACAATGTTACACTACATGCAAATCGTATATACCGATGACATAAACCATGAATATATTATCCTTAGCCCGGGTTCTACATGTATGTTCATAGGTGAAGTTGATGATTGTGGGAACGCATGCTGACCTTATCAACACAGCAACAATCAGAAGAATATGTGATGAAGTTGAAAATCTCATCAAACAACATTTCACCGTGTTTAAAGCGAACATTGAGAAAAAGGTATGTCTACACTCTACCGTGCTCAGAGGTCAAGGACTTTTAAAATGTGACATACTAGTAACACTGCTATTAGCCTGTGGGCATCAGACAGATACACGTTATTATAATATTTTAAGCTGTAATCGACCTAATATTGTCATTGACGTAGATTGAAGAAATAGAGAACGTGAAGCCTATCACCTCTTACATGCAAGAGCAGCTGAAGCATTACGTCGGCACACTGAAGAAGGTGGATACATACGTACACTCTTCTCCTATAGCAATCAGTAGCTCCACTTATGATGGGTTCGAAGAACTTATAGACGCCATTGTTGGTAGGTATCGACCATGCTTGGAGTAAGGACCAGTACTAAATAGAGAAATAAAAACAATATTCATTATCAAGTGTGGAATGGAGTTTCGACTGAAAATACATTTGTAGGTTCTAATAGCTACAATTATTCTATTGATTGTCATGCGTAGTACAGATACATGCATATTATTTAAAGCATTTTCAGGTGAAGTTGTCTATAGAATTGATGCTCAAAAACTCACTAGTAAATTCAGATGGTTGAATTATAGAGTAATAGGAGCAAAATATTATAGTTCCATTAATTTTTGTGTGTGTACATTGTACATGCGTAATTACATGTTGTATTATATGCATGCTTATATGAATTTATATTGAAACTGAGCTCATATCATGTAATGTAAGCTAGCTGACAATTTTGAGTATAGGAATGAAACCTGCAACAAAATGGTGAAATACTGAAATACAAGCAGCTCTGCAGACAATAATATGAAACACACTTTAATTTCTAAAGTTTTTACATAAAAGTGTAGATTAGAAATCTCAGTTTAAAGTATTAGTACCCAGTCTATATAGCCCTACTTTCCTCTCTGTTTTATTATACGTATGCATCTGTAACATTAGTACTGAACTGTTACTCTCTGTAGAGCTGGCGTCGAATACCTCTTTGTTCCCATTCGGTCTGAGACAGATACCCTCCCTGTGGGTTGGAGTGCATGACACTGTAGAAACACTGGCTAAACAGACAAGGGTACCAGTGCTACATATAGACGAATTTCAATCTGAGGTAAGGAAAGATAACTCTCACATGTCACTGATTTTTATCTAAAAATAATTCCATTAACTGATCTAACAGACTTTTTTATTGTCAGATAGTTTGTTATCATGAACTTTTATCTCTGAGACATGTGATAGTTAAATCAACAAGCAAAATGTTCCATAAATTGAGAATCAGTTGTATACATGTGTTCATGTAACTATTATAATGCGATGCATTCTTCGTAATTTTTAGAAACACTAAAAGCACTATTATATTATCGGAATAAAGAGTTTAATATAAAATATAACCCAGTATATATACTTTCTAGTCCACTGGTTCGAATTTCTCTCAAATGTTGACTTCAGATTTGTCTTCTCTCTTTTAGCTAATATCAAACCACGGGATGAAGAATATGATGAAGGACATCTGCACATACTTGCACGATACCGGCACTATTGTATGGTTACACGACGATGAGAAACTAAACCAGTACGTCTTTCTCAGGCCACGCTGGTTGATAGATGTCATCAAATCACTAGTCAGGAACGACATGGACTCTCTAGAGTGCGACGAGATGGAAGAGGTGCTCATAGCCAACGCAGTACTCAAGTCAAAGTAAGTTCCATTACTAAGCACTTCCTAAGGAGTGGCGGCATTGTATTTCATCTAATCATATGAAGTAACAGTAATCTAGTCTCATTTAGGTGTAGACATAACGTAATATTATATTCTCACATTTTAATGGGCTAATAGTTGGAAATCTATTTTCAAAGTCCGGAGGTTATCAGCTCATCAGCTACAAGTCTCCTCAAAAGTAGAAAGACAAAAAGTCAAGGCTATTAACTTACTGTAACTGTGATTGGGTAGCTGTTAAGTCAGGGCTGTCGTAATCGGCTAGTGGGTAGCAACATATGATCAGAGAATGAATTCTTCGCATGTAGTTATCCATTTTTTAGTAGAAGAGTGACCTGACCTCCTATGCAGTACCTTAGCCTACTAGTTCTTTAGCCTTAGGCCCTATGCCTAACCATTGACCCCCACCCCACCCTATCAGACTTGCATATTGCATATTATACAAGTGTACTTCACTTCTCATAACCACATGTATAAAAGTATTTATTAGACATTATACATACATGCATATTAAAAAGCTTTTTCCAACATGCCCTTCTAAATACTGTATATTATCAATTATAGGTATAATTAGCAGAAACCATATTTTTAAACAAATACCTGAAACCACATTTTGTAATTTTGCCACATGGTGCCACATTCTTTAATGTCTTCCAAAACTCTGTCACCATCGTATTCTTGTGTGTAATATAGAAAATATAGGAATACAATAACAGACGACAATGGTGAATCTCTGGAGAGAGCCAAATGCAAATGGTAAACAACCCACTCTAACGGCTGGCCACTGGTTATGGTTTATGTGTGTGCCAGCTTCAACCAGTCTAGAGTTTTGGGAGTTTGGAATTGTAACTCTATTATACTCTAATTTATGTCCATAAGCTTATCCCCAAAAACTCAAAACTCTAACTGGTATGAGTTTTTTTAGTAGCATGTGATAACTAAAACAAAAGACCAAAGACTAATTTTTTTATTATCAACTGTTAGTTTGACTGCCAAATCAGTAGAACGAATATTATAAACTTTTCGAAACATTTCTGGTTGTCACATGTTAGCTACTTGTTGTGATTTAATAACGCCATCAAGTACGATATTTCAGATACATGTTTGATGCTAAACATTAACATCTATTATTTCCATATAATTTTCAGACAAGAGAAATTGGAAAGGTGCACAGTATGATCCTACTATATTGTCTGTGAATAGTTTCATTCAAACAGTTGTATTAGTTGTTGTCGATATTATCTACTGTATCTTTCACTTTATTGGCTGCTTTGAGATGCGCTACAAATCTCTTTTTTCTGTTTAAAATACTGTGTTGCTCGTTTGGCTTCAAGCTTATGGTTTCATTTTGTGGAGTGACTGTGACTGTGACTGTGACTGTGAATATTGTTGTGCTGGTTAATTTCATAAATTTGATCATTTAACTGTGTTATTTATACTGGCTATAGCAGTTGGGTTGCGTTTTGCACAAAAAACTTCATATTATGTAATATTTGTGGAATATGAATGTCAATTACTAAGTACATGTACAGCATGTGTATACCTTAGGCATTGTGTCCCATGCAGAGACAAATGCTATAGGTAATGTACAAGTGAGTATCTGACTGATGTTCATGAGTAATTATTCATCAGGGTAGACACCCTCTGTAGCGTAATGTTGCATGCAAGTAATTGTAATCGTTAGCACCAATGATTAGTTAATGCCTTTTTTAAATTCTTGGCACAGGTTCACTTCAATGAAGAAGGAAGTGATTGAATCGGCGTGTTGTGATGCAGAGTTTCTAAAACTTCTACTTGCTAAAGACGTCCCTATACACTCTCCCAAAACCGGTTAGCATCATCTACCTTTCCTATATACATGAGCTGATAAATCTTAAATATGTACTCTAAGATTGTCCATGTTTTATTTGTATGTATGTACATAAATAATAGAAGTGATGATGTTGTTATTTTGTAATGCATGTGTGATGAGACAAGGGTGCCTGTCCTCACTCCCCAATGCATGGCAGCTCCACGTGAAATATTTACATGACTTGAGCTCAGAAAGCAATGTTGGCAAGACATGAATGTTACATGAAGTCGCGCTTACAGTTTACTGTTCTGTTAAAGGTCTACTAATACAGCTGTTCTGCTCAGTGTTTGAGTACGCATATCCTATAGAGAGGCACATAGCAGAGAGCGAGGGAGTTTTCAAACTAAACACAAACTTCAAGTTTCCCAGCTCTGAATCGGCTAATCAATCAAAATGCCCGCAATCAGCTTCGGTGATGTCTAGTGGAGAAACAAACAGCACCTCTGCGATGCCAGACATTGATCTCTCAAGTGAACTTATTACTAAGACACCAAAGGTATAGCATGATATTTTTGATAATAATAAGTAGAGGCAATTAAACTTCTCAATTAATGAGAGGTGTAAGGTCTAGGCAGATGTTTAAACATGTGATAATGAACAAAATATTTGAGAGAATATAAAACCTGGGATTACAATGGACTTGGAATCTTACACCGGTTACCAATTGGCTGCTGCCCAGGTAATTGACCTTGACATTATTCTATATTAATATTATTGATAATGTTTTGCATTTTGCATTGCTGTACATAGTATGTCGTTTAGTCTACAAAACATAACATTTGAACCAATCAGATTGTTGGGTATTTTAGCTTATAGGTATTCTACTACGTCAAGATGAAAGCGATGTTCAGGCCTACTTGGTAAAAGTAATGAAACTATGCCATACTATACTACTCCATCCTCACAACGCCCTCTGTTTTCTCTGTTGTATATTCTATAATCTATATTAATATGTTCATACTAACAAAATAACTGTCTGAAGGCAGGAGTCTGATTAATTAGTGATTGTCCTCTCTTTGAGAAACAAGAAATAACAATTCCAAAGCTATGAACATGATTTATAACCAGAGTATCTAACATAACTCTGTTAACTGATTTGGAGCTAACCTTTTAAGACTATTTGGATTTCTTTTGGATTTCAGTACGGCTGCTTATCATATTGTTTCCTTAACCATAAACAGCATTAGGTAAAGAAGCAATCAAATGGGAGAGGACAACTTCTTATGAATGTTTATGATGGGTTGCCATAGCTTTATATGCATGCCCATTTTATACCTACCTTACATACTTGCTTTTACATGACTGTACATCTGTAAACACACTTACATCTACTCAATGTACTTACATGTACTCAATGTACTTACATCTACTCAATGTACTTACATGTACTCAACGTACTTACATGTACATCCACAAGACTGACTTTAATAAACAACTCTTAAGCATTGAGAACCTGAATGTAAAATCTATCATAATATTTTCAACAAGCACATTGCACTAAACCTTCCATGCACACTGTTGTATTGCATGTGATCTTGTATTTAGAAACACTATTTACATGTAGATGGACATGTACCAACTTTGCATGCATGTACATCGTAAACACACTACCAATACTATGTGTCACTGTGAAGTTACTGTATATGCATGCATAGCTTATTATGATTTTTTCATGTATCACATTGTCCTTGTAGTGCTTCAATATGTCCAGCATTTACATGATTGGTGCATCATATACCTAGACATCTAACACGAAAACAGTAGGAAAAATAATAAATAAAATCTTTTTAAAAACTCTGAACTAGATAGTAGCGATATACATATACATTGTATTTAGCAGAAATTTAAATAGTGCGAACTATTAGTTGAATTATCGTGTACTAATAACATCATAATCGTGTAAAGAACTAAATGTTGTGAATATTGACGGCCGGTCAGTAGACCTGTTAACCAACTTACCCTGTTTGAATTGAACTTGAAACCCTTCCTCTTTCTGGTTGAGCATGTGGGAACTCCGCTAAGCTTTGAGTGTTTCGCTTGGGTGCTGGAGAGGAGTGTTCAACATGTTGTTTCTTAAATACAGTGTTCCATACCAACATTCATCATCTTGGGATAAACATTTTTGCTGCAGTAGATTATACATGTACCTTCCCCACTGTTGATCACTCATTATAAATTGGAAAGTCAGCCATGTTGTGTCTAATAATTCATTTCCTGCTACCATAAAATACAAAAGTCCAAAGTATACATTATTGCCAGTGAAATAAGAGACACAACTTCTCTTATCAAATAATCTTTAATACAAAGTTTATTTTGTTAGAGGAATATGCGTAGATACATAATATGTGCATCAGCTAAACATACAATTCCATTTGGAACACATATAGAAAGTGCTGCACCATTATAACCTATAAACTGCATTTTGTAGACATCAATGGTTAAGAGAAGCGAGAGCAGAGGAAGTTCCTCAGAGAGCCAGTCTGTAGATGGGAGGTTATATGGCGACGTCCCGTGCGTCCTCATGCCTTGTATTAGAACTGGAGCTAAACCTGATTATGTAGGCAAGGTTAGTGTCCAACATTTGTATAATTGTCTAATCATATTACAAATTTTAATGGAGACAGTTGATATAATATATTAATCACACATGTACAGCTTGCAACATGCTCTGTTGTATCACATGCATACCATCAAGCAGTAGAACTGTTTGATGACTATAAAATGTTTGCATGCACAAATCTGTGTGAAGTTCAGTTCAGTTTTAGCATTCCACGGTTCCGTTGCGGAATTCTTTGTCAATAGTGGGCATTATTTGTAGGAAATGACATTGCTGAGAACTCAAGGGTTCCACCATCTGACCGGTATATTTGTATTTCCTGTCTACACTCCACCTGGGATATTCTCTCGCCTGGCTGTTCGACTCAACCAGCCTCAGTTTGAACTGCAATATATTGCCCACTGGAATAATGGATTTTACGCCAAACACAAGACCAATAAGACGGCATACATTGTAGAGTAAGTCGTTGCCCTTACGGTACACCCGCTGTCACAATTAGTTATAGTACCACAGGCTACTATCAGTGTTTTCAGAGAAAGACTGTATTGTCATGAATGTCGTAATCATACAATTTATTTTTATTAAATATTTTCATAAAATGTTGAAGTATATAGGGAGTTTAAATACACATAAGGATTTTGTGTCATGGATAGTAAAATATACAGTACAGGTCATGAGGGTGTAAGCTGCACTTCGTCTATAACTTTATAACAGGATTCTCAATCATTTTACCGAAATAGATTCTGGGAGGAAAAGATAAAGTCAAGAGATGGTGAGGTAGAGTCTCGGACGCACTGGAGATTTGAGGCGTGCAAAGAAGAACGAATAGACTTCATAGCCGTGCAGGAGATGTGGGCAGATTTTCTGCCTTTACTTATGGATGCAGAGAAACTAATAGCTCAATATAAAGGTGAATTAAGCCTTTTAAACCATATGGATCACAACATATACTTGTAGTATGTAGGCTCCACAGTTCTGCTATGCGGCATACATTTTGCAAGTATATATGTTTAGTACTTGCACACATACACCACACAAGGGTATGGCTCTACATGTACATGGACAGTAGAACGCACGGTAATGCATAACAATTCTACAGCATGTGCATATACTTGTACTTACATGTACATCAAATAATATAGCACCACATTATAACACTAGCATGGTGTTGCAATTAGTTTCATCACATGAATGTGATTGTTTTTTAATGCATGTACATGAATAGTACGATGGTACAAATGTATGATGCTATAGTTGATGTACTCTAAGTAGCGTACATGTACATGAATGTTTTATCCAGGTTTGAGAGTAGAAAGATACGCCGAATGTCCTCATTGTACCCAGCAAACCTTTACCGGCGAATGGACGGCTCCCAAAGACCTACAGGAAGGGGCGGACCCTACATGTAGCTCTTGCAAGAAAAATGTTAAAAGAGAGCTATTAATCCAGCCCAAAGAGCGTAAAGCAGGTAAAAAAATACCTTAAATTAAATTAAACTATTTACAATTTATGTATGCTAGAACAACTCCTTAGTGTTTCAGTGATCATAGTAAAGACACTGTGAGACATAACTTTGATTGAATCAATTTAGCTGAGCAGTTATGGAAGGTAATAATGGAGTTAAACCGCAGACGTAAGTTAAGAGCGGAACAACAGTCACCGAACTTCACACAGAATAAAATGAAGAAGGTGTTGTCTGCATTTGGCATTCCAGCGAGAACTTGATCATCCGAAATATCTGGTAGCAGAGTGGGTATCAAACCTAAGCTGTGGCTAACTTGCATTGCACCCAAGTTTTTGCTGGACGGGTTGGCATATACCTCAACAACACAGCTAATCACTAACCACAGGTCTTGCTGACAGCTGATATTAAACGATGAGCTGCTGTTGTATTGAACATCAACTAACTATACTTGTAACCTTCTTATTCCATTCAGAGAGAAGACAACTTCTAACTTCTTTTTGCTATGAATAACAATGCACTTTTGTAACCCAAGCTATTCAATGGATTATAACAGCTCTATGGCTATATTTACTTTCTTGGTTTATGCCCATATACATGTACATTGTATATACCTATTAATAGTGAATAATTAATAAAGCACAACATAATAATATAGGATGGCAGATCAGATATGAAAAGAAAGGAGAAGAATTGAATTATCAATGTGACTTTCGGTGACAGAAGTAGAGAAAGTGTTTATGCACATTACGATACATGTACATGTGCCTTTAACCTAAGTGGATTGTCTTCTCAATAGCACATGACCTATGATAGTACATGCATGCAGTAGGCCTGTACACAAGCCAACTTAGTGACACTGTATGCTATTTTTACAGAGGACGTTGACAGAGTTTTTGCCGAGCTAGCCCGGAGGAGAGGGGTACAGTTACCATCAGTGACTTCCTCTAGTGCCAGTTCCCAATACAGCAGTATCATAGAGAAGACAACTACTAAACCTACATCTCAATCTTCTAGAAGGTTCAGCACAACTCCCAACTCACGCTTTACCTAGCTTTAGGAACTATGACATCAGTATATAAGATCCTGCTCTATGGCAGGCCTACCTACACAAGTATAGCTAGCGAAGCCTTAGGCCTCAGCATCAATACAATTTATATAATGAAATACGGTTTTCCAAGGTTTTCCAGTCTGAATGCATTTATTTGCTCATTGTCTCCCTTGCATGCGTTTCGGAAGATCAGAAAAAAGACTACTGTGATATTTCGTTTCTATACATTATTGTTATTATGCTCAGAATTCTCCAAACTGATTCTCTAGGAAGTCATCGGTATTAGTTTGATTACCAAAGTCTGTATTTTTATACTTCAATATCAAATGTACACATCAGCTATAAATAACACCTACTAATGTATAAAATGTCAATTTCTATTAACAATTTGTAACTACAGGAATTTCTGACATACAGTAAAACAGTTATATTTTTGTATACATGAATTATAGTAAACCTCTCTCTTTTAAAATACATAGCCTACCACTTGTCTGCTCAATGCACAGTCTTCAATACTACATGTATTTCTGTAATGGTTCTTATTATGGCTTATAGACTATTTTTATGACAAATTATACATGTAAGTGTTAAGGCGTTGGAATTTATTTTCTTACCAGAAATTTCAGAATACTGATGAGAAAGTATTACTACATGTACGAGTATAATGGAAATCTGAAATATTTTCAATGAAATAATGTATCATAATTATTAGTTTTCAACATAAAAATTATTTTGCTACAAAATTCTCTTTAATATTATGATTATTTTCAACCGACCTGTGCAAAGTTTTCATCATATTCCACAGCTCATAATGGTTGTTTCATATACAGCACAGGTATAACATCTCCACACAGTTGATCATAAAGTGTATCTGAACCACATTTTAAGAATGTGAGTATAATTAGCCTGAGTTCCAAGGCTTTCAAAAGAACAGATGTACAAGTCTCTTTAACGGGTACAGAATGGCCAACGGTTTGCAGACGCTAGTGTAGTGAAATGATTATCAAAGGAGCATAATGTTGAAACATGTTTTGGCAACTTTAAAGAACTGTGGGATGACCGTAGAGCATGTTTGGTCAAGGATATATTACATTATATTACAGTGGTCAACTCTGAACACCATGAAGATATTTTAGCACATGCAGTGTCGGTGCAATGGTTTTAGTCATGAATTATATTTATATTTCAATAATACATATAACTATTAGTTTGCAAAAACATAGTTCAATGAGTGGAGTGTTAAAATTAAAAAAATTAATTTGGTTGGAGTGACATAATTTTTCTTTGTTTTACCAAAAAGTCTAAAGCAAAATAGATCAATAAGTAAGTACGCAAGATAATTATTATGCTTTGTAAAAACAGATTAGTCCAAACAGAGAACTGGTTATAACAGAGTTTTTTCAAGTGCACAGTTTTGTTTTATAATAATGCAAGACACATCTCAACGTGTAAGATAAGAGATGTTAAAAAAAGAATGCACTATTGCATATAAAATTCAACAAAAATATAATAATATATACTTATGATAAGTAGCAATAAAATAGTATAAAAATTTATTGTGTAATGGTATACAGTACATACAGTGTATAGCCTCTTCGTGAACGTCTTTGACTAGCGAACATAATATTGCCTCTGCAATTTCTATCAACCATGTGTTATGGATATGGTAGGCCCACCAAGGCCTAGATAGAAGTATCTGTTATGCATGCTTAGTGTAATTATAAAAATACATGTATGTGGATTCTTTAAATTTTTAAACCAACTTTAGAGTTAAAAAAATATATAAATTTGACCGCAAACGAAACCTTACAAAATTGTTATACATGTAAGTGAATAAACACCAACTAAATATTTTGGTGCATTATCCTGCGACCAGAGAGTCTATTGCATGGCACACTAAATATGAGCTACATGCTCATTGGCTATTCATATCGCAAGAACTATCCTCATGCTGCAACTATGCATGCATATCCTTTAGAGATTAGAGCCTATTCCCATAATGTTTGGACTAAGCAGGACTAAGAGCCTCTATTTCTGCATTAATCTTTAGGTATTTGTAAGTAATTCTATTCACCATATAGCCTTATTTCCATCTTTGTCTCTATACATTTCTAAGTAATGATATAGACCAATAGCCTCTACCTCTGTCCATATATTTACATATTTGTAATTAATGCTGATCACCCTAGTCTCTATCTCTGTCTTTGTCTTTATTTTTCTTTTTTTTCTTATGTTTTTCTTTCCTCTCAAGTTCTTCCTCCTCCTCTTCGTTGATTGGTTCCAGATCATCTGACTTAGACTTCTTCTTTTTATGCTTTTTCTCTTCACTAAAAATACAGGACAGTATCAGAAGTATGAGTGCTGTTAGACATGAAGGGCCCTTCAAAGCTTTCTATGCGGAGTTGGGTGGAACAGATCACCTTCCACAATAGGCATGAGGAAGACTTGACTCTAGCGCTCAGGCTCGTTGGCAGCATGTCAACCATCGTAGTGACTGTGCCATCCTGTTAAAGCTACATAATTTATGTAATAGGACAACAAATTATAACATACCTATAGTTTCCCAATATTAGTTTATCCAGTACTTTATTGTGCACTGAATTGCTAGTAAGTGCACTCATTTCCAAGGAGTATTCTGTATATTTTTTTTCACTGATTTATTCCAGTGTAGAATTTCGAACATAATAGGAAAGCTACATAATATAAGTAGCTGGTTAATCTAATATTCTATCTCTGTCCTGCTAGCCAATTCCCTTTTACCTGTGGCACTGTAGTTATTGATTAAACAATCTATGTAATAGCTCCTATTATAACACAATGTAAAACCATTTTTATCGGTAAACGTTGCTTGTGCACCACGTAGGTAAACTTATGTATGTGTCAGAAAGTGTCTCTTTTTGGTCTGAATATAAACAGCAAATATTTGCCATAGCATAGAGAAGTAACTCATGAAAGATTTATTCCATCATAATTATTTACACACACATTTACAATGACCTGAAATATTATAATAATGGTTTCTTCGCGAACTAGCTTTTAAGACCATACATAGAATTTACCTCTTCTCTGATCTCTCCTTCTCCTCTCCACGCTCATTATCTTTATCTTTGTCTTTCTTTTTCTTCTTCTTCTTTTCTTTGGCAGGCTCTTCGTCTACCGTCTTTATGATGTCATCTATATCGTCATCAATCTAGAAGAAAGGCACCAAAGCATAATAGTCGGTAATTAAATCATGTTTAGCCACCACCTGTTAATATGTTCAACAACCACCTTCTTCTGCTTGTCATTATAATATTGATACGACCAAATTAGAGCATTATGCAATTGCTCAATACATATTATATTCAATACAATATACACGTACATGTAATATAAATTAATTCATTTGCATGTAGGCTACAAGACATAATTATAGTAACGCACATGTAGTTATAATTTTGCTGTTTAACGTGCTGCTCGAAGAAATCTTGATGTATTTAGGTGTTAAAAAAGGGTTTTAGTACGCTTTAACTTACATTGTCTTTGGATTTCTTCTTAGGCTTATCGTCTTCCCAGCTGTCATCTTCATCTAAAAATATAAAATTTCACGTAATGTGATGTAAATATACATCATTATAAACCGCACTGCACATTGTATGCCCAGATCGGTAACGTGATAGTTGCCAGAGGCAGATAGCACTATCTATGTACATTGTGCAGACGTGTATATGTTTGTAGAGAATAAACTGCTCCATCTGTTTAGAGGCACTGTGTATATGTCAGAACAAGTTTAGAACCAAAATTTAAGGACCAACTCGTTTATTGAGATCTCAGCGGGAGTTCTCCCGCACACTAGAATAACAAGATTAAAGGCCATTTAAAAATGTGTGTATGTGATATGGTCAAGTTTTTTGGGTAAAGACCAGAGAACCGGAGTGAAAAATCAAAGGAGTTGCGCACAGAATCCACAATTTTCACCAAATTTCCACAGGCAACAGACCATGAGCACAGCGTCACGGTTTGCTCATAGACACAGTATGGTTACAATAATCAAACATCTTTCTGATACCAGTAGCACTGTCTTACCTTTGGCCTTCTTCTTCTCCTTTTTCTCCGATTTAGCAGAATCAACATCTCTTGGTTCAGGTTTAGGTAAAGCTAAGCTGAAGTTAATTGGACCTTTAATGACAGTCGTACCGAGGGGTATCTTTATATGACTCTTTGACCCTATCTTACTCATGTCTAGCATGGCGTCGCATTCCTCCGCATATCCCTCGGTGAAGTATGCGGGGTCAGCTGTAGTGAGATAAATTTATGGTATCAGATGGCTAACAGTTTATGATTACTGAGAAATAATTCAGAGGAAAAATCTTTGCTACGAGTAGTGAAATACAGAAGATGGATGCTAGAGATCATTTACTTCACATTCTGAGAAATGTCATTGAACTGCGCTGGCATTTACCTTTTCCTGGTATAAGGTAATGTCCTGACTTTCTTTGTGCATAGAAACTTTATTTATGCATGTAATTGTGATTGGAAATTACGAAAGCAATAAACATATAGTTCACTATATCAGTAAATTTTATACTTGGCCATAATAATTCATAATTCCTGTAAAATGTGTCCATAATGTTATTATGCTGTTATGATTTCTTTTCTCTATGAAGGATAAATTTATCAAATAGAAAGTCAGCAATTATCTTGTTCTGTTATTGATTGATAAAGTGCAGGGCCTACAGCTTAGTTGTATATGGAAATACTTTAGGTTTACCTACTTGAAATAACAACAAGTATGCAGTTATGTTAAAAGGAATAACCAGTAATGGTGCCTTACTTTGAAGTCAATTTTAGTACCATTCTAAACCAAATATTCAAACAGTTATTGCACAATATTCTAAATTAACATAATCATGTTCTCTTATTAATAATTCCAAAGGATTTTTAATCCTATAATATACAATCTAGTGGTGTGTGATATATGTTATGACTATCAGACCTCTTGGGTTCCATATGTCCAGCTTCTCCAGGGCTAGATTGTTTTCCTCCTTGAGTCCAGCTTCAACATCCCACTCACTGGATCCAAGGAACTGAGACCCACCACTGGATAACGTAGTGCCTTCCTTCTGAACCTGAATATAACAAATAAAATGGATGTTCAAAAGGACATTATCAGTAACATATCATGGGTACGGCAGTGAAAGGGTAAAAACTACACACAATAAGCATGTTACAATTCCTCTTCTATGTGTATATTGGGTTTTTAACAACTATTTAACAGATGTACATGTACATTTTGTATACTGTTACTAACATGAAGTTAGTGGTGACTGCCTACATGTACATGTATTCCACTCAAGTAAATGCTGCATACATATACACTAGCAGTATAAATTGTACGTGTATTACACACACACATGCTTGACACGCCGAGTTGAAGGGGTAATAGGCAACTTCCCGTAGTTTATGAAAACGCGTCAAATATAAAACTTGGAAAAAATTATTTTAATAAACACAAAGTAAAATTTGAAATTTTTCTCAAACTGACACGCATTTCCATTTGTATACAAGAAGTACATATGAGATGGGTTAGCAGGTCGATTATATTATGAATAAAACTATCTACAAGTGAAAATATTAATCAAATAGCGCAAACAATATACATATTATACAATACAGAAGAATCAGTGTTTCACTATTCTCTACCAATATTATGTACCAATCATACCTCTAAAACTTTAGTCCAAGGCATGCTCTTTAACAAATATGCGAGAAGTGATACTATATACAAATGTATAATTATACGCAGAGTAACCACACCACGTCACAATTGCTGCAGCATGACGTAATGATATCGGGAACCGTAACTATCAGTTACACAGAATACGCTGACTTAACTTTAACAATTAGCAAACCTCAACTAGTAACTCATTGTGTCAACGCAAAAGACAGGAAACATGTGCGATTCTATTGGATATATCGCTGGTAAAGGAATACTGCATCAAGTATTAACCTGGTATATCTACTTATTGTGAAACAACACCCAATCAATAAAATCTGTTTAATTGAAGGAATTACGAATCAAAATCAATAGCCCTTTATTAAGTAAAACAAAGCATGCTATGTCATGCTAGGATACCAGCGTAATGAGCTCTCCATTACATGTTTGAATAACGGTTCATATGATGACTAATATTGTCAGATTTAAATATTTTAACTTTACTTAGTCTGGCATTAATCTTATGTCATACAAGCCATTTTGTTGGGTAATAACTACAATATTATCATTGATTACAGTCATGTAGATGATAGCCGATCCGTACTCGGGTTGATTAAGGCCAAGAACACAGGTTAAATTATGCTATGGGCTCTTGAATATATACGACTCCATTTATAAATTTTTTGCGAACTTTTCTACTGGCTTCTGAATACTGAATGCGCACAACATTGTTATAGCGCTAACATAGGATACTAATACAACTAGACACATTGTTTGACTTGTACGCACAAATACATATACATATATGAGCCGCTGAGTGTAACATGTATCACGAGTATATTCCTGTACCTTCATTAACTCATCTTGAGTTTCTTGACGCTGCCCAAAGCCATCAGCCCATGCATTGTTTTCATTGGTTCGTTCAGCTCTAGACTTGACGGCTACCGAATGTGAATATTCTGAATCGGTGTCCGACTCTGACATATCGTTCAGACTGTCTGGAGTGTCTAAAACATTTCCCAAAAATGCAACTATTGTAGGGCCTATATGAATTAACCAGCAAGAGGAAACAACCCCAGACTAATTGTAGGGTGGATATTACAAGCAGATAAAAGCTCACTATTAGCTTTGATAATACTGTTTCTTCGTGTGATACCTAAATGCCATTTCCATGGCCAATTTGATTTGGGGGATATCAAAAATTATCTCACAACCCGTAACAATAAAATAGCATCCTAGGGTCGAGTGACTGTCTAAAATTATTTAAATCTTCTAGAATATTCAACTAGAACTACCAGATTTTATCAAAACTTATTACATCAGCATCTGTGTTGTTATTCTTAATTTGGGTTTAGAAACAGATAACAAGCAACAAGGTGATGCTTACCCCTATTTTAAAATAAATTTGATCTCTATTTGTACACAAAGTTCACAAAAGTGTTACCGCACCTGTGATCTAATCAACCGAAGACAAGTATATATTGGCATTATCTTAATTGCAGGTAAATAATAAGCATAACATTCAATATGGTATTCTGTACAACAACTTACGAGTGTTCCTAAGACATTTAAGTAGAGAGTGGAGGTATGCTTACCCATCCTAGACTCTGGTACTCCAGGGGAGTAAGGTTCAGAGGCTACATACTCTTCAATTTCATCATCATCTTTACCTAGCCATATCATCACACCCTTGTGTAGAGTTACACATATGTACACAAAGTTCTTGAAGAAGAAGAAAACTCCCATTGAGCTGAATACCTAGGGAAAAAGTAGACTTGATGTAATAGTGAATGCGCTACTTGATGTAATGATGCATGTGCTACTTGACGTCATAGCACGTAATATATGATATATATAATATGTGCACGACTCGTCTTATTACAAGGTCTCAAAAGATGACTTTGCTCCTAGGAAATAATAAAACAGAATAATTGTATTTTATAATTTGTATGCAGGAGTGGAATATTTAATACTTTGCTGATTGTGGTTATTGAAAGTTTTCACTACAGCTATGGGCTAGTATAAGTAGCTTCTAACCTGGTATTTGGTCATTAGAAATAACCTCATGGCTAAATATGGTGCATCACACGTTATTAATATAGCTAGGGACGCCCACAGATCCGTCTCTATGACGATATGGAAATCAGAGGCTTTCTCCTCGGCAGTGGCAAGTGTATCTACACAGAACTGCGCAATGCCGACACTGAACAGTATGAGCAAGATGCTAATGACGTATCCATTTCCTCTAACCGTTGGAAATCTTGAGTAGCTTATCATATCCAATGCATCAGCTCCGTTACCTATGTAATGGAGTATAAAATATTGAATAAACAATTGCTGGTTTATATATACAAGTGTACATGTATGTTTAGCAATTATTATTATTATTATTATTGAGTTTATTGCTTATCAATAACAACAATAAGTTATAGTAAAAGCGTAGCAAGTATAAAATTACACAAAAGGGAAGCCAGATAGTCCGAGACTAGAGTCGAGGCAATCCCTGCTCAAGTGTACCGGTGCCGAGGGGAAGCACCCACCACGCCCCCAGACACCCCACAGTGCTCACACCCCCGCCCCCCAGAGACCTGGGAGGAAGGTCAAGGATGTCCAAGGCATAGCTAGAAACAAGCTCAATACCGGCATAGTACACCGATCTCCTCCCCCTGTTAGTTTTAGTTTTTGGCAGTTTCAAAAGTTTACTTTTATTTCTAGTATTAAAGTTATGGGTTATTACTAGAGAATTTAAAAGCTTTTCATCTGTCTTAAAGATATTGTAAGTGAAAATTATAAGACGGTATTTGAATAGCATCTTTATCGGCATTATTTTGGATTCAAGAAACTTGGTTGACACCGATGAAAAAGGTTTTTGTTTAAAGATCACCCTCAAAGCTTTTTTTTGACACACCAGGATTTGAGAAATTGTCCCCTCACAGGCATGTCCCCAAAACTCCAAACCATATAAAAGGTGGGGATATATAAAAGTGTAGTAAATGTTTATCAGGGTTTTCTGGTCAAGGTATTTTGATAAATGTCTAAGCATCATGACCAAGAAATTGACTTTTTGGGCAACAGTCTCAATATGAGAGCGAAAGGTTAAATGTTCATCCAATTGGATTCCTAAGAATTTGCACTGATTAGAAGTTGCTATATTTTGAAGTTTGAAGGTTTCGTAGTGAACTTTTTTCTGATGGTTCTTAAAAATTATCTGGTAGGTCTTATCAAAATTAATAAGTAATTTATTTGCAATACACCAATCTTCAATTTTGCGAAGTTCAGATTCTGTGATGTTTTTATTAGAACTGATCAGATTGGTGTCATCTGCAAAGAGTACATATTGGAAATTATCGGAGGCACCTAGTAGATCATTTATATAAATTAAAAACAATAAAGGACCTAGGACGGAACCTTGTGGTACCCCAGTTGTTATTTTTCTCAGCTCTGAGCTAGAATCGCCGATTTTGACAAATTGATATCTGTTAGTGAGATAAGATTGTATTAGTTTAATGGCTGAGAATGAAAAGTTATAAAATTTCAGTTTTTCAATAAGAATTCCGTGGTTAATAGTATCAAAAGCTTTGCTAAAATCTAAAAATATGGTTTGTGATACATGGCTATTATCTAGTTTATTGTAAATGGTCTCTAAAAGGCAATTTATGGCTTGTGTTGTGTTTCTTCTCGGTCTAAAGCCATACTGGGAATCTGTTAAAAGTTCATTGTTTTCAAGATGCGTTAAAATTTGTTTAGCTATAATTTTTTCGACAATTTTGGACACAATACTCAAGACAGAAATTGGGCGGTAATTTGATGGGTCTGTTGTTAGACCTTTCTTAAAAATCGGAGTAATTTTTGCAGGCGTCTTAGACGCTATGATATATATATATATAAGTTTGGCAGAAAGGTCTGAATGCAATGTTATATTCCCTATAATAATATTATTTTTTGCATGTACATGAAGAAAAAAAGTTTGCTATACATGTAACTGTGGTGAGCCAGGGAGTTGAATAATAATTAATACACGGGAAACTTGTGTAGTAGATGTTATGAAACTTTGGACAAATTTATCATCTGCTACAGCAGGTACTAACAGTTACTATATACGTGCTAAAAACGTGTATCTATTGAGGTTGGGGTTTGGGATAAGAGCGGACAACTTGCAAAAGACGACAACTCTCATTTAGTGGAGATTCAACAACAATTCACTACATTAGAACATAAACCAAGTCTGTTGTTACATAGTTAGTGTAAACTTATGCCTCGTAACAGGGGTACTAGGAACTATGGAGGCCCAGGGAATTCCAGCCCACCAGGCACCTTGTCACCATGCATGTATATATTTGTATTATCGAATAGTATTATTGTGCATTATGTATCAATACAATTAACTCACTGCATTACTGTTGTCTATGTACATGTATATCTACTGTGATATCACAAGGCATTCAGAGTACTGGACTGTATTATATGACGTATGTGAAGTACATCTTTATATACTCACATGCGATAACTAAGAAAAAGTGTGTGCGACCCATGGATTTGAGGAATAGATTGATTTTATCATTCTCTGGATGATAGAAGTGTACTCCTTTGGGTAGGAAATATCGACCAATCAGGAGCATGATAACAAATAGCTGTTCAGCAGCGCCATTGCAATGTCCACACGAGCAAAAGTCCAGCTAAAACCAAGATATGATCACATATTAGTTTACAGAGAGAATAGGTTACTTTTATATGGGTGCACAGGTACTAGATGTTACTCAATTCTTTTATAGTTGCTAAAACTACCGCCTAAAACCCGACTGCTTCAAGGTGCAGTAGTATTCAGCCTACTTAAACTTGTTAGACTTAATCTGTTACTTCTACTTTTCGGGTTGGCAGTTTTTATTTCTGTTTCCTTTTGCCACCAAAATGAGGGCATTTTAAATTTAATCTTTCATCATTCAGTGACATCTGGGGTAGGTTGATAAATATTCACCTTTACAAACAAAAAGTAGTTTTGATGCCGGAGAGTCTTTGGTTTGGATGCCAAAGACACAAGTTCTAAGACTAGCTCCATAAAAAACTTGGTAGGGTAGGCTACATGTACATTTTGTAAATGTAATTGAACGCAGAGACTGATGAAGGGAGACGCTGACTACAAATGCATTGTAGAATCATGTTACCTAACCATGCTAATACTATCAATGCATGAAGAAGGAATAAGCATGGATTCATTTAAGTACGTGCACGTGTATATATACATGTACATACATGTGTAACAGATAACATCAACGTGGAGGTATAGTGCATGTGCACCCGTTATTATTATACATGTACATGTAATTCTATTTCAACAATGAAAAGTAATACAGCTATATACTGTCTCTACTCACCCAATCAGATGCGACTGTTAGGTCTAGCCTCTTCAGCTCTTCCGTTGCAGTGTAGTTGGAACAGATATACAAACCCTGGGAGTTATAGCTTAGACTCCTTATCTGCAGGAACCAAACAACAGCTAAACAGTTGGCTGAGAACAATATCGACGCCGGATTCACCCTGCAAGTGTAATTATTGTTATGTTATATATTTATGCACATTATACGTGTACATATGTAGGTATTATATTTACAATGATGAGTATGGGGTTTGAGATAAGTGCGCCAATAAAATGTACTTTTCGAAGGATGTTTCAAATACATGTACATGTAGATGAGCTACATACTCGTGCAAAAGCAGTCAGCGTGAGATATGAACCATCATCACTGGTCAATGTATATAATATAGTTCTACATGTTGAGTCGCCTCTGCTCTATCATTTGGTAGATAAACCATTTTCCAGAACTAAATTTACATGTAATGATAATACACTAATGATGACAGAGATGTCCAATATATACATCATGTCTTACCAAAAATTAGGACCACAGTATGTACTAGGCCATGTCCATGTATATAGACTGTGTACAAATACAGCGTAGACCTATTAACAATACTCTGCATGTATTACTTCAAACTTTGTGGCACAAAAATGCTAATTTTACAATTTATATCTTTGTGTCACTTCACATCAAAACCTGTATGATTAAGGTTCCATGGGAAAGTCCGCCTATTGTACAGTATGTTGGAAGCAGTATCTTACCATCTCCAGTCGAAACCTTGCGTCATCTTGTTAGTTATCAGCCCCTCTATCAAGATCACGACTATTCCACCTCCAAATACCCAAGAGCCACTTAGTTTGATTCCACCTTCGTACATGATTACCACCAATAAGGTGAGTAGTGCTATGCATATTGAATATAGAACTCTAACAGCGGCACCCCTAAACACCCGACCCATTATGTTAGGTCTTTAGGCTATCTACGAATCTACAAAAGTAAAAGTAAAACTTTTGAAGCATCATGCGTATAATGCAACTATTTGCAATGCCTTGTAACTACATCACAGGTACATGTACATGCACATGAAATGACATGCTGTGACAGTACTGTCTTGCAAATTCAGATACTAATAACGTTACTAGTGTCGACTGTTTACTCACATAAATGTTCTCTTTCCTAGGATAATTCTAAACTGTTTTCGTCATCAAAAAGTAAAACATTTCACAGCCACCATAAGTCACCACCCTAGTCTAAAATATGTGCTACATAATGTAATACCAGGAGAGGAAAATCTATATGAAGATGTTTTTTATTGTGGCAACGTTGATCAATACCTGTTGTATTTGGGTTTAATCAATAATAAGAACAAATAATATAAAATATCTGGACAATGCAATGTAAGATCTCTTTTGGCACTTCAATATTTACATGTCAATGAAACGGCTATTGTAATAATAAGTAGACAATTGGACGTTGTTGAAGTATGTCAAATAAAGTACGTCAGAGAGTTGTACCTGGAAGTTGTCTTACCATTTATAAACCAATTTGGAATACAGTGCTATATTATTATAAACTCTAGAATTCAAAGTTGTCTTCATTACACTTTGAAAAGGAATAATTATCTGGGTGGTACAATGCACTATGTGCAAAAACTACCATTTCAACTTACAATTATTATTCCAGCAAGATATCCACAAGCATTGTATTGGGAGTTATCATACTTCTATTAACAAGTGTATTGGGAGTTATCATACTTGTATTATCATTCTTATGATAATAACCAATAACAGTATAACTTAATTACAAGGGAGTATTGCAGGAATAGAAATGTAAAAATGTTGCTTATACATGACCATAAGCTACAAAGAGAGAAATTTACATGAATGAATGAAATTCCATTTCTGTTACAAATGAACTACAGGATGTAACCTCTGGAAAATCAATCAAAATCAGCACCATACACGTAATATGCCAAGACAGGTTACTCATGCCTCTATAATTATGGTACTGTTGCATCTAATAGTACATAGTTGGAAATTTGTCGAAGTTTATTATTTGATATTCCTCAATATCCTTCTAGTATATTGAGACTTGCTTTCTTGTAGAGCTTCGTCTAAACTGTTGGTAAGGTTGATGAGGTTGGGAATGTCGCACTGTAACAGTTGTGAGTCAGTCGTATCACCTTGTGTCGTGTGCAGTCTGAACAGTAGGTTAGGTACGACCTGTCCTTGAACACTCCGACTAGCCAACTAAATAGTATGTAGAAGTATAAGGTATTGGACAATGGTCTGCTTTTATGGAGCTTCATCACAAAGTTGAAGTTGTCATCCTTACTTGAATTGAATGGCTAGAGATTGAAGTAACAGCGTGGATTTCTAACACTAAAGTATGTCACATGTGATTGTTAGTTTAAAAATTGAGCCAGTTATCTTCATGCCTATCAATTTATGATTACTTTACTGGCAAGTGGAGGTGAGGGAATGACAACTCCTACCGGAAAACAATCTAATGGAATCCAAACCAGCGTGTACATGTACATGTTAATGTTTCAGATATTATCCTACTATGGAAACGAAAATTATCAGCTTATATTTTGGACCAATGTGCTGTTACTATCCCAAGGCAGTTGAACCAGAATTCCAATAATATAGACAACCCTGCAAGGTAACTCTAAAGCAGAAATGTTTAATGGTACAGGGATACATCCATATGCTCCTTTGTTAACCACCCCAACGCCCTACTCTAGAAGCAATATAGCATTAGCTTGATGCATGTAGCCATACCAAATATAAAAGAGCTCTGTCCTGTTGCCAAGGAGCATACCAACTTGATGGCCTTAATTTGCCTATCGCTTCCCCATTGGTCAAATATCAATCAACTGAAACTTAGTGCTAACTCAGTGTGGCCGTAAAACCTCAATAAAATGTCTATCAATTTAATAAATATACTGTATGTTCATTGGTCAAAGCATGAACCTAGTAACCTCCTTCATAATCATAAGGTTAAGCTACTAACATCTACATGCAGGTTTATATTTTCCCCTTCGTTACCTTTGGGAAAACCATATAACTACACTATACCTTAACATTTAGCCTCCATTCCAAGTCACGGTATTGAACAGGATGTAGACTAAGTTCTTCTAGTATCAGCCTAATCTCAGCCCTGTTCTCCAAGTAAGCACTGAGCAGTGATTTACATATATCTTCAGTTAGCCCAAGGGTCATCACAGAATCATGAAAGTCAACTTCACTGATCTGAAAGTCAAATGAAACACAGATTAATCCACTTAGTAAAATTTCAAGTGATTTGGAGTTGTCCTCTCATTTCAAACTCCACCAAAAGCCTGGTCTGTAATAACTATCCAAGATGAACAACTTGCACACAGAATTTCCATGTAAAGCCCTGTTATAATACAAAAAGACAAGATTACCAATAGCTTCGAGCTCTCAGCAAACAAATACATTAATCCCTCTATGAGTTTTTCCACCGCATCATATTCTACATTTAACTTTCCTAAAACAACAAAAAAATATACAATACCAATATGACCTAAGTCGGTTAGTATAAATATGTAAGCTGTGCCACAATAAAAACAATGATGTCTTATTAAAAACACTCAGCAGCAGGTTCATTAGTCGAATGGAACCTACTTTATATTACCAAGTTCACAAGAAACCAATAAAAACTTTACAATATAAGTTAGCCCAATTAACATATGTGCATATTTACATTATACATGGCGTTAAATATCTATATTGTGCAGTAAATTACATCCAATATACATATATCCATTGCAAATGTGAGTATTATTATATCTAAATGACATCTAATAGATCTGAAATATGCTCACCAGCCGCATCACTTAGTAATGTGGTATCAATTCCTGTCTTTATAAATTCTACAGAATAGTTGACAAACTCCCCCAGCACTACAAAATAGATACAAATGTATGTGCATTTATTGATTTACGTATAAGAGGTGAACCTACTTCCATGTATGATAACTTTGACATCTTAGGCCTGCTATGGGACCCATAGTGTTCCACAAAGAAGTGTGAAAAGTATCAGGATCTATGCAGGTAATTAGGTATATCATGGGAGGTGAAATGTGTGCTGGTATATGTTTTTAGGGGCCCTTACAAATTCACCTACAAGGCTGACAGCATATCCCAATATTCTAGACATTAATCTCTCTGTTGAAACAATACAGAAACGTGCTACTTTAGAATCTGCAAGAATTATACATGTACTTAGTGTTGGAAAAGAGATGAATCGGGTGTGCACAAATGTGAAAGACTGCCTGCTTCCACTCTGAAACCTTGCAATCATCAGCGAACACAAAAAATGATAATATTTTACAGGGCCGTAGTGCCCTATACGGCCGTGCGGCCTGGCCATCTCAACTTTTGGCATTGCAAAGTCGAAATGTAGTCAATTTAATATCATGGTCAGATCAGTGCTTAAAGTTTCTTCCACTTCCCTATTCGTGGGGTTTAAAAAATATGTAAGGATATGGTGATAATAAGTGTGCTAAACATTTTTATATCAGGAAATTCTAAATACTACCGTACTTAACTACAATTATGTAACATTTTAGATATTGAATAACTGTCAGGGGAGATAAATCTAAATTTCAAGACTATTTCAGTATGCAGTATAAGAAGTATACACAGTCCATGTACTGGGTGTGTTAAAAATATAAACCTTGAAAATCTAAACAATTATGCTATTTTTCAATTGAACAAACTTTTTTGGATTTAGCTATCTGTCTGCCCTACATTGTTGTCCATATATTTACTTAGGCATTCAATCTTATAGGGAGAAATAAGAAATATCTCTATGGTAGAAAAGAAACACATGCTTTCAGCTGCTTTTTGTAGATTCGCTAGCTCTACTTCATTTCATTGCATGTTTTTCATCATTGTAAAGAAGTAAAGTATTTGTAAATGTCGTTAGAGTTGAATGATTTATGTTCAGTCATAATTGTGAACAGATACAATGTATACATGTACATGTATGTATATATATGTATGAGGCTGGGTTATATTTAATGTGATTACACAGGTATATTTCATAAGCCTGAACTGCTTCAAATTTGCTCTATTTTTCTGAAAAACACTCTCAGGGCGTCAGCGGCCGGGGCGCTGCTCTGGACCCTGGACCCTGGACCCTCGGCCTACTCTAATATTTTGGCTCCACCAACATTTCTTAGGGCGCTACGGCCCTGATATTTTACATTTGATTTTATATAACAATTATAAATACCGTAGGTCCTAGCCATATGGTATGCGTTATAATATTCATTTTGATTTGAAAGTAAATTTAATTTTAATCATTATTATTACAATATGGGTCCTAATAAATTTTAATCTCAAACAAGCTTATAAATATTGCATGTTGGCTAGTACTATAGTATTAAAATCTCATCTTATCTTTCAATTATTTCTATTTAATTAAATTATTACCATTAATTAATTATAACTTTTTTAGTTAATTATTATATTGATAATTGAATTACATTCTGTATCGTATATGCAAAAAAACAATTTTTAAACACATTTTTATACAAAACAAATAATACAACACAACACACTTTTAGAGTATTTGAAGTCGAGGGCTTGAGGCTGTCTGATTCAGTGATTCCCGGTGACTGATGTGATTGTTATGATTGTTAATAAATTAAATTTATATTTTATTCCAATTCCTCATGTCTGACCTTTATTGTCCAGCTTAGATAGTATATCTAGATGAAGTTTATGGTCTTCATCTAATAAAAGCAGCATATTTGTTCTATCTGAGAATCTCTAACGATTTCTATCATTCATTTGGCTAGCAAAAATGACAACACATTAAATTCACTCCCACTTCTGGTTCAAACTGAAACCTTTAATTGTACAGGCAACCTTAACCATAGATCCATGTAATACGAACACTGTGTCCCGGGTTCATCTATGCACCCCGTTAACAAAGTCTTCTGTTCATGCTGTCAAGGTCAAATAAGGGTGTATGTCAAGTCACGTTCAAAAAGCTATTGGCGACAATTCGAAGCCATTACTTGATAATAAATATACATTGACAATATAGCAATTTTTATTTTTTACTTGGAAAGATAACACCAACGCTGTGTCATTGTGGTAAACTTGCATCTCAGGCGTATTTTTAAAATGAGAACAATCTAACTCAGCGTGAAGTCCTGGCATATTCGTGATGGTAAGGAAATGCTCTGCCAACCACCAGCCCAACTGAATTTAAAAAATTAGAAAAGTGTAAATTTATTGTAATTGTTATTAGTTTATTATTATAGAAAAAAGTGACCCAAAATTAATTTGTTGTGTGCGAGATTTTAGTTTTAATTTTTTAAAGTTCAGATTACTGCAAAACAGAATAGTAAAGTAATGTTTTCTTTTGGTTATCAAATGACTTCTGTAGGAAGCCAACCTAACTTCCAGGCTCCCAGCACCTTTCTCTCTTCTAGCACTACATTAATTGTAGTCGGGAGTCGCTAACTAGACCTACATTGTGATTGATGATCTTGTGTGTGAACAGCAAATAAACCTAGATGTAACACAGGATGACAGTAGATGCATTATTAGGTCCAGCATACTAATACTTCTATGCCTCTGATAACTCTTTCGACCATTTCACGGGAATTGTGCACTAACAAAGTACCTTTACAGTCTTTGGTTTCCTATCAAGGTGGGGGTAGCACCCAACGTAACTAGTGACCTCACAGGAGGTAGCCCTGACGCACAAGATGCGATACTAACAGGTAATTGATATAGAATCTACAGCATTACACCACCTTGTTACCTGGCTCTATGCCTAACAAGGGCGGCTATTCGTAAAGACCAGGTTGATCTATGAAAGTAAGCACTTGCGAGACAAAGTCCAGCAGCTGTTAGAACTAAAGGCTACTATGCAGGTAATAAGTAGGCCTAATCACTGTCTATATCAGAACTGCTCCAGCATGTAAGTGTTTCACACTGTGTTGTAAGCAAGAATGGACTCAGCACTTATATAACAGGTGCTATAGATTACTACATATCAAGTCGGGATAACCAAAAAGAAAGCTATTCTGTGTGCTGCTCTGTGCTAGGGTCATGTAAAAGAGGTTTGAGAAAGACTACCTTTGATGACCAAACCCCAAAAGACAAAGAGCTGTATACTAAGTTGCACATAACGGACTGAATATAAACAGCACAGGTGTTGTGCATGTAGTGAAATGCACATGTTAGCATTACTAAATAACATGATGTAATACTACTGCACCAGTAAAGGCACAGTAGAGCTGCTAGCACAGTTGCATTGTGATGATAATTTTAGCATTTGGATTGAATGCATAGAACTAAATGAAATTTACAATTGGCTATATTTTAATGCGAACTAACGTGACATCTGGAAATAAGCTACATGTCTATAGCCTACTTGCATAACTCTGTATGTGCATGTGGTAGGTCTAGTATTAGTCACTTGGTTTATGCTACAAACTCTTTGGTTTCACTACACTCTTTTCTACTCATGACAATGTCAGCTAAACACAGATATTCAAAATAATCACAGAATTTCCATAGGATCATAGAGTCATGCAATTTGATCGAATGACTGTCATGACTAATTGCACCAACCCCACTTTAACATCTGGATAAAATAAAGGAGTATCTCAAAGAATGGTGATACTATGATAATTATATCTAGCATAAACAGTAAAGGTAACCAGGTTCCAAGTGGTCCCAATTTGGTATGGCATATAATGCAGATAGCCGATAGTTTATTTGGTAGCAAAATCCTGCTTAGCTTTTCACTTACATCAGTATGCTCCATTGCAGATTATAAAATGTATTGCTTATGAATAGCGAACATAGGAATATACGCGTAACTAAGACAAAAGAGCTGTCGAGTTATGAGTACTGGTTGATTCATTGTTATATCATTCATTGTGTGGTACTTCACTTTCTAAAGGGCTAAAACAAGTATCTTATTCTACTAGCCAATGTATGATCAAAACTGACAGCTTAGGACATTATTTGATGTTTCAGATTAAGTCGTTTGTAGGCTGTACTTTACTTATTTTGCAAGATTCATCTATACTTTTAGGTAACCAAAGACTCTCTTGGTATAGCTTACCACTACAGTCACCAAACTTTTCCAGGTTTCTTGCCTCTTTCGCTTTTGCTTAATCTTTGTGTCCCGTAGGCCTGCAAGGTGTGGTGCAGACTATTTTGTCACAATACATTATTGCCATCAATTTGCCTTCTCAGTTTCATAGGGCGACATGTGGTGGTATGTTTCCATCAGAGGACCCTCTTATATCATTCCATGCACTATACACCTCTAATACTCTTCTTTCCCTGGCCTACATTCACTCTTCTTTCCCTGGCCTACATTCTTGCACCTATCAACCTTTATCATTGACACCAGCTTCATTCTGGGATCATTTGTCCTATGACTGGCCATCATGGTTCCAATCCAACACTTTACCATTATTATCTCAAGTTTTATGTTCTGAATTCGACTTAATCTCCGGAATACTCCGAAACGCAAAGCAACTCATAATGAGTGATCATCTGTTCATTATTTTACTCTGGCTATTGGCTCACATATGCAAACGTATTTTGCATGGTGAACTGGTACACGGCAGTGTTATAGTGTAGGCCTGCACATTATGAATTTTTGAAACTTTTAGATTATTTTTAGGTTCAACCTAGCTGCACAGACTGCTCACAGTTCACACAATCTCTCCGGGACGTTTTTATTAATGGTGCCCATATATTAGCAAGAGACCGAACTGGAGACTGTGTTCGCAACCATGTTAGCATCCATTTACCAAACTATCGACAAAAAGTCAAATGGTAAATATCAAAATGACTATGATGTATTCTTCATTTTTTAATGCATTCGTCATTTTTTAATGTATTCTTGATTTATTATGGGTTAAGTGATGCTCAAGATTTTCAAGTTGTTTTCTTCTCACAGGTACTTTGATTGTATTCATTGCGAATACAGATCATTTTATGCACATGAGATAGAGGATCATGTGACAAAATGTCATCCTAATGCTAAGAAATCTACTAGTCAAGGATCGACCAAACAGCGTACATATGGAAGATCACCCAAACGTTTAAATAAAGGCGGTGAATCTAAAGTCTCAACAGATGACACGAATACAGGTAGAACAAGAATTGGCAAAGTTGGTGTTTATTTTTTATTACAATGGGAATTTTCTTACAATGAGGATAATGGGTACTTGCTTATACCTAGTAATTCCTATTTGTAGTAGTATCGAGATCACCTGATACTCCGCCTACTCTCAGTCTTCGCCAACTCAACTCTTCATTAGAAACACCCGAGACAAGCGATGCTAAACCGTTAGTTACCAATAAGCCTCCACAGTCTTCTGTTAAATTGAATCCCGAAGGCCCTCTGAAGAACCCCTTGATTCTGATTGTACCTAGCTCTAACGCCGAGGGGAAGACCACACTAGTCGGTAAGTACATTAATAGTCTAGCCGAGGGGAAAGCCACACTAGTCGGTAAGTACATTGATAGTCTAGCCGAGGGGAAGGCCACACTAGTCGGTAAGTACATGATAGGCTAGCCGAGGGGAAGGCCACACTAGTCGGTAAGTACATGATAGTCTAGCCGAGGGGAAGGCCACACTAGTCGGTAAGTGCATTGACATGTCTAGTCGAGGGGAAGGCCACACTAGTCGGTAAGTACACTGACATGTCTAGCCGGGGGAAGGCCACACTAGTCGGCAAATACATTAACATGTCTAGTCGAGGGGAAGGCAACACTAGTCGGTAAGTACATTGACGTGTATATACCAGCCCTCGCCTAAATGTTGCTTATGCTTTTGTCACTGGTTTGTTAAGTTTACTTGGCATAATTTTCTGTTATTTTTGCGGTCATTTGTGTGAAATCTTGTTGTGTAGTTATATACACGTATATAGTCGCTAGATGAGTTTCCATAAGCAATGTTATTAACTTTGTTTACAGGATATCCTGTTCTAAATATAACTCAATCTGGAAAGGACAAGGGGGGTAAACCATGCACAGTGGCTACGCCTACCCCTATCATGCCGTCAACTACAGTCACTTCAGGTAAACCCCATCAGTCTGAAACTATAACAGAGCAGGTAGATACAGCTGTTCATTCACCCGATCCTTCAAACCTATTAACGCTGAAGCGTCCTCTACAAGGTAAAACTTCATCGGCTAGGAAGATTTTAAAGAAAACTCTCGGAGACACTTCTGGAAATATATCATGTAGAACTCCTGGTAGGATTCCTATTACCATTTCTATGAAAACATTTGAGCACCCACGTAGTATAGTTCAAGGGAAAATACTGGGGCAACCACCTGATGACACAGTTGATAATGAACACTCTCATGGACCTTCTACCTCAACTCACCTGCCATCTCCTAGAATTGAACTGTCCAAATTCTCTGATATACTTGGTTTGAAGCAGCTGAACATGGGAAATAGATCCTCTCCAACGCAGACGTCTACAACAAAGTCTCCAGCGGCCAAAAGCACACCTTGTCAGCAGGGGTATAAGACAACTGCAGTGAAACAGCTCTGCACGAGCGTAGTCAGTTCAGAGAGTGACGTAAACCAAGCTGATAGACTTGAAGGCAGTGAAGAAAGTAATAAATCTCGTAACAGTGTGAAAGAGTCAGACGATTCCCAATCGAGTGACAGTCCAACTTCAAGTCTTACTGCTTCAACAACGACTACAACTACCCTATCTACCTCTGCCTCGATTACACCATCGCCTGAGTCAGACTCTACTGTACAGTCACCCGTTGTTCCCACAACGTCTGCTGCATCAGGCAATGTGGAAGTTTCTAATCAATCCACTATGACACTTGAACCCCATGTACTTATTTCCCGCTCTTTATGGGGATCCTCCTGTGGATCTTGTAGTAGTACGAGGTTAGCCACAACCACAACAGATTCCAAAGTAGTCACGACTCCTAACCTAAGTAGAACATTTTTATCACCACCAAGAAAAGTTAAAGGTACGATCTACATGTACCTACCTGATGTGTTGCCTTTAGGGCATTTAATATACTTTTGTTTGAATTACACATTCCAAGTTATACAGTAAGACTAGACGTAACTGTGTATATGCTATATTAACTCAGACATCTAGACAGGCATGAAAGTTAATGCAATATGACGTTATATTTCCTATGGGGGTTTATGTCCAATCTTTATGTGCTTCAGCTGCTATTGCCAAGGAGCAACAAGCTAAGAAAGTTGACCTTGAAGACATCATTGTTCTGGAAACGAAAGCCTCTGGTAAGCCAACTGTAGTTGTCTTCCCTGGTATCAACATGTAGTTTTGATACATGTTATCATAATGTGCATAATAATATATAGTTTATGTCCCAATTTTTACATAAATGATTACGCTTTTCATGCATGCAGTGTAAATACATTATTTGTATGCACATGTACTCCTACTTACAATTGATATGGTAGTGGTTATTCTTTAAAGGGAAATGTTGAATATTTTGTTTAACAGGCAAGAAAGAAGCGGCTAGATATGGATCACTTGCGTTTAAAAGCACTGGTGGACAACCAAGTAATTTAATTTGTATTAATTATTATGAAAATTGTAATTATAATTACTGTTGTGCATTGTGTAGTTATACTTGATTTCTTGTGATGTGCAGACCTGAGATATTATGTGTGAATTTAGCTCTGGTCTTGATTTGGTCTGGCCATGTTTTCATACAATGCAAAGTCTGAATTAAACGAGCTACTCTGGTATACTCGTTGTTCATGCATGCAGTATAAATACATTATTTGTATGCACATGTACTCCTGTCTAAAATTGGTTTGGTAGTGGTTATTCTTTAAAAGGAAATATCGAATATTTTGTTTAACAGGGAAGAAAGAAAAGTCTAGATATTATGGCTCACTTGCGTTTAAAAGCACTGGTGGACAACCAAGTAAGTCATTTTATATTAATATTATGTAAAATTATAATTACAATTACAATTCTTGTGGTGTACAGACCTGGAATATGACGTGTAATTTTAGCTCCGGTCTTGATTTGGTCTGGCCATGTTTTCATACAATGCAGAATCTGAATTAAATGTGCTACTCTGGTAAACTCGCTGTTCATGCATGCAGTATAAATACATTATTGGCAGAGCTGGGTCCAAGTCAGTGATGCCTCCTTTCAAGTCAAGGAGAAATGCAAGTCAAGTGGGAGACAACTTCAAAAAATTTTACACTTACTAAAACATCACCCTTTTCTTTTAGTACACATTCCAATCCACATAAAACCAGCTGGGAATGTATATTATGCAATTATAGTAAAGAACTAGTGTATACATGTAATAATATTGTCACGGCGGTCTAGAATAGTCATGTGGCATTATATATTAGTGACAGTGATACAGTGTTACATCATATATACACGAGACATGTACAAAGTATCAGTTGACCAGTCTTGTAATTCCAAACTGGTTCTTATTGCCAGTGTGAATTGTAAACTATGCACTACTTAGATGTATAGTCTCAAGGACACACACTGTAAGTGCCACTGGTGTTGTGATCCTCATACCTAACCCTGATATACTCTGAGTGCTGCTAGCAGCACTGATGAAGTGAAAATGATACATGTTAATGGGTAGACAACTGACACCTGTTTCTCATGTTGGCTACACTGTAAAAAAGTTTGATTCGTCACGTTGACTTGGCACATTCCAAGTCATTCAGGTGTCAAGTTACATTGATGTCCAAGTCAAGTCAGCAAGTTGGCAAGTCCAAGTAAAGTTGACTTGTGACTGGATTTGGCAAGTCAAGTCAAGTCAAATTTATGACTTGGACCCAGCTCTGATTATTGGTGAGCACATGTACTCCTGCCTACCATTGATGTGGTTATTCGGGAAAGGAAATTATTAAATATTTTTAATGTATTTTTAGCAAAGAATTTATCTTTGAGCAGTCAGAGACTTGTTTCAAATCCATGAAAATACCAGTCCCTGTCTGGGGTTTGAACCCGGGGCCTCTACACCAGATCAGTAACTTTGTAAAAGGAAGCTTCACCAGTGAGCAGTAGACATACTCTGAGCGAACTGCACACGAGGCACCCCTCTTATTATGGCCACCTTGCGCCTTACAGCAACCAAGCTTTGCAGCCTTGGTTGCTGAGCTGGTGTTATGGGTAGCATGTTCTGTTCAATGTGCTAGGCGATTAGGTGCAGTAGAGGCCCCGGGTTCAAACCCCAGTCAAGGACTGGTATTTGAAACAAGTCTCTGACTGCTCAAAAATAATTCCCTTGCTAAATATACATTATATATATAAAAATGGCCAAACCCCCTAACATTAAATATTTTGTTTTAGCAGAGAAGAAAGAAGCGGTTAGATATGGGTCACTTGCATTTAAAAGCACTGGTGGACAACCAAGTAATTTATTTTATATCAATTATTACTTGAAATTAGAATTACATTTTAGAATTACAATATTACTTTTGTGGAGTGTTTAGTTAAACTCGAATTCTTGTGATGTACAGACTTAAAATATGACATGTGCTTTAACTCTGGTCTTAATTTGGTCTGGCCATGTTTTTATACAATGCAGAGTTAGATGAGCTACTCACTGTTCATGCATGCAGTAAAAATACATTATTGGTATGCACATGAACTCCTGTCTAAAATTGGTTTGGTAGTGGTTATTCTTTAAAGGGAAATATCAAATATTTTGTTTAACAGGGAAGAAAGAAAAGTCTAGATATTATGGCTCACTTGCGTTTAAAAGCACTGGTGGACAACCAAGTAAGTCATTTTATATTAATATTATGTAAAATTATAATTATAATTACTGTTGCGCATTGATTTGTTCAACTCAAATTCTTGCGGTGTACAAACCTGGAATATGACGTGTAATTTTAGCTCTGGTCTTACATGTACATGTACATTAATTTTGTCTGGCCATGTTTTTATACAATGCAGAATATGAATTAAACGTGCTACTCTGGTTTACCCTTGTGATTTTAGAGAAAGCTACTACTGCTACTACTACTGTTACTTCATCTGCTATAGTCAAACAGACAAATGAGGAGCAGCTTCCCATTATCAACTCCGTTTATTCAATGGTAAGACCCAGTAGCAGATAAAATGATAACCTGATGGAAGAAGCTCTTTTTCCTCAGGTGGAAAACTAAATAGGAAGACAACTTTTCGTTACGATTGTTGGCATATGATTGTTATGGTCATTTGACTATGATTGCTCATGCGTTTAATGTCTGTCCGCTTACCTGTAGACTGTGTTTCTTGGGTTCACAGTCTTATGCGTGTAAAAATCTCAACCATTTATACATGTACGTAATATGGCATGCTCGACCTTGAATATAAAATCATCACAGGAAACTGTTTATTCTGACATGCTTGTAGAGATTATGGCTATTCTCTCCCTGTGCTTGTTATTTAGGCAAAAGACAGTAACGTGACCACAGAGACTACTAGTGTGAGTTCACCTGCGACTAATCCACTTCCTGTACCCAGCAACTCATCTAAAGACGTATGTATTCTCTGCACTATTTACCCTCTACTGTAATCCTCCACACAGAGTTTGCTAAATCTGCTAATTTTCTGTATAATGTCACCGCAGTAGGTTTAATGGCATTTTATAATTATCAATCTGAGGGTTGGATGAGGGAACCAACCTGCTCAATTAGAGTAGAAATTGTAAGATAGCTTGCAAATCTTGTGATTGTACTGTCAATTTTTGTGACGCATACTGGCATGTTAACGACCCGAATCCCATTAGCTAGGATGCAGTTATCCCTTTTTCTACAATGGCTCATCCACACCCATCAAAGTTTCACCTGTCCGGAGTTATCATCCCTTTTAATTTGATGGGAATATTCACAGATTTTCATGGCATTAGCGATTTCAATGCTTTATCATACATGCATGTTGCACAATGTACATGTATGTTAGGGAATGAATGCTTTATAGTTGCTGTATACTATTCAAAAATGTTGGCTTGTCTGTTTGTAAGGGAAAGACAATTTCTACATAGTTCTGTTAGATTTTGTAATAACTTCTAACTGGTGAATACATAATTATTTCTGCACCCAGTTAATGAATGAATTTTCACTGAACTATGAAATATTTCTACCAGCATTTTGCATGAATGCAATCGTCCAGCCTCAGTGTAACTCAACCTTTTTTAGACACATGTCACTGTCCCGGCAGAGAAATTGGAGCCACTACATGTTTCTACAACTTTTACACCTCTTCAGGTTGTCTCCTCGCTCAATTATGCGCAATCACCTGGCGAGGATGTCTTAGACAGTGACCCCTGGCCTAGTCCATCCGACCCTCTCTCTCCACCCTATAAACTACCAAGTACTTTGGCAAATGATACCAAGCCTGGTTTTAAGGCTACTAGTCAAAGCGTTGATTCATCACCAATTGTTAGTGCACCATTGCTTACAATTGGCACATCCATGAGTTCACCATCTTCTCCATTCTTGAGCCCAAGAAAACTCTACTCTCGAATGAACAAGAAATTAACAAGAAAACAAATTCTATTTGCATTGCGAGCGTTTAATCCACCAGCAAGCAGCTCACTTCAGTCGGGCACAGAATCTCAGCGGGTTGTTGAACTGTTATCGGATAGGTATACCCAACCAGTCCAGTATGTTCATGATAAAAGCATTCAATTTGTAAAACATTTCTGTAAACACAATCCGGTACAGTTGCACACAGTACACACGAGTGAAATCGGTGACACTATTGAAGACATTAGTGACTTTGTGTGGCCAGGACCTATCTTGTCAGATGAAGAGATGTCTACCCCACCCCTTCCAGCTGATGACACTATTGCCTCTTCTTCTCAGTCATTTGGAAATATACCAAGGAAGAGATCAATGTCTGTCGCTAGCTCAACAGGAGAGGTGAAGCATTCGAAACTTGGTAGTTGAAATCTGGAGATTCACACTGATACACTGTGTATCAGATGACGTATTCTGGTGTTCATGATACTCAGCGCTATATTTGACATTGACTTTAGCACACACACCTTGTAGTTTGTCTATACCATATTTGTCACCGAAGCGACCACTGTGGATGAAAATCTATAAAGAAACTCACTGACTTACAAAGTTGATATAGCATATGATTGTTAGCTTCAAGGACCTCGAGTTGTACTTAAAAAACTACACATTTCATAATTTTTTATCACTGGCAAGATTTAAAAAGGATGCCATTTTAAAAATTTGATTTGTAAAATTAAGGCCAAACAAGTGGATTCTCAAAGTTTATAGGAAACTTTAATAAAAAACCTAGGCAGGAAGGAATTTTCTACCGAATTTTGAGTAATCTAAGTTTTAAGTGAAGTTTATCACAGATAACTGGATTTTAATTATCTCTTATAATAGCTATTGAGTATTATTCTAGATCTATTAGCATAGAAGTAGAACAGTCATTGGATACTACTTTTACACTGGTCTTTATTCTGTCTTTTTTATTAATTTTCTGGTTGTTAGACTGTGTCTTCTCAAAAGTCAAGCAATCTCTTTTATACTGGTATTCCACGGCTGCATCTTCTCTGTGCTGTTGTTCACCTTGCAATAAACCTGGTACTACATGTATAAACAGGAGAGTGTCATATTTTCTTATTGCGCAATTATATTGAAATTGTGGTTACTTAATGCAGTACTTGATATCAATATTGTAGAATTTAGACCAGCAAACTAAAAACAACCATTAGAAAACATTAAAATACAAAGTAAGTTTGTTTAGTATAGAATTGCAAACAGTTGAAAGCCTGCAGAAAATCACATTCAGAACATCACTAATTCAGTACTCACCAATTTCCCTAACAAATCCGGTCTTTGTTTTCAATCAGTGGCCAGTTTTGTTGGAGGAAAAAGTCAAGGAACATTCTAAAGTAGTGTAGTAGCTGGAGTTATAGCCTGCAGGAGTAATATACTCCTATTAGGTGATTGATCGATTTTTATATGCCTGTAAGAGGTGGCTAAAAAACCGGACCAGCCGTACATTATCAGTGTCAGTACCACTCTTATCTGAATCAGTTGAAAAGAAATAGGAGAAATAAGGTAAGCATTAATCGAAATGTTTTACGAATTATGCAGTGTCAATACCGTTGTTTGTGACATGCACTGGATCAATTTACAGTCATTATTTGAAATATTAAAATTTGCATTACCAACCTTTTACTGAAAAAAAAATGATGTAAAGTACTGCAACATCGTTTGGCATGGTGATTGAACAAATAGCCATTGTACGATTTATACTGCCTTTCTCCTATTGCAACTTTTTACTTTCAAATGTTGAAGCATTATTGATTACCAATATGTGACACGTACATTGACTTCAGAATACAATTGCTATGCTTTTACGACAGGAAAATGTTGCCTTCATATAGTATAAAACCTATTGATTTGAAACTTCCAAGTTTCTAAAGCTGTAATATTTAAATTCAGTTTTAAATATTGACTTTACATGGTGCGGTTGGTAAGTTATAAATGCCTAACCTCGGCTGACGTACGTTGCGTTTTACTGGCTGTAAAGACACTAACATATAAGGTAGGTTGTGACATTAGTTTTGTTATCTTCATCGTGATTTTGGAGCATCATAATACCAATCAAATAATGTCTCCTATAAAAATATATATTATATTGTCGTATTGAATAAAAAAGTAGGTGCGGTTGTGGAATTTTGAAAAAACAATGCAGCCACCTGAATCAAAATTCAACTCGGCAATAGACATGTATACAAAGTGATGTGACGCATACACAATGTATATTTCTTTATACAACCTAACATAGTTATCTTACTGAGTTATTCCCTTCTAGTATGGCTTATACTCTGGAATCTTCTCCTGCTCCTATTATAATCTCTACAACGGCAGAAACTGTGGTGCACCAAACAGCATGGGAGAAGGCATTGACATGGCTCAGCAATATGGACAACATTTCCTACCTTCTCATTGGTTCATTAGCTGGAGTTTACGGTGCCTTTATTCTAGTTTATGTCATTCACAAGTTACGAAAGGTCTATAAACGGGCCAAGAGAAAGCGCAGGTAAGATTTAAATTCATAATCTGTATATTGTTTACCTGTTGGGCACTTAGTCAACCTCAGAATTTGAAGCTGATATTATGAGCGACAGGAGCTGGGCTCTGAGAGGAAGAGCTCACCTTCCACGGCGGTAGTGTGTGGGATTTGGACTAGTCCAGCAGTTTACTGAGTTAGCCACCACACTGTCCAGTCAGCGGTGTACATAATAATGATATGACTGTATTTGTGTTCTATGAATCCTGTTGTTCTGAATTTGTGGGCCGGAACCAACTTGCCAAGTCTTGGTTTGACTGTTATTTACATGTCTGATACCCTACCTGGTATGAAATACTTGCTTTGCTTGGATTTTCTCTATGATGCTTTCGCTCGGCCCCCAATAAGCAAGTGAATGAATTCATCTGCCATAAGACCGAGTGAAGCTTGTAGTTGTATTTCTGGTGTTTCGGTTCCTATGTAACCACTTCATCAACCTGATATCATCGGTCATTGCCTATCATCCTTCAATATAATATTATGATATCTGTTGTTATCTTACATGTAAATGTATACACCGGTTTCATGTAGGGAAGAGAGGAGGTGGATGCAGCAGGACAAGCAACCGATGTTGGATGACGAAAGCTTCCAAACCGCTGCAAGTGACAGTCCGATAATCAGCCGACTCACCTACCATGGTAGTTCAACAACACCGGTTGGTGACTTTTTTCTTTCTATCTTGGTGCTTATTTACAATTTTTTCTCGAATGCATCCAATTTATCCACTGCATGGTCACACTAAGACCTGAATTTTGCTTTGGGACATGAGGATTTCAGTATTTGAAAGTGCTTCATATTTTGGTAATGTGCCGGGTTGTGTAACACATGGAACACTTTTTATCACCACCACAGACCCTCATGAAATTTGAATTCTTGATAATTTAATCCTGAATTGCGAGGCATCAACCACATACCACTGTTGAGGTTGCCTGTCCTAGATTCTAATAATTTGATCTAGTGTATGTTTTAGAACAAGACTAGTCTGTACCCACCAGCTAACAAGTGAGTGATTTTGTTTAATCAATGGTCATGCCTTATCTATAACTGCATGTAAAATATAGTACAACCGATTTTTATTAATCTGGTTCTATCACATTTTATTTTCCGTTCTGCCTAGTGTTGACCTCATTTTTTTGCAGTAAACAAGGTGTTTATTTAATTAAACAACTCTAAATGTACACGTAGATCCCAGTGTAGATCATTAGTTCCTATACTGGCACCTGTATTGGTGCATCGACTTGTACTTAGTGCATAGTTCTCGGCTCCCTTGTAGATCTCATATTTCATATAACATTATAATATGTACATTCTATTGATGCAAATATAATACAGGTACTATCATAGTAGTGTAACGTCTACCAGGTCACAACTGTAAGAACTTATCTGTTATAACCTATTGTGTAATCCTCATTTTGTTGTTCTATACTATCAGTATTTAGTGAATTCCCGGAGACTCCTCCAACCTAGTCTCCAACCTACCGACTACTTACTTACGCATGTACATGTATATAGTTGCATGTAGCTATTAATAGTGGTTAGTGACTTCATATAGTAACTTTATGGTCGACTTTGCTACTTGGTTTTAATAGCTATGGGGAACAGCTGAATGTGGCAAATCATATCATAACAGATATATGGTTGGCTACACTAGGCAGCTATTATCCATGTTATTGATTCCATATATGGGCATAATACAGTGTATCAGTCTGATAGATATATTATCAGCTACACCTGTAGTTCAGTGAACCAAAAGCCCAGACACCTATTCAGATAGGGTGGGTATCACCTCCTCTCATTAAGTTTGTTTTTGGACTGCATAATATTCGTAGTTGAATATTAATACGCTACATGCATGAGTGAATGTAAAGCCTGTGATTTCTCTATGAGGTGCTGTTTTAGGACAACAATGTACCCACCCCGCCCTCAAGTGGCCAGTACAGTCCCTGCTAAAGGACCCATCAAGAAGATGACTACTATTATGGCTAAGCCCAAGACACAGATCATAGTGAGGTGCAGATGTGAAGGTGAGGAAAGTTAGGCTATCATACATTACCATGAGAGATACATGACCATATAAGGGATAAATCCTATACATAACGATACATCACTATACAGGACTGCACAACCATATAAGAATACCACATCAGGTCATATAAGGATATATTACCATATAAGGGAACCTTCTCATAAACATCATAAGGAACCATTACCCTATTGGGGTGCATGACAAGATAATATCTTGTCATGCACCCCAATAGGGTAATGATCCATTGCCGCATAAGGAACTATGATCATTACCATATAAGGATATTTATGTAATAAATACACATATATAAACCATAGGAACATAGAGGCATGAGCATAAATATTAGGAGAGGATAGTTCCACTCAAGGAGAAACTAATTTATTCTTAGAATAAATAATCACATATGTACAATATAGAATAATAATACTACAGCCTTGGGTTATGAGGGTGTCACAATGACAAATTTCCTTGTTGAATCTTCTTCTATTACACTTTACATAGAGTTTTATACATCCTATAGGATGGTACTAGAACTATTTTACTCTCTCATAGAGCACCCTGTGATAGTACCATTACCCTGTGACATGGTACCATTCTATACTATTAATACCTATCCTGTAAAACACGTACATTACATACACTGTAGGCTGTTTAGTTCCTGTTCATTGGCTGTTGCTATTATTGGTATTTCTAGTGCACAGCCAGTAAAATATTGATTATAATCAGACATGTGGAAATAGAAACTCCTCCTGTATCATAGCTGTAATAATATCAAATCCACTACATAAAACTAATCGATATTTAAAATAAATAAAATAGAAGTCTGTTATATTATACTTATATGTTTAGTAGTTTAACTCAACAGTCCACTCCTGGGTCTATAAATTGTTGTATACAATGTAAATTATGTATGTGATATCCCTTACAGAAATTGGTTATTTTAATATCATATTTTTATATAGGTAGATGATAAAAAGAAACCCATTGTCTTGTATATGTATAACTTGAACAAAGTTGAAAGATTATTTTATTTTTTCTGCCCAAATAATAATTATTTTAGAAGAGTTAGAGTTACATAATAATGAATTATTTATTGTAGTAATGTTATTATATTGCTGTTTGGTTGTACAAACTGTAAAAACATGTTTCCACTTGTAGGACGAATGCATGTTCCTGGATGCCCTCATTTCAGTGTGCCAGATGCTAAACCTGCGAGTCGATTATCCAATCCACTGGCTTCTAGCACCTCAGACGTCAGTTTGACTATGCGAGACGCCATGGATAAAGTGGCTCTTTATGAACGCGAGGTACTTTATTATACTAGTCCTAATATTTTATATGTTTTATATTTTTAGAGACTAATGAATACGTGTTTACTCAGACTGCGAGACCAAACTAATAGTTTGCACCCATTGTCACTTCATAAGAACACAGGCCTACTCATCTTTTACTAGACGTGGTGTGGAGAGTAGACAACTCTTAGCTTATTGACTATGCCCACATTAATGAATAGATGACATGACCACATGGCAATTCAGTGGTTGTTGCTGTCAAAAATATATTTCATGAGTTTATAATAATATTTTTTTGCCTGTATGACTGTTAAGGGCTACTATTTGCTGGTGTGTGTATATGGAATTTGTTTACCATCAAATAAGAGATGAAATTCAATAGTATCATTCTACACTATATAATTATATGTATAAATTATACTATGATATTTATATGGCATCTAAATTATTATTGTATGATCATGTTAATATTAATAGTTGAAGACGAATCCCTCGATGCAAGCTCTGCTGCAGAAGTACCGCCTACTGAAGCAAGAAAGAGCCAGAAAGACATGGGATGAGAATGCACAGAAAGGTAAACTCTCTTCTGGAATTTTATGTTGTAAAAGGTGTATTTGAATGTCGCATGGGTTCATACGAAGCCGTGTTTAATAAGTGGCTAATGCTTGTTATCAAGGGTTCCTATTTGTAATAATGATGGTGTAATACTGAATAAAACTATTGTTTTTGCTGCATATTGCTATTTATTTAGCATACACATGCAATATCCGAATATGCCTATGTGCTAATAGTAACAAGTGTATGTGTGATAGTAAGTGTATGTTGGGGGAACAACTCTTAGGGAATAGAAAAGTTTGTTAGAGAGGAAATGACTCCAAAATAATATAATACCGTTTAAATTAATGTAACACATCTAAGAATAGGAAAATTAGATTAGTAATCTTTGGTGTCACGTTAAGATCTAAGGGTTGGTCTTATGAGCTCAACTAATTGCCATATAATACATGTATATTGTCCACGTGGTATGTTTGGGAAAATACTGGTTGCTCAAGAGAGCGTTGTTGGTTTTCTCACTATGATTTAGTATACAATTTGATTGTGTTATGCAGGAAATTGGCAGGCTGTACCGATTGCTCAGCTACTTGAAAGGAAGAAGGAGATGAAAGAGAGAAATTCAAGCAGTATGTCGTAATAACATAATTATGTTTTTTTTTATGACGAGTTCTTTTATTGCTTAGATATATAGGTTACTACTCGCGCATGAACAATGTCACAACTCATGATAGTAGTGGGTTAAGCAGAGATATTGTTTTCTATTACTGTCCTCTTTCTCACAACAATGTTGTGGACCATCAGAAAAGTGTTTGTGGGCCAGTCAGAGGAGCTAAGTGTTATTACTTAGCTTCCTACCTGCTGTTCTGCTATTTGTGTATAATATGTACTGGTACGTTCTTCGGACCCACTATTCTACCAAGTGTTAAGCAACCCAGGCTACATAATAATACTGGATGGAAGGGCAACTTCCAATATATTTACAAAGCTTTATTGATTTCATAATTTTGTGTGTTTCAGCACTTCGATTTCCTAGTTTTACTGAATTGTATGGTAAGTAAAAAGCTGATCATGAGTTACATGTGCGATTTGAAATACACCATTATGTAATCAGGCTATGGAAACTGTATGGTTTGAGTACAAAAGTCACATGCAGTATGTCTATCTCTGCTGAGTTATGTCATGAGTCATGCTATTGTTGATTCTACAAATTTAGTGCATGCAATCAACAATCAACAATGCATGTCATACATTTTCTGTGGCATATCATGTATTCAGATTTAGTTGTTCTTATGTCTTGATAAAACTAAATAACTACAGCAATACTGTGTCTATAATTCTTGTGTCTATGTGAAGTTTTTCTACAAAACTGATCTCACCGAATTTTCCAAGTTTACAAAGACTGTTTTTCTAGTTTCATACAAATCATAATTGATTTTATATTCTTGTAATTAAATGGGACTACCTGATAATTTTAATGTTGTGTTGTATTTCTAATGATTTTATACAATAAATAAAATATGATGTATTGTATATAAAATTATTTTATATAAAATAATACTGCAACAATAGAGTATACAGTAAAGTAAACTGATACAACCATGCAGGTAGTTATTATACAAGTACATCCACTTGTAAGCTAGCCAGCCTTCTGTGAACAGGAAAAAAAGGCCTAATTTTAAATTCTATATCATAATGTAGTGTTTGCATGGTAGTTGGTAGCATAACACCCAAAGCAGATTCAGATAGATTTACAGAGAATTGTCTCAATAGTAGAAAGATCCAAAGGCTGTTGCCACGCAGAAGAAGGAATCCTACAACATGATGTGATATAATATACACCCCATTATCACCGTAACTTCTACAATATATGGCTGCCTCTGGTTCAAGTTGCAGGAAGTTGAGAAACATTAGTAGTAGCAGTAAATAGAATAAAATCTAATCATACCTACAATGTATATTGCAGTCAGTTGCAACTTGATCATACATGTATGACGAAACTTGGGAAGTACAACATGTAAACTTACAGTTGTAGTTCACATTGTAAAATTGTCTTCTCCATGTCATCAAGATGGAACAACTTCCAAAAGTTTAATGTAAAGCATTTAATGTGCTTGTATACAATGTAGTAAACACCAATGGCACTGACTTACTATATAGATCAGTTTACTCACCGACATAAACATATCCTGAGCATAGTTATCAGTATCCGAGTCCCAGTAACATCTGGCTGCCATTCTACAATGGTTATAATGTAATACATTAGAGAGAGAGAGCTACATGTATGCTATTGCAACCTTGTATACAATGATATGTATTGGTTCTGTGTTCGACAGTTTGAAGTTATAGTGAGGTAATTCAGAAACACATGCCATAACAATATTATCAACTATAGGTTACTTACATCAACTGAGAGGTGTGAGTAATGTGCTACATATTATTATATTTTACACTTGACTTTTTTTGCATGTGGGGTAGAAATGACATTCAAGCTAACTAAAGAATTAATTCGGTTAGAGTAGACAGGTAAAAACTTTAGTATATTGCACAAATGCATACTTACTTTACACCTTCTCCTTTTTGTTCACCCATCACTACTTGCACCACAAACTTGTATCTATCGTATCCTACATCTAAAAGAAATACCAAATCAGGAGATAGTGTCTGTATAAGAAGTCAGTATTATACATGAGCATTTAGTATACATCTATAGATCTATATATAATGTACCACAAATTAGTATTTCAAAACTAAGCTTTGAGCTGCCTTCACTAATATTGACTCAAAGAAGGAAACAGAGTGCACATCAACTGCCCCACAGCCTTGCAGAAGTAGCTCAATGTCACAAATGTTCCAGTTGAGGCACTTTCAATAACATAGTGGAGTGTTTTACCAGAAATTTTGCTATCGACATGGCAAAAATACAAAGTTATTTATCAGGAGGATGACTCCACTAAGTAAAAATTGGTTGTTACAGATTTTTCACCTTTCAATTTGGTTTTAATTTCATCTCCTAGCTGTTTTGAAAGTTCCGTCGATTCTTCTTGACTATATGAGACTCCCGTAAGACGCTCCTGGAGCACATTGTGTATAACCTCTTTGACTATTGCTGGCCTAAATCTTCAAATATAACAACAGTCACAAATTGTTAATGTACGAAAAAAAACTAGCTTCTTCCACATCTCGGAAATCAGCAAGCTTCTAACTTTTTATGAGTGCAACAGTTCATTCAGCAAAAATAAAAATAATAGTTTTTTCACAACAGTATTCCATCAGATTTAAAAGGGTGGCAGCGGTCTCCTATGTATATACATGTACATGCATTTTATTAGCAATTCACTTTATAAAAAAATCAGCAAATAAAAACTGAGGGTTGGAAGCTAACACAGCTGAATGGCTTTGGTGTCCGAATGCATGCTGAGAGTGGACATGTTAGATCATGTTTGTTCACTATCCCAAACTCAAATTGACTACTAAGTGATTGGCCTGCTTACCCTATAACAAGTATTGCCAAATAAAAATATAACTAGCTTATCTAAAACCAAACTACTCAATCCATTAGTCCACTAAAATTTTACATAAATCTCATTATATTATTATTATTATAGTTTATTTATCTTTATTTTTAAATTTAAAATGAAAAATCAAATCGAATTAAATTTTAAGTAAATTCACCCAATCTTCTCATGATACGTTTCGTTTGTAAATACATTGTAACGAAATATACTTGTGTTGGTAGTTTGGGCGGATGATGTATGTATTTGATGGCTGTTCCTCTTCCTCTGTTGCCGTATTTTCTAATTCTTCTAAATTTCCCTTCGTGCCTTCAGTAGCCATTTTAAAGCACTTCAAATTTGTTACTAAGCGCAATGATCTCTATCGTTTGGCATAGCAAGTAACTCTATGTTTAACAATTGGAAGTAATATGGCTATCAGTTTAGTCTCGTCGTCATTTTTAAAGCAGTAATGCCAACATTTCGCAAACTTTTTTATCTAGGTTATTCGTTTTCATTAATATATCACATGCTATTAATTGATAGTGGCAAATTTGCGCGGATAATGGCAACTTGCTAAGGATAATTATTGAAGTAGCATTCTGTTTTGGTTTTAGATTATGTAAATGACAAATGAAGGGGTAAGCAACTCTGAAGCATGCTAAATTGACTACTGAATGTGCATAGAGTGCACTACATAACATTCCGTCTACATGTAGCTCACTATAGTATAGCAAAGCTTGTTCTTTATGTATAAACATTTTTATAATTGAAAGTTGCAACACAGCTGAAAGTATTATTATACTTGACAGTAATATGGCATCATGTTGGGGTTGTCTACAAACGCTTATTAATCGTACAGTAACACAAATGATCTGTGTATGATCATATTCATATAGTATAGGTATCCTTGCTTCAATTACATACTATGTTCTATGTAATACATAGAAAGGAAATGGGGTGGTTATTCTGGCCAAATATACAATTTCTTGAATATACAATGCACTATTTACATGTATTGACAAAACATTTGAGTAATAGTCAGCTAGGAGGTATTTACATGTACAATATCGCACAATAAAATAGAACACAAAGAAAATTTTGGAGTTATCCTTCTAATAGGAAGAGTTGAGACAAGAAACTTCAGTAAATTCTAACAAATTAATGTACAACTATTAATAATACAATAATCAACATACAGTAGATACAGTGCACGACTATAATACAAGTAATGTTATATCTACAACAAAAACGTACAAATACCGATAAAATAGAGACAATACATACATACATACATACATACAGTTTTTCTAGCTGTTTATAAAACAGGCATTTGGGGTTGCACTATAACAAAGAACACCCATTTTTTTGTTATTTTCTTATACCAAAACACAGGTAAATAATGAGAGTGAAATTATTCCTCTGGCTGGCAGAGAACTCATGGTTGTTCAGACAGCAACATCTCCCTCTTCACAAGGTCGTTTCTTCAAAGGTGACTCTGTGTTGATAATTTCAGGCTCAGTCCATAAAGTAGCAAGTGGAGGCAACTCCGAACTCATCACTGATGATATAACATCAACAAGCTCTGACTGAAGTGTGTCAATATCTTTAGCAGCATCTATGATCTACAAATAAACATATACATATACCTACCCACCCACCTACCATGGGCTCTTTTCATATCAATTGAAGACTCTCGTGTGTAAAACTAGAGATGTAGAACTGATAACAACAACTAGATGATTGTATTGGATGTCTTGGACAACCAATCACAATGTCAGTAGGCAGAGAGTCGTGATTTTATGAGGAATGCATGTTATTACATGTACTACTACAACTATTGTCATATAATATCTCAGATAGAGTACCTTCCAATTGTCCTCTTTGTTAAGGTACTCATAGTTGGTGGCAACCTTTTTCTGAAAGTCTGTCTGTTCATACCTCTCTTCCCCAAAACCACCTCTCTTTGCTGCCTCTTCCGACGAGAGAGTTAGGAAGAGAACAAGGTCAGGTTTGGGCAGACCAACGTCTGACTGTTTGCACCACTCTAATGTAAAACCCTGGAGAACATAATTATATTTATGTACATACAACACACCTCTGTAATTGTGTGTATACACACACCGACAGGTGTGCATAAATATATAATACACCATTGGAGAACAAACATCGTACAATGTAGATATGCTGGGAGAACCAGTAAAGGACATAGAATACAGTCCATGTATTTGCAAGTGTAGACATTTTGCACAAGAATGCACATTGGTAGCATTGCTGTTAGAAGACCACGCTTATTCAGTTTGCTTGGGCTAATATTAGGGATACATGTAAATAAACTTCGAAAGACCTTACAGAATAAAGCTAAACCAAACAGTGTGGTGCCACATTACATACGGGTTTAGCTGCAGTGAAGGCAACTCCAGAGTATGCATATCTATCTATTACAACTGTGACTCCTTTGTTGATCTTCTCTTTGATCATTGGTCTGAAAGAGATAACGATCAATGATCGGTAATTCAACACATGACATTGTCCAGTAGGCCTACACTTGGATAAAATGTCTTTAGGCCTACTATAACACAAGTTTGATTAATGATGGCACTTTACAAGTGACTGTATTGCGAAGTGATGATAACGACATCCAAGTTCTACTATGATGCTAACCTATATTACTATTGCTAACTTTATTATTAGCCTGCAGTGCTGTAAGGCCAATGTTACAAAATCACAAACGGCTTAAAAGTGCTATCACAAAAATGATATCTTGTTTTTGTTTTGCACTAAGAGCTAAGTGCAAAGCTTACGTGAGTTCCCAGCGGTTGGCAGAGAATAAAAGATGTACAGCATGGTCATCCAATTCGCATTTCTTGGACAAATAATCTCCAATCACAGCACCTATAGCTGTTGACCTATCTAAAGATTAACCAATAATAGCCACATGTTTTATAGCACAAAATATGACTATACAGGCTAAGATATGTTACAGCACTCAGGCACACAACCCTAAAAGTATTGAAGTTATTCTAAAGTCAGCGTTTAGTGAGAATACCTAAAATATTGTACAGATTCGACGAAATATTTTGTGGGTGATGATGAAATATAAAGCGACTAATTGCTTAAATGGAATAAAGCTGCATGACTTGATTTAAAATAGTCTTAGGTATCAGCGAATATGAGTAATCCCTACTTTCACATGGAGAGATTCTTAAAACAAGGCAGTTAATAATAAAAAATCAATAAAATCAAATAAAATAAGAATAGAAGAATTACCAGGGAATCTGAATAACTCGACGGAGCGTCCCATCTTCGTCAACGTATCTTTTAACATCTTGCATTGTGTAGATTTACCTGACCTATCACAGCCTTCCAGGACAATCAGAGCTCCTCTTTTAAATATATCAGCAGCTGCCGGCATATTTTTTACCTTCAAAAATCAAAATAGATAATTCAGCTGAACAGTGGCAAATACTCTGATGGACAACTCCACGCTGAGCACATTCACCACAACATTAGAGGTCTCCAAGCTGGGAAAAAAATGACTATCACAGGGCATAACTAACTGCAGCCATCCCTACACAAGGTGAAGTCAACAAATAGGTACCCCGATCTGCACATACTCGTACTGATCAGAAAAAGATTTCCCAGAAGATTTATTTCGGTGCGCTGATTATGTTAATGTACACAATGTTAAACCCAACAACAAATGATTGGAGCTCAATAGTTCAACAAGCATATATCCAATAAAGTCAACACTGCGAATAAGATATTGGGATGCATTAAGTATACACTTCACGATGCTCCCGAACACGCAAAACTACTAGCATACACAAGCCTCTGCCGTCTCATTCTCGACTATGCTGATGTCCTGTGGGACCCAGCAGAAACTGGTACAAGCAATGAGGTGGAGCATGTACAAAACAAAGCCATTAGATTTGGAAAAACATCAAAGGACGGCATGGCATGGCAAAGACAGGAGAAAGAATCACAGACTCTCTCTTTTAATGAGAATTCTCTCACAAGAAGACAGACATGAAGCCCTATCCTCTGCATACAGTGATATCATAAACAACAAATAATGTCAACTCCCTGTACTAACAAAAGCTGCGAAAAGAGAACCTACCTCAATCTAGAATCTATGCTGCATCACATATCTATCATAACAGTTTTCTACCAAGAACCATACGGGATAGCGCCTCCACAATCCTAATCTAAAAATTGAAAGCGGCAAAATGCTGGAAAACTGCAAAACCACTGTCTTTTCCCCTTATCTTAAACATAGGAGGCCCTCTACTTTTGTACCATTTTGGTTGAGTTAGAGTGTCCTAAATTCATTGAGGTAAGAATAAAAGAAAGTCTGTTTAACCACATGGTACAATATAGTCTGAGAATATGTATTCTAAATACATTATAAATAATTGATATAAGACAAACAACTCCAAATGATAATATACGAAGAGTGGACAACTTCTATGCAGAAGTGGAGACACAACACTCAATAAATGAGGCATGAAAAGGGACCTTAGGGTTAGGATTTTAGTTTTCAACTTTTTGACACAGTTTGAAAGAGAAATTTCTGCTGATTTCAATGATGTATAATATGATACTAATTACTTCATTGAAACTCAAGATAATGGCAGCCAAAGCCATGGCGCATATTTATTCTATAACAAAACTGCTTTGAGAAATATGCAGGTAAAGTTTATTGTTCCTAAATTTATAAAAGGTTTTAGCATCGTCCTAGCAACCACTCAATATATCTACACCGCTTAAAATATATAGATGTTTTCTGACTAAATGTATTATGTTGAATTCAAAAATCACAATAATTTGGTTCTCAGATCAATAGTAAACAAGATATGGATAGTTTCAAACATGTACTGTATGGAATATGCAGGCTCGAAATAACAGTATTTACATGTGTATCTATTGGAATATTTATAAAGGACAGCATGAATAGTGTTAGTCCTGGTTTAAAACTCTAAGCAGCCATCATTGAGCAGCAATGGACACCCTGAACTCCTTGGGAACTAAAGGTGCCACCTGAGTTGCCAAATATTGATGCCGCTGCTAACTCAGTCCACCTGGTTGAATTATATCCGGTGATATTACCAGTCTCTTGGCATCAACATTTTTCTTCAGCAGTTTGTAGGTCGCAGTCTCTGTACGCACCTGTAATTGTAGAGCAGCAGTTTGTACAAAAAAAGAACAGCAAAGATTTAATTCACAAGGAATCTCCAGAGTGAGAACCCTTTTATTAAACTAGTAGTAAAATTTACTTCTAACTTACTTGTCCATCATTAAGAAACTCAAACCGGTACATCTCGGTGATATCTTTCAGTGCCACAAAGTATTCTGCTAGTGCAGCATCCCACTGCTTCCATGACCATTGAGGAAAGCTGTAAAAACATTATAAATATATTATTATTCGTACACTATTATTTCTGCACCGGATGATTTGGATTACAGCTATTTTGGTCTAGAACCAATACATATACATCCACTCGTTTTTCAACCCTTCATCATCCACAAAATCATCTCTAAAACTTGCACCAGACCATCACATTGTATAGCATAATGTCTTACCGTCGATGTTCATTCATTGAGGCAGATGTGTCTATGGCTGTTGTCAGGTGGTCATAACTGTAGTTGTCTTGGCGGCGATACTTCATCTTGATGAGGCCAAATCCTCCATCCACGAGTGATCTAGTATGGCCGGGTGGCATAAAATGTAGGGTGATTGAAGTATTTTTCTGTTTGAGCATTCGCCAGGATAAATAGGCAAGCACAGTCTTGTTTTTGTTTTGTCCACAGCAATTGTCGGCATGGAGAATCAAATGCTCGTGATTGTTGATGGCGAGGTAATCATCAAGCATAGACACAACGCTGTTTGGACCATGACTTTGCTTTGCATCTTCCCCAATGGTCTCATTCTCATCATAGATGTAATTTGTTTGTAGTGGATTAGCAGTGTTACAGATGCCAAAGAGCTGGAATCGACGACCAACCTTGAAATATATTGGCCCAACCTGCCTTGTAGTCGTTGGAAGAGTTAACTGCTCTGCAAAGCCAAATATTAAATAACGCACTTCACCCTGTTTTGCTTTTGCTATACAATTGTTGTATAAGTCTCTACTGGCATAAGCTACTTTTAGATGGTCATTAAAAGATGTTAGTGCTGTTTCTTTGTTTCCATCCGTTGTAGCTTTCATTATCAGTGTTCTCATACCCTCACAAGTAGCGCAGCAGTCTTCACGTCTAGTAATTATTTTAATATGGGGGAGATGTTTGCGCCAAAGTTTTTTGAATGCTACTTCTGACATAACAACCATTCCTGACTCTCTACATGATGTGGTGTAGTTCAAATACACTTGTCTTTTGGTGTTATGAAGAGGTAAGTAAGTGTGGGGTGCAGAGGCTCTGGCTGAAAATGCTGCAGGTTGTGGTAGGCCATACTTTGAAGCATATGCAGTTGAATAAGCTATCATGTTGTCGGTAACGGACACTGGGAATTTGTTAACTGGTGCTACCCCTGTATTGCCATGAGTTCTTGGATAGCAACCATCAGACTTCATGTGTGATAGCAGGTTCTTTAGTACCTTATTGCTTACTTGATGCAACTTCATAAAGCCCAGTCTGCATACTTCTCGATGATCAAACCTATAGTTGATGGTCACGCGACTTCGATTCACCTTCTGTCTTTTGTTGGGGTGCTCGATCACGTTTGTCGTTCTGGCTAACACTGATAACTTCCCAATAACAATGCATTCCTTATCAGTTTTTGTTAAAGCTGAAGTTTTTCTAGCAATAGAATATTTTCCAACTCACCAGCACTAAATTGCTGCATACATTTCTTTGAACAGCATACTTCTTGCTCTGGAGGAATCATAATTTCTGACTCTGTGAGTGGATTTTCATTATTAGTAACAGTTGTAACACCCTTCCTACTAGTACTAGGCTGAGAATTGGCAGAAGAAGATTCACCAAGACCAAGAGAAACATTACTGTCAACCAGTCCAACGGGGAAATAGCTGCTGCAGCATTTTCTGACTCACTCTCAGAATCTGAAGCTTCACTCTTATCAGTTGGTGAAGTTTCTGCTTTATTTACAGCGAAAAATTCATCTTCTAGCAAGTCTTCAAGAATAGAATCAAGTCCAACCCAATGCTTTTTAGCAGCCATGATTTTACTGACAGTTTTGTTTACATCAGAATACAAGTACCAACTCTTAATAAAATAATTCTTTACTAAGAGATTCTAACTGATTGTATTGTTGGGAAAAAAACAAAATAGCCGCCATTTTCCATAACAACCACTTTAAATGGCAATTTTTAGCATAATAATCATAGCTTAAAATTTTTTCTTTCATAAATCAAGAGAAAACATGTCAAATATATCTTTGGTGTAGCAATCTCAAAAACTCTTCCCACTTGGAAAATAAGTTTTCTAGACATGGAATCCCCAATAGAGCACAACTGACAATCTAACCTTAAGGTCCCTTTTCCCTTTTCATGCCTCAAATAATGTAAAAGCAAATTAAAATAAAAAATAGTCTAGCAGAAAGCAAGTAAATTTCCCGCTAAAGGGAAGGCACTAAACACAAAGCGGCTTTAACTTTTCGGGCTGGTACGGTTCGGTTGCCTTGACACTTCTTTAGACGCAGTTTCACATGGCCTGATGACACGATTAGAGTTCGAGGCCACTCCAACTCGATATAATAGCCGTTGTATATAGCCTGAGAGTTTGTTGAATTCATAGAGGTAACCATAGAGTTAACTCCATAGAGTTATCTCCCCTAGAGCAGGAACTCCCGTAAATTTTGCGATGCCACTTTTCATTCCTGGCGGCCATGATGTGTTGGGGTAGTTACCGTTTGTTTACATTAGTTACCTACGCGCTGCTATGATTAGTTAGTCATTTAGTTAGTAGTCCAAATTTGTTTTTGCTACCAATTAACTAAAATTTTTTGTTGCACACATATTTTCCAATTATTTCAGACCAACATAATTATTATATTTATCATATTTTGTAACTTTGATAGTAACTGCATGGTAATTGCAAATATTGTACATCAGTATATTAGTACGTCACAAAATTATTATTACACAGCTCCTAGTTCTAGTTATTTTGGCTTTCAGTAGGCAAGTTTACTTTACTTAACAGCTGTAGCATTAAGTAACACTTTTACCTCAAATTAGAATACAGCTAAAGCTACTGTAGTTGTTAATTGTCCTACGTCCTATGGATTATCCTGGTATCACATGATTGATAGAGTATAAATACTAATAGGTGTATTTCTATATGTAGAACAGATTTGCAGAAGTTGCATATTACAAATAAAAACATTTATGTAGACAGACAAAACCAATTCATAACATGGAGTATAAATGCCAATATTTTGACCAAATCTATTTTAAATATTTACTGAATAAAAATAGCATAAGAACTCTTATTCAATATTTAGAAGTCACTCCTTGCCATTCTTAGGAATAAGATCAGCCAGCTCTTCAAAATTCACAGCATCAGCACAGATCAATATTCTGTCTAGTAGACCTATATTAGGAAATTGATACCAGATAAATAAATGCTTCACGCTTACCATACATGAAACATGTTCAATGCCTACTGTCCTACCATAACAGAACAGCTATTAGTAGTTACATGATTCTTGCCAAATTGGCATCACATTATATCAGAGCAAAATAAAGTACGATTTCGATAAGACATAGATGTTGATATAGTTGATCACTCTGGATGTTACCTATGAATTAAATCCATAACAGCTCTATAATAGACGACAGAAATCTACCAAGTACATTCTCACACATATATACAAAACAACAAGCCTTAATTAAATCAAGCATCTCATTTTAACCGTGAAACCCATTTCTAATTGGAAAGCAGTTGTTACAGTTTGTGTGCACGAGTCCCATGAAAAGAGTTCATAATCATAACCTACTTGATGGGTATGATGGATGAGCACCACACATAGAGTTGTGGCAATGTGCATCGTGGTATCCAGATTTCACTTTAATCTCCAACCTATAGATGAAAAAAATCAATGCTACAACTCAACCTGCACCTATTCTATTGCAGGTAGAAAGGCTAAGAAAGTTGTGGTTAAACAAACTGTTACTAAGAAATTAAATAAACGACGTAGGCCTATAAACTTGCATAAGACTATTCAATGTTCTACATTATAATGTTTAATGACTAATTAACAGCCCTAATAAATTTAGATTTTTTCTTCCATATCATCTTTCCTTTCAGCTATAGTTTAGCTTGAAACCATTCTAAGATTATGCTAAGCTGGTGTAGATCTTTGATTATAATGTATTTAGGCTATTAACTGCGCTATGCAATTAGATACTACAAAGCGTCGGAATCAAACTATAGACAGGAATGGACAAAGGAAAGTTCACATCGACATCTGTGAAACAAAAGTCATAGTTTATAGATTTCTTAAATAAATTTCCTAGCAATATAAAGTTAGCCTATACTAACATTCAAAGTAATGCTGATAGGCCTATAGCACAATTACAATAATTATAATCATAATAGGCCTATTACACTTATTATCACAAAAAAATTAATTTACAATCACAAATATTAATATTATAAAATAATTATATAAATATAATCAATCCAATGATAAACATGTTCATGTTGATTAATAGTCTATGGAAATCACCTGAATTAATAAAATAATAGTTAGTAGGTATAGTCACTGATCTGATGAGTGAGTGTTTTTGATCTGTGACTATTGTAATAAACTGCTAGTGAGTCGCGATCACAACTTCACCTGATAGTATTACTATATTTACTACGTAGTAGTAGCCTATTACCATTACTATAGGTAGGTACAGCAGTGACAGTGGAGTGAGCAAAGTTAATTTAACTCAGCCTCAATCAATCAATCAATAACAGTACCGAGAGATTCCACTATAACTAGATAAATGAATGTGCTTATTAATTTTAAACAATGATACTTGCTATAACTTCTGGGCTAATTAAAATTATTATACTATTTATTATGGAGTAAATTTTTAATTTTACAACAACAATATTTCTACAATAATAATAGAATAAATAACTACTAATAAATAAGAATTGAATTTATTTCATTGTCTTTCCAGTTCCAACTCACAGCAACCGTACTGTATTCCTACTAACCACACTGTTAGTCCAGAGAAACCCAAAGTATACTCTTGCAATTACATCAATGTTAACTATATGAGATTGTATAACTGTTGTTCCAGGAATGCCATTAGTACAACTAGCTCCATGCTCATTTCTTGAAATAGACAGAATTGTCCGCGTGCTATTGAAAGTCCTTTATGGGTAGATAATTCTGTACAATAAGCCTATCATGTTAGCGATTAGAGATTTTAATACCCAATAACATGCGGCTTTATTTTGGTTAACCAATCAACGCATTCACAGATTTTCTACTGATATACGCTGCCGCGCTAGTCTGTTACTAGTATTATTTGGTCGAGTAAACATTCATTCTTATTTCTCTGTAAAGTCCTATTTTACAAAGAGATTTTTAAAATCACCATCATTGTGAAAAAGCAGAGATGTTACTAAACAGTTTAGATATAAATTGAAAACATTTTACACAAATAGTATCTGTAAATAACAGCGTTGAAAAGTTTTATGTTTTATATATAATTGTAATGGTAACTAATGTAAACAAACGGACGAAATCCCCATCGCATCATGGCCGCCCGTGGGGAAAACTGGCATCAAGTGACCAATCGGCGTTTAATAGCGGAAAATTTTTGAGTTCCTGCTCTATGGGGTGTTACCTCTATGGTTAACTCTATGGAGGTAACCATGGAGGTAACATTTGCTCAAAACCCAGCTACAATGGCCTCTTCTGATGAATGACATAACATAACTACGAGTGAAGTTCCTACATATCAATGAACAGGTTCTCGACCCATTTTCAGAGATATTCACTTCTAATGATCTTCACATTGATCGTTCTTCTTAGGACAACCGTGGATGTATAGAAATTATAACTGCATGTATTCCGAAAAAAATTTCGTTTTCTTTTAGGGAGCAAATGTGTTTTTACTTGCAATCACTCTAATGCGCACGGGCACTGTGTACTATACTCTACTGTATTAGCCAAAAGACAAAAACCAAAAGAGGCATTCTCTCATTCTGTCCCATACCTTTCCTGCTTGTTTATGTTTCACTGTTTGGCTTTCTCTTCCCTTTCTTATTTTTAATTTTGACTATCTTTTCTAGTAAGCATACATGTAATTGTAGACCTGGGTATTCTGGGTTTGTGTGGTCTGAAAACTGCATAGAAGACGGCACTGTACAAGGGGATTTTACTAATCTTTTCGGGAATTTGAGGCTAAATGGCCATGAACTTGCTCTAGGTGAGGTCGGTCATATGGCATTTATTGTAATGATAATACAATGAAACTTCTTACGCCGGATAAAATCATAGAATCATGTTGTGTTGTATAGCCTACAATATAATGGTACGATGGGTGTCGAGGTTTGTCAGTTCGTAGCGTACATACATGCTCTTCAGTCGAGTGGTAGCGAATTAGGCCGCATATTTATTACAGGAGTTCCCTTGTAGTGTCTCCGTCAAACTACCTACTGTCCTGTTTTGCAAAGAGCAATCAAATTTCCGCAGGGCATGTGACCACTTTATCAAAGTCTGTCAATGCAGTCTGCAGATATTTGCAGAACTGTTCAGTCTCACCCAGTAAATAAATAAAAATAACTAATAATCAGTTATGAGCATAGTGATAATCAGTGTCCTATTACAATCTCTCTTGCTACAGTCTCATTTGCGATCTCTGAGTGCCATCTGTTGTGATAGGGCATAGGTACCCCTTGTACAGGCTGATTAAACTATGCCCATGCTAATCATTTTAGCTTCAGATCACACAGTGTTGTCTTACAGACTTATTCAGTTATGATATATAACCTAGGCCTATGCAACTACTTGTTTGCATGGGAACTCATACAATGTAAGAAGAGTCTGAGATAGGCACTGCCTAAAAATGCTCTTTGGTTTGAAGCACTGCCGCAATAGCCTTGAAAATGTGTAAATTCGACGAAATTTGTTAGCAGTTAGTTGTCTGTAAACTACTACGTAGAATCTTGAACTGATTCTGCTTGTTGCTAGGCAGAAACCGAAGCCTCAGAGCAAGTTTTGCCTTGTTTTACAGACTGCCAAGAACTGGTAGAAAGGATATTCAGCCATACAAGCCCTAAAGTGAGTAACACGGCGATCCATCAAGTCAGTGGAGGGGGAACTGGCTTCATAACCCGACTACTGCTCAGCGTTCTTACTCGGTAGGTCACATGCTGGGGGAAGAAGCTAGTAGTTCTGCTATATCCTTGATAGAATAAGGCCTGGTTGACTGTGTCATGAAACCAATCATCTACAGCGAAACCTCTAGTCATGACTTTTGTTTATGTTTACCCCGTAAGATTTCTTCTCAAGATTGGCGAAAAAATTGCCCTGAGATTGGCTAAAACTACCTGTAATGCTAGCCCATTATTTTCAGAATACATGATGTTTATACCAATAGCATCAATAGAAGATGCAAGCATTTAGAAGAGCATAAATATAGAAAAAAGGCCCAAAACGTTCGAGCCATCCTACTGATCACGTGGTCTGGACTATTTATGTCTCATGTAGACCAAAGATGGCAAGGGTACGCTCTTTGTGCAGACTGTCAACTACTATTGCTGACCTATATTTCTCTAGCCTAAGCGTTTGACCACAGGCTGGGCGCTCGTTAAAGAGCAACGGTTTGCCCATTTTGGCGGAAGAACTACGGCAAATAAGTATGCGCATCGTTTACTGGATAAACTTAGTATATAGAAACTTTGGTTATATGCCACTGGTGATTGGTAAGCTTTATATCAGCGTGTACAATATTGTGCTTTGCAAAAACAGTTAGGCTATGGGCCATTACATGTGATTGCAACTGTGGTAAAATAGTAGTAAAGTATGTTATAGTTTTACAATCTACACCTATAGGTACTTGTCTCGTAAAGTGTAATAATTCAGTAATAATTGCTGAATGTTTTAGAATAACCTAACTTATAAAGTTCTTAGGGGGAGAGTTCGAGTATCAGACAATGGGCAGTGTTAGTAAGTATCATTTCTCAATAGCGACTTTCCTAAAACTACTTCTTTCCTTAATATACAATTTTGTCAGATAAAAACTATGATTTTAAATATTGGAAACTGAACTGACATATCTTGATTTGAGTAGAGTATATGACTTGTATTTATTATTGCAATATCATTTCCAAACTCATAGATCGTCTAAGTATCCAATACTTACTGTATATTTACTTAGTCACATAATGTAGGCCTATACGTCTATATACTATAGCTCTAGCCAATATATATATAGCCAATAGTCTATATACTATAGCTCACATCATTTGTATGTGTACCTATTTACAGCTGACTCATGCTGGACAAAGGTACCTTATGCATCTATATTTGCCTTCCTTGTACTACTGGCTGGGTTTGGTTGTTTTACTGCTCCTTTCTACATCGGTCTTGATGACTTGGAGATATTCCTTCGAAGAGGTGATGCGTTTAATCTCAACAAAGAATATGAAATTTTATGGTAACTGCTATTCGCTTACAACTTGCATGAACTTTTGCTTTTACATAGTTCCTGTAATTTAGCTGTTATATAAAACTTATTTGGAGTTATCTTATCTCAATTTTCTATGAACTACGATTGTATGAGGCAGCAACTCCTATATTGTGTGAACTTTTAATATATTGTTACTACCGTGATCAAGACGAATGTATGTAGTTGTTGTGATACATGCAGTAGGCCTACATACCATACACCCGTAGCCATAGTATGTATCTACCAGCTGTACAGGCTTATTATAAGGATAAATAGAGTCTCTCTCTCTCCTATAGTATTTATACTCTATCTGTATATTAAGCTTGCATGTTTTACTGTGCAGGCTGGGTCAATTAAGAATTATACTGACCGTCACTGCCATCGTCACAGCGGTTATCGGTATAATCCTGGTGTGCTTTGGAGCCCTGGCTACCGGAGCTACTCGTCGGAATGTCTACTCTGGTGCCACTTGTATTCTCGGTGGAAGATGTTCTTCTGTATTTGTAAGTATAGATCTACATCCACAATTTAATAGCGTGTTAATACCGGTGTGTTTTGGTGATAGTACTACATAGCCTGTGGGTACTTGTATTAGTCTGTTTAGGTTATAATAGCTCTAGTTCTCACCGTTACTCTCAGGTCAGAAGGACGACATTCGAAAAATATAAGTACTTGTTTTCTGTTATAGGCCAAGAAGACAACTGTGTGGTTAATATAGGACAGGCAACCTTCATAGGACATCTAATGACTAGAAATCTAACCACTACACTAATTCATACATGCCCTCTGTGTGAATCTGTATACTAATTACTATACGCTCATAATTTTTAAACTATGTACATTACAGATGACTTTGGTCACGTTTGTATTTAATGTGATCTGGGGAGCCGCAACGCCTGCACTTGTCATCCCAGTTTGGTTCTTTGTGATGATGAAAGGTATCTGTGAGACAGAGTATACATACCAGGGTAACCAACCAGGCCCTGATGGGAATGCTATGTTCTGTTTCAACCTTACAAGGATTGGTGAGTCACCCAGGCACGAGTCACATGTGCATCTCTGCTTTACTATGATTAACTGCATTGACTGCATATTATGATATTTCATTATATCACCGACTCCAGTTTGGGGGAGGAGCCCAACTCTTGGCAGCAGGGTTGTCTGGGACATGAATCTTGACCTTCAAGACTGCTGTTCAGCCACATTGCATGTGCATTGTATACATTGTGATCATGAGCCTGTAAACAAGGGGATTGTTTCACAGCCTAATTCTCCAGAAGAACCTGCTGGAATGTTCATTCACTTCATTTTTACTCATTAGTGGTTTAACATAATAATTAGAATATGTTCCCCATTCTCAACTTTGTCACTCTGCAGGTATATACTTTCCTGGACATTCTCCCGATCAAGAATTGAAAGACCAATTCTGGCATGGTCCAGCGATATGCTCACAGAAAGTTCTCACAGAGATGTGTACACTGGTGACCAAAGAGATACCTCTGATGTCGGCAGCTTTAGCCGGCTCGTTCCTTATGGCATTGGCTTTGGTAGGTGTGATTACACTCTAGAAGGTGTGGTCATACTCTAGTAGGTGTGGTTATACTCTAGTAGGTGTGGTTATACTCTAGTAGGTGTGGTTATACTCTAGTAGGTGTGGTTATACTCTAGTAGGTGTGGTTATGCTCTAGTAGGTGTGGTTATACTCTAGTAGGTGTGGTTATACTCTAGTAGGTGTGGTTATACTCTAGTAGGTGTGGTTATGCTCTAGTAGGTGTGGTTATGCTCTAGTAGGTGTGGTTATACTCTAGTAGGTGTGGTTATACTCTAGTAGGTGTGGTTATACTCTAGTAGGTGTGGTTATACTCTAGTAGGTGTGGTTATGCTCTAGTAGGTGTGGTTATGCTCTAGTAGGTGTGGTTATACTCTAGTAGGTGTGGTTATGCTCTAGTAGGTGTGGTTATGCTCTAGTAGGTGTGGTTATACTCTAGTAATCTAACAAAATGGCTGACCAATGGGGTGTCATGTGCGATTGTTTCTCTTTGCAGATTTTCTTTCTTATGATCAACATTTCAAACTATATGAGAATCAAGACAGCAAAAGAATTGACGGACTATAGAGATGCATTAGAGCAGGACACCACAGAGATGGATAATATTATAACTAGTAGGCGGCCATTTAACAGCTCCTATGCCTCAGAGTCTGTATTGACTTAACTAGCTCCAGCTATCAAGTTAGTCTCCTTATTTAGCGTTATTGTAGAGTCAATATTGGGCTCTTCCACTGGTATGAACCTTACACTAATCTTGTGGTACATTGTATGACTTATCATCTTAATCATTCCAGAGCTGTAAAGTGAATTATCTATTGTCATATTTACACCATCTGTTCAATGAACAAGTCCACCGCTACACAAAGCAGTTATTATTCAATAGAATTACTTAATATGTGATCCACACTTTGTAATTTAACTGTTTTGAGGGAAGAATTTTATATTACCATTTTACAAACATTGCAAACTTTATTTATTCAACACAAGAGTATTTTCGTCCTCTACAAATTTTACCTAATAATCCATCTGTATAGATAAGTTTTCTTTTTTCGCTTAAACATCTCTAATAATTCTACATTCCGTAAAAAAACATTCCTGGCCGCCCTGATATCCGACCTTGACTGACACAAAAACTAATCAACCAAATACCTGAACTCTGTCAACTAACTATATATTTGTAACGCAAGATTTGCTGAGATATGATTTGATGATATATTCATGCAGTGGAGGTCTGCTAATCATTTATCCATTCCATACACAGCATATTGTTGGTCAATGTCCTATTGGACTCCATGTTGTAATATACATGTAATCCAAACTTAATTTTCTTGATTTGGTTTTTGTTTTCATTACTTATATAGACTTTTGATACGGTGAATATACATATTACCTTACCTAAATAAAAGAAATTACCTAAATACCTTTACAAATTTTGTACAACATCACCTGATTCCATATCTATCTTCATCAGTAGCTACAGTAGTAGACGTGCGTGGGCCCTTGATGCTTACATTGCGTGGGTTTAACACGCTCAAGGTGACTGGTAGAGAACTGACCGCAAACATTGTTGATTCACCACCACTATCTAGGTTGCTAGCAGCTGTCTGTTCACGTGCCTCGATCACAACTCTTTTATTGATTCTTTTTAATAGGAATCTTTTTGAGAACGGTATTGAGTGAATATTCCAGTAAGTGTGCAAAGTGAATACGTTGCTTCAGGGTGCCTATTTGATATTGCAAACTGCCTCACTTTCCTTTTAGTTTATTGGGGAATGACGATGCTATAATTCGCATCTAATATAAGCCTACAAGGCGTTATAACACCTGCGTTGTATCACCTTTATAATTTTCGTCCCCAAGTTAGAATAATAATTGTGAGCATACCAATAAAATGATTGCGACCTGGATATACTGTACCTATTACACCTGTATATAGGCCTATTTGTGCATTCCGGCATAGTACATTTCATGTTTTACGACAAACGAGCTCACAACTCTAACCTCGAGCATTGGAGTCTGCCCATATATAGTCAAACTTGAGTTTGTATTCTATAATCTCTATTATTCTCTTGAAACTTGTGGCAATTCATTTCACACACCCAAAAGTAACAAATTATTACACACTCTATTAACATAGAGTAACTATAGACTATAGAGTAAGCAAAGTGTTTCATTTCGAAATGGCTCATTTTTTCGAAGTGGCTCATTACTTTGGTTCAATCCATTTCTTTAGGGCCGAAAGGTAATATGTTGATATAGCGTAGCTGTAAGCCTACAGTATCATTTATCAGTGATAAATGCCAAGATAAATGTGTTTACAGCCTACAACCCATATGTTTTTACCCATAGCTCAAAACATAATTCAAACATTCTATTTGTACATAATATATGCACATTAAAAAGAGTAGGCGTCTCCTGTATCATAAACAACATAGATGACGTGTCAGTGTGATATCTTCTAGACTATATATTGTACTACATCTTATGTCTTCACTTTACAACAACCTGTTAGATATTTTGCACCTGTAGCTCATCACACAGAATGAGGTGTCTGATTGTCGCTGCCGCCCTCGTGGCTGTAGCTCTGTAAGTCTATTACTGTATCCTTTCTCTCTACTGTCCTGATCTCTACTCTTGAAGTAAAGTTTATTAGGAATCCAAAATGTAATATTTTGATGTTTCTTGCATGCACTAATTACCTTCGCTAGTTGTTTCTTGTCTAAGTGTTTTATTGAGGTTGTTTAGTAATATCGTCGCATCATGTTTTATATGATTTCTTCTAGCGCTGACATTGACCTTAAAACTTCGTTCAACTTGACAGATGCAAATAAAGATGGCGTCATTCAGAAGATCGAATTTGACACTCTATATGCCTCATTTGATGACGACGGTAAAAACGTTAGAATACATCTATTCTGTATTGATGATAGGAAATAAGAAATTGTGTACTTATTTAATCTCTCCATGATAATTCCCATTGTTGGTTGTGAGAGGAACAAATGGCAACAGAAGTCTCCATCTAGTGTGTGTTATTTATTGGTTCATTCTTTTCATTTAATATGAGAGAGTGTATTTACCTAATGTTCCCATGTAAATGGAGGTAACATATATATTACCGTTCTATACATAAGCACGCAACTTCTACTCTATAGGTGATAGTGTACTCAACGCCACAGAATTTGCTACCCATGCTAGTTCTGTTATGTCTCCAAATGATTCCGTCTATATATTCTATGACATGGACGCAAACAACGATCAAGATGTAGATAGTACTGAGGTGGACCACACATTCATTGCTTTTGACAACGGTTTGTATACTATAATAAATTGTTCATCATGTTATTATATAATATTACTTTACCCAATCAGGCTTTATTCAAGTCTTCTAAATTGCTCCTCATTTCAAAGTGAGACCATGTACTCGAAGGGTAACTTTTACCTTGTTATTATACTTTCGCTTTGTTATGCTTCATCGGTAGTTGTTGTCACATGATATATGCTACCACTCAACTACAAATTATGCGAAGGTACAATGTCATCTAAGACCATGATATGATTGGTGTATCATAATTTATATTAGATGCTGACCAGCGAATAACATACAAGGAGTACACCAATACCATGCAAGGAATCATAGATGAGTTGAAGGTTATTAAAGGACTTGCTTCTAAGCTAGATGGAATGTTTGCTGGTGCTGACGCTAATAATGATAGTATGCTGAACCAGGATGAGCTCTTTAGTATTCTAGATGCTGCTGATACCAATGGTATGGTGTAGTCGCTAGACAAGTCTTTCTTATTCTTTCACAACAAATTTTAAATTATGTAATCATATAATGCATAAACTTATGTCTTCATATGGTGGGTTGGTTTGTTGTTTCTTCAAATTGAGTTAATTCCTTGCAGGGGATGACGATGTTACCATGGAAGAGTTCAAGACTTTCTGGACAGCTAAAACAGGAGAACCTGTGAATAGAGCCGAGGCTCTCTTTAACAGACTGGACTTTACCAAATCTGGTGTCTTAAGAAAAAATATAGAAGGAATATTGATCCGCAATATGTTTGATGCCAACAGTAGGGATAAATACTATCACCTTTTAGGGGACAAATATAGTCCACATCAGTACTAAGATTATAGATGCGTGTACTCCATCTGTGCAGGATTTATCTTTAAATGCTTTTACCTGCTGCTTCCAACTTATGATGTGTACTAGTTCAGCTTATCATTTAGAAAATTCATCTGAACTAAGGTTCGTGTACGTCTGGCTGGGTGATCGTGTACGTCTGGTTGGGTGCTCATGTCCTTTTTATTAAACGGTTTGAATACCATGGTATTTTGGAGCTGGTCTAAAAATTCCTGTGATGAACTTAGAGATTGATTTAACTATTTCTTTATAACTTTTTCAGAGGACAAGATGATCACACTCACTGAGTACAGATATGTCATGCTGTGGGTGAGTTCTACATATATCTAACTACATGTACAGTGGAACTTGCTTAATTCAACCTCGGATAATTCAACAACTTTGTTAGTTCAAACTTTTAGCCTTGGTCCCTGCTGAGCACTATATAAATGGCTTCAAATTATTCAAACTTACCATCTTTAATTCAAGCTTCACGCAGCTTAGGCTCACACTATAATCAATTGTAATACTATTACAGCCAGCATTAGTCACCTAATAATCGTTGCTAGTAGTTAGTCGTTATTAGTAGTTACTACTGCACCATGTTTCTGCTCAGTCTAAGCTGGGAAAACCCACTGATTGCTTTACTGTTCCTTAGCTAAATGCGCTTTTATACTGTTGTTCTGTACATGTGATGCATGTGATTATATAAAATGAAGGAATCACATAATTCAAACTCAGCCTAATTCAAACCAATTATGGTGGTCCCTTGGAATTTGAATTAAGCAAGTTCCACTGTAGTTCAAATGGAACCTAGTCGCATACTCACTCTGCAGTTGATCAATATAATATATTATATTATATCATTATACTCTTGTTATAGACTGTAATGTTGTTGATTTTATTATCAATTACTTCTGGCTTTCATTCTATAGCGTGACTATCACAATATGAATCTTTGATATAGATACACAGTGTAGCACTTGAAAAAGTGCACCAATCATTATACTAAAAGTATTAAGGTTATGTAACTGGGGTCTGAATTTTCTTTTGAAATTTCTCCCACATATTTAACCATGTCTGAAAGGGCCTGGATAGCTTTCACATGGGCTTACTATTGCTTTTTAATATGACCCTTGACCTTTTCCAAGTATAAATTCTTGTCAAATTTTTAATTGAGCCAAGAGGTGTATGGCTATTATGTTGAGCATTTTTCAAAGGAAATCGTGAAAATGTTGTATAACAATTATATAATATTAAATTTTAGCTTATGAACGAAGTTATGCAAAGTGTTAGTGGGCGTGTCCAAAGTTTGGAGACTAGAGCCAAGTATTACACGTTATTCGATAATGTGGATGTGAACGATGATGGAAACCTTGATTATAACGAGCTTGAATCTGTATACTTAATGGGGGATGTAGATAGTGAGTATACATGTCATTATGTACTTACAGTATACGTGTCATTATGTACTTACAGTATACGTGTCATTATGTACTTACAGTATACGTGTCATTATGTACTTACAGTATACGTGTCATTATGTACTTACAGTATACGTGTCATTATGTACTTACAGTATACGTGTCATTATGTACTTACAGTATACGTGTCATTATGTACTTACAGTATACGTGTCATTATGTACTTACATTATACGTGTCATTATGTACTTACTTGTTGTAGTCATACAACTCTCTTTCAGTGAGCTTTGATCATTCAAACTTAGTTCATTTGGTGCTCTACGTTATGTTCCGTTACCTATCGCTTTACACTACAGTTTTTTATTGATTTGAATGATGGGGTGTCACTTCAGGCTCAGCTGATCAATACGCCATGTGAGCCAAGCGGCCTCTTCATTACCTGCGTCTTGGTGTGTGCATGGAGCCATTCTCTATATTATGTTTGGCCACATAGGACAGGGTTCTGGTAGGCTGATTCAGAATAAACTTTGACTCGTTGATATTATAGTGAGTGGAAACCTGAGTGCTGAGGAGTACATTAAGCAGTTCACAACGCCAGAAACTACCGGAAAGGAACCTCTTTTCCTCTTTTTCCTCTCCGACATGAATGACGACAATGTTGTGGACAAATCCGAGATGAAGATTCAGCATGACTTATTCGATGCAAACGGTGGGGCATGTTCAATAATTCTAACAGTGTGAGATCGAGATTTCTATTTTATAACCTTGCCAACTATAGTAGGGGTACACCAATGTTCAATGTGTACAATATAGTTAAGTGTATCGAGGCAACTATGTCTAGCGCTATACACAAAGAATCATCAAACTTACAGCAAGCATGACTACAATTCAGATTTTGAGCTCGTTCTGTTTACTGTAGACTGTTCATGTTGTGCGAGTTACTCATTATAAAGTCTTATACTCACACAGGTGATGGAAAGGTTGTGCTAGACGAATTCCAGGAGCGAGAATTGAAACTCAATCATTTATTAGAAGAGTCTGCTGATGCAGGGAATAATTTCATTGACCTTATTGACGCTGTAGATGTTGATGGAGACAAAATACTGTCATATGACGAGGCCTTTAAGGTCATTAGTTCAGCAGACAAAAATGGTCAGTTGTCTAGCATACTTGTCAGTCTACTTGCATGTATAGTATATAATATAGTAGTTACTTTACCAATATGTACATGTACAGTATAATATGTAATATTTACATGCATGCATGTAATACCTGTCAGTCTACTTGCATGTATAGTGTACAATGTACATGTACATCTACAATATGTGTAATGCTTACACTACCTACGTGTATGTAATCGGGGTTTTGGTCAGTGTATGTATATTATAAATTACAGGAGATGGAATTGACATGTCAGAGTTTGAGATGTTCTTCATGTCTAAGATTGGTGTAAGTAAGGAGCTAAGTGATGGATTCTTCCAGGCATTTGATAGAGATATGAATGGTATGGTTGGAGGAGATGCTGAGATTAAACAAGTCTTCTCTTCATTTGACTATGACAGTAAGTAGATACATTAAGAATAGATATATTATTTGTCATCCCTGGCTCTCATGCTGGTAACATATCATAGATGGCATATTTTCATTGGAGATACTTTTAAACATGAGTTATCGCAGTGTATATAGTGTTATGGTATCATCTAAGGTATAATGTATTTTGTTATGTACTGTGCAACTTAGTATAGGTGAAAAGACAACCCTTCCGCTGTGTTGGCGAGTATCACTTGTACTCAGCACCCCAGGTCTACAGTATGAAAACACATTTTACAACCATCTCATTACCCATAGAGATCCCTTTAATCAACATTCCTCTCATTGGGCCATTGTCTAAACCTGTTTGCACCCAATGCATCAGTGCCGATGCCCACCAAGAAATATGTTGAAAGTTTTTTGGTAGCCTTTAGATCTCGAGCTCTGTATTGCATTAGTTTATTGATTTTATTTATTTATTTATTTTCATTTATTTTATTTGTGTTTGGGGCACTCTACTATTTTAAATAAAATTTTATTCATGAGTATCTTTTGCAGAAGACGGTCAGTTGTCTAAAGATGAATATCTTAACGCCATGTTATTCGTAAGTTATTTTATTTAATAAATTCTTCATCTTTACATGTGACAGGTTTGGTAGTTATAAGATATATTCCAGTCAAAGTTTCTTATTCAGTTTAGAATAAGAAAATGTTGACTCATTTTTTGCATTTGTCTCCAGCAAACCGACCCAAGACAAATGTTAATCAAACCTGAGTGTATTAATGTATATGAATATATCGGGAGAAGACAATTCAGAACTACCTCAGTACAGGAAAACAATGGGTTTTCTTTTTATGTCATCTGCAATCTGTTGATTATTATCTGATGATTATTGATAATTCATATTGCGTTTCTTATTTGTGGAGTGTATTTGGGCAATAAAGTCTTGATTGAAGTTTTGTATAGACTAATAAAAATTTAGTGCCGTACACTTCTCTTTCATCAGAGAGCTGGATCTTGCTCCATCAGTTAATAGATTATAGAAAGTTAAAGTTGCATTTGTATGTATGTATTTACAGATTTATGCCTACAATATGAAGAACAGCGCAGCACAGAAAAAGAAAGTATTTAATGTTGAGGAAGCTTTCAAGGGATTGGATAACAATACTGACGGATTCATTTCTGTTGACGAGTTCTCCTCATTTGGTAAAATATTAAATGTACTGTAATTACTTAGCCTGAGGGACCTGACATCTCGATTAAGACGGGAAGTTGCATAGAAATCTATTGATTAACACTAACCTATGTTTGCCATGTGTGACCATGTAAGGTTGGTTGTAGTAATGAACTGTTGTTGTTTTCATGTTACAGCTGGAATAAACATTACTGACTTTATCAGATACAACATGATGTCTGGAATGGACCAAACTACCGCCCTTTACAGCTTCTTCAGACTTGACTCTAATGAAGATAACCTTATCTCTAAATCAGAACTGGTGTCTGCCTTCCATGGCATTGATATGAATGGTAAGGATGGGGTGTCATAACATGTAATACAGGTCCAAAGTCTACATGACATATAACAAGGTCTACAGTCTCCCACTCCTTTTTTTTATAAATGGAACACGCATACATGGTTGTGTCAATTCACCCATGCCTTGTGGGTTTTAGTATAAGCAATAGTAGCTGTTATGCACACAATTTGGCCTTTAGCCAAGTATATAACTTGCTGAGCATGAAACGTGTTAATGTGAAGTTCACAAGCTACCTTTGGTAATTATAAGATAACTTAGTAGGCGCTCATAGTAACACTCAATATCCTGTGCATCACTAATATGGTCTTATACAGTCTCCACTATATCATGTTATCTACTTTTCAACGACATCAACAGCATTGTTGCTGTAGCCTATTATCTATACATTTATACAGATGATGATAATGTGGATCTGTCCGAGTACTCTGCCAGCATTAACATGACCTTTACAAAACTAGCTGAGGCTAAGGTTACTGGAGAGAAACTCGCTGTTTTATTTCGCAAAGCAGACAGTAATATGGATAAGGAGCTAACAAGAGTTGAAATGGCCTCCATCTTTGTTGATGCCGATGAGGACAGTAAGTATGGGTGTGATCTCATGACATTATGGCTTCTCTTGGCAGACATTTGGTGTTTAGTTGCTGATCTTGCCTGTCAATCAAAGTGTTTTTGAGTCAGTCAGCATTTAGTTCTGTCTGTCTGTGTGTCTGTCTATTTGTATTTCCGTTTATCAGTAAATATTTTGAAGACTCATGTCTATACTTACTCTGATGTCTATTTCACTTTTCAGAGGACGGTCTAGTGAGTGAGGACGAGTTTAAGAAATTCTGGAAACTCAACACTAACGAACCTGATGATAGAACTGACCTTTTCTTTGGATACCTGGATGAAGACAGCGATGGTTTCTTTGGTGATGACAACGAAAAGACCAACTTTTTTAATTCCTTTGACTATGAAGGTAGGTGGTTAAACTTGTACTATAAAGTTAGGATAGATTCCCGACGGCACTCCATCCACTGCACAGAGTTGGGAATTCCAATGGATTCATAGACAAAAGTCCTGAGAAATTGCAAATCAATTTCGAGCCTGATGGCTGGATGGACTGGGCTGGACCAGTAATGACCAGTAATGACCCTAACCATTGCAAACGTTTATGCACACTATCCATCTAAATAGTTGTAGATGCATATAATTTGTGTTAGTTTTCTTGTAATCACTGTTTGTTGTATTAAAATGGGATTCAGTCGCTAACGGCGGTCTATTTCTTTTTAGCTGATGGCATGGTCTCCTTTGACGAGTTCCTTAACTCAATGCTCTTTGTAAGTTATGTTTACGCTGTATTACTTTAACTATTACCAAGTTCATACTCACTGTATCCTACCATGTGAACAGATTGTTCTGAAATATCGCAAGTCGTTTCAAGTTGTTACACGATTATCGTTTTCCTTGATTATGTTCATTAATGACATTAGAGTTAGGTAATTTAGGTACTACAGCAATATTGCTGATACTCCAAATATGAATGAAGATCTTGTCGAGTTAAAATCACTTTTCTACTTACCTACCTTTTATGTGCAAATACATGTAAATAAGTCACTGGATGATTGTTTGCATATTTCTCTGCCAAGCTAGAGTAATGGAGGCTGCAGCACAGATGTTGGTAGTTGAGTTCAATTGTGCGGAACTTTCTTTAGTGCTAAACACCTATAATAGGCATGCGTGAGACTTGCAGATAAATTGTGTCACTGCTGCAGGCATTTACCAACAGCTCCACGACGATAGTAGGGGATTTTTAAGCTCTCTAGCGACAATTACCAGTAACTGTAGGCAAATGATACACAAAACCATAATGTCATGTAGCAGAAGATTTTGCACGTCTGCAATAGTCGCTCCTCCACTGGTTATGGAACAGCAAGCGCCAGCATTTGTAAATGTATTATAGTCTATAGTAATTATAATATTTCCACTTTTAGTTGTTTGCCAGAGCCATAGGAGAACTGGAAATGTCTGTAACCCTGTAAGTCTATCCTTTTCTCCAACCTTCCAAATTTCTAAAGCCAACTTGTTTAATTTCTTTGATTATGGAGGTAGGTGTTTGGTTTGCAATATTCAAAATGATTGTTTTTTTAGTATAATTGTTTGTCTGTGTCAGTACTCTAACCTACAGCAGGCAATATAGCTATCCCGTTCCATATTGTTATATAAACTTATACAAGTATATGGCTACCTGACTTACCCTTGGCATTCTTTTAGTGCCCTTCTACACTCATATTGGCCTATAACCGTTTAGCTAGTGATGGCCTGCCAGGTTTTGTCTAGAGTTTCAAGATTATCCATCAGTGTTTGCTATTTAACATGACAATAGCCACAGACCTTAGCAAATACTTTGTGTGTGCTAATACAAAAGTCAAAAGGTCATAAGGTTAATTTGTGTATTAGGCTTATGGTGAACATTCGATAACAATATTGTCTTTCTCTTGCAGCTGATGGGATGGTTTCCCACGAAGAGTTCCTTAACGTCATGCTGTTGGTAAGTTACTTTTATACAACATTGCTGTAATGATTACCAGGTGGACACTTCATTATACAGAATAAGTGTTATGGAAGCTCACAAAACCATTTCGATATTTTACGTTTTTACTCTTACCATATAAAGACTTCAGATGCAGTTAGTAAATTGATGTATGATGTGGACTCCATCTCTGCTAGTTGGTAATACTAGAGTCATTTGAAACATGCTCAGTGATAAGAAATCCAGCAATATTAATTTCCCAGCGAGGTGTTTATGTCCAGACTCTAAATAGGATCTAGATGTTGGAACACGTTTCTTAAAAAATCGCATGTTAGCGCATACAGTGCAACCAATAGTTTCCTATAGACTTTAATAACAAATCTTTTTAAATTATTTAAAATTAGTCTGTTTGTAACTTTGGTAATCAGAATGCAGGTAAATATTGGAAAAAGCGATAATTGTGTGCAGAATAATAAAATTTGCATTTCTAGGTATTTGAATTACATGAAGCTGCATTTCCACTGCCCTTTGAACAGCAAGCACCAGTATTTGTAACTAAAATGTGTTATTATAATAGAACTTGTCTATAGAACTTGTAATGCTTTAACTTTCAGTTATTTGCCAGAGCCGTTGGAGACTTGGAAATGGCAGCAGGAACGCAACAAATAATAGGATATTTCTTCTAAACTCAGTGCACACATACACTTGTCAATATCTGTATTTACTAAATAAACAGCATTCGTAAACCATAAGCAAGTGTGTTATACTTTTAGATATGTTATTCAGAACATTTGAGTGCAATAATTTTGGGTACATGTAGAGGAGTGTGTCAGCAATACACTTATATATACAGATCAGTAGAGATATCATGGGGTATATATAGTTTACCAATGTATGCCATCCATATATGCATGAAAGCAACTGACTGTACCAGTATCAACTCTTTCCAATTTATGAACTTTTTGGTCAACTTTTTAAGAGTTTACAAAAACCCTTACATTGCTGAAAGCCAGCAGTCCTGTTGCTAGAAGTACAGTAAAACCACTAATAACAATTTCGTTCACACGTACTGTCTACATGCAGTTATAAATCAGGAAATTTAGTGTAGCTCAAATTAGCAAAATCACATTAGTTCCCATACTCACAAATATTTGATTTCAACATGTGACTCTCCAGTCAATACACGGGGATACCTCCTCACAGTCAAAGGTCATTAACATACTTACATGAGTAGGTTTTGGCGTGCACTCAAATTTCTGTCCAAAAATACTTTCACTTTTTGTTACATTTACCCAATATTGTTTGTTTCATTGCAATCCATGATTTTATATGAGCTATCATTTCATAATTTATTGACCATTCCTGACTATTCCTGAATCCAAAGTCTCTCAGCTTTGTGGAGATGTGTAGTGAGAAGTAATTGCAAACTATATTTAAATCAATATGAGAATACATACATATATCCACACCTGTATTACACAGGGAAATATACTTTACAAAACAATACCATTGCATGTGCCACAAAGATACTTGGTGTTGAACAAGGCTGATATGTTGTTTGACATTTTGCTCTCTGATACAGGTTAAAATGTGAGGACATAACCGTCTGTTTGGTCACGAGCAGCATGGGTCATTGAAATGAAATCGGTCTGTACTTTGTCTGAAATAACATCATCAATAATCTGTTTGTCAGGAGTAGATAAATCTGAATCTATTAAGTGCAGTGTACATGCAGCATAAGCGTGCTCCCTACTGATAGTGGTTGACATTTTGTCAGACATACCCAAAAACTCACTCAATGGCTTTAAATAAACAAGAATTTGGGCTACATTTTATTCCAAAGTTGGGGAAGGAGCGTTGCATAGCCAAATCAGAACTCTTTCAGTTTAGCCCTAGAACCATGACAACAAGCGAGTTATAATATAAATACATTTCGAGATGCACAGGCAGCATATTTAGTTATCGTGTATGTTCAGTTTCGACATCAGAGAATCTATACCTATAGCACATATTATTATTGTCATTATAGTTAATAGCTTCACTGTTTTTATAGTGACATAAAATTATGTTGCGCTAAAAGCAGTTATAACAGTTCTTTTTTACACTGCGGTTTATAGCAGCACCAGGGCATAGAGGTAATTTTGGATATTTTAACAGTAAATGATGTTTCAAATCTATATTCATGGTGTTCATACTAGATTGTAAACTATAAAGGGGATAAATCCAATAAGTAATGGATATGTGTAACATTTGCGCCATACATGTAAAATGGCTGAAAGAAGTAGCGATGTTTGTCTTACGGTTTTAGTAGCCCTTGTATACTTAGAGTAAGGTATACATGTATAATAGTCTACTATATTTTGTAGATAGCTGTGAGAATCTGTAGACAACTGGAAGAGGTGAAGCTAGTGGCATGAGGAAATGATGGAGGCGTGATGTCACTTTAAAGGTGGATAGAGGTAAAACTTTGCCACGAATGTTAGCTTATACATTAGTCATTAGATGCTTGGAAGGAGGTCGCATGCCATGTTATAATGTAGAAATGACTGCAAATGAAATTTACCATCAAACTTGTCTCACTGCTTTTGAACATGTGCGACTGGAACAGGCCGTGTATAGCTAATGCTCTGAGCTGTGTGATACATGTACGTGTTCAGCATTATATTGATATATTATGTAAGCTGCTTGTTTCGCTGAATTTTGCTATGAAAATGTCCCATCGTTTCTGTCTCTGCAGTATAAACTTATATGTGGTTGATAGATTTCTATTAAGTTCTGAGCAGTAAATTAGTACACAATGCACTTTAAACTAATATAAAATTGTGTCTAGTGATATATTTTCTGTTGTGATAGCGTTGGAGATCACGCTTCCTAAAGTCAACACCACCATATGTTCTTACCCATGCCTGAAAACATAAGGCCACAATGTTACCCAGTTCTCTACCTTCACATCTTATGTGCATCAAGGGTGGGTACTAGGACGTCCCGTTACTAAATTTGTATACATGACATTGCATAAACAACATAGATGACGTGTCAGTGTGATATCTCCTAGACTATATATTGTACCACGCCGGGTGTCTTCCCTTCACTTTACAACAACCTGTTAGATATTCTGCACCTGTAGCTCATCACAGAGAATGAGGTGTCTGATTGTCGCTGCCGCCCTCGTGGCTGTCGCTCTGTAAGTCTATTACTGTATCCTTTCTCTCTACTGTCCTCATCTCTACTAAGTGAAAATGGAAATTGTAGGATTCTCAGTCTAGATTTCTAATAATTAAAATATTGTTGACAAGCGTGCTTGACCACTGAACTTGTCACATATATCGGTTCTACAACCACTAAAATTTCAAATGGTTTATAAACATCTGTAAATAACAACTCCGATGTGAAATAGTATACTTTAGCTCTGGTTTATTTTGCAGTGCAGCTGATCAGCCATCACTCAGATCATCTTTTGATCTCCAAGCATCATTTGACCTGGCAGACGCAAACAAAGATGGCATCATACAGAAGGCAGAGTTTGATGGTCTTTATTCAACCTTTGACGACAATGGTAAGTATAGTTTTATATCTTCTAAATATATACGTAGAAGTGACAATTGACAGATTTTCTTCTGTTAAAATATTGCTAGTGTTGTGTATTTTCCTATTCAATTCGGCGTAAATCATACCTATTCTGTTTGAACAAAATACTCCTAATAAAATCTTATTTAATCTTACAGTTGTCTATCATTATGTGTGCTAGCAGTTGTTGACTGTTGATTTAAATTCGATACGCTAAGAGATGATAACTTCAATTTTGCTCACACAGCATATTGTACCTGTCTTTCTGTCATGTTTTGTAAACAGTGTCGTGGATTTATTTATACAAACTAGGCCTAGCATTTATATTACAGTATTTTAAGACTTCCTCGTAAGATAAAAAAAATAAGTTGTATACTATCTCTTACTGTAATTCTAGGCGACAGCTTCATCAACGCTACAGAATTTGTCACACATTTCGTTCAAACCGGCATGTCAGTAGAGGGTTCTCTCTACATATTCTTCAAGATGGATAAGAATGATGACTTGTTTGTCGATATCATGGAGGTATCCAGCACCTTCGCCACCTTTGATGCAGGTATGTCTTCTGAAATTCACTGGTTGAAAGTAATTGCCACATTATAGGATAGTTGCAAGTTTGTTTGATAATGATCTGAACAAGAGTTGTCTTCTCATGGCACTTTTTTCTACTAATTTGTTTACTTAGAACCAACTACATGGAGGTTTCATTTTAATTCACACTAATTTCTCTTGAACTTTTAATCCAATGCTCTACTACCTCCTGATTTAGGACTTTGTCACTTTGCACGGTTTTACCCTTTCTGCGTGTACAGTTGGGTTTCCGAATACATCCGTTCTGTTTACATGAAACCTTTTGGATATTACTTCAGATTCCGATAATCAAGTGTCAAATGGAGAATACACCGGCGTCATGATGGTCATCTTGAATGAGCTTAGCATTGCCCAGGCGGTTGGAATCAAGTTGGACCAGCTGTATAGTGCTGCTGACCTTGACATGGATGGTAATTTGTCAGGAGACGAGCTGTTTGGTCTCCTAGGAAAGGCTGACGCTGATGGTAAGACGTGTTTATATTCTGCTCTTTTTAAGCTGGACAGCTGAGTGTTTGGTCGGAGGTTCTTTATCAAAACAGTTATTGATTAGTTAGAGTTTGCATTTGTAGTTCAATAGCTTACAAACAGTTATCTTTAATTAAGCATATGCTCCTGTGCTGCCTTGGATCAGGTTTTGTGGCCTTTCGATAGAAATGAGTCAATCAAACGTGTACATCTACAGTAGGTCAGAAGAAAGTGATCTATGCAAAAACGGATTTTATTTGCTATCAGACATCCGTTTTTAATGTGCCATTTTTAAACAATCTCGTTTCACATTGTGGATTGGTGTTGGGCTATCATGATAAATAATGGTTCCACTCCTGACACCCAAATTACTTGCTCTGGCTATGTAAAACTGGTCCTACTTTTCATATTCTACTACAGAATCAGGTGCCATGAGGAATAACTGTTGGTACGCTTTAGCATATCTATATAATGGTCTGGTACAAATAAACAGACAGCGTTATGATTCCCTAAAGTCAGGTGATAGGTTATTTACAGCGTTGTACATGTATGTGTATAAGAGTATGAAACACAGATTATACATTATATAAGTATATTATACTTGTGTATTATATTTTCCACCCATATGAAGTGTACTGGTTGAGCGCTTGGCAATCTTAGACATAGAAACAATCCTTGAAAGACACCTTTAACTTTTGAAGTACATTTACAGCAAAACATGGTGCTTGCAAGTTATATAACACATTGAGTTCTCGGGCTGCCAATGATTTTCGAGATTTTCACAAGGCTAGGAGCTCAGTATACAACCCGGGTCGGTTACTCAGGAATTCTGTATTACTGTATTACTGTATTACTGTATTACTACATGGTTTGTGCTTAATAGTAATTAATTATATATTAATTTTAGACAATAAGCTCATCGACTTGGCAGAGTTCAAGAAATACTGGATGGCGAACACTGATGAACCAGAAGATAGGACTGAGGCTTTCTTTGCTCTGCTTGACAGGGACAACTCCGGTTCGATCGGTGAACCCGACGAGAGACTACTCATCTTTGCAGCATTCGACCACAACAGTAAGAACTCTATAAAGTGTTGGTTTTAGTTGAGGCTAATACAATGTGGTTCATGTCTAAGAACTTTTGTAGTTTTACTGTACTGTCTTAGATCTTTCTTAGCACTCTTAAGTATCGTTAATATAATTGTTATAATCAATCTAATACTGGTCTCACTTTATGACTGACAATATCGCATTAAATTGCATCGTACACAAAATTTTTGGCCAAATGCATCAGAATTGCATCAGTAAAAATATCTAAATTAATTTGCACCCAATTTGTGTTGAGCTGATTTCTTTTCGCCAACCCATACCATCTGCTAGAAATATGCAGTTGACAAAAATAGATTTATTGTAACATTGTAGACAACGGGCTTTAGTTAGAGAATCTTTTTATAATTATTTAGTATTTTCTTGAGACCTGTCTGTTCGTTTCTATTTTAGGTGATGCTTCAGTTAGCAAGGAAGAATTCGACAGGACTATGCTATTTGTAGGTTCCAAATCAGTATATACATATGTAGATGTACACTATGTGGTATATGTGTTTAATACTTGTACCTGTGTGTATGTATGTATGTATGTAGGTATGTACTTGTATGTACTTGTATGTAACTGCGAAACTGTATATTTCTAACACTAGTATCAACAAATTTGCGACTGTTCAAAAATTTCAGTTAGAAACAAGACATTCTGAAAATGGCCGTTTGGGAAACAACCATTTAGAAACTCTAAACCCCAATCCCCAGCTTTCGACTAATTTTTGTTTTTGATATTATGTATTTTTGTTTTTACTACTACTAATTTGTATGACACTAAAACTAATTCATTATCTGTGAGTTGTGTTCTTCTCAATACACACAGTTTCATAATAGTTGTTTTCAAACAACCGTTTTCAAAAAGCCCTGTTTCTAGCTGACATTTTCAAAACTCCCCTTTTACCAGTATCAACTAGGAGTTAAAATGTAATGCTGTGATATTTTCACAAGGTCACGCGGTGCCCACTGCTACACTTTGATGCTCCGCAAAGCGGACATGCACCACCCCCTCTCCCTGAATCAATGCTATCAGCACTTTATCTTCACTTGTAATAACAACTACAGCATTTGCCGCAGTATAGATATACATGTACATTGGGTGCCTTGGTATCACTGTGAAGTCTAAGTTCAGGTCAAAGCTTGTTCTTTCTGTCCGTATACATGTATATAAGTATAACATTCTTTTACCTTTTATGCTTCATGGTTAAATACATACTGATTTTAATTTCAGTACTTTCATAAAGTGATTGAGAATCTAGAAGCAGCTGGAAAGTCCGCATTTTCAGTAGACTTTCAGCAATTGTTTGACACTGTTGATGCAAATGATGATGCATCCATCGATCTCAGCGAGTTTGAAGCCGTCTTCTTGAAAGGCGATAAAGACAGTGAGTATAGACTTAATAATTTTTATGACTTAGCAATGAGGTTATGTGATTTATGTTACTGACAATTCATTTCAAATATAGAGAACATACTTCACTGTATCCAGGTCTGACTACCTATAGTCCTGCACAAATACAAGTCAGTCAGTCTGTCGATCATTCAATCAGTCATTCAATTAGTATTTTAGTCAGTTAGATAATCAGTATGCCAGTCAGCCAATCAGTAAGTCAGTCAGTCAATCAATCAGAAAGACAGTCAGTCATACTATACAACTACTCTCCCTAGATTGCCCACCTAGTGACAAAGATGTGCGTTTCCTGTCTTTGACAATTCGGAGTTGTCTCGCCTTTGGTTTGAACTAAAATGTTTATATAGTGGCTGGTAATTTACCTATAACAAATGGAAGTTCTTCGCCTTATAGTCAGCCTAAATGGTCATACGGCCGATGTTCACATAGCAAGTAAACAATCTTTAATGTGGTCATTCAAATTTTTCAGTTCAAACTGAAGTCACCACAAAACAAACATGGGGCCGTGATTTACCCAAAGTGGACAGATTTTTTATGGTCATTGGTTTGTACATGAAATCTTACGGTTTTTTAACCTTATCCTTATTGATAATTACAGTGAATGGAGAGCTGAATGCTGGTGAATATATGAAGCTATTTGAAGCACAAGGGCTGACTGACAAAGAGGCTCTCTTTGCCTTTTTCCTCAGTGATATGAATGATGACAACAGCCTTGACAAAGCAGAAATGAAGAGTCAGTTTGGTAAATTCGACAAAAATGGTAAGAATTTTTTGCCTCCTAAAATGAATGCTAACTGAATACTAAACAAGTTTAATACGCCAGCGGCTGCAGACGTATCTTGAGTCCTACCTCTTAATAAACAACTTAAAATTCAGGGTTCAACTTCAAATTGTTGAAAATCTGAACGACACCAAGAATAAAATGTACATTTAGAAAATATTTGTTTTGAAACTCCAAATTTCAACTGTACAGTTTTCAGAACATACTGTTTCCAAGTTATATTTTTAAAAAGCACCATTACCCAAATACATGTACCTACGCAGTGTATGTTATACACTTTTAGTCACATCATTTAAATAGCGCAAGGCACCCATGTATTTGTATGTGTCACTCAGGTGATGGACAGGTTGTGTTTGAGGAGTACAAGGAGACAGAAATGGTGTACATAGACTTGATCAACAAGGCTTCTGCTGCTGGAGCAAAGTTTGCTCAGCTTGTTGAAGGTGCAGATGCTGATGGAGATAACATGCTGTCATTTGATGACGCATTTAAGGTGGTGAGCGCTGCTGACAAGAATGGTTAGTATACATATTCATCCTGACATAGACTATTAACTCTACCTCCATACCCACCATCTACCTACCTACTTACCTACCTCCATACCCACCATCTACCTACCTACCTACCTACCTACCTACTTACCTACCTACCTAGCTACACTGTACCTACCTACTTACCTACTTACCTACCTACCTAGCTACACTGTACCTACCTACCTAGCTACACTGTACCTACCTACCTAGCTACACTGTACCTACCTACCTACCTACCTACCTACCTACCTACCTACCTACCTACCTACCTACCTACCTACCTACCTACCTACCTACCTACCTACCTACCTACCTACCTACCTACCTACCTACCTACCTACCTACCTACCCACCCACCTACCTACCTACCCACCCACCTACCTACCTACTTAGCCACCCACCCACCTACCTACCTACCAACCTACCTATCTACCTACCCACCCACCCACCTACCTACCTACTTAGCCACCCACCCACCTACCTACGTACCTACCTACCTACCTACCCACCTACTTACCGACCTACCTACATGTACATGTGTGTATCTACATCTACTACCTAATTACCTACACTTACACTTACCCCTTATGCATTACGCGTCATACTGAGGCTACTTTCACAAAAATAGGATGATACATGGGAATATTCAAATTTCATTATATATGATATTCATGTTATCTGCGATTCCTAATCAACACAGATGGGTACATCATGTTTATATCTAGTCATAATGACCTACCCAGTGATTACATCTACCCAGTGAGACGTGGTGCACTGTGAATCATATCGCTTGCTATCAGTATCCCATGTATATATTCTGGTCTGGTTATACAGGAGATGGTATTGACATGTCAGAGTTTGAGATGTTCTTCATGTCTAAGACTGGTGTAAGTAAGGAGCTAAGTGATGGATTCTTCCAGGCATTTGATAGAGATATGAGTGGTATGGTTGGAGGAGATGCTGAGATTAAACAAGTCTTCTCTTCATTTGACTATGACAGTAAGTAGACGTACATTACTTTGTGTATGCACTTGATATGCACTGTTCCACTCAACTCTCTTGTCTGGTACGGGTTATCCACTTGAATAGGTCATTCATGTATATGTACATGTTACTTCCTGTTTCACACATTGCTATCCTGCCAGTAAACGCTTTGTTGATTCAGGCACAGCCATTAACACTCATAAGCTATTGATTATAATTTGGAGTTGTCTTCTCCCAACCGGTTCCTCGACCTCTCTATGGAAAGAAAGGAAGAGAGGAACCAACTGGAAGAAGGCAAATAAACATCTTTATGTGAACACATTGGCTCTTAATAAATGTTTTTGTACAGAATTAATTAAATGAGCTCTAAATGGTGAAGTGGTTGTGGAACACCGAATACTAAATTAATGACTGTTAGATTGGTAAAAAATATTATGGCAAGTTCACTGTGCTTTATTGCCTATACTATGTGTAGGCCTATTATTTTTTCTGAGTTTTTAATTATATTTAGTCATTTTCACCTCAACCGAAATTGTGACCTAGTACTAAAAACTGAGTCTAAGTAGGCGGAGAGTTGGGACAGAGCATCCCACTTCTCATACTTGTGGGTAGCACTTAATTGCCACTATTTTACTAGAATACAGTCTAAGTCTATACTCTCTTAGTATACTATGTTACCAAATATTTTCAGAGGATGGCCAACTGTCCAAAGACGAGTATCTAAATGCCATGATATTTGTAAGTAATGTTATATTATTGATGTATTATATAATCTTATTTATACTTGTAGATGTAAATATAAATTTATTACTGTCTAGTCCTCCCTACATAACTCATATGTACGTCTACACATTATATATGTACTATGTATGTTACATGCAACCTACCATATTTTATTACCTGGTAATTATGAAAAAATTGTTGTCCTGTGTGAATTAAAGAAGCCTCAGTTGATTGTACATAATATCGTTTCCATTGGGAGTTATATCTCTTGAATCCATCAATGACTCACCTGAGAACTTCCTGTTTGTCACAGACTTACACTGCTCAACCAGGTGCTAGATTATAGAAAGTAAATATGTGTTTTTACAGATTTATGCCTACAATGTTAAGAACAGGCATGCACAGAAGATAAAAGTATTTAGTGTTGAGGAAGCTTTCAAGGGATTGGATAACAATACTGACGGATTCATTTCTGTTGATGAGTTCTCCTCATTCGGTAAAATAATGAAATTACTGTAATTACTTAGCCTGAGGGACCTGACATTAGCATTTTCTAGTTTTCATAGACTAATGAAAGTACAAGAATAGTTTTCATAAATTGTCCAAATGTTTATTTCATGAAAATTATATCACATTTTTTTGCAGTACATGCGTAGGTCATCTACCTGCAATCAAATGAATTCAAAGATCTTATGAAAATTAATTAATACTACAAAATTAAGACTTCTAGTTATTATTATTATTATTATGGTTGTATACATGTAAATGTAGTAATATAGTTTGTTTCTCCATGTTACAGCTGGAATAAACATTACTGACTTTATCAGATACAACGTGATGTCTGGAATGGACCAAACTGCTTCCCTCTACATCTTCTTCAGACTTGACTCTAACGAAGATGACGTTCTGTCTAAATCTGAACTGGAATCAGCCTTCCATGGCATTGATATGAATGGTGAGGATGTGGTACTTTAATGCGTAGCTCTGCGCATGGATCATAGTCTAAATGATATAATATATAATATATGACCATTTGTATTAACTGAATACAAATTCACTTGTGTCATGTTACCTATGATCCATGCAATAACAAATATTGGTAATATTAGGCGTATTCGGAAACTGTACTGGTTCATATAGCACTGGTCTAACTATCCTAATACAACTTGAGCGTTCAGGCGTGACTAGTGCTTGCTCTGAAGGGAAATCCCCTCGCTAAGTGAATATACTTTATATTATTATTGCCAGGCACGCCTTGCCTTGCGTTATAGCTAGCGCTATATTATTGAATAAAATATATTGTTATTGCCGCAGATTGCTATTTATAAGCTTGCACGGTGCAATATCCGAATACGCCTATTGTAACCCAGTAGTTCTGAAAAATAGTTATATGTATTTTAACTATTATCAAGCGTCAGAGTTAATTTTAGAAATTCTAAAATTACTCACATTGTGTTTGATAACAATGACAGTACTCATGAAAACAGCCAAATGCAACTAGTGAAGGTTTTCTGCATTTAAATACAAAATATAGATACATATTATATTATATTAGTCTATAAAATATATCACATGGTTCAGGGTATATGATATTATTTACAGTTAAATGACATCAATAGAATTTGTTACCGTAGCCTAATTTCTATACATTTATACAGATGATGATAATGTGGATCTGTCCGAGTACTCTGCCAGCATTAACATGACCTTTACAAAACTAGCTGAAGCTAAGGTTACTGGAGAGAAACTCGCTGTTCTATTTAATAAAGCAGACAGTGATATGGATAAGGAGCTAACAAGAGATGAGATGGCCTCCATCTTTGTTGATGCCGATGAGGACAGTAAGTTTGGGTGTGATCTCATTGCATTATGGTTTCTCTTGGCAGACATTTGATGTTTGGTTGCTGATTTTGCCTGTCAATCAAAGTGTTTGTTAATCAGTCATTATTTAATTCTGTCTGTCTGTGTGTCTGTCTATTTGTATATCTGTCCATAAATATTTTGAAGACCCAAGTCTAAACTTACTCTGATGTCTATTTCACTTTTTAGAGGACGGTCTAGTGAGTGAAGACGAATTTAAGAAATTCTGGAAACTCAACACTAACGAACCTGATGATAGAACTGACCTTCTCTTTGGATACCTGGATGAAGATAGCGATGGTTTCTTTGGTGACGACAACGAGAGAACCAACTTGTTTAATGCTTTTGACTACGGAGGTGGGTTTAAGTTAGACTATGCTCTCTCTAATCAGCACAGAGTAGGAAGGGTATCCCCTCCCCCCATACTGGCTGCATCTCAGTGTTTGTAGAATCTACTTGGTCCAGGAACTGATTGTGCTAGTCAAACGTTTGACCTCTTGTTGTATGCCATGTTTCTCCAACCATCATGGTTTTTATCATGACGTGAGTAACATGGTAGCTATTATTTTTGTTACTGCAGACTATTTCTTTCATCATAATATATTTTTATTGAAGTTTTTGTATTATAGTAATATACCTTACTGAAGAAATAATATCTAAACAATGACACTAACAATGATGTAAATGCCATATAATTCTGTTTCAGATGATGGTATGGTCTCTCATGAAGAGTTTAACAACGCCATGCTCTTTGTAAGTAATATACCGATGATCTGATTGGATTAAACAGATTTTCCAGATTAACTGAGTCTCACCACAAATATATCAATTTCATAACATGAGTCTATATACCAAAATGTGTGGGGAAAGTAGATGACCGCATCAATTCAATTATTATACTAACAAAAATGAACTGTCAGTGTGTCCAGTCTACAAAACTTTGCCCTTTTGGTATAGAAATACCTTATTTCCTGTTTGGGTAGAATGTCACTGTATATGCCACACAGCCTATTAAAGAGTTCTGGTGTGTTAAAGAGATAACACACTTAGGTAATTTTAAGTATAATTACCTGGTAGTCCATGGCCAGCTATGGTCTACTGTACATATGCAGTACTTGCTAATCTTGGGTGTCTAGAAGTTGTCCTCTCTTCTCAGTGCTAATGTAATGTTGGATCACTACATGACCACTGACATGTACTGAACAACTGGTTATATGGTATACATACTGTGTGCTTGTTTACATAAAGGGGCATGTTAACATATTATATAACATGTATGTAACTGAACCTTCATTTCCACTTTCAGTTGTTTGCCAGAGCAGTTGGAGACTTGGAAATGGCAGCAGCAGCACAACAAATAGTTGGATATTTCTTCTAAACTCAAACAGCTATAATTATGTAGACTATTAGTTTTTATTGAACCAAAATACATATCTAGTGTGAAATGAGAACCAAAATACAATTATCTAACTGAGAAATGGGAAATTGGTCTATGGTGTCTTTTCTCACTGTAGTATTATTAGTGAAACTACAATACAATTACTACAAAGAATATAGACTACATTATAACACAATTCAGTTTTATAATCATGTAAATTGCCATAAATAAATATAACATAATTCTATATTCTAATAGTACATAACATAATACAATACAAAACACTAGTGATGTCATGGAATTATATCTATCGATCAGGCTACAGTGTAACACTATAAGTTGTGTCGATATTAAAAGCAGTCTTGTATGAACCAGTACAGTTTACTAATACGCCTAGCATGTACACAGGCAATGCAAGGTTATAGATTATAAGTATGCAAGCTATACAGCAAATGCACATAGTGACTAAATCTAGTATAATGCTACGTGTGCAAAATAAGGTATTAATAATGTACATATAATGGAATTAATAATATTATACTAAAGTTATACAATGCACATAGTACAATATTCTGTGTACTGTGTGCAATATTCTTGATGTTTCTACAGCAAATGATGTAAAAAATTGGAGCCAAAGTACTTAGGACTCACCAGCTGTACGTAGTATGTAGTGGTAGTACACTGTCTGTAGGTCCTTTTGTCAGCACCTTGATCTCCAATGTAGTAAGCTGTGTGGCGTAGGTTCTGGTTCTGTGGTCTAGGATGTGGCGGTGTCGACTCTATTCCGAGGTCTACAACGAGATAGTTGTTCCGCATATACCCTTGCTCCTAATTAGTACACATTGATATGGGTTACTGGGTAGCATATGATCCACCTACACTCCACACGCTCCACACAGTTGTAGCTTACTTTAGTTTTTAGTGTTTTTGTTTTGGTGTTTTATTAGTTTTCATTTGGTCTTCTATCTTGTAGGTTTTCTTTCATTTTCGTGTTTTCCACTAGCTTTTACATTTGTATAATATGTATGTGTGATGTCTATGTCGTAGCCCACTCTTGCCACTGTGTGACTATATATCTACATGTATGTTGACATTTGACAGTCTATACTGCTGTCTCTTCATGCCTCATTTTCACAGTCTACTTTAGGTATCTGTCTATCTATCTCTCTACTGAGTCTACTCTTCCATGTAGGTACTCCTCTCCTATAATATACACTTGCCCTATCTCCAGTCAGCCAATCTATTTTGGTGAGGAGTTATATTCTCTCAAGTGCGCAAGAGTGGACAATTCTTAAATATACTAATTGTCACTATTTGCAAATTTGATCGGCGTCCGATTGGTTGACAACAAATGCACGTGCTCTTAGCTTGTGTTCTTCGGTCATCAACCATAAACTTTTATCACATCGTCATCATTATGGATTATAGACTTATGGAGAGGTAGTTATCTGGACCTCGTTCTATTATGACTGGTCGGTGGAAATGGGAAATTCCCACTGGAAAGCAGGATGGCTGGTCGCTGGTTGTCCTGTACCAAGTTCCTACATATATAAATTTTGCCTGTACTGTAGGGACCTAAATGAAATGATTTTGAGCTGTTTCATTGCCTGAATTTTCACTTGAATTTTTTTCAAATTTAATATTATTCAAAGGTATGTCGAATATATAATGTAATTTTAATTTCTGCTCAGCGATAGATCAAGGAGTACTAAAAAGGCAAAATGTAGACAATAGTCAATGACACACAATCATATCGATGTCATTGTCATTGTGTTGTCACACTCACTAATCATTATGTTATAGTTATTATCTATGGTCGCCTACGTGATAATTTGCTATTGGCAAGGGTAATGCATGCAAGTACAAAAGGAACAAAAATGAACCCACATAGTTCAATAAAAACTGTAACAAGTTGGTACGTGTAAATACACAGAGGAGACTCTATAAAGCGATAATGAATTTAGAGAGACTGGGCAGTACCACTATCTTGAACAATACAGAAAATTAAGAGACCCCGCTCAAGTTGTCGGACGAAAGTGGCAACAGCACAACTGATGCTAAGGAATGTGCTACAATACTCAACTCATTTTTCAACAAACAATTCCGCTCTCAACACCAAATCTCTGACGATCCTGACTATCTGACAGTAAGCCCCAATGATAAGAATATCGAAATCAAACCAGAAGGAATGTCGACACTATTACAAGCTCTAAAAACCGGCAAAGAAGATCTGGTGATTGACCCCATCATGACTGCCCGCTGTCTTACACATATATTTAATGTCTCCCTGACATGCTCTAAACGTCCGCAAGGTTAGAAACTTTCGTAAAGGATTATCCTGTGAAGCACAACTCTGTACAACCTATCATGACATAGCTCGTAGTGTTGATAAAGGTAACACCATACATTCCATTGTCATGGGTTTTGCTAAAGCTTTTGACAAAGTTCTCCATCAGCTGCTTATGTCCAAGTTAGCCCGTGTACGAAATATTAATGACAGAATATTGCTTTGGATTCATAACTTCTTGCGTGACCGGAGGCAAACAGTGACAGTAGCTGGAGAGAAATCGTCAGAACTACCAGTTACTTCAGGAGTTCCACAGGGCTGTGTGTTGGGCCCAACACTATTCTTCATCTATATAAATGATCTACCTGAGTATATAGATTGTAATGTCAGCTTATTCGCTAATGACACTCTCATTTACCAGACTGTCAACACTGAGGCGGACCATTCTAGATTTCAGATGAATATAACCTCCTTAGCCGAATGGCCAGACACCTGGTGCATGTCGTTCAACACTGCCAAATGCTTGATTATGATCTTCAATCATAAACCGGAAGCTCCGGCGGCATGCTACACCCTAAACGGTGCACAACTCGACACTGAAATTGAGACTAAATACCTAGGTGTGATCATCCAGTCTAATCTAAAGTTCACCTCTCACATTAGTTCAAAAATTACCAAAGCTAAACGACAACTGGGTATGGTTAGGGAGCACTCCACAGATCAACCAAAGATGCTAAACTACTTGCATACACTAGTCTCTGACGACCACACATGGAATATGCATCTGCCGTCTGGGATCCCGTCCATGAATACCAAATTAACAACATTGAAATGGTGCAACACAGTGCTGTACACTACATCTGTAACTTAAAAGGTAGAGTTAGCATATCTGTTGTTCTCAAGGAACTTAGCACCCGCCGCAGGAGGAACCGACACAACCTCCTCTTACGCATTTTGGCGAATGGAGAACACCACGAAGCTCTTGCCAATACGTATGACGAGCTCATGAACAATCATCCTGCTGATGCAATTGTCACTAGAGCTGCTACAAGAGGTGACCCACCCACTATTTATGCAAAAACTTCTGCCCAAGACTATACGTGAACTCAAGGCACAATTACTGCAATAAACATAGCAACAAACATATTAGTGTAGCATGTTAGTATAATATATTAGTGTAACATGTTAGTATAACATATTAGTGTAACATGTTAGCATAACATGAACATATGACCACAGTAATCTTGACAAGAACCAAAAACCAATGAGGCGTATCCCTTGCATCACGCTCTAGAAAACAAAGAATATAAAAATAGCTTTATCAACGTACAGTGAATGCATTCTAAATTATATGATCCGATGATCATAATGCAAGGTGACAGGCTTTTTATAGCTTTTTAAAAATCAAAACCAGAGGAAAGTAACAGAATTAAATTGATTATTGATAAAGAGCTCAAAAACAGGTCAATTCCGGGAAAATCATGACGCAATTGCAAATGAGCTGAACAGCGATTTTTAAAATGTTTTTTACGTTCAGGAAAATTATCATAGGGTCAAGAGAGAGAGATCTCCTCAGACAGACACAGTAATAGATATAGAGGGAGTTAGTGTACCACAGTCAACTATGTACATTATATTGAGTTTGCTGCTAACACTATTTATTCCAATTATCAAGCTCAACTAGTAATTACTATTCAAAGACTAGCACACAATCGAGAGTCCTTCTAGACTACTCAACTTGCAACACTTGGAATGTAGAATATAATAATGCAACTTGATGACCAATCAGAGTTACTATAATTCAAATGGTAAAAATAACACAACCCAACAAGTAAACAATGTCACAGATACATGTACATGTATAATTATTCTCTTATCAGATATAGAGTATAACTGCATGTATGAAGACAGTTCACCGTTTTGCAGACTACAGTTGAGCGATTAATAAAGGGGTTGAAACCCCGAAAGGCTTTGGGTCCAAATAGTGTTGGAAAGAGTGTTTTGTGTTTGGAATTAGATGATGTTTCAGACATAATTAACTTTAATTTTTCAATATTCTATTGACTGTTCCGCTTTCCCAACAATTTGGAAATTAGTCAACAGAGGGTCTTTAACTGATGCATGTAACTACAGACCAGTCTATTTAACCTGTATATGTTGCAAGATGCTTGAACACATTGCCCTTAGTAATATGGGTGAGAGAATGAATGAAGTTCTCGTGCCTCAACAGCATGGCTTTAAGAAAGGACTCTCATGTACTGCTCAACTACTCACAACTACACAGAGTGTAATTGAGAATATAAACAAGGGTGGGTGTGTGATAGCAGCAGTCTTAGATTTTTCCAAAGCATTTAACAGGGTGCCTCATAATTTTTCGTTACAGGAAGTGGAAGCATATGGTTTTTCCGAGGTGATCTTAGACTGGATTTTTGCCTTTTCGAGTGAAAGGAAACAGCGAGTGTTGTTGCAGGGCAGTGTGTCTACATATCAGACAGTCACTTCTGGGGTTCTGTTTTAGGGTCTACCTTGTTTTTAACTTTTATAAATGAAGTTTCGAAATCTTGCATCTGACATTAAATTGTTTGCTGATGACGCATTAATGCACTTACGCTTTAATGGTCTAGGCTGAACTCTAACATTTTCCAGGGATTTAGATAAGCTGTGTGACTGGGCACACGTGTGGAGAATGTCTTATAACGCAACAAAGCTGTTCCATTGTCACATTTGGAAACCCTGGGGATACAAACACAGTTGATGATTTTATTTTAGAGGGGTTTGTTTTACAGAGGGCTGACTCTTTTACATATCTAGGTATTTTAATTTCAAACAATTTTGATTGGGGTGACCACATAAGCAAGCTAGCCTCAAAAGCATTGAAAAATTTCGGTCTTCTGAGGCGAACACTACCACTGGCCCCAGAGAAAATAAAATGTCTAGCATACAACACTCTCTGCTGATCAAAGCTAGAGTACGCTGTAGAAGTGTGCGATCCTTTAGTTAAGCATATTAATCTTTTAGAAGTCATTCAAAATAAGGCTACATGTTTTATAGGCAACATTGGTGGTCGTCATGGAGTTCCAGAAAAAAGGGAGAAGTTACATGTAGGTCTGAAACTACTTAAAAACCGCTGTAGAAATAAACGATTAACCATGTGTGCTTCTTTTTATAAGCTGAATAATTTTATAGACTATTGTTTTAAACCAAACAGGCAAAATACTAGATTCCACTCGAAAGGTTTGCCTGTGGTCGTCCATATAAATAGCACAGTGAGCTTCAATGCATCTGTTGCACGGACAGCCAGAGACATGAGAGTTGGAACTTTTAGTAAATAAGCCTAGTTATACTCATATGTTCCATTTTTAGTCTCTGTGCTTTGACTCATTTTGTTTTATTTGTAACAAACAAAGGCCTCCCTTTCCGCTTTTTACAGCGGTCCAGTGGCCCCATTTTTAACCTGAACCTGAAGTAAGACTTACTTCTTCAGCCCTTAGTTGGATAAGATTGTCTAAGGGACTCGTCAAGCACCAAACAACAGAACATCAAGAGAAAGACGGATCGACAGATGCAGTAATGGAGAATTATATAACCCTAGTTTTATGCTTGTGGTTAGAGGTTTGGGGGTCACTCAAGACTAAATAGAGAAGGCAACCTCTCCCATATGCTACTCAGACAACTGACTCTGCTGCTAATTAAAAAGTTTCATAATGATAATAATTATATTATTATTTAGATTAATATTTATAATTTAATAAGAATCCCTTTAACTTCATTACCTTAATTACAAGTGTACATATTATATCCTAATCATTCCTTATAGACCTTACCCCACTAGTGCACTAACTGCTACTGGTACACTACTAGTGCACTACCACTAATATTGTAATATAATTTTTTACTTTATCCTGTATTCTATCTGCTCTGTTCTATTAAATTACTATTTATTACAATTCTAATAATGTACATATACAATACATCAATAGGCATAGGCTTAGTACTTAGAGCTACCACAAAATAGTTCAAAGTCTTGTCTCCTGCCAACTCTCTCTCGACAAAGAACAAGCTGGAAGAAAGGAGAATATCTGGCGGTATTCTGTGCTCGATCAGTGCCGTAACATCACCATCACATCAAACCAACAGCCCATATTTCGACTCCAAGGCATACAGAACAATATTTCAGTTTACCATTATTATTAATCTAAACTGTTGGAGAATGGGATTACTTGCTATCCGCTGACTTCCCAACTCCTAAAGCTACTGACCAGCAGTAGATTTTTCAATTTCAACTTCCAACTTTCTAAAGTCATGGGTAAACAATTAGTTGATGGTAGAGACTAGGATGACTAGATAAATATGAAGGAAGTTAACTTTAATCATTGACTCTTTGGCAACCGAATATGCACATCTCTGACACTTAACTTCTCTTGTCTGGCAGTCAAATGGGCTTGAAGTCTATAGAATGGTTCACAGTAGTTGATTTGAGAGCTAACCAATACTTTTGTTGAGAAGACAGCTGCTCTCCATGCACATGGATTGATAATTGAAGGTGATTGGACAAAGCTTCAAATATTTATAATTGTGAATAAAATATTAGCTTGAGTGATTCTACTGCCTGTGCTAAAATTCAGCCTGAATTTATTATATGATAGTGAATTAAAATGATAACAAAGATGGATATAATATAGTATCAAATATACATAGATAGTATGTTGCAATGAACAAATGCTCCCAGTCACTATTGTAATAGGTGTCTTCGCGATCTCTTGGACAGACCCGGGTCACAAATAAAAATTACAAGATGGTCGTCCGACCAAGGCCAGAAGGGCTGTTGGCCTGGGATTTTGCTTGGCCGGCCGAAACCATCCCTAGCTCATCGGCACACCTGATTTCTTCGCACGAAAACGAGGATTTTGCTTTTGGCCAAGGCCGGAATGTTCGCGACCCTGTGACAGATGTGTGCCGGAAAATATTTTCGTTAATCGGCCTGGGTCTGAAGTTTAGGTCGCGACGACACCTGATGGCTGTGTTACAACACTTGGTGTATATGTAGTTTTGGTTGCTAGCTATCACCTGTCCTTGCCTTATAGCCCTCTAGAATATAATTATAATTACAGTATTTCATCTATTGGTCATAGTTGTGAGGTATAATTGTAAAATATCCTCAGATATATATGTCACACGATTGATTGTGCGACAGGTTCGAAAAGCCTTCCGTTAGCCAAGATATTTTCTGCAGCTAATTCTTATGCTGACGAGACTGTCCCTTGTAGTGTGTATAGCTAGTATGCTGTGTGTGTAACCATACTATACCAAGTCTGTTACAGCGAATATATCTTTATTACCACTAACTGAATTACAACTGGACTAAAACTCAACTTGAACTGAACTAAACTGAACTCTCTCTCTCAACCCCTGCTTATATAGTTAAGCTTAAATGTTCTAGAACATTCCGGAGTTAACATGAATCATAATACCATATATGGTCAAGAGAGAATATTCTAGAACGGTATTGCACCACTATTACATAATAACATCATCCAATTATATACTTGGTTATAAATAGACCGCACATAACTCATTACAATTTAGTCATGTCTTCTCAAGTGCATGTGCACTAAAACACTACATAATAATATAATATATGTAAACAACATAGTACATGTACAACTGTTTATATAACTGCATACTAATGAAAAACAATAAGCTGTAGCAATGTACATGTATATATCCAGTTCAGAAGATTGTGACAACCCCATTTTCCAGATGAAATTAATTTAATTTCAGTCAATAATTCCTACTATCTTCTGAACAAGCCTTAGTCCGTCTTCCTTTATCCATTGTCAACTCGTTTACTTGTTTTGTATTTGTCTCCTCTGTCAAAGTTTCGATCGGGATCTGCTGGTGACCTCACACCAGGTATATTTCCTATCACCAGGTCGTACATAGGATCATCCATTACTATCGCTTGTACCATCCCTGAGTAATACGGTGTCCTGATTTGTATGCTGGCCACTGGATACTGCTCGGCTGAGTTATCGACCATCCTAACCTCTCTCTTTATTCCGGTGTACTGGTTTGGCTTAACAAATTTTCCTTTAACTACGACTGCTGTGCAACCTGTGTCTCTCACGACTTCCGCAGGTTGGTTATTCACGTAGCCCATTTTGATGTCAATATTATTTTCATCCGTCCGTATTTGTTTGCAGCAACCAATAGTGACATATCTTCTTCCATCTATCTCAATTTCCTGAGGCTCTCTGCCATCTCCTCCTTTTACAATCGCTTTCATAGCTCCTACCTTGCCTGGTTTCATATTTCCTTGTCTGGACCTCTTACATTCCATAGTTGAGTGTCCAGTAACTCTACAATTGGAACAGTGTTTCTGTGTTCTCTTGGGGCATCCAACTGCAATATGCCCTACTTCATCGCAGATGTAGCATCTACGAGATTCTTCTTCATCCTTGTGTGCGGTAGCTTTCTCCTTCATGAAGAGCTTTCTACCATGAGCTGCCAAATATCGGTCAGCATCTTCTGCCACTTGTTCAATCCCTCCTATCTTGGATTGCTTTAAATAAACTGCCACATCAGGTGGGCAGGCCTCTATAAACTGCTCAATCAGTATTATTTCGTAGAGGTCTTTGCATTCAGAGAGTTGTACCCACTTGGTTAAGTAATTCCTCAGTCTCACCATAAATTGTTGTGGGGATTCATCCTCTCCTGCTTTGTTTTCTCGAAATCTTCTCCGATATCCATATTCCGTTAAATTATATCGCCTTAGAAGTGCTTCCTTTACCTTATCATAATCTTTCCGGTCTTCATTTGCTAGCCTAGTGTACGCCTCGGTCGCCTTTCCCTTCAAGTACTGACTTAAGTGGTATGGCCAATCAGCTTTCTCCCAGTTGTAACTTTCAGCAATCCATTCGAACCTTTCCAGGTAGCTGTCTATATCATCGCTCTGTTCATCAAAGACTGGGATCCTAGGTTTCGGTTTAGCCAATGCGGCCTCAATAGCAGAGCTATCATGGTTAGGCGTACCTGGTCGTTGACTGTCAATCCTTTTCATTTCAAGCTCATGTTGAAATTTCAACTCGACTTCTTTAAGTCTCATTTCGTCTGCATCTTTTTGTTGCTGCTGCTGTATCTCCAGCTCTCTTAGCCTAATTTCCTCAGCTTTCGCTTCTCTTTCTATTCGTCTTTCTTCACGTTCCCTTTCTGCTGCAGCTAATATTTCTGAGGTGAACTTCTGTTCATTTTCTTTGACAAAGTCTTGCAATTCTTTGCCACTGAGTCCTAGTTCTTTGCCCATATCCAGAGCTCTTTGCATGCCAGCCATTGTGCTACTGACTGTCTACTTCTGTCCACAAAAAGAATTAGTGCGAACTGTTATACCTTGAACTTGAGGCTTCCCGGAGCAGCCCCCAATTGTCACACGATTGATTGTGCGACAGGTTCGAAAAGCCTTCCGTTAGCCAAGATATTTTCTGCAGTTAATTCTTATGCTGACGAGACTGTCCCTTGTAGTGTGTATAGCTAGTATGCTGTGTGTGTAACCATACTATACCAAGTCTGTTACAGCGAATATATCTTTATTACCACTAACTGAATTACAACTCGGACTAAAACTCAACTTGAACTGAACTAAACTGAACTCTCTCTCTCAACCCCTGCTTATATAGTTAAGCTTAAATGTTCTAGAACATTCCGGAGTTAACATGAATCATAATACCATATATGGTCAAGAGAGAATATTCTAGAACGGTATTGCACCACTATTACATAATAACATCATCCAATTATATACTTGGTTATAAATAGACCGCACATGACTCATTACAATTTAGTCATGTCTTCTCAAGTGCATGTGCACTAAAACACTACATAATAATATAATATATGTAAACAACATAGTACATGTACAACTGTTTATATAACTGCATACTAATGAAAAACAATAAGCTGTAGCAATGTACATGTATATATCCAGTTCAGAAGATTGTGACAATATATTATGTATAGGCCTATTATATAAATTCATGAATTGATTAATGGTTGGGTCTGAGTTGATAGGAGAAGGTAATGCTTTATGTAGCGCTAGGTTCTGCCATGCTCAAATACAGCATTGTGAGTAAGTGGGAGTCACACACTGTATGGTACACTCACTTATTATTTGAACAGCTTAGATTGGCCAACTCTATTTCTATCATATTCGGGTGCTTGTACATTGGTGATAGAGTATAACTCCAGTGTACAACCCACATACATACATGTAGAATGACTGTACAGTATGCTATGGGACTGTATCCATATCACACCCATCTCCTTGGTCTGTGTATTCAGCTGTATATACTATTGTCTGGGGAGTAATGCCTGTGTTATCATTTCAGGTTGTAGATGAATAGACTCCCTCTGACCTCTACCAATAAATATCATACAACTGATACAAGGTGTAGAACCTAGGCTCTATATATAATGATAGAATACATTATTATTTGCTGCTGTGGAATGATTGGATTGTTAGACTACATAGTACATGGCCCACAGTCTAATAATCTAATTCCTTTCACAGTAACAAATAATAATTTACTCCATCATCTTACTAATAACTAAATATAAATAATATACAGTTGTTACATGCTAGCTGTAATGTTTCACTATCCTCTCCCCAACAGTTGACATGCTACATAAATATATCACTAGCAATATCCAAGTATCAGGACTGCCATTACAGTATGAATATAGTGGACAATGGAAATCAAATGTATAATATTGTCATTGTAGGGACTGACAGAGTATTTACTATGAAGTTCAACAACAAAACTATCATCCAAGTGGTAGAAGATGGTGATATTGAAGCTGTTAGAGAGATGTTAAACTGTTGCAGTTCAGGTGACAGATTAAACCTGGTAATGATACAGGACAATGTTGGTAATACAGCTGTACACTGAGCAGCACAAAAAGGACAAGTGTGTATATTGAAGCACATCACAGACAGTATCTCAGCAAGTGAATGGTACCAACTGCTAATGGTACAGGACAGGGGGGTAATACAGCTGTGTACTGTGCAGCATACAATGGACAAGTGGATATATTGAAGCACATCACAGACAGTTTCTCAGCAAGTGAATGGTACCAACTGCTAATGGTACAGGACAGGGGGGTAATACAGCTGTGCACTGTGCAGCATTCAATGGACATGTGGATATATTGAAGCACATCACAGACAGTTTCTCAGCAAGTGAATGGTGCCAACTGCTAATGGTACAGAACAATGATGGTGGTGATACAGCTGTACACCGTGCAGCATACCATCGACAAGTGGATATATTGAAGCACATCACAGACAGTATCTCAGCGAGTGAATGGTACCAACTGCTAATGGTACAGGACAAGCAGGGTAATACAGCTGTACACCGTGCAGCACAAAAAGGACAAGTGGATATATTGAAGCACATCACAGACAGTATCTCAGCAAGTGAATGGTACCAACTGCTAATGGTACAGGACAATGATGGTAATACAGCTGTACACCGTGCAGCATACAATGGACATGTGGGTATATTGAAGCACATCACAGACAGTATCTCAGCAAGTGAATGGTACCAACTGCTAATGGTACAGGACAAATTGGGTAATACAGTTGTACACAATGCAGCATTCAAAGGACATATGGGTATATTGCAGCAACTACTAGACCCTCTTACACTATCAGATAGACTACAAGTATTAGCCATAAAGAATAAACAAGGACAGACACCTCTAGACACAGCTAAGCAGTATCATGGTAAAGAAGCTATCTTTGTCATCAACCAGTACATGAAATCATGTGAAGGTAAGGTTTGTGTTTATCAACTGAATACATGACTTATATAACAACTGTGAATACTTTACCAGTTTTATCATTAATAGAATACAAAAATTTGTCTATAATCGTAGATATTTTTATTGTAATAACATGAGTAACTACTCTGCTATTACTGTCATATTACCTTCATTCCATGCAATGGTCTATCAGTATTATGATACACTGATATTTGATGGTGGACAGCTCCCTTATTTACACGTATGGTATGTATTTGGGCCTTGCCTCTACATTGCTATGACCCTACATCATATAATACTGTAATTGGGTGTTTATTGTAGCTGGAGGTGATGAGACTGTGCAGAGAGCAGATATCTCTTTCACTGATAGAAGTAAAGGTAGGGAGACTTGAGCATATGCTTGAAATGTGTATTTTGGGCCCTGATTCAATGTCCATGTGCAAAGTAAAGTTCTTCAAGCAGCATAAATGAATATTATATTTTATGTTAATTAGTTGATTAGTTTAGTTAGTACAAGTACCCTTATCATTTCAGTAGTAACCTAACGCACTACTTCATTTGATATGGTGGCCATCTTATGTCAGTAATGTTGTATTGCTCCAGATTTGCTTGTAGGTACACAAGTACTGGAGGGTATTGTGCACGAGTTACAGGCTCAAGTTGTTGAGTTGAGGGAAGACAAATCCACTCTGTGGAAAGTAGTAGAAGCTGAACAAGCAACCTCTGAGAAAAGAGTACATGGTATATTCAATACTGTGCAATGTTGTAGTAATATGCAACTTTATTCTCATGCTGATTCAAAAAATTGCGTACCTTACACAAAGGAGATATTTATTTGTCTTGTTTAGATTTGGAACAGCTGAAGACAAACAACTCCGAACTAAAGGACAGGTGTAATGTCTTGGAGGCAGACAACTCCCAACTGAAGGACAGGTGTAATGCCTTGGAGGCAGACAACTCTCAATTAAAGGACAGGTGTACCGTCTTAGAGACAGACAACTCCCAACTGAAAGGCAAGTGTCATGCCTTAGAGGCAGGCAACTCCCAACTAAAGACAGACAATTACGAGTTGAACAGAGAGATTTCTGGTACTAAAGTACACAGTCATTGTATACTACAATCACAGTTTTACTGATTACATTAACACGCAGGGCTATAATCTGTTTAGCTGTTTCTATTTGAGACAGCTATTTCATTATAAAATGAGATAGTTGGACTGTAAAAAGTAAACATCTATAAGATTTATAGGTTTATATGTGACATAACCTGAATGCTATTTGTATTTTATGTAATATGCAAATTATTCATAGATATGAAAACAAGACAGACCAGGATAGAAGAGAAACAGAGGACAGATCATGTAGATGTAAATGATAAGATCAGAGCAGCCAATAAGAGTGCTCGTAGTAAGTCATTATTACACTCCCATGTCATAGACTATAGAGCACTCTTAGCGCAGGTATATTTCCTGTTTTAGATTTGTTGCAGTAAATGTGATAAATATTTGGGTAGATACTGTGTTTGTCAGGCTGGATTATATTTCCCCATGGAACTGAGTACCAACTATTATTATCCATTAGTATAGTAGCAATATATCAGCTGTAGCTGACCATCTAAGTACTGGTGTCTAGCTGCACCTGGCTATTGCTACAACTTAGTGTTATATGCTCAGTGAACTACAACTAAAACTGTTATATTGAATCTCATTGGGTATATCCTTCATGTAAGACACCCACGAAAATGTAACTAGTCTACTATATAACTATATACTACAATAATATAGAGTAATATATATAGTAGCAGTACCATTATATGACCTACTTATACATAGTAGTAATGCATAATCCCAATAATAATGGAATTGCCTACCCATTGTGTACAGGTCCATCAAAAATTGCTGTTGGCAATCACCCTAAATCTTTTACAAGGAGATAGGCCTATGCTGAACTGGCTTATGTAGACCATACATTTAATTTACTTCCAACCTGTAATTGGGATCTAACTTCTAATTGGTTGCAATTATTTAGCCACCCGCATGAAATGCTTGGAGAATGAACGAAGACACAAAGTGCTGGAAGAGGATTACTCCAATATAAAGGAAGGGGTGGATCATCTCATATCCAAACGTCAGAGTGAAGGTTAGTTGGTATTTCTATATTTTACTGGTATACAATAGCAAAGTCAGCCATTTTTGCAAAATTACTGAAATGATATCATAGTGTCGCCGCGACCTAAATTTCAGGGACAGGCCAACTTGTTCAAGAACTTTCCAGTTCACCTCCATCACAGGGTCGTGAAAACACCGGCTTGAGCCAAAAGCAATTTCCTCATTTTCGTGCGAGAAACCGGAGTATGTCGATCGGCCGGGGATGGCTTCCTTCGACCAAGTAAAGTCCCAGGTCAATTTAACCCATCTCTAGATTTTTGTTTGCTACCCAGGCTGGTCAATGACACGTAAACCTACCTTGGGAACCTTGTGGTGCCTAACAACGGTTTTCTAAATACATGTAGGCCTACATCTTCCCAAAGCATGGAGCAGACAATTCCCAAAAATACATGCAAATGCTGTAACTTTTCAGTTAGAAAAGCATTCTTGAAACTTTTTGAAGGTCCCTCATATTATTGGTCGGTGTCGTAGCCCTGGAACCATGAGGCAGAGATATGCAGGATTTCTGATAACCACAAGCTATGAATCTTGAGGTCTCCTTTAATGATTTCTAATCGGTTTTATTTCACAGTTTAAGTCAGTACCTCAGCCTGACTTCATTCAACAGAGTGGAGTAGATAGGCTAATTGGTGGCATTACCTATTCACATTCCTAGGCTATTGATGGTGCTGTCTTGTCTAACGTGTTATTTGCTATGTACATTGTATATGTTGACTTTGCCTCTTCTTTCTTGTTGTAAAGGTGGGTGGAGGTTCACCCCACCTACCTTGAATGGAAATATAAAACAATAATCAATGTGAAGAGTTGTCTCCACTGTCAATTCTGAGCTAGTAAATACATCGTGGAGTAGAAAGAGCAAACAGGATGTTGTTATCTGTTTTAGTGACAGCTCAGACGGATGATGGTGGGGAGTTGTCATTTCTTATTACTGCTGAAGAACAGATATCACCTCATGACTATATGGGATAAATAGAGAATAGGTTAGTGGTACATATTTATACAGCTAGCTATGTACATATACAGGTAACACTTCTGTGTGGTGTGAACAGTATATAACTACATGTAGGTGATACACATACACACACAATATTATCACATTTGGCTAGTTATGACTGTATGTATATCACGTTATATCACCTTATTTACCTTGCTAAGATTTATATTACGAACTACATATTACTATAATAGTATGCCAGTTCTATGCATTATGCAACATGTCTATCACATTTGGCTAGTTATGACTGTATGTATATCACGTAATATCACCTTATTTACCTTGCTAAGATTTATATTACGAACTACATATTACTATAATAGTATGCCAGTTCTATGCATTATGCAACATGTCTATCTTTCACTTTAACTCTATAATTACACTGTACATCTATATTAAAGTATATGTATATTAAAGTAGATAGCTATATTACCATTGGCCTAGTAATACTATTTCTATATGTACATGTACAATGTATATACTGTCTACCAAACAGTGTACATATATAGTTTTTGTCTGTCATACTACATACTGTACAGTTAAGGTATAACATTATTGTGAATAATATACATTTCATGTTTAAATGTACATGTATGTAGTATTTTACAGACCATTTTATTATTATGTAGAGCGTTTACTTCTAATTATGCTATAAAATATGTGCTATGTGTGTGTACCAGTTTCTATACTTCTAGCTATTCCACACATTTTATCATATGGGAGTTTTCTCTCCTTTATTATTAAGGGATGACAATTCCTGTAATGACACCCAATATTTACCTATCTACTATTTCCTATATGTTAAACCTACGTATATTAACCACATCTATAATGTACATCTTTATCTATATATATTACACACTTTATATTACATTAGCCGCCATTATATCATTGTTATAAAATTGAACTTATTTTTGTAGCAGATTATTATATTTATGTATAAATTTATATATATTATTATGTATTATTTTATATCTGACCTAAATTATATTTCTGGTATAGCTGTCGACTTCAACGCTTTATATCAAACACATTTCCATATCAATGTCACATCAAACTATTATTGACTTCAGGTTTCTTCACTGTGTCCCTAAAATTTGACTATTATTATACCACCACAGTACAAGTACAATTATTATTATTATTGTGATTCATATGACACTGTATAAGTACGTGCATGTCATGTCACATTCATGTTATCAGGATTTCTACAGTGTATACTTAAACCGTACAGCTGTATTTTATGCTACACTATGTTTTTCAACATATATTACAGGTATATTATAAATTATAATTGAGAATTCCTCTACAGTATGTTTTTTAGCATACACTACATGTAACTGTCTGTTATTAGCTGTAACGGTGAATTTTTCATACTACCGTTGGTGTCTTCGCAACCTTTTAGACCTGCCTAGGTAGCTAATAAAAAGGACTAGTGACCTGGGATTTTGATTGGCCAAGGAAACCATCCTTCACTCATTGGCACACCCAGGTTTCTCACAGACAAATGTGGATTGTACATTTGGTTTAGTCAGCGTGTACCAATACCAGTGATGGAAATTCTTTGAGCAAGTTGGTCTGCGTCTGTAAGTTAGGTTGCTAAGTCACCATGATATTGCCTTATACTATTATATTACCTTTTAATATTATATTATCTTATAATACTATATTACCTTATAACACATATTATACACTATTAGGAGGGTTTAGTCATTTTATTTTATATACAAGATGTTTTTTATACAAGGATTTTCAGTTTGTTAATTGAGTAGTCAAGGACTGATTTCACAACCATGAAAATACACATCCCTGACTGAGGTTTGAAACCAGGGTATCAACTGCACCTAGTCCCCTAGCACAGTGAAAAAACACATGACCACTACACCAGCTCAGCAACCATAAAAATCCGAAGCTTCCTCAGTAGGGCAGCAGACAAGCAGTAATACTACAAGCTCTGCTCTGTGTAGTCGTCTCAGTGCACATGTACTGCTCACCTGTGAAGCTTTCTATTTGCAAGGTTACTTAGCTGGTGTTGTGGTGATATCTTCTGTCCTCTGTACTATGCTATTAGATGCAGTAGATGCCTCAGGTTCAAACCCCAGTCAGGGACTGCTATCTTCATGGATGTGGAACTGAGTACCTGACTGCTCAATTGACAAATTGAAAATAACATTATGTACTACTATGCAATAAAAATATAATATACTATTATAAGACATAAATACAATGTATGTTATGGGCTATGGCTATGGTGAGGGGCTTCCAATTACTTGTATCATTATAAATATTGTACAATTTCAAATAAATACTTGACTATTTAAAACTTATAGCTTATATTTCATTGTATAGTAACTGTGGGTAAAATACAGTAATGCAGTAATTACAGCATAATATACATGAAACTTGTTCTAATATTTATGACAATACATAGATTTGCATGGTTTGAACTATACCATACTAGTACTACGTGTATGTAATAATAGTCATGTCAAAAAATTAACTAAGAGAAACACTATATGGATATTTAGTGAGTGACACAATAGTGATGTAATATCATAATATCTTGCTACTGATCCTAACAGGAAGTTGTCTTCTCCTAATTTGAATATGCACTAATTTGGACAGCAGCTGCTCTCATCATGATCATTAGTATGCATGCATGGTCATGTCAAATGTCCATATGAGATAAGAGTTGTCCTCTCCAAATTTGAGTATGGGGAAATTAGGGAAAGACAACTTCTTATTCTGCTTGTAGCTTGAGGAGTGGTATATTTTGGTACAACATCACTATATCACTCCTAATATTATAACCATGACTATGTATTTAATACTGTACTTCACTGTCAATCTTGGTTGCTTGATTTTTTAGACCACACCAAAGAATTTGGTTGATTAATTGTATTTGGTTTTACAGCTGCTGTCAAATTTGTGTACTATTGGCTGCTCTAAAATGTCTTGGGTCCTGACCATGCGCTAACTAGCTGACATGTAGACCCAGTAAATAGACATAATGACTTCTGAAAGGTGTGATTTTGATGTCAATGCCAAATTCTTGCTTTCCCTACGCTACACTCATTATTTTAAGTGACAGCGTTATGATATTATAGAGAGGTCCTCCGAGTCGTGTTCAATCGAAATAATAGCCATTGAGTACGTCAGTGTTTGAATATCTTTGGTAAATCCCACAGAGCCACTGAAAGGAGCACACTTTATACGCCTCACTTCCAGCAATACAAAATGTTGTACTTGTATCAGTTTCATTGTGTTTTTAGACAATGCACATCCACAGATGTTACTAATTAGAAATAACACAGCATCATGTTTTCAATATACCTGAGCAAATTAGTTAATATATTAGATTACCCACATTCACCAACCCTAGTAAGAAAATAACCATAGTTCTATGCTATAAATTCCAATGTTCAAGGGCGTCAAAAGGCTCCCCCTATTAAACAGCTGGGCCTCTGCGGGCCTGAACGTTGGATTTTGGGCCGATATGGAAATTAATGCTGATACTATCCATATGAACTGTATAAATGAATGAGGGTATACTATCAGCTAGCTGTTGCTCACATCTCTTCAAAGTAGACGGACATATCTGTAGTTCTCTCTTAGCATCAGTTGAATATGAAGATTGCTGTGATATTATGTTTGGCTGTTGCCATGGTTTCGGCCATTGACCTCAGGATGGTAAGTTTTTGTACTTCAGGTAACAGAAATTATTACGTGCATTGATATCTCTGTTTGATTTTGCTGTAATTAAAGTTTATAAGGATATTGCATAATAAAATTAGGCGTTTCATGTGGAGTACACGAATCAGAGCAACCTGACATCTGCATGTTATTTCACTATTTTTTCAGCATTTGTGGCTCTACAGCAACGGAACACTCGTATCACAGTTTGTGGACATGTATATTGATGCAGCAGATGTTCCAAGTCCACACTGTGAAACCAAAGCAAACCTTAGCTTTGGCTAACGAACATCATAGCCTAAGGTCATATCAAACAAGCACACTGAGCGGCTATAAAAATGCATTTTTTCGTTACATGTATCTCCTGTCTCTGTTTCAGTGTCTGAGAAACTGCAGGATGAATGACCACTACTGTAGGTGGACAGGAGCCCCTGGACAGATGGCTAACCACTGCATGCAGAAGAACAATGAGTGCCAAGTTGGGTGCATCGTAAGTTACTAGACTACCTCAAGCTCAACCTGTATTGCCATTGGAAAACAGAAATATTACTGTACATTGGAATAGTAACAAGTAAATGAGCTGCTCCTTTTTGTGCTATCCACCTTGCCTCCAATCACTAGGGACCAGTGACAGAGCTGTAAGTTACTTGCAATACTACATTAGAGTCATGCACTGCTGTGAACAGAAGGTTCAACTAGTGTGGCACTCTATCTTAAATTACTGTTGTAATTCAACTTGCAACTTTGTCATTGTCGGATATAATAGCACTGCTTGCTTTATTCTCTGATTTGAGAAAGTTTTAAACAATTCTATTACAAATTGTAATATATTTGATAGTGATAAAAACTTTTCAAAAATGTATAGCAACACCGCAGCTTTTGTTCTGACTTTGCCTACAGATGCATGGGAAACAGAGCCTGAGAGTCCAAAAAAAGAGGCTTTTCTTAGACTAAGGCTGAATCATTTTGTGTAGAAATTTATTTGTTACCAACTTCATATTCTGCAATCAACTGATAATTTTGTCTACAGCAAATGTGCAAAAGCAACTGTGCAGAAAAGTTTACTACAGACAGCTGTGTGTCTGAATGCCAGTACAGAGGGGCAATGATGGTTGAGATGTCAATGCAGTTCAATGGACAGGTAACGTTACAATACTACATTTTATGGTATAGCTGTACTCAAATAATGGTTATCCAATTCCTCTTATATACATAAATAGTAAATATCCAAATTTAATAACCTGCCTTGTGTTTCTATTTTACAGTAAGGAAGGTGCACTAAATCCATGACAACATGCTGCATGTAATATGATGTATATACATGTATATTGTTTGTGGTTGGGGTTTGGAGTAAGGGTGGGCAACTAATGAAATATAAAGAAGACAACTTCTCGATGTTGCAGGCTTTACATTGTTTTTCTATATAACATAGTCTTCTTAGGGATCCTGTACTCAATTCTGGTTCTCTTGTACATGTAAAGGAAATTGTGCCAATTGTACCAAATGCCTCTAAGAGACTTGGTTTACCAGTGAACTCTGTCTCTCTTAGTAGATCTTGTTTTGTTCCATTTTATTTTCATGCAGTTGTGAATGCAGTTATTCCATAATATGACAAAGCTGGAAATACAGAACAAAACTTTCTTCTTTACAGCCAATAATTGGACAAATTAGAAATAATTCTGCAATATGATTGTAGCGATGCATGGACGTCTGCATGTACCAAGCTAGGCAATGCAACAGGAGATGCGATGACGCCTTCAAAAGAATTTTCCTCAAGAACCCAATGATGGAGTATATTTATCCAGAGATGCAAGCTGAGGACTGGACAGTCAGGTTTGGTACGTGTACTACACCCACCCTTCTAGGTTTAGCTATTAGTAGAGCAAGAACTTAGTCTCAGTTGAGAAAATGCATGTTAGTATATATACGCTTGATATAGTAATATTAGGGTTTGCCATATTCGCATTACCTTCACAACTGATACTTTAAGGCTGTATTAGTGTCTTCGCGACCTCTTGGACGAACCTGGGTCACGAATAAAAATCACAAGATGGCCGTCCAGTCTAGGTCAAAAGGGCTATTGGCCTGGGATTTTGGTTGGCTGGGTGAAACCATCCCTATCTCATCGGCACACCTGACTTCTTCGCACTAATATGAGGATTTTGCTTTTGGTCCAGGCCGATGTGTTCGCGACTTGTGACGGATACATGCCGGAAAATATTCTAGCAAGTTGGCCTGTGCCTGAAATTTAGGTCAAGAAGACACTATGTGTCAGGCATTGTAATAATATTGCATATAAAATCAGCAAGGAAAGACAACTTCTCACCTATGTTGTTGTATGGTTCATGTCTATGGGATCAGATAGCCTATATTCCTTTCAGTATAACATTGTTCAATAATGGGTGGGTGCTCAGCCACCTTAAAGTGGACTGGGGGAAGGGGTGAGAGAAGCTGAAAAATCGGCCCGTATTTGTTTACAGCTACATGTAACTTCTTTGGTTGCAAAACTCTAAAAGACAAACCAGAGATCTTTAAGATATAGTATGGTAGCCATGGTAACAGTAACTGTGTGTGATACCAGAATAATTGTGGAGCAAAATCTATTATGTATTTCACTTATTGTAATTATAACTTTCTGTTACAAAATAGAGTGTCATTGAAAGTAAATGTTTGGACATTATTTTAATACTAAACATCGGACCTGCTGACTTATTGCGTAAGTTTATGTTTCAGGTTTGATGGACAACCCCAATTATGAGCGTGACCCAATGAGTGCAGCCTAATGAATTACAGCTAGAACTAAGGCTAAGGCTATATCTCATAGAAGAAAATAGAGAGTTATACCTACCCGTAATACAAACTAGAAAAGTCATGTATGTATGCAGTTCTCTGAATCAGTATAAATGTTTGACTATGTTTATCTTATTGAGTAATAATGATATTATTATTTATGGCTTTGTTTGTTATTTTATTATGAATAGTTTTTTTTTTGCCCAAGGAGACCATTTAGACAGAAGCGTGTGTTTTGCTGTACATAAAACATAGTCAATTAAAATGCAGAAATTATTTCCATATTTGAGTATTTATTTTTAGCTATTTATGTAATTCTAAAATAAAATATTTAACTAAATTTTAACTTCAACTTTTGTAGTTTACTTTTAGATTTACTTAAAATATTGGTTTGGGCGGGTGCAGGTCCCCTCACATTGTTAAGTTCTCTTTCGAATTGGCATTGAGCCTAAAAGTCGCTTTCATGTTTTGATTGTATGCACATGGAATTTGCTACAACTCATGTTTTTAATTGAAAGCATTACATCACTTGCATTATATTTTATAATACGATTATGAGGTACGATCAACCTACTTATATAGCTGCAGTTTCATGAAAATAATACGATCGTATTAGGGTGCAGGCTGGAACCAGATGGCAAAATTTTCAAAGCAAATATGTACCTCGAGCTACAAAACATATGGCTGTGCTACACACATGGTGGAGGTGTATAAAGCATTAAGAGCATATGGAAGATATAGCTTTTGCTCACATCTCTTCGAAGTAGACGGACATATCTGTAGTTCTCTCTTAGCATCAGTTGAATATGAAGATCGCTGTGATATTATGTTTGGCTGTTGCCATGGTTTCGGCCATTGATCTTAGAATGGTAAGTACCAGCTGATACCGAGCATAAAGTTATAAGAATTAGTTTGAACTGTAACTTATAGAGAGACATTCTAAAAATATGCCATGTTCTAGAACATTCTTTTATTCAGATGAGGGAATTCCTGACAACATTTAGTGTTCGATATAAAATTATTAAATTAAAATGATCCATATAGTATGGTATCTATATTAGTATGTCAACAATTGTACGTGGGTATGTATTAAACAAACTGGTATAAGAATGTTGCCATACCCCAATTGATTCTTTTTCAATATTAGCAAACTTGTATAATCTTAATAATATATTATTTTAATATGTTCATACCAGTAATAATTTTAACATTTTGTCATAATTGAAAGAATTGGAGGTGAAGTCATCTGAACCGTGGTTTTAATATCTCAAGCCTTTATACACTTATATCGCTAAAATCTGAAGGGTTTATAAGTTGGAGCTGCAGTATGAGTATTTTATAACTTAATTTAGTGCCAAATATTTATCACTGTCAATCTCTGCAGATTCTGATTTCAAATAATTTTGGACTCATGATGTTGCATCACTAGAAACATAGTCAATGTTATGTTGGTGTGTTTGAGGGATGCACTAGTCTCATCCATCCTACACTTAGCTTTTATACTGAAATTGGGAAAGTACATTACATACAATATCCAATTATAGAAGTGTGCTGTAGCAATTGTATAATTCTATAATTTCACTGTATTTCAGTGTCTGAGAAACTGCAAGATGAATGACCACTACTGTCGGTGGAGCGGTGGTATTGGACAGATGTTTAACTTCTGCATGCAGAAGAACAATGAGTGCCAAGTGGGATGTATTGTAAGTTTCTTTGGAGTTATGATGACGTAATAACACAGCAATGCAAGACGTTCTGGTAATTGCTGTCTTGCCATGAGAACAGTTTTGTTTACAAACACTGATACAGATGTCATACATGTATTTCCAAATCTAATAATTAAGTAACTGTTTTGTCTACAGCAAATGTGTAAGAGTAACTGTGCTAGAACTTATACAACCGATACATGTGTGAAAGAATGCCAGTACAGGGGAGAAATGATGTTACAGATGAACATGCAGTTTGATGGACCGGTAAGGCTATGATCTTTACTAAACTAACCCTGCTGAGAAATTGAGAAAGTAGGCTATTTCTTTCTGTTTAGGGGACAGAAAGGTTCCCTCCCTTGCTATGAGGTTGTGCTTTTACAATAAAATGATTACACAGGGTTTAAAAAAATATATTCACACTATTTGTAACTTAGTGCATTAGATCGTATCAATTATATTATCAGCTAAACCCTTCACATTTTGTCTTTGATATTTTTGTAGCAATGTATGGACAGATGCATGTACAACGCTCAACAATGCAACAGGAAATGTGATGACGCCTTCAAACGGCTTTTTCTCCATAATCCAATGATGGAATATGTTTATCCAGAGATGCAAGCTGAGGACTGGACAGCAAGGAGTGGTACGTACTGCACCCGACGCACTTACATTAAATACTAAATTATATTCCTCGATTCCCAATAAAAACTTCTGTGAAAAAGTATAAAATAGTAGTGAAATTGTGACACAATGCAGTTCGATGGACATACGATGCAATAGGACATATGAATGGAAACTGAACCACATGTACATGTAATGTGTTGAAAATTTTAGCAACCATTGTTATAATCAATTGGCCATTGGTGGCTTCAAATTGCCATAAAATGCAAAGGTTAGAACTCCTATGTAATAGTATATACATTCCTTTTGGTGGTAAGATGTGAATTTACTCTACCAATTACATGACTGTAACCACCCCCCCCCCCTTTGGTGAGCGTTTCGCCTCTCCACACGACTCTAAGTTTGGATTGGCTGATATCCTCTACGATCTGCTTTATAGTTCTAGTTTATGGCTGAACTGTCACCACTTTCTCAACTTTTGCAAACTCTTTTTCACAATGTCACCTTTTATTGTAGGTCTGATGAACAACCCCAATGAGGAGGCAAATCCAATGAACTGAGCGACCAATCAAATAAGATTGTAGTATTGGGACACTTTACTTGATGTGTGATAGTAAGATAATTGTACCAATATGTTATGTGTATATCTGTAATTTTTAGAAACAAATAATTTAAAAGTCTTTTTTCTTTAGCTTTATGAATTAACATCATTTTATGTTGACATCAGTTTTATACCATAATTATATAATGTATCAGAAATTATGCTCTATTTTTATCATTTTTGTATGTGTATATGTAACCATGGAGATTTGTTAGACAATAATTGTACAGAACTGAGCAAGTGATATTTTGTTAGAATAAAAATTATTGATATTACAACATGAGATGTTTTAGCTCATTTAAATACACAATAAAATTCATTGAATGGGAAAATTGGTATAATTGGTTCTTACATAATATTATATCTAACCTGTCATCTCTTGTCACTTGCATACTGAAAAAGGTGATCTCCCTCAACATTCCTATTTAGTTCTACAGGTAGACCTGTGCTATATCAAACAATAATGAACAATACAACACAAGCTTTTGTTAGAAACTCACAGATGGTTTAATATAACAATCTAATTTTCCAGTATTCCGAATTTCTGAGATTAGCATTCAGCAAGTTGGCAATAAATTTCAGAAACAAAATATGTTGCACATATAGGAAAGTTCAGCACAGGAATGATCGAGTTTGATTGGTAAAACCGTAATAGATGGTAGGTTTGTGCATAGAAAACTAAGTAAGTATTTTTCAACCTCCTGTTTGCAATTCAACTTAACTTTTTCCACTTGGCCATTAAGCCAATGACCAGTATATTTAGGCAGAGATTACTGAGCAATAAAAACAGAGGTAGGTTTGATTCCAAACTAATGTATGGGAGAGCTGAATGACTTGTACAGTACATGACGTACACTTATAAGAGACATTTACTTTGAGGGTGCTTGAAGAAGTCTGCTCAACCCTTTTTGCATGAAGTTAGAGTACTCTTAGTCTAAGAGAAAGCCTTTCAAGTAATTAAATAACGACACAGTGAAGTATCTGTAATTATTGCACCTTGCTTGTACTAGGAGTTATCTGTCCTTTTTATATCATTTTCTTGTCATCAACATGTTCGTTCAACTCTGCATTCACAGGCAGTTAAAATGATTCTCTTCATTGGTTGTAGGATTGAGCCCTGGTTAAAATAGTAGTACACTTGACCTTCATGACCTACATTGCTATGATTCCACCTTGGCGCCATGCTAGTCAGTAGTCGCTCTGCTACACCAGAGCTTTGTAATTTGAAGGCCCTCAATTCTATTGGCTTATATCTAACAATACTGTGTGTACTTTCAGCATACGCTCTGTCATATATTATACACATGTAGATACAGAAGTGCTCAGGTAGAGAGTTGCATGTGTAGCTGTAAATTAACAAAATCTTCTGTGAGCCATTTAGACCAGTTGGATTATATGGCAGGGCCTGTGCTAATGCTTGTTGCCATACTTGGCAAGTGTCCAGATTTTGTTAGGACACGCTCTCACTTTTGCCTGTCCCTACTAATTTTCAGCCATCCTGATATTTCATCTATGGTGAAATGTTACCAAACCTAATAAAACACAAGGTACATGTATAACCTAAAATAAGTCTTTATTATTGAAAAAATATTTTCAATGCCTCCAAATGCTTTTAGAGATAACTTATACTCAGATAATATAATGTTCGGGGAACTTTGTGCAGACAAGACCCGATATTTTGTTCCTGCTCCAAGGCAAGCATGCCTGTTGCACTTACACATCACCATTGTTAAAAGAATAATAATTAATATGATGTGATCTGTTACATACTTTTATTTGGACAAAAGTTTTAAGACTATAAGAGAGTGAGAGAGACTTCAGTACAAGGTTTTGGTTAATTACAATAATAATATTATGTGTATAATAATATAATATTTTATGTACAATATTTATACAGGATAATATTCACTAGGATGATGTAGAAAACAACATCAAGAAAGAAGAGGTAATTGGTTCACAAAATATGAAAAATTTCTGTAAAATAAAATTAAGGATGCCGAGTTATTGCACATACATAATATTCAGTAGCCAGTAATTAGTGTAGATCTACATTTGTTTATGTTGGCATTGATTGGTCTGTACATGGATTCTGGTAGAATTAATGCACAATATACTGTGTATACCTAAATGTAAAATTGATAAATTTTCTGTTTAGAAAGATATCTAAAAGTTAGCGATTGCCTTAAAACCATGTCTTTTATGAGTATTATATGACTATAAGAATATTCTTGCGACTAAACTATCTCTGAGAAAAATAGGTCATCAATATGAGCGCAAAGTCTGTCTCCGTTTATAGTTTGATCAGACATTTCGCTTGTGTTATGTGTTGGATAGTTATCTGAGCTACTTTCTCGGAGTGGTTTGAGGTGGTGTGCTGACGTACCCCCAGTAACTTGACTAGAACTGCTATGACCTGAGGCTACAGATCCATCCTGATGTTTATGATTAGCTGTGGAATTCTAGAAAGGAAGTGAAGACAATAAGTATCTTCTGTTACACAATGCCTACTGAACATGTGCTGCAGATTAGCAGCATGCTGCCTGCCCCCAGTATGACATGCTAACTACTACTCTACTGTTATCTAACTATTAGCTAACAATGCTAACTGGGGTAGTGAGCCTATGATGTCTGCTTGCATTCATATGCAAGTGGGTGGGAAAATTATTGACGTGAGTAAAGAAGCATTAAAGATGAGAACTTGACATCCTTTGACTTTGTAGCGTTTTTTGGTAACTTATACAAAAAAAATCTAAACTTACATTGGATGAATTTAAAACTATTTAAAACTAATCTCCCTACATTGATATGTAGACATAAGTCATTACAGTGCAACTGGATAATCGCTAAAACTAACATGATTTGCATAACTAAAATTGAATACACAATAATATTCACTTGTCGTCTTACCTGACTGTTGACTGCAGGTGACCCCTGATGACTAGAGTTGGTGTTCATAGAGTTATTCACACTGCTGATACTACTGGGCACCTTGCTCTCCGCCCCCTCCTCTAGTCCTGCTGTGGTAGACAGGAACTTATACTGGAATGACTGAAGAGGAACTCCTTGTGTAGACTGAGAGTTAGTAGCCTGTGGAGCTGCTAACACTGGTGTGGAGTTATGTACACTACATATGTCATCACAGTTGCCGGAGTCACTGTCCGGCTCTTTTAACGTCTTATTCAGCAGTGCTCGCTAAAACAACATTACGATACTTTACTACGATACGATTAACAAGATATTCAATGAAGTACTGAATAATTATTTATGCCATGTTATTATATTAAACAAGGAAGTATTTCTTACATGTAGTCTACCAGAAGCTGCGGAACCATTTAATGATTTCTGGGCTGTCCGATTTTGTTTCTGCAGATTTGACTTTTCGTAATCTTTAAGCGCAGATGCAATATTCTGATTTGTATTGCTGTTGCTGAACGTCGTTAGAAATGTCTAAAAGACAATTATATTGACATCTTAATTTATAACACAACTAACATACATTACAGCACATTGATATCCACATAGGTTACTAACTATACTGTAAGAGATCCATACCCCAGTTTTAAAAGCTATGGTACACATGCTACCATGAAGGGTACATAGTTTTAGTTGATCAGGAACATTTCAACAAGTACACATATACATGTAAATAAGTGTTGCTAGGTTCAACTGCTTGGCACACATACTGGTCCACCTATTACATATTAGCCTGGTCTACATACTGTTTGAATGCTCAGAACTGCCAACTATCTCTCTATTGGATATACAGGTGGGAGGGGGGGGGGTACTAATCACTAATCAGAACTATAGAATGATCTGAACCTAAGCTAAACACTGCAGAAAAAATTATTGTGGGACGTGAGGAAACAGGATTGTGGGATAGGGGAAAACAGGATTATGGGCTAGGAGGAAACAGGATTGTGGGATAGGGGGGACAGTGTACTGGGCATAGGAGATCATGAATTAGATTGGGCTATTTATTGGCTGATAGCAGAGAACACACTGAATAACTTATTACATGTATATTATATACAGTGAGGATGACAACAGCTAAAGTGGGGTGTACCTGGTACATATTTGACAAGCATCCTGGTTCGACAGAGTTAGCCTATAAATAGAAACACATATATTTAGCAGTTATCTCCCATGTTACCTGAGTTACAGCAGGCTCATCTGCCTCATTATCTGAACTAGCACTAGTTCTGCTAAACACGGAGCTCCTGTCGGTGGTGCTTAGAGCGGCCCAACTTGAACCACAAGATGGCCGGGATTGCTGGCTACTTGCCCTACCACTGTGGTTAAACAGCTTCTGAGCTTCAGCTCTACAGTTATAGCTGTGGTTCTCTTTAGTCTAAAATCAATCATCAAGTTTCTAAACGTTATATTCTACATTGAAAGCAGGAGAAGAAAACTTCTAACACTTGGATTCTGATGGCGGCATACTATTTCACTGCCTGGTGTTAATCTTCATATCTCCCCTTCAGGAGTCGACTGTATCTACATTTGTACACCTGATCACAGTATGTACATGTATTATGTAACTTGCATTGAATTAGCAATTTGACTGTAGCCCTAGATGAATGGCATAAAATACCTACCTGTCTCTTGATTCTTATGATGGCCACGATAAGTATTACACTGAGCACTCCAGATGTTGAGGAGAGGACAATTACCACAATTAAATTCACATTATAAGTCCTCTGGATAGGGGCCTCTACGGGGTCGTGCTCGTAAGAAACTAACTGTTCCGGTGGTACATAGGCTTCCTAGAAGACACAAGTTTGTAAATTCGCAAACATATTTTTAGGCAAATAATAATTGTTGAATGATGATGCAAGTTTACAATACACAGTATTATGAAAATAAGTTGATATCGCCGCACCTTTAGTATTGCTCAAGGTTTGGATGTAAGCTATACAAACTGAATTTCAGGTCAAAAAAACACTACCCAAGGTCATCTTTATACTTCACGCAAAGTTTTGCTAACTTTTATAAGATCGTTATTATGATAATACAATGAGCTAGAAGTACTTACTTTAGTGACCTCAATTCCAATAGCTGATAAAACTGTATGTGGAGGGAGGCCGTTGTCATGCACCCCTATTCCTATTCTGTAGTATCCAACCATAGCTGAGTCTATTGCTGCCTTCACCTTAACCTCTCCACTCTTCTTATCAATTTTAAACAGGCCATACTGATTACCTACAAACAAGGAAAACACAACTCCAAATCTTTACATAATCAATGTTGCACAATATACGAAAGAAATTGGCCACAAACAAATTAAGCCTAAATAGTCTGAAACCTTATTCGTAACTGAGATAAATTACCAGATTGTATGAAGTAGCCCAACTTTCCGTTCTCTCCTGTGTCTGGGTCAAAGGCTACGATTTTGCCTATGGTTCCATTTACTGGAGTCTGATAGGAGCAGGTGAAGGTCGCATTTTCAGCTGAGGTTATTATTGGCTCATTGTCATTTTCGTCGATGACTTTGATGTTGATCTTAATTTCTGAACTAAGGGCAGGGGTGCCATAATCTGTAGCTACAACTGTGACCTGCAACATAATCACACGTATGCACGTCATGTTGAAAGCAATAAATTCAATTGATGACGATTAGGCACTGTAATAAAACAAAGGTGTAAAGTTGTAGACATCAAGGAATTTAACAAATAAGCCAGGGTATCATATGGTGGTCATACACTACAGTAGATAGAGCACACTCTCAACTCGCATATTGTGAGCAAAACAGCTTTCGATAATCAAACTCAGCCATAAAAATCTTAACAGAGTGAACACTGTTTAAATCATTAGTGGATTCCGAGTGATCCAATGTGTTTTGTATCTCGCCTACATATAAATCGACGCCGTTTTAGTAGATGAAATACAAATGACAAAATTCCATCCTTTTAAAACCAGGCATTATAATTTCAATAATATCGTATAAATGATATGTTGCTGTAAGTAGGCTATTTAACTTTAGACTGGAGTCCTCATTTTATTGCATATAAGCTACACACACTGAACTGAGCGGAGCTTAGGCTACATTATCAGGCAACCACTTACTGTAATATAAGGTTGCTGCTGCTAAAATGTGGTGATAATTTAGTTTAAATCTTCCATTAATAAATACATGTAGATCATCTAAATCAAAAATACCTGCTACTAGAATATTTGTAAATAATTATAGAAGTTTGTTTTACCAGCTGATGATAAAGGATACAATAGCAACCCAAGAGTAAGAAAACTTACATGACTGTAACTATTCATGGCACAGTGCCAAAGTTTACTATTCAAATAAGGAGAAGAAAACTACAAATCATTATCTAGCCTTGATTTGACATTTGAAACAAATGGTGTAGGACTGTAAAATGTAAGTGCAAGTTGTACATGCATTAGTACAGGTCATAGATTTATTGTTAAACTGCATTTCACCAAATATTTCCTACACTTCAGTTATAATGAATGCTTCGACTACTATATGGAATGCCGTTGATAACTAAGAAAGTATAAATGTGGTGTATTTACCTGATACTGGCCACCACCAATCTTCTCGCGATCTAGAGGAGCCCGTGTGGAGATAATTCCAGTATCGTGTGCGATTATGAAAGGACCGGAAGATGCGTTGACCATCCTGTACCAAACATTTCCATTTGCTCTGTCATCTGGGTCTATTGCTGTTACCTACATGTACATGTACAGCATTTAATATCTTAATTAATAATACTATCATAAAAACAATGTGCAATTAGCGTCAATTATTATTATACTATCATAAAAACATTTGTCATCATGTAAGAACAAGAGTTACAGACTTTTTAGCTGTAACTTCATAGATAATATGATTAGGTAATCGGAGTGAGAGGGTTCACTAGCATATACAATATTATTTTGTACAATGTATCTACCCTTCCAATGATGACGTTAGAAACTTTTTTAGACCAAACTTAATAAGAAGACAACTCCTGGTAGAACTTAGGGAACATGTCCAAAGCACAAGTTCAGAAATACGTGTACATGGTTGTATGTATGGGCTAGTGCAATACCTGTAGGCATGTTGGAACGCTGTACATGTGTATTTATTATTAAATTCATACCTTGCCAACAAAAGAGTATTTAGGCATATTCTCTGCCACCGACATCTCATAATGGCTGACATTGAAACTTGGAGCGTTATCATTGAGATCTCGGAGTTTTATAAACACAGCTGCTGTGGCAGTTAACGGAGGAACTCCCCTGTCTAATAAACAATGCAATATTTCCATGACATAAATACAATGTACATGAAAGGCGACAGAAAGGAAGGTAACACATGCACAGTATCTTCACAGAGGTCTTAGAAATTTTACCAATTATACGAGTGCTTATATGCATACACTTGCAGTGGCTTTATGCCTCAGTATGCTGTATGTAGCTTGTAGTCTGCATGTAGGTCGTAGGAAATGCTGGCTTAGAAATAGTCTCTGCTGACTATTGTACATACTTGTTGGATAAGTAGTGTTCTAATGAAGATATCTACTTTAATAATCATATCTGCTACCCATGGGTAAGTTATAGCAGTATCTGCTACCCATGGGTAAGTTATAGCATTGTCTGCTACCCATGGGTAAGTTATAGCAGTATCTGCTACCCATGGGTAAGTTATAGCATTGTCTGCTACCCATGGGTAAGTTATAGCAGTATCTGCTACCCATGGGTAAGTTATAGCATTGTCTGCTACCCATGGGTAAGTTATAGCAGTATCTGCTACCCATGGGTAAGTTATAGCATTGTCTGCTACCCATGGGTAAGTTATAGCAGTATCTGCTACCCATGGGTAAGTTATAGCGTTGTCTGCTACCCATGGGTAAGTTATAACAGTATCTGCCACCCATGGGTAAGTTATACCAGTGTCTGCTACCCATGGGTAAGTTATAACAGTATCTGCTACCCATGGGTAATTTATACCAGTATCTGTGACTCACCTATAGCCAGAACAGAGAAAGTATATTCGTTCTGCTTCTCTCTGTCCAGTCTGGTCTTAGCTGTGATTACTCCAGTTATCTTGTTCATAGAGAAATACGCAGCATCGGCTTCATCTCCCAGTTGATACTAAAAGAGAGTCATAGGCTAAGGCTATTACCATTCTCGCAACCGGGGTTGGGTCTGCTAGCCTCCCCATATGAATATATTGGTTAGTAAGCTATACGCTGCTCAATTATTGGTATACAGAACTAGGTAAAAGACCTTATCAGTGTAATGTGTAGTCTATTTCATTCATTAATCACGATAACTTCTTTGTTCTACTTTGCCAGGCCTACAGTGCAATAGATTATTGATGTCAACTCTGACGGCTTGTAGAACTAACCTGTATTTCGGCATTGGTGTCAAGGTCACGATCGGAAGCTTTAACCTGAGTAATTCTAACACCAATGTTGTTATTCTCAGCTAATGGTGGTGCGTAGTATACGAATCTATCAAAGGTCGGCTTCTGATCGTTTACATCCACAATTTTCACCTATGAATACGATATATATAGATATTTAAAAGACTACAGTTAAATTCTAACATTGGATTCACATATACCATGTACATTGATAGAAAGTGTTGTGTGCTAATCGCTAGTAAATAACCATGTAATAATTAAATGTGTAATGTGCAAATCATACAACTAGAGTCTACATGAGTATGATACATGCGGTGATTGTCTGCAGGTAATAATAAGAAGTTGTCCTCTCCCCATTAGGAGAGGACAACTCCGATTAATGATCAATAGCTTACTGCATGTGTACCTTTGGCTACTGACAGGTGGCATAACTTATTACAGGGATGGATAATACTTATCCCCATTTATGAATTTTTATAAATCTTGACAACGGTATGAATGTTGTTAAATAGATCACAAATCACAAGTTGCTCTCCAGACTCTATAGAAATAAATAGCCTAGGAACTGAGACTCTGAACCTACCAGGAGGGGATACCTAGTAACTTTCTGGGGGCTACCCGCATCAGAACACAAGATGGTAACATTTAGTTCACTGTTTGTTTCTCTGTCGAGAGCAGCACTGACTACCAGGTTGTACTCAGTCTACAATATTATACAATAACAAAGGATTAGCCTCAAATACATGAATAAAATAACCGTCAAGTGTTATGTATGATATTATTCTATAATATTTACATAAATAGATTTTAATTATAAATCATGGCTTTCTAAACATTAAAGCATAATTAAGTAGATATATGTACATGTATGAATTTATACATTATATTGTAAGCCTAGAGCAACCATAGGCAGACAGATACATGTAACATACTGTAGTAAAACTGTGACATTGGAAATACACATGTATTAGCAAATTAAAACAAATAATAAATATAGGGTGATAAGGGGGTTAGCCATTCTTAATATACATGTACATATACATGTACATGTATGACATTTTCTTTGCCTAAAAGTATTATAAATAATACTAGGTTTTGAATCTGCTATAGAAGTATTACCTAAATAATGCACATTGTACATTGTGCATGTACAATATTATTGTATACCATAATGCATGAAGTTATCAACTCATATTAAGTACATTCATGAGCAAACAACTCCCAATAAAGCGCTTGATGCAATAATTATAGTCATCTGCTCACACTCAGTGCAATTTGAGAACAACAAGGTTATGCTTGTAAACTAAACATGTACGTGTAAGTACCTACTGGATAAACTACATGTACATATAAGTACTTACTGGATAAGCTACATGTACGTGTAAGTACTTACTGGATAAGACTCCTGCAGATTGAAGTATGGAGAGGAGATGATGCATGTAACTTTACCATTGGCTCCCGAATCCTCATCGACGACCTTGACATGGGCCACAAATGTCCCATTGGGCGAGTGCTCAGTTACCTGTAAAACGAAATAAATCTTTATTCCTATTTGAAATAAGATTTTCATCATCATGCTAAATTATTATTGTTATACTAAAAGGGGAAACTTACAGGTTCATTGTATACAGGTCTTGTATTATGCCATATACAGTGCTTAGTTTATGTAATGTGTATGAAATGTGTATGTAATATTATATAATGTACATGTAATGCATATTACATAGTATATAGTATATTCACTGTACTTGTAATAAATAATATATTGAAACTTAGAAATTTTTGCAGCAAACCTCTACTATTGTTTTTGGTCTAGCAAGCCCATAAAACTAATAATAGTGCAGACAAATCCTATATAAGTGTAGCAATCAAATTAGTGTAATCAACTGTACTGATACTGAGCCCCTCTATGTTGGTGTGATATACATAAATTACATTATTTGAATGACAAAGAATTTCATTAACTGTCAATTTAAAATTAGCTTCAATCTAATTTAATTTGGTAGAATATTAGCTCAAAACTCTTTAAGGGAGCCTAAGATGATGCTAATTTAAATTCATCTCATAATTAAAAATGAAATAAATTTCTATTGAATAGATTTGATAAATTCCTACAACTGTCACGGATGGCAACAAATAATGTTCTGTAACAAAGTTTAGGCCTGTCAATTGTAATAATAACAACTAATTTAGTTGCAAACACATGCAACTCTAATCTGAAGTACACAAAAACTTTCAAAGGGATTAATTATAATCATATGAAATACCGCCATCCCTACAACACTCTAACATGATTGATGATATTGCTGCAGCTTTTATACATATCCACCAAATTGTTGAGCTGTCTCTACACATTAGAAATATTTGCTATATTATATAATTTATTACATACATGTAAATTGCTCAAGTGACTTCTCAGATTTAAATTACAATGTGTAGTGCACCCCTTTAGAATTAGATAAAGGTCTAAAGATAAAATGTAACGTAGGCATTATGCCAATAATTTCTAGGCTGGTGGCCTCAACATGAGCAGCATATGAACCACCAGAAAAACATCTGGGAACCACCTTGGATGCCGAAAATAGAGTTGACTGCTACAGTGACAACAAAAGTATCTACGTCTACATGTATATGACACTTTGGTTGACTCTAGTAAAATGCCAAATATGCCAGCGGAATTTTTCAATTATCAACACATGCCGCATGGCCTTCTTCACATGTGCAATGTAGCATCATGAATTATTATAAGTGTTTTAACTACATAGTATTATAGAAGTCAACAAAAGTAAAAAGGGGCGAGGTATAAAAGCACAGAAACTCCATTGTAACTTGAAAGTTCTGCTGTCAGTTATAGTCATTTTCGATTCAATTTCCTCTGATATAAAACTGGTGCCCAAGCTCCATGAGTTGTCTTCTTATTAAGTTTGGTCTAAGAAAGTTTCTAACGTCATCATTGGAAGGGTTGAAGCTATTTTTACCTTTAGTGGATTAATTATTCAACATCTATCAAAACGTATTTGCTAATCATATATTTTTATAGGCCTCTCCTATCACCTGCAAGTTCAACCCACTGCTGATGTACTGTATGTTTTATCCACCTTGATTGAAAGTAATTGGCAGCAAATGTTCCAGATGGACAGGGCACTGATAAGCAGTGGCAGCAGGCTGTTATCTCCCGACTACTTGAACAGGTAGTCAGATGAAATGAAGCAGAAAATAATTTCGGGATGATTTAACTAAGTGCTGAATCAAGTATCTAAAGCAATTGTGTGAGTGGCTTGCCAATGCAAGGCAAATCAATGTCGGCAAATCAATGTAGAACGATATTTGAACTGCTAATTTCAGTATTTGATGTAAACTATATCCATGACAAACTAATGCTTAGTACTTTATAGTACATGTGGATGGAACATATTCTTTGTTATGACATACAGCATGCAGATTGTTTTTAATAAAATTAATTGTTTTTATGATGAACAATAACTTGGATGAGTTTCATATATTATCTTACGGAATTTTGACAAGAATTGACTTAGGATTCTAATAGTGCAACATAATACGTCAAAATATGTTATGCGACAGCTACACGTACATAAAAACAGATTATGCACATGTAGATGGGCCTAATCTAAATCAATACAGACAAGAGGCAGCCTTTATTATGCTAGAATGTCAAAATTTTGAATTTTTCCCAAGATAATAAAGGTGGGTAGTTTCTATAATGTGAATTCATGTTGAGTCAGCAGACTCTTGTGTTTATCTGGTTAGTTATTTAATAATGAGTGAGTTAGCCCTATAATCAAATAGTCCCAATTAGTAGCACAAGTGCCATTACTATAAGTTTATATACACTAAAAGCAGATATTGGTATTTTGATGTTACACAGCAAATGTCAAACGATAATACTCTACCTAAAAGACTAAGAATGAGAACCTAAGATTTCCCCTGTCTATTTATCACTTGTACATTAGTGTATATATTATAGGTGGGGTTCGGTACACAGGCTAAGGCGCTGACTCTATTAATGCATATCTAGACTAGACTTGGCTGCAGTTTGAGCAATTCACCAGGTCACAAGGTATAAAATGTTATGACTCAAGCCAACACATTAACATATAAAACTCTCCATAAAAACAGGCAGACCAATACTTTTACTACTTAATGCTTAGGGGCTTGCAGGAATTTTACTCCCTAGCAGCCTTTTTCTATATTCTATATAGATTTACAGATTTTAATCTTTCCTACTCCAATTTTTTAACAGAAGGAACATAATAATGGAACCTACTAAATAAATATTTTGTAGACCAGAGCAATGTTTTAACCATTCAGCAGGAGGTACATGTATATCAGTCATCTATAGGTGTGTCATTTCATTGCTGTTGTGTGCTACTGCATAAAACTAATCAAACTAACCTGCGCTTTAGAACTGCCAATGGTAGTGACTTGTATCGTTGGAGCATTGTCATTTTCATCAGCTATTGATATGTTTACTACTGCTTGGCCACACTTGGCATTCGGTGATGAGTCACACGCTTCCACCATGATAAGGAACGTCTTATCCATTTCGTAGTCCAGTCGCTGTTTCAAATATAGCTCCCCTATAAATCGTCACACATAGCAATGATTCGTTTCCACGGTCTCTGGAGTTCTAGCCAGCAGATTTTCAAACATGTTAATAGAAATTATAACTAGCAAGCAACATCTCTATGTGCATCTAACCTCAATTAAAATGATATTATTCAACTTTGAATTTTTATGATGAATGTAAAAAGAAACAGAAAGCAGGGTTTCATATTTTATTTTATTTAATTAGTGATAAATTACACAAATTTTTTAAGCTATCATCATTTAAATTAATAAATTACCAGGCGGCATATTATTATCAGTATGCACTATGATTGTAATTTGAGCACTGGGTAAAGGGACTTATCGAAAATGCTTAGAGAGTACTTACACAAACACATGTAGGCTGCAAATATCTGGTTGATAGTGGCATTACACTCACCTGTCTGATGATTCATCCGGAAAAGTCGTTTGACCTTGGATGTCGCTCTTCTACTGATGTCATATTTAATGGCACCATTGAGTCCACTGTCCTGGTCATTGGCCAGTAACCTGGTGAGCATGATCTCCGGTCTAGCTGACTCGGGAACTCTCACGCTGTACAGAGACTGCTGGAACTTGGGCGTGAAATCATTTACGTCTCCAACGGTTACGTTCAGCCACATCATTCCTGACCTATAAGATACAATCATGTAAACATAGGATTATGTTATGACATTGCTAAAGTATTTTTGCATTGCGCTGACTAGTGGCAGCCGCCGAAGTTATAAATAAATGCGCACTATTTGAAAAACAACAAAAAGCTATTGCTATACATGCAGCACTGGTGTATGCAAGTATTTTAGTTGCATTATTGTATGCAATGAAACTTCTGTTGAAGGGTGTAGGTTTGAACACCCGTACTCGTATTTTCTGTGAACAGACTAAGGCTATATTATTACTCTAGGCCCCCACCCTACCTCAAACTTCCTACTGGCCTGTTACTAAGATATGAGTGAATAGACCAGATATGATTATTCCCTGATGCGTTATTATGTAACTATTGGTTACCCACAAAGTTTATCTAGTCTCTAACTGAGATAGTACAACCAGGTGGTTTATTTAAATTACAAACTTGGGGCTAGTTAGTAAGTAATTGGCATTTACCTAACTGTGTTTAGTCTATTTTGTATACACATATAAATACTATAGAGAGGGCTTGTAGGTGATTACAATATTATAAGAAATCCAATAACAATAATTAAGTAAAGTAGAAAGAGTTAAGAGAAAACACAAAAACCTGTGTAAACGAAAATAATGCCTATGAGAGAGCTCTTGAAACTTTCCAAGCCTGCATCATTTGGCCTCATTTGTTAACATTGTATAAGCATTATCCACGCTAACTCTTAAATCCAGCAATACAGTTAGTACAATTATGTAATATACTAGACTTTTGAGACTTTTTGAAGCCAAGTTGTAAACTTATTATTATATTATTTTTGTTTGACAGTAGAACAAAGTAATGAAGAGGGAATCAGTCATAAACATAAAGGTGAATTCCTGATCGATGTAGCAGAAAAGACAAAATGGCTGTTATTAATCATATACTTTTCAAAGTAGTTTTTTATGAGCTTAGTCATAAAAGTGTGGTTGCACAGGCTATATAGTTGAAAGAGGTTCCTGGTATTTGCTGCCGTTTGAAGTCAGCATGTTGTGTAGATAATTATAGGCCAAAGAATATGACTTGTGATTACTCAACTAATTGAGTAGTAGATGAAAACTCTAATACTGGTGTATGTGCATGTATATGTACATGTACACTGTGCATGTGCATGTACATGTACACTGTGAATGTATATGTACACTGTGCATGTATATGTACATGTGCACTGTGCATGTACATGTACACTGTGCATGTACATGCACATGTACATGTACATGTGCAGGTCTATTTTCGCCATCTTCTACTAGAAATAAAGCTATTACTCCGGAATCTTACCTGGAGGGGTGACCAAAGTCCCTTGCTACTAGTTTCAATGTGTATGATCCCTGAGTCTCTCTATCCAATCTTTTTACCAGGACCAGCAGAAGTTCTGTTCCTCCGTATTGAGATGGTACAGAGCTGATTCGGAACGCTATTAAACAGAATTAAATTCAGTTTTGATACACACTATTTTAAATGATAAAATTTACACAAATTTTATAAGGGGACCCACACCTAGGGTACTGAGGGCTGACAAGGTAAATTTGAATATATTTCCAAGAAAGTTAAACAGAAGACATCTGCCTAATTTTTTTTAATTACAGCCAAAGCTGAGCATTTTCATTTATTTTGGCTAGGTTTGGCTGCCGAGCTGACCTTCTGTGTGAGCCTGTAGCTCATAGTTAGCTATCCCATACTCTTCAGAATCCCGATCTTCCGCCATTGGCAAGTAGAAAGTAGAGTTGACTGAAGTATCTTCCGGGACCAGCATATTGTGAGTTTGCCGTGGAAACATTGGAGAATTATCATTAATGTCCGTTATAGTGATCTAAAATAGAAAACATCTATCGAATCACAAAAAGATTCACAGATTTCTGCTAAAAAATTAATCGCATTTCATTGCTGCTATTACCAGTTTTAGCGTTTAGTTATTGCTTTTCTCTTCTTTACTGGCTGACATATTAACCTATTATTATACAACTTCGAATTAGCATGTAAAAGTAAATTGTTGAGTAGACATTTTATGTACCAAATTGTATCACTAAGCAACAGTTATACACGGTATAAACCTGCCTATATCCTTCATGCAGAACTTATTGTAGAAAAAATAAAAACTTATATTCAATTCTGATATTATTCTCTTGCAAACGTAATGATAGTGAAAAGAGATGAAGTGAAATTTACAATGGCGATCAAGTCTAGGATCAGCTCCTGCTTCCTGCTATAAATTGGTCACCTAATATAGCCTTCAAGCAACTCTGTTCTGGCATACAAACACATGAAATACCATAACAAATGTTTAAAAATTTAAAGCAATGAATCAACCTGTATTTTGATCATCTGAAAGTGCTGGTCTGTGGGATTGACTACGACATCAATTGAGATGACACAAGGCTCGTTTGGCGTGTCCATACAGATCAGCTCTCTATCCAACTTCCTGCTCGTGCGAAGAACACTTGTCCTACTACCGAGGTTGAAGTAGGGCGTCGCCTTCAACAACTCATATCTACATAAAACATACATCAATGCAAGCACATTACGACTATATAGGTGATGCAATATTTAGCCATGAATACATTTTCTGCTCACTCTCAGGAATAATTGATGTAGCCATGGAATGGAGGCCAAAGAATTTCTTGGTTTACCTAAACTGGATAATGGAGAAGAGCTAGTAGCTAAACAAGACTAGCTATTGGGTGGTTCAATACTAGAGAAGAGCTACTGCTGCTGCTGCCGCCAAAAGTCTAGTGGCAGCCTTTATGCATACTTTCAATGTAATCTAATACAAACAAACCCCCTGTCACTCAAAATAGTGGCATAAATTAGATGAATGACATTTTAGAATATGCCATCTCCCCTTGTTTTTACTTTATATTATAAATAGTCAAGGTCTGAGCATACATAAACATCATAGAGCCTCATAGACATGAAGAAATGGCGGCTAAACTATTGCCAGCGAAGATAGCGTCTTGAGTAATTATAGACGAAGGCATTGATCTCTGTTTCGACCAGTATAGGAATTGATAGAGAGAGTGGAGATGTTCATAGCCTTAGGCCAGTATTAGTAGAGAAATATAACATTGTCTAACTAAGATTGAGTTAGAGGAGGTATTAGATACAGTAATGGTCTACTTGAACAAGACTGCTTGACTGCCGAGTCTTTGGATCAATTGTTGATGTGAACTCTTGTTACGTTATTTCTGACGACGGAGCACAGCACATAGAATTTTTTATAGAGCCCATATGATACGCATGCACTGAGCCTGTGTAGCATATACATGTAAATGCTTGTCTTCATGAAGTTGTAAGCCCAGATGTAAATCACTACTGGCGAACTGCTGGAACATTGACGAAGCTCTTATGAAATTTTGCCAAAACTCTGTGTAAATAACATGAGATATTAGAAAAGCGATAATAGGTCTGGGGACAGTTTGACAATTCAGGACAAAAACTAAACACAAACTATTTTGTGGAGTCCCCAGTTCTAGTGTAGAGTGAAATAGACTTGGATCTACAATTTGAAGTTACAGTGTAATTGTAGAAACTTTAGGCTAAAGGAATCCCTGCTGATGTTTGACTCATATGTCAGATAAAAACAAATGGCTTACTGTTGATAGTCTGGTAGACCTTATCAGCTTTGTTACTATCATTCGGAATATTGGGCATAGACAGTAGTCCTTGAACCAAGATTCCCACACAATTAGGCCTATTATAATAATCTAAAAACCACATTATAGGCCCAACATATATTACATAATAATATATATAATATTATGCGATTGATTTGATAGTGAAATTTGTGTTTTTAAGTTTCATGGTGGTCTGCTTATGACTCATTATTGGATGCTAAAACCTATCCCATAATGCACATGCTGCCAAGATGAGTCAGGTTCTCATTGCTGCTTCACTGACCCCATATACACTGTTAATCCTACATGCTGGTAGTGCCTTAGCACTGTCTACTTTCTCTGGTTACTAAATAAATACCAACACAACCATAAATACTACCATAAATACTGACACATCTCCGAATATTATATAAATGACACCGTGACCTGGTGGGAACGCTATGATAACCAGATAGTCCAGAGTGACAATTTAATTTATTACATCTTCAATATCCTGCGGAGACAATGCATCTCTGTATTTATATTAGTCCCTAGGTAGCTGTTGAATTTCCTGAAACCAAAACCCTCAAGCTGTTTATTATAATTGGTTTGAGTTTGGAATACAATAACCCATTGAATATACAACATGTAGATATAATAATTTTGCTATACATGTACATGCAGTATACAATGTAATATATAATAATATTATCTTATTGCCAGGGAACCCTTGGCCTTATCACCTTCTTATTAATTTTACAGCGGTTTTTTTAATAACTGTGTAAAGCGTGTTTGAAATTGAATAATCGAAGTGTTTTGATTTGATTTTCTGATTCTTCAACTATAAAACCTGTAGCAAGCTGTTTCCACTTTCGCTGTGCTGAACTGTCATTGTAAAGCAGTTGAAGTGAATCTCTTCATTCATAGTATTTCAGTAAGGTCACAGAATGGAACAATTCATTATTATTATTTCTTCCTTAAATATTATGGTTTGGTGCACTCAGTCACATTTTACAGTTAATTCATTCGATTCAATATCATGGCCTGCAGCGTGTCTAAATCCATACAAGACAGTTAAGAGGTCCCTGTTAAAAACTTGGTTTTATTCGAAAGATCCTAGAATTTGATTACTACAAGATACGCATATCATGTCTCCAAATAAACATTGAGACTGATAGGCCAGTTTAACTAGAATGACATCATGTATTATTTTCTAGTAAAGTTTGACTTACCGTAAAACTGAAGGTAATGTACCGCCATATTTATCGGCAAGATTGGCGTCTTGCGAGATAGTTCCTATCACATATCCAGGATCTTCCTCCTCTGGTACAGAATAGGACACTAGTCTAGTAGACGACACACAAACTACACAGCACCAAGTCAGCAGAGCTACGGTTTTAGTGTACATATTCCTGTCCAGCAGTTCGTAGAGATTTGAAGGGTTGATCAATTGGAACTAGAACGAACCGTAGCTCAGATTATTTAACAAAGTGATTTATATTAGACCTCTTTTAGCCATCCAACTTAAATGGAGTAGGCAGAATTTGGTTAAAGTAATTCCAGAAGTAGAGTAGTATATGGTCCCTTGACCTCCTTCTAGAAAATTCCAAGGAAGCTACCAGAAACCTTCTGCTATAAATAAAAATCAGGAACAATCCAAGTTTCCTTCCAATGTCTTGTGATGTATAAATTATGTGAAGCTGCAGCAGCTATTAGCAAAGCCTATACAAAAGCTTCTAAGCAAGGTCTTGTGGCCAATAGCTGTCGCTGTCCAATCAGGATTATTCTTTAATATCTACTAGCCAATAGGGTGCCTAGTTTAAAAGAATGATAATTAGCTCCTCTTGACTAACAGCCCTCTAATTATAAGTACTGATTGGTCTCCCAGGATGGACAATACAGTTTCTCACATTATGTCCCGAACTAAGGGCTATTAAATTATGCCACAAGTTGGCCATGAAAGGCTGGGATTTCTCATAATGATGTGTCAATTGATAAACATTATTTTCTATTAAGACATCAGTGAGAAATATTCCCTTCCCAAAGTTATGAGTAGCTAATCGGCACTCTTCAATTTGGAGTCAGATTCAACTTCTATCATATTTTGCTACTTGAGTAGATAGGTCTACACCAAAATTAGCATAGTTTGAAACAACCAAAATGAGTGGAAAGTTTTATAATTAATAATATAGGTATACTTATAGGCTTATAATTTCACACAAGATATCGTAATGCTAGACCAACTAGTAATTATATTATAATTTCTTACTGTATATTTTAAGCTGTTTTAAATCGAGCATCCAGAAATTTGAAAAGTCGTTCACTCTACAGCAGAAAATGGTTATCCTTGACCTGATAACACAATAACACATGGCTTCTGGTGGTTAAAACCTTGCTTGCTGGCTGATTGTTTATTTACATGTAGTTAGACAGCTTGAGAACTATCTAATCTTTTTATCCTATGAGTTTAAAGTCGACTTGTATACAAACGTCTGAAAAGGCATCGTATTGAGGTGAGAATTAGTTTTGTCAACATTTTAATGAGCTGTAATACATACAAGTGAGGTGTAATCCGTTAGGAGTGTTTGAAGTTAACCTGTATGTTGTTTATATATTTATTTAGTTGGTTTATTTGCATTACTTAGCTACTGGCAGAATACTGATTAGCTACATGTGTATATTATTATATACTGTATAACTATACAAGTGAGCCATTGTACAAATGTAATTAAATGTAACATGTTCGCTCTATTCCCTAATGATTGTCAATCCAGTCAGCTAAAAGAATAATATAACTGTGAAGGAAACTGACAGTCTCACCAAGTTTTCCTTAAGGTAGCTTTGCAAACAAAATTCACTCAAAATTTAATTCAAAGCTGAAATTTTGAATCCATCAGGAGCAGATAATTATGCCACAAATCCATCAGCAAAACCAATCAAAACTTTCTACTTTTGTCTTACAAGTAACTAGGATGGGTTGATGAACTCAGGATAGCTTGTTTAGCCAAGAAAAATCTCATTCCATTAGCACTTTAGGTCTAAATCAAGGATCGCAACCAGTTTAGTCAGTCTTTTTCATCTTGGCCAATCCATGGAGTTATTACCTATGGCTATATGGTTCTATATATTTATTTTATTTCGGTGTAAAACTTTGTAAGCATGCAACTTAGCATGCATATAAACATGTATTTTGGGATATTTAGTAAACATGGCTTGACAACAGCATGTGAATATACTCGTAGGTTGAAATTTTACACATGTTTTTGTTCACAAAATCCTACTAAAGCCCGGACACAACATGTTTGCTTGCATACAGCGAGGGATATGCTATACATATCTGTGCTGCATGTTTAGGGGAACTGGAGATTAAAAGGTCACTTTCTAAGAGAGACATACATTTTCCTGGAAATCCTGAACATATACACCAATTAGGACAAAGAGAAAGTGACAGATTTAATTTGTAGAAGAATTCTGAAGTAGTTATACAGGATATTATACTTCTATATGCTATTGTCAGGTGTTAAAAGACACCTACTTGAACTACTCTTTATCCATGTTCAAGTGGACCTCAGTTTACATTGTGGGTACATAGGCTACGTATAAGTATCCATTTGAACAAGCTAACACATGGCTCTAAAACACTGCACTCTTTTGTTATAAACAACAACACATTGTGCATAAAAAATTAACATGTGTTGAGCATTATACTTTATACTGAGCTGAGTACAGGGTCAGATTAAACTGATATAGTAAATAATTAGTAATGAACCAAAATCTGATAATTGTGCTATATGCTTAGTTTTGCTTACTATGGTTGGGGATAAATAGTATAGGCTCTGATGACTGATAACTGCCCAAGAAATACAAAAACAGGCAACATTTTGGGATGTTTACCTCATAAATATCATTAACATTTTCGATAACTGCAGTGCATTTATAAGCATTGCGCATGCATAGACATGTGATTTAGGCCTAGTCAACATTCAGCAATATAACATCCATGTCGGATGGTCTAATGAAAGTTAATTAATAATTTAACTTGAAAAATAATTTATATCAACTCATATGGACATTCTGGTTAGTTTTTTGTAAATAACTATTATATAGCATACATGTAGTTATGACATATTATTATGGAATCTTTTATTACGTCTGGGCCAGCAGCTAGACTATCATTCAGCTACTAGAAAGGACTACGTCTTCATAATGTGAGAAAGAAGAAGCTGTAAAATATAACTGTTGATAAACAATTCCCTCATTGTTTAGTTTTATAGTAAACACATCTGTTCTCTACAGCAGAACAAATGAATTTTCTTAAATCAGTATACCTATTATTTACAGTCAAATAAATCAGTTGATAGAAACCAGTTACTGAAATTGATACCTTGAGTAATACTAAATACGTACTGACCTGAATGTAATAAACTATCTATAATCAACATCCTCTGACATCTTTTAGTTTTATGTAACAGATCTGTCCTATCAACTTGAAACACCAACAATTTCCTTAGAATGTAAATAGTATGCCTATATTGTGTCACATGACTTAAAGTTATGTGCAGCTCTCTGATATATACTGTATATAGTTTTATTTTTCTTCCAAGTAATAGTCATGTAGTTTGAAACGTCATCAAAATTGGTTAAAAAATCGCGATTGCCTCCTTCATATACATGTATATGGCAGTTAAGGGCGGAGAAATTCTATTGTATATCAGTCTCAAGGTATCCCTTTCTATTTATAACCTCTGTTTAAATATCGATATACAAGAGTATAACAACAATAATCATTTGAAAATAAACAAACTAACAAGTCCCAGCTACTTGTCTATAATCCCATTACTCGGCTTAAACCAACCATAACTCTAGAGTTGACTTGTCTGACAAACTGTATAACAAAGCTAGATTGATAATAAGCAAGTACCGCTGCCTCTGCCTGAAGCAGTAATTACTTTAGCAGTAACTACAATATATTTATTGAATTAAGTCTGCGCTGCTTATCAGGATGTACACAGCATGGGTTGTACCACAATAAAGCACCAGTTTGTATACTCATAACATTAGCCCAGTATCTACACTAACTAACCACTTAGATCTTGTACTCATATAAACAAGGATTATACACATGTAGTAGTACTGTAGTGTAGTCATGCTGGGACATGAGTACATGATAACAATATACTACACTTACTATACTAATAATTCAAATGAAACACATTATTTTTCAATAATAATGAACTTGTATTAAAGTATCAATGTAATTAGATACACATAATTTGGAGTTATCTCCTCTCTTCTCTTTTGGGTGGAAATGGGAAAACCTAATAGTATAGTGTTTATGAAAAGAACATTGCTTAAACTAAATGGTAAAAGTGGTTGTGTTTATATCAGTGCTAGAGGTGAAACAAATAAAGTGGGATATTCTAATGATGTATGTAATTACGACAGTGCGCATCCTTGAAGTAGAGATGGATATATACCTTCATGCACCCAGATGACTAACACTAGTTCACAGTAGAAGTAATAGAAAATATGCAAAATGTATGTTTTATACCTTTACTTCTTAACTAAGCCCCAACATAATTATTTTATTTCTTGCTTCAGTCATTCCTTGCAGCACACACTGTAAGAGGAGGGAGTCGTGCTCTCTTTTCTTACACTACACACTAATGATGAAGGAGTTGTGTGCTCACATTGCTTGTATGTGTGTGTGTGCCTGCTTAGCTCTTTCTAAAACTGACAATGTAGAATAGTAGTATGTTTTACATTTATCCCTGTGTTCTGTCTATGTAGATTTATTTTATGCAATGCGGTAAAGTTTATAGATTTTGTGAAGTTGTCTTCTCTCTTGTCCGCTTTGACTATCTCCTGATCACGGAGCAAAACACACGTGTACATGAAACATATGGTTTGTTATTTGTACACCAGTCTATACAGGTACATGTTGGCCATATCACATAGTACCAGTGCAGCACTGCCATCATAGCAGCTTCCCTGACTCATATCTCTAGCCTGGGTTCTCGGGCCAAAATTTTAGGAGAGTAGATGGGCGATTAATTATACACCTAAATACAACTATAGACTAAAGGTTCAGAGGCCATGAGATTTGACAGAATGACTTCGTTGTTCATTGGCATGTGGCTCTATAGGAAAGGGGTACTACCAGCCCACTGGTGTGCTTGATAGAAATCTAGCCAATAACATTGACTGGTTTCTATTGAATTATGTAATTGGAGTCGTTGTATCTCATATTAACCAATTACAACAGCACTCCGTAGTGCTGGTGACTGAAAACTTTTACACAGCTGAACAAACGGCTCGCCAATTTACCCTAGAATGAGGCTCTGTCGGCTGAAAAAGAACAATTGGCCACTTGTGTAGTGAAATGTATGCGGTCTATAATATTTGCTGCGTGCATGTGAATGCAAGCCATGGACTGCATGGCACAAACATTAGATACGGCTACACTACTACCAGTAACTTTGTGCTGATGCTGTGGACAATCATTATATTTATTAATAACCACTACAATCTACTAGTGTCTTGTGGACTAAATACTGATAACATGATAAGAATACTCTTATAGCTTTATATCTCAGCTCTCTGTCCAGTACTTGACCTATAGACTCTATGAATTGGCCTATCACTCATTTTAAAATGTTTGGCACTAAGGCTAGAATATGTGCATTACGTTTGTATAGTATAGCAACTCTCTACATGTGCTTGCTAAGCATATGCCAAGTACCTGACACACCTTGCCATAATTTATCAAATCACATTAGTTTCGTCCAACAGTTGCAATATACATGTATATGAACTACGAGTATATAGCAGCCGTCACTAGTTTGTAGTAACTACCATCACTACCAGCAGTATACTAGTAACCAGATAGAGGAGTGTGCAAAGGTAAGTATAGGCTACTGGCTGCTAAAAGCTGTAGACTTGCTCTCACAACATTTACTTATATTGAATTGAACCATGATAGTGTTATATTGTAATGGTTTCTGTGATTTGGTGCGGTCGTCCTTGGACGACTACCGACTCAGAATTGAAGTGCCTATGAGTGGTGCTAGGACTTCGCATTACATGAAAGATCGAGCGGTCTCAGTAGCCCAATAACTACCAGAGACGACCCATCTGGTCCCAAGTCTGACCTTCAGACTATACTTTGAAAGAGAGTGATCCGACCTAGTAGGCGGTTCGCTAAGCGAATGACCTGACAAAAGGAAGTGGAAGTCTCTGTATCAAGTATAGATGTGTCTTTATTGAAAGCCAAGTGAAGACTGAGACAATGAACAGTGAAACAATGCCCTTTATATAGTATAAGGACTTCCGCCTGACGTAGTGTCGAGAAAAGACGACATAAGGTCGTCCGGAAGTTGCGCAACAACATGGCCACCGGAAGCCCGACGGCCGACCCAAAATGGGTCGGGTTCTACAAAAGTTGCTTATAATGGTCCAATTCATGTACAAAATGAATATCAAGTAATTCTGAGAGGTCGGGCCTCTGTACATGGGTATAAAAGGCATTAAAAGACTTAGTAATAATTATACAAGTATATACAATCATATAGAAGGTACACAAGGTAGAATGCAAGCAAGTATATACATGTAAGCACACATAATAATGAGTGTCAGGTGTAAGAGACGACTGTGCGTACCATTACAATATGCAACCAGTTAGCCAATCATTGCAAATGAATACAATAATATTATAGTTTTGCTTTCTATGACCAAGTCTAAACCATTAAGGTATTAAATTGATATTAACATAGCAAAGTATCTGCAAAGTACAGAAGTGATTCATTTAGTGTGTCTATGTTTTGAATGTCTAGACTGTCTAGAGTGTCTAGATTTGAATATTTACCTCTGTTTATTGCATAATTTAGTCCACATGCATATACAGGGATCATGGTGAAAATACTTGGTATTGAAGTTGTCCCTCTTGTCATCCCGATAGAAAGGCGTCTCCAAACATTGGCCGTGATTCAAGGTATTGTTACGTTTCTGTTTGGAGGCATAATATGCTCAGTGTTGCTGGTAGCTCTCTTATTTACAAGGTAAGATAATCCTTACAGTAAAAGACATTCCATAGAATATAATGTGGTATGACAACTCTAATGAACATAATATGTTGAATATTTTACATGTTGTATATCTTCATTGTTGATTCAGGTATTACAGAAACGTGTAATTATAGAGCGTTGTGAAATTGTACACAAGTATTTGAGTAGTGGAATGAGTTAGGTTTGTGTATAAGATTTAGTGAAATACATCAAGTTACTGATGCTCATGGAAGACTAATGCTAATAATATTGTCAGACATTATGTGAAAATACTGAGTATAATATACTGTAATAAGACTTATATTTCTGCATGTATATTTTCCATTAGGATGTGGCCTTTAGCAGTTATTTACTTGGCATGGTACGTCTACGATAGGAAGACACCCCACTCTGGCAGTAGAAGATCTAAGGCTATGAGAAATTGGACGATATGGAAATATTTCAGAGATTTCTTTCCTTTAAAATTAATAAAAACCTACAACCTTGACCCGGATAAGAACTACCTGTTTGCATGCCATCCACACGGTGTACTTTGTGTCAGCCATTTTGGTAGTTTTGCAACTGAAGCTACAGAATTTAGTAAATTATTTCCTGGCATCGACCCACATCTCATTGTACTTGACGGTCATTTTCAGTTCCCACTCTACAGAGACTATATTATGGGATATGGTGAGTAACAGCGCCACTTACAGAATGTCATTTGTTTATACTGTTTATACGTAGTATTGCCTTGACACAGTAGACTGAGCTCTTCAACCCTGAAGGTGATTAGTAGAGGTAATGGATAGGAATGTGTTAGGCTGATTGACTGCTGTGCATACTTGTTACACACCATTATAAACTCAATTCAAATGGATTCATTAGCTATTGACTAAACTTCAAAGTTGTCTTCTCTTAAAGAAGGAAGCAGTAATGAATTCGGAAGAGGACAACTTCGAATTGCAATCAAAAGCTTACATTTGTATGAGCTAGTCTAGACATCTGGACTACTAGTCTAAACCAATTAGTGACAACATTATGTAGGGCTTACTGTTTGGTCTAGTGTATTGATAGAACTAAACTGCACTTACATTGTAGTGATTCATGACTGTGAGTGCAAATGTACATACAAATATAATATAATATTTCTATATACAAGTAAATCATATTCTTTGCATAGTATAAAATAATTAGGACGTTGAAATGATTGCATTTGAAATAGCTTCACACAGTAATATGGGTAATTGCTTTCCAGGTATCTGTGGATGTAATAAGAAGAGTCTGGAATATATCCTCAGTTCCAAAGGGACAGGAAATGCAGCATGTTTAGCTGTCGGAGGAGCAGTAGAGGCTCTGGAAGCTCACCCTGGACATTTTACTCTCAACTTGGCCAACAAGAAAGGTTTCATCAAAAGTGCTTTAAGGACTGGGTAAGTATTTAGTTCTAGCCATTGAACAAACCACAAGATAAGTGTACATGCATATTTGTTTCCTGACAAGAAATCAGGAGCAAACAACTTCAATACACCACCTTACTGCCACCCAACATGAGTATACTAGCTTCTAATTGATGTAGCAGTTCATCTGATGTTTTGTTGTAGAGCATCTATCGTACCTGTGTTCAGCTTTGGTGAAAATGAGGTCTATACTCAAGTGAATAATCCACTTGGATCAAAGGTCAGACAACTCCAAAACTTTCTAACGAAATATTTGGGATTTTCCCCTCCACTATTTCATGGAAGAGGAGTATTCAACTACAGTTTTGGTTTGCTACCATATAGAAAACCCGTGACTACAGTAGGTAAGGATAAGCATATATAAATACATAATTGGGTCTGTTTAGTATGTCTACTAGGACTACAGTTTGAGACTACGAATAGGCAAAGCTACAACTTTACAGGCAATCATCTAGATAAATTGTTTTTGATATACCTTTGATTTTGTGAAGAGATAACATTAAAAGAGCAGTTCTATTTAACTGTACAATGTATAATTCTAAGCTTGAGTACTAATATAATTACGTGTACATTGTATGTAAAAGTTGGCGATTCTACTTTCAAGTTATCTTCCTCAATAAGTAAATTGGTAGAAAACTTGAACATTGGTGCTAGTAAGTTCAGCATTTTCAGTTTAATATACAGATTCACCAACTCACGGTACAAATCTGACAAAAATTGTTATTGTTTTTAGCGGTGACATTTTTGTCACCTAATAACAATGGGTACTCATAAGCTATTGATGATAATTAGAAGTTGTTTTTTATCAATTTCTCAATTTCTCTTCCAAAAGAAGACGAAGAGAAATTGAGAGAGGACAACTTCTAATTATCATCAATAGATTGTGAGTGCCCATGCTTATAACAGTCTTATTGTGATATTTCTAAGTAAGCAATTGCCCTGGGCTCTTTATTGCAGTTGGTAAGCCTATAGATGTCAAGCAGAACGCGGCGCCTACTAATGAAGAGATCATTGAGCTGCACTCAGTCTATGTCAAGGCATTACAGGCTCTGTTTGAGGCGCACAAGGAAGAATATGGTGTACCAGAAGTAAAACATCTTAGCTTTATCTGATGACTGATAAGAATCTGGACAATCTTATTGCAATTTTTTGGTCAGAGCATAAATTTATAGCCCATGCTGGTTGTTTGGAAAGTCGACATAGGGTGTGTGACTATGTGCCTCGACTTTTGCGGGCAAAGAAACAAGGGAACTCATAGCAAAAGAAGTTGATAAGTGAGAGAGGACAACGTGAAAACATAACTGCAAACTGCATGCATATTCTGACGCTTTGCACACAAATGCGTTTGTTGTATGTTTTTAACAATAGTAGTATAGTCAGTGCAGATCTACACAGACACCCGGCCCTTTCCGCGTCGTATTAGCCCTAGATCCAAAAACTCCCCGGGCGGACGACCACCCCACCCGTCCTCTCGCCCCTCCTCTCCCCTAAACCTCACTCTATGTGCAAAGCCCTAGAACCTACTCCCCCCCATCGCGGGTGGGGTTTCAAAAACCTCATCGGCTGTTCCGCGGAACCCAGTCTAAAGAGCAAACCCCTCGCCCCGTCCCACGGCTCGGGCGAGGGGGCGCGCGCGTACGCGCGCGCCCCCCCGCCCCGCGAACCCCACCCGTCCTCCCTCCACCCGTCCCCGCCCCTCCCCACCCCTCCCCACCCCAAACCCCTCCGCCTCGCCCTCCGCCTCGCGGCGGTTCTCGTTCGCGAGTCCAGCCGTGGCCCCACGCCCCCCGCCCCCCGCCCATCCCCCGCCCCTCCCCCGCCCTCCCGCCCCAACGACCCGTCGCGACCCTCGCGGGCGGACCGTCGGCTGGAGTAGGGTGAAGCGAAGGAAAATACGGGTTAGAGTAATGGTGTGTGATGTATTCTAGAATAGATGATATACGACTATGAAAATATGAGTCAGGGTAATGATACACGAGTTTGTTTTAATTTTCAATGCGTTTGAGAGTAATAATATAAAATCAATCGATAAAAAACTTGATATGTGACTACGAAAAATATGAGTAAGGGTAATGATACGCGAGTTTGTTTTAATTTTCAATACGTTTGAGAGTAATAATATAAAATCAAGCGATAAAAAACTTGATATACGACTATGAAAAATATGAGTAAGGGTAATGATACACGAGTTTGTTTTAATTTTCAATACGTTTGAGAGTAATAATATAAAATCAATCGATAAAAACCGATATACGACTATGAAAAATATGAGTAAGGCTAACGATACACGAGTTTGAGAGTAATAATATAAAATCAATTGATAAGTAGACACGAATGAGTGTGAATGACAAAAGTTTTTGCCTCAAAACTGTGCAGTGGCGGGGAGGAGACGCTCGCCGAGGATGGAGTCTAGAATGGCACAATCGTAGAATGTTCTCCCGCTCTTGGAAGTCTTCTGTCCCTTGTACACCATCACGGAGGGGAGGAGCTCTTTCATCGAAACTGCCAGACGTCCCGGAAGGAAGACTTCTCCCTTTTTTTCTTCGTTTCCAATCCGGCACTCGTAGGTGGCAATGGAGTTGCTCGCATTATCACCATCACCGCATCTTGGGACGTATGTGGGTCGGAGCGCGGTCACCACCAGCACAGAACCAACGGGGAAGGAAGATAGCGTTTGCACTCGAAAAAATTCTTCCAACTGGGCCAAGGTCTTCTTTCTCAAGTCACCGGCCAGCTTTTTCATGGCTGCTCCTGGCAGGGAGCACACGCTCTCGATACGGTTGAATGTGTTTTGTCCTTTAGCGGTCTCCTGCTGTCCCAAGTACACCATGATCCTAGGTGGAAGGGTAAGGTCCTTTAGCTCCTCTTCTTTGACATCCGCTAGCTTGGGCATGGCGTGACGAATGTTGGTGTGAAAGCTGATGCAATGTCTCATCCCCTTGTCATCCACATAGCTTGCCCTGGCTAAGAATGCTTTTCCGAATGCCGTTTCAACCACCGAACCTCCACTCACTTCTAGCACAGTTCCTGGCTCTAGCTCCGACAGCTTCACCGTTGTCTGCAGAGAGCTCCTCTTCTCCGCTCCCATGCTCCTACAATAATGAAAGTGGTGTATATAGATCCGACAAAGTGGTTAAACGGGAGAAAGATAGTACGGTAATTTATAGATATACGAATAGGGCTACTTACATTAGGGTTGCCGCCACTGCACGAGCTTTCTCCAGGCTTAGTCCCCCGCTCTTTTTCTTCCCCTTGCAAGGGGACTTGGTAGCTTTTTTTCCCTTCGTCGTCTCACCACCATCCATTTCTTCCGTAGCCGTATCGGCTCCGTGGCCATCATCATCATCATCTGATATTACAATCACCTGGGGTTTCTTTTTTTTCTTAGCACAGATTTCATCTCCTTTTGGGTTCTTCCTCTTCTTGGTTGTTGTGGTCTCGCCCCTATCCGAGGCCCGCTCCGGGGAGGACGGAGAGTCCGCCATGTTAGAAAGATCCTTTCGGGCAAGACTCCCCACTCCTATTATTTTCCCCTTCTTCCGTGCCTCTTTTAACGCATCCACCTCTTCTTTCCTCTTCTGACTGCACTCTTCTTCTTCAATAATTCCATCCATTTGTGAGTCCGTTAAGCCCGCAAATAACTCTTCTTGGTTCTGGACTATGTTGTCAGTATCCATTGATAATGTACTATTGTAGTAGTGTTCCTGTACAGTAGTGATGTGCTGAACTTTGAATGCTGAGACTGTGATCCCACTCTCCCTTTATACATCTGCTCATTTCTTGACTCCTCCCTTTTTATTATCCAATCCCAATGTGTCCCGATGCATCCCGATGTGAATCCGAAGCTTCCCGATGCATCCCGATGTGATTCCGAAGCTTCCCGATGCATCCCGATGTGAATCCGAAGCTTCCCGATGCATCCCGATGTGATTCCGAAGCTTCCCGATGCATCCCGATGCATCCCGATGTGATTCCGAAGCTTCCCGATGCATCCCGATGTGAATCCGAAGCTTCCCGATGCATCCCGATGTGATTCCGAAGCTTCCCGATGCATCCCGATGTGATTCCGAAGCTTCCCGATGCATCCCGATGCATCCCGATGCATCCCGATGTGAATCCGAAGCTTCCCGATACATCCCGATGTGATTCCGAAGCTTCCCGATGCATCCCGATGTGATTCCGAAGCTTCCCGATGCATCCCGATGTGTCCCGATGTGTCAATTCACATCGGGGTGCATCGGGATGCATCGGGATGCATCGGGAAGCTTCGGAATCACATCGGGATGCATCGGGAAGCTTCGGATTCACATCGGGATGCATCGGGAAGCTTCGGAATCACATCGGGATGCATCGGGAAGCTTCGGATTCACATCGGGATGCATCGGGAAGCTTCGGAATCACATCGGGATGCATCGGGAAGCTTCGGATTCACATCGGGATGCATCGGGAAGCTTCGGATTCACATCGGGATGCATCGGGAAGCTTCGGAATCACATCGGGATGCATCGGGAAGCTTCGGATTCACATCGGGATGCATCGGATTCACATCGGGGTGGTATTGCCAAGGGTGGGGAAATGGTTAGACTCCGCCCACTGAATACTACTATTTAAGGTATGAGTTTCTCACTCTAGCAGTATGAACAATCAGCCTCTGGTCAACAGAGTGAGAGTAAACAGAGACAGCTACCTACTAGTCAGCACCTGATCAGAGATGTCAACAAGTACAACATAAGGTTAGTGCTAAATAGGGTAATCGGCAGCAATTGTGAAGTGTCTATTGTATATAACGCTATTGAGCCAAAAACAAAAAAAATTAACTTACACCCTACTACTATATATTTTTTATAGGGAGACTAAACAGAGACACCTACCTACTAGTCAGCACCTGATCAGAGATGTCAACAAGTAAAAAAGGTTAGTGCTAAATGAGGTAGTTGGTAACAATTGTGGATTGCTAATAGTAGTATGAGGTAAAAGAATAACTTACACCCTACTATTTTGTATTTTTATAGGGGGGGAGAGCTCTCGTCAGGCCGAGCACACTTGTCAACTATGCGGTCTGGTTCTCAAAACAGCGTTTTCTCTAGACAGGCACACGAAGAGAATGCATGCACAGGCTCACCCACACAAGTGCCCGGTTTGTGGTGGATGTTTTGATGGGAGGAGAAAGCTAGGTCATCACATGAGACGATTTCATAGCGAGGCCAAGGCGGAAAAAGATGAGGGGGATGCAGAGAAGTTTGATGATGTTTTCTGGTCCAAACCTCCAACAGCTGAAGAGGGGGATGAGATGGGGGTGCTACTAGCCCGCTATTGGAGCTCGATCAGGTCCACAATACACTCTCGTCCTGTAGAAGACATTCTCAACGTTCGAGTGTGGAGAGGGGAATGTGAAGATGAAGGAGATGAAGAGGTGTGGACTAAATTGAGAGCGATGTGGAAGAGAGTACCTTGTACTGTGAAGATTAACTGTAGCGCTGGAGTCATCCTCGAGCATAAGACCAGTGGAGAGTTGCGCTACTTTCACTCATCAAGCAACAATGCCGCGTTCTTCCCCAAGCCAAGACTGATCAGAGCAGAGAATGAGATGAGAGAGTTTTGCGAATCTGTGCAGGAGCTCGACTTGAGAGAGAGGTCAGCACAAAGGAGACCGAACACCGCTTGGGCTTTACGTCACATTGCGAATCTGACATTCTACATCTATAAACTCCTAGAGATTGGCAAGGTGGGCGGTGTAGTGAGCAAACTCCCAGACTACATACTTAACAACCGACATGTGATAGCACTAGATGTAGACTTTTGGGCCAGAGGAGGTGCCCGTCCCTACCCAGACAAATTGTGTTTCTTTAGATGTTTGGCCATGATGTATGACTGTAACTGCGACCCAAAGAAGGGATGTTGCTGTCATCGCCCCTCTCAGACCACAACACATCGCTTGTTTAAACAATACATGAGACAATCTAGATCTTCTTCCCCACCCTCATCAACTTTGTCAGACTTTCCCGGGGTGGGCGCGAGTGATCTGCTGGCCTTGGAAGATCATTTTGACATATCTATAATAGTCTTCTGCCTAACTGATGAGGGGGTAGCTCCGATAGTTTGGTCATCTGGGGCACGAAACAAAGCCCGTAAACTCTTTGTCAACATGTACGAAAAACACTTCAGCTGGATAAAGAATGTTGATTCGTTTGCCAGATGTTTCACCTGCAAGTTGTGCGATGGCGCTTTCACACGTTTGTCCAGCCTACGGCGACATAAGTGCTCGCCAGAGGAAGCATCGGTGTTTGTTTTCCCTGGTGGAACGTTTGGACCCCCGCCAACCATATTCACAAAACTCAAGCGAGTGGCGGGAATAGAGGTGGTGAACCCCGACCTCTTATACTACCCCTACTATATCACCTATGATATTGAATGCTTCATGCCAAAAGACAACCTACAAACTAACACCTCCACAATGACTTTTAGTGCAAGACACGAGTTACTGAGCATATCTGTATGTTCTAACGTCCCGGGGTTTGAGCAGGCCAAGTGCTTTGTGAGGAGTGTCGACAGCAAGGATGGAACGAAGTGCATTCGTCAATTCGTCCACTACATAGCAAAGATTGCTGACGTGGCAGGAGATTTGTTCGGAGAAAGATTCCGGGATGTACGCAAGCGACTCTCTACTTTCCTTGCGGATCGGGCGGATAGAGAAGAAGCCTTTGCTGACGAAAAGTTCTCTAACGTCTCGACTTACAGGGTGAAGTCCGGTCTCTCCGGATTAGAAAGAGAGTTAGAACAGCACATCTCCAGCGTTCCGGTGGTTGGTTTCAACTCACAAAAGTATGACCTAAATATACTAAAGGGACCTTTGCTTCGCTCTCTACAAGAGGAGGAGGGAGAAGATTTTGTCTTCATCGTTAAGCGTGTTAACAGTATGTCCTGCGTGGAGAGTAGACGTTTTAGGTTCCTTGACATATGCAACTTTATCGCACCGGGCTTCAACTACTCCAAATACTTGAAGGCATTTGGCGTGTCAGAGAGTAAGGGATTCTTTCCTTACGACTGGGTAGATTCCCTGAGAAGGTTGGATTATTATGGACTCCCTCCCCGAGAGAGTTTTTTCAACTCGCTGACTCAGCAAGAATTGAGCGAGCAAGATTATCACCACTGTCAGGTCGTGTGGGAAAGAGAGAACATGGAAACGTTCAGGGATTTTCTCATCTGGTACAACAACCTCGATGTGGCCCCATTCATCGAGGCCATTGCACGTCAGAGCTCTATCTATCGACAAAAGGGTATTGACATGTTGAAATCCGCAATCTCGCTTCCAGGCTTGGCTATCAGATGGTTGTTTATGGAGGTGGAGGCCCGACCTTATGGCTACTCTCCTCCACAAGCCGCTCTTCCGCTGCATAGGTTAATGTCTCTCCGAGACGAACTTTGCAACTCGCAACCCATATGTCTGTTCGATGAGGAGAGCAAAAGTCTGTACCATACTCTTCGCGATAACCTCGTGGGAGGGCCAAGCATTATCTTTCACAGACATCATGAAGTTGGAGTGACCTCTATTCGAGAGAAGATGTATGGCACATCCGCAAAACCCTGTAGGTCCATTCTGGGAGTTGATGCCAACGCCCTCTACCTATACTGTATGATGGGGAATATGCCTACGGGTTATCCCAGGCGGAGGCTAGAGAGCCGAGGCTTTGCTCTAGAACCTATTAAAAAGTTCAGCAAAGTGGCGCATGGTTGGTTAGAGTTCCAATCGTGGAAGAGAGGAGAGGTCATCCTTCACCAACAGAATGGAGGAGAAATGAGGATAGGCTGTCACAACCTACCAGTGGATGGTTATAGCGAACAGAGTCGGACGGTGTACCAATTCCACGGTTGCTACTGGCATGGGCACGAGTGCGAGCTAGGAGGGAACGGAAAAGGTGTCAGAAACATGACGAATGAAGAGCTCCGGGTGGACACTGCAAGGAAAGAAGATTACATCAAGGCTCTAGGCTATAAGCTCATCACCACTCGGCAGTGTGAGTGGGAAGCGCGAGTTCGTTCGGATGTAGAAGTTAGGACATTTCTCGCCATCTTCTTTTCTTCTCTCTATCCGGAGAGGGGTTACGTCAACCTCGATAAGATAATCAATAACATTCGTAGTGGAGAGTACTATGGTTTAGTGGAGTGTGACATTTCCGTACCCGAAGAGCTAAAAGCGAAGTTCTCTGAGATGGCACCTATTTTCAAGAATATAAACGTGGGAAGAGAACACCTTAGCGAACACATGCGCGCTTTTGCCGAACAGAACGGATTCTTGAAGAGACCTCAGCGAATGCTCGTGGGGAGTCTTTTTGGCGAGCGAATCACACTACTCTCCGATCTGGCTAGATGGTATCTAGATCAAGGTTTGATAATTACCAGGATCTATCAGTTTGTTCACTTTATCCCACGAGCCATCTACAAAGACTTTGGTTCTTCGGTCTCAGACGCAAGAAGAGGTGGGGATGTGAACCCCGACCTGGCCCTCTTGGCCAGCACCAGCAAGCTCGTTGGGAATTCAGCCTACGGAAAGACCATAACAAATAAAGAGAAACATAAGACTGTCAAGTATGTGGAGACAGTAGAGGAGGCGGCTGTCAAAGTGAGGAGTAGGCACTTTTCTAGTCTAAACGAAGTTGATGAAAACTACTTTGAGATAGAGCTTCACAAGAAAAAGGCAAGTGTTGACAATCTTTTTTTTTTATTTTGATTCTTGATTTGACGAAACTTTTTCTGAGTGGTAGGGTAAACTCTCTCTCTCTCTTTCTTTCTTTTAGATTCGAATGGATGTTCCATCTGTCGTAGGATTCGTTATCCTCCAGAGAGCCAAGTTGAGAATGCTAGAATTCTACTACGACTTTATGGATAGGTAAGTAGCACTAGACTATACAAAGATTTTATCAAATCCTTCTCTATTTATTCTTTGGTGTCAACCCCAACCCCCCCCCTACAACCCGTCCGTTTTATTTTCACAGATTCGTCAGCAGAGAGGACTTTGAGTACGTAGAAATGGACACGGATAGCGCTTACATGGCTCTGAGTGCTCGTAGTATAGATGAGGTCATCCGAAAAGATAAAAAAGAAGAGTTCTACAGAGAATATGGTAGATGGTTTCCCAGACCCTTCTGCGATAGGCACAAGGAAGACTTTATCACGACCAAGGTGCTTGGCCAAGAGTGGGAGATGAGGGAATGTTGTGAGAAGGTGCAACGATACGAAACACGAACCCCCGGCCTGTTTAAGGAGGAGTTTCGGGGGGAGGGGGTCATCGCGCTCAACTCAAAAACATACTTTTGCTGGTCCGCTGATGGTGATAGCAAGTATAGCAGCAAAGGACTAAACAAAAGAGGAAACGCCCTAACCAAAGAGAAGTTCCTCTCCGTGCTCAGGACAGGGGAGTCGGTGAGAGGGGACAATCGGGGTTTTATCAGAAGAGGAAACCAAACGTATAGCTACACCCAGCTAAAGACCGGACTCACCTACTTCTATGGTAAGCGGAAGGTTGCAGAAGACGGGGTGAGTACGAGTCCTATAGAATGCTAGTACTGATTTCTCGGAGATGAGACTACTTCATTCGATAAATTGGAGAGTAAACGAACAGTGCATCATAACCCTTGTACATATACCCGTATAATTTTTTTCACATTCACTCTCTATTGTAAGGGGTCTCCGTCCTCAAAACGGAGGGTTTACCGGTTGTAGCCTTAAAACCGAGCAATAAAACACTAGCTAATACATTAAAAACCATTTACCTCTCCAAACCAAAGGGGTAGACGATACTAGCGCAGCTTCCGCTCATACTCACCCCTTATCAGTTCACATTTCTTCTATTGTCTTCATTCGTAGGTGGGGGGTGACATCGCACGCGCACGATGCGCTCTCTCCCTATCGGAGTTTGCTACCCGGGGGAAAGTGGACGCGGTGGTCAAAGAAATTGGTGGCGAGTCAACGACATCATCGTAGAGGCGGGTCTATTTGTAGGATGATGATGATGATGATGATGATGATGATGATGATGACGATGGCGATGAGAAGACAAGCGTCCATCTATCCCGTTTATCTATTTCTATTTCTACCCCTCCGAGCGATGATGTCGTCGGCTAACCTCCTCGCGAAGTCTACGGTTTGAAGCGCGGAAGAGCCACCGCCTTCACTTTCTCTCGCCGCTCGTCACGGGGACGGGCGATTTCCCTAGGGGAGGGTCCGGGGAAAATGAGGGTTAAGACGCGAGTCTTTCATCGAAGGTCCGGGGGCGCTCGAACGGAGGAGCGCGCGAGTGCGGTGTCACCCCGACCAGTTCAGTCTCAACAGTCCCCGGCACAGTCCCCGGAAGCACCACCACCACCACTCGGTAAGTTTTTTATAGTAGTATAGTCAGCGTCGTAAACTCTGCACGGGCACTCCGCACGGGTGTAGCCTATCATTACTCTAACCCGTATTTTCCTTCGCTTCACCCTACTCCAGCCGACGGTCCGCCCGCGAGGGTCGCGACGGGTCGTTGGGGCGGGAGGGCGGGGGAGGGGCGGGGGATGGGCGGGGGGAGGGCGGCGTGGGGCCACGGCTGGACTCGCGAACGAGAACCGCCGCGAGGCGGAGGGCGAGGCGGAGGGGTTTGGGGTGGGGAGGGGTGGGGAGGGGCGGGGACGGGTGGAGGGAGGACGGGTGGGGTTCGCGGGGCGGGGGGGGCGCGCGCGTACGCGCGCGCCCCCTCGCCCGAGCCGTGGGACGGGGCGAGGGGTTTGCTCTTTAGACTGGGTTCCGCGGAACAGCCGATGAGGTTTTTGAAACCCCACCCGCGATGGGGGGGAGTAGGTTCTAGGGCTTTGCACATAGAGTGAGGTTTAGGGGAGAGGAGGGGCGAGAGGACGGGTGGGGTGGTCGTCCGCCCGGGGAGTTTTTGGATCTAGGGCTAATACGACGCGGAAAGGGCCGGGTGTCTGTGTAGATCTGCACTGACTATACTACTAACAATCTACGCGTACTTGTTCATGCAACATTGATTTTGTTTTTCATCAACTTACTAATTATATACAAAGAGCATTGTAATTATTTTTATTTGTGTTGTTTGTTGTTACTATCTGTTGTCACTATCTGTTGTCACTCCCAGGCTGGTAAATAAAGAGTTATGCAGGACATATTAGAGCCTGGAATTTGCCAAGTTGAACTATGCTCTTTGAGATAAGGGTTTATAATCAAAGCTGACAGTTCACAGTTCAATTTAGATAACTTTAGCAGTGGTGCCATCCTTGTGTTACTGAATGGGATAATGGAGGGTTGGCTGATAGACCCTTGTTAACAACTAGTTGTCTCTTGTTCCTCAGCCATTATGTGACTAGCTGCAGTTGACCAGTTTGCTATTTGAAAATATATTAAATTAGTATTTCATTAGAAGAAGTTGGGTAAGTAATAGTAAATCTCTGTGCAAGCTGTAAGTAGTAGATGATACATGATAGTACTAATATACTGTTAGCTTACTTTTAGTACGCATATAGGTTTATACAATACACATGTGTGCACTTAGACAATACAAGTATTACATGAATTGGTAGTGTAGTTGGAGTAAGCCTAGATATAGGCATGTACCTTTATATAGTATCTAGTATTATATTATTATGATATGAATGCACATCAATGTAGAGTGCACATGTAGCTTGTACATGTACTTTACTGGTCTATGTACATATAGAGATAATAACATAGCCTGGTATTACACTCTGTAGGAATAGGAGTATGTTATATGAGCTCTACTAAAAGCATGATCGTTCTCATTTTATTGTGAGGTGTAGCTTTTTATTATTCAATATTTAGTTTCACATAAACACACTTCTTCACTAATATATGGCAATAATATTATACAAATGACAATATTATAATATGTTTGCATTTATGTGTTAGGATATTATTATACCTTTACAAGTCCTGAGAAGAGCCAAGCACCTACTCACCATGAAGTCACTCCTTACCAGGAAGAGACTGGAGGCACTGGCTGTCATCCAGTGGGTGTCTTCATTTATCTTTATGGGCTTCTCCTGTATAGCCTTGATGACTTGGCTCTCTTTAACAAGGTCAGTATTTAACCAACCACAAACACCGCTATGAATGAATTACAGTTATACAATCATGTGATTCGTTTCATTCACCAAGACGTACACGTACCGTGTACGTCCAGAACTTCTGCAAAACTTACTCATTTTTGCAAAGACTTTCAATTCGTCAAGTGAGCAGTCAAGGACCTGATCTCACATACATAGAATACCCATCCCTGACTGGGGTTATATGAGATTTAATGAGATTAATTTTTTAATCATTGATGTCTTGGCACTTCATTTACTCCATATTTTTCATCAATAAAAAGTGTGCTTGGAAAATATTTTCAATCATGATAAGGCTGCTACTATGTAGTTATGGTCTAATTTTCATTACGTAGCATATCATTCTATATATGGACATAAACATGTCACATTTAATGTAGTGTGCTAGGATGTGAATGCTCTGTAAGACTGGTTATCACTATTATACTTATATGCTGTTATTGGCCTATTGAAGGGTGTGGCCTGTGTGCATAGCGTACCTCCTATGGTATCTCTATGACAGGACGACTCCCCATCAAGGAGGAAGGAGGGTACATGCATTTAGAAACTGGAAAGTCTGGGAATACTTTAGAGATTATTTTCCGATAAAGTTATTAAAGACCCATGACCTTGACCCAGATAAGAACTACCTCTTTGGATGCCATCCACATGGAGTACTTTGTGTTGGCCATTTTGCTAATTTTGCAACTGAAGCTACAGGATTTAGTAAATTATTTCCCGGTATCGACCCACATTTGATAGTACTTGATGGCCATTTTCAGTTCCCTCTCTACAGAGAGTATTTCATGACAACCGGTAAGTAGATGTCATTGTACATGGAGCTAAAAAGCAAGATCTAAATGTGCAAAATAGAGTAGATGGCCTTTTTACTAATTCTTCTTCTGATTACTAAACACTGTTTGAAGTTGTCTTTCCACTGAATATTCTTGCTGTAAATTGAATAAACGTTGCTTTGGATAATAACTAATTCAATGTAGGTTTTATGTTATTATTTTTTCTATCCACAATGTTCCTGCACTAGCCATACTTACTTTTGCATAAGCAATTTTATGTTATGTATATTTATGATGTATAAGTAGGGCAACCAGTTTCTATTTTTCTAAGATGTAGCTTTAGTCTGGCTCGGATGCTTGCAGTAGGCACGATATGTCTTTTGTTTTCTACTTCAAATCTTACCCTTATAATATATTTACATCTCTCTATTTTTATGTAGGTGTGTGTGGATGTAATAAGAAAAGTCTGGAATATATCCTCAGTTCCAAAGGGACAGGAAATGCAGCATGTTTAGCTGTTGGAGGAGCAGTAGAAGCTCTGGAAGCCCACCCTGGATGTTTTACTCTCAACTTGGCCAATAAGAAAGGTTTTATCAAAAGTGCTCTAAGGACAGGGTGAGAATTTAACATTGTGTCAGCATCACACTACATGTACATTAGTATATAACTGACAGATATTGTAATGGTTTTTGGGGGATTGTGATGTCGTCCTAAGACGACCCCTTGTTTAAAATGAAGAACCTATGAGTGGTGCTAGTCTTCTCATTACATGAAAGATCAACAGGTACTAGTGGTCCAATGACTACTCAAGACGACCCATGTGGTTCCGAGTCAATGCTTGTTTACTATACTGAGAAAGAGTATGTTCCGACCTAGCAGGAAGCTCGGGAAGCAAGGTCGAAGACCTTGACGATTGGAGCGACCAATACTACGAAGTGAAGACTCTGTATAAGTAATATAGATGTGTCTTTATTGAGATCCAAGCATCAACAGAGACAATGAACATAACAACAATGTGCTTTATATACTATAAGAACTTCCGGAGAAAGTTTCGGTAAAGAGGCCGACGTAGTGTCGTATAAGGCCAACGTAGTGTCTTCCGGAAATTTCACAACAAGATGGCGGCCGGAAGCCCGAGGCCGACCCAAAACATGTCGGGTACAACAAAAGATGCTTAAAATCGTTCAGTTCATGTACAAATTGAATAACGAGTAATTCTGAGAAGTCGACCCTCTTTACATGGGCATAAAAAGGACATATTTGCTCAGTAATGCACATTATAAGTATATAAGTGATATGTAATTATAAAGGTATGGTCAAAACATGCATAACAATGTACATTGTAGGTATGAGTCGCAGTGGTTTGTCTTGAGCATACTTCTTCTATGGCTATTGGGCTATTGGCCAATAGGAAACTAGCTTTTAATACTAGTTGCTCGGTTAGTCAGGAGTACAGAAGGTTTATGTAAAGTCCCAAGAATTGTTAGTCATGTGAGTGTATGGAACTTGAGGCTATCTGCTATAGCATAATATTATGAATATTGTTATTCCTCCACAGGGCCTGCCTTGTTCCAGTGTTTAGCTTTGGAGAAAATGATATCTACAACCAGGTAGCCAATCCAATTGAGTCCAAGGTGAGACAATTCCAAGATAATCTAACTAAATATTTGGGATTCTCTCCTCCGCTCTTCTATGGTTCATTCGGTTTGTTACCTCACAGGAAACCAATAACAACAGTGGGTGAGTAATACGGCTGAGATTACCTTTGTGTTTTTTTGGATATTTCCTGTCTTATTTAAAAGAAGGAAATAAATATTTCCAATACATGTAGGCATGGACCTACATGTTATAAGAGCATGTGTTCCAAGTTAAAGAAGCTTGAAGAAAACAATGTGCGTATATTTGTGTGACGGTGTTAGCCTAATATATAAGTAGTATAGTCAGTGCAGATCTACACAGACACCCGGCCCTTTCCGCGTCGTATTAGCCCTAGATCCAAAAACTCCCCGGGCGGACGACCACCCCACCCGTCCTCTCGCCCCTCCTCTCCCCTAAACCTCACTCTATGTGCAAAGCCCTAGAACCTACTCCCCCCCATCGCGGGTGGGGTTTCAAAAACCTCATCGGCTGTTCCGCGGAACCCAGTCTAAAGAGCAAACCCCTCGCCCCGTCCCACGGCTCGGGCGAGGGGGCGCGCGCGTACGCGCGCGCCCCCCCCGCCCCGCGAACCCCACCCGTCCTCCCTCCACCCGTCCCCGCCCCTCCCCACCCCTCCCCACCCCAAACCCCTCCGCCTCGCCCTCCGCCTCGCGGCGGTTCTCGTTCGCGAGTCCAGCCGTGGCCCCACGCCGCCCTCCCCCCGCCCATCCCCCGCCCCTCCCCCGCCCTCCCGCCCCAACGACCCGTCGCGACCCTCGCGGGCGGACCGTCGGCTGGAGTAGGGTGAAGCGAAGGAAAATACGGGTTAGAGTAATGATAGGCTACACCCGTGCGGAGTGCCCGTGCAGAGTTTACGACGCTGACTATACTACTATAAAAAACTTACCGAGTGGTGGTGGTGGTGCTTCCGGATGATTTCTTCGCCGGGGACTGTTGAGACTGAACTGGTCGGGGTGACACCGCACTCGCGCGCTCCTCCGTTCGAGCGCCCCCGGACCTTCGATGAAAGACTCGCGTCTTAACCCTCATTTTCCCCGGACCCTCCCCTAGGGAAATCGCCCGTCCCCGTGACGAGCGGCGAGAGAAAGTGAAGGCGGTGGCTCTTCCGCGCTTCAAACCGTAGACTTCGCGAGGAGGTTAGCCGACGACATCATCGCTCGGAGGGGTAGAAATAGAAATAGATAAACGGGATAGATGGACGCTTGTCTTCTCATCGCCATCGTCATCATCATCATCATCATCATCATCATCATCATCATCATCATCATCCTACAAATAGACCCGCCTCTACGATGATGTCGTTGACTCGCCACCAATTTCTTTGACCACCGCGTCCACTTTCCCCCGGGTAGCAAACTCCGATAGGGAGAGAGCGCATCGTGCGCGTGCGATGTCACCCCCCACCTACGAATGAAGACAATAGAAGAAATGTGAACTGATAAGGGGTGAGTATGAGCGGAAGCTGCGCTAGTATCGTCTACCCCTTTGGTTTGGAGAGGTAAATGGTTTTTAATGTATTAGCTAGTGTTTTATTGCTCGGTTTTAAGGCTACAACCGGTAAACCCTCCGTTTTGAGGACGGAGACCCCTTACAATAGAGAGTGAATGTGAAAAAAATTATACGGGTATATGTACAAGGGTTATGATGCACTGTTCGTTTACTCTCCAATTTATCGAATGAAGTAGTCTCATCTCCGAGAAATCAGTACTAGCATTCTATAGGACTCGTACTCACCCCGTCTTCTGCAACCTTCCGCTTACCATAGAAGTAGGTGAGTCCGGTCTTTAGCTGGGTGTAGCTATACGTTTGGTTTCCTCTTCTGATAAAACCCCGATTGTCCCCTCTCACCGACTCCCCTGTCCTGAGCACGGAGAGGAACTTCTCTTTGGTTAGGGCGTTTCCTCTTTTGTTTAGTCCTTTGCTGCTATACTTGCTATCACCATCAGCGGACCAGCAAAAGTATGTTTTTGAGTTGAGCGCGATGACCCCCTCCCCCCGAAACTCCTCCTTAAACAGGCCGGGGGTTCGTGTTTCGTATCGTTGCACCTTCTCACAACATTCCCTCATCTCCCACTCTTGGCCAAGCACCTTGGTCGTGATAAAGTCTTCCTTGTGCCTATCGCAGAAGGGTCTGGGAAACCATCTACCATATTCTCTGTAGAACTCTTCTTTTTTATCTTTTCGGATGACCTCATCTATACTACGAGCACTCAGAGCCATGTAAGCGCTATCCGTGTCCATTTCTACGTACTCAAAGTCCTCTCTGCTGACGAATCTGTGAAAATAAAACGGACGGGTTGTAGGGGGGGGGGGTTGGGGTTGACACCAAAGAATAAATAGAGAAGGATTTGATAAAATCTTTGTATAGTCTAGTGCTACTTACCTATCCATAAAGTCGTAGTAGAATTCTAGCATTCTCAACTTGGCTCTCTGGAGGATAACGAATCCTACGACAGATGGAACATCCATTCGAATCTAAAAGAAAGAAAGAGAGAGAGAGAGTTTACCCTACCACTCAGAAAAAGTTTCGTCAAATCAAGAATCAAAATAAAAAAAAAGATTGTCAACACTTGCCTTTTTCTTGTGAAGCTCTATCTCAAAGTAGTTTTCATCAACTTCGTTTAGACTAGAAAAGTGCCTACTCCTCACTTTGACAGCCGCCTCCTCTACTGTCTCCACATACTTGACAGTCTTATGTTTCTCTTTATTTGTTATGGTCTTTCCGTAGGCTGAATTCCCAACGAGCTTGCTGGTGCTGGCCAAGAGGGCCAGGTCGGGGTTCACATCCCCACCTCTTCTTGCGTCTGAGACCGAAGAACCAAAGTCTTTGTAGATGGCTCGTGGGATAAAGTGAACAAACTGATAGATCCTGGTAATTATCAAACCTTGATCTAGATACCATCTAGCCAGATCGGAGAGTAGTGTGATTCGCTCGCCAAAAAGACTCCCCACGAGCATTCGCTGAGGTCTCTTCAAGAATCCGTTCTGTTCGGCAAAAGCGCGCATGTGTTCGCTAAGGTGTTCTCTTCCCACGTTTATATTCTTGAAAATAGGTGCCATCTCAGAGAACTTCGCTTTTAGCTCTTCGGGTACGGAAATGTCACACTCCACTAAACCATAGTACTCTCCACTACGAATGTTATTGATTATCTTATCGAGGTTGACGTAACCCCTCTCCGGATAGAGAGAAGAAAAGAAGATGGCGAGAAATGTCCTAACTTCTACATCCGAACGAACTCGCGCTTCCCACTCACACTGCCGAGTGGTGATGAGCTTATAGCCTAGAGCCTTGATGTAATCTTCTTTCCTTGCAGTGTCCACCCGGAGCTCTTCATTCGTCATGTTTCTGACACCTTTTCCGTTCCCTCCTAGCTCGCACTCGTGCCCATGCCAGTAGCAACCGTGGAATTGGTACACCGTCCGACTCTGTTCGCTATAACCATCCACTGGTAGGTTGTGACAGCCTATCCTCATTTCTCCTCCATTCTGTTGGTGAAGGATGACCTCTCCTCTCTTCCACGATTGGAACTCTAACCAACCATGCGCCACTTTGCTGAACTTTTTAATAGGTTCTAGAGCAAAGCCTCGGCTCTCTAGCCTCCGCCTGGGATAACCCGTAGGCATATTCCCCATCATACAGTATAGGTAGAGGGCGTTGGCATCAACTCCCAGAATGGACCTACAGGGTTTTGCGGATGTGCCATACATCTTCTCTCGAATAGAGGTCACTCCAACTTCATGATGTCTGTGAAAGATAATGCTTGGCCCTCCCACGAGGTTATCGCGAAGAGTATGGTACAGACTTTTGCTCTCCTCATCGAACAGACATATGGGTTGCGAGTTGCAAAGTTCGTCTCGGAGAGACATTAACCTATGCAGCGGAAGAGCGGCTTGTGGAGGAGAGTAGCCATAAGGTCGGGCCTCCACCTCCATAAACAACCATCTGATAGCCAAGCCTGGAAGCGAGATTGCGGATTTCAACATGTCAATACCCTTTTGTCGATAGATAGAGCTCTGACGTGCAATGGCCTCGATGAATGGGGCCACATCGAGGTTGTTGTACCAGATGAGAAAATCCCTGAACGTTTCCATGTTCTCTCTTTCCCACACGACCTGACAGTGGTGATAATCTTGCTCGCTCAATTCTTGCTGAGTCAGCGAGTTGAAAAAACTCTCTCGGGGAGGGAGTCCATAATAATCCAACCTTCTCAGGGAATCTACCCAGTCGTAAGGAAAGAATCCCTTACTCTCTGACACGCCAAATGCCTTCAAGTATTTGGAGTAGTTGAAGCCCGGTGCGATAAAGTTGCATATGTCAAGGAACCTAAAACGTCTACTCTCCACGCAGGACATACTGTTAACACGCTTAACGATGAAGACAAAATCTTCTCCCTCCTCCTCTTGTAGAGAGCGAAGCAAAGGTCCCTTTAGTATATTTAGGTCATACTTTTGTGAGTTGAAACCAACCACCGGAACGCTGGAGATGTGCTGTTCTAACTCTCTTTCTAATCCGGAGAGACCGGACTTCACCCTGTAAGTCGAGACGTTAGAGAACTTTTCGTCAGCAAAGGCTTCTTCTCTATCCGCCCGATCCGCAAGGAAAGTAGAGAGTCGCTTGCGTACATCCCGGAATCTTTCTCCGAACAAATCTCCTGCCACGTCAGCAATCTTTGCTATGTAGTGGACGAATTGACGAATGCACTTCGTTCCATCCTTGCTGTCGACACTCCTCACAAAGCACTTGGCCTGCTCAAACCCCGGGACGTTAGAACATACAGATATGCTCAGTAACTCGTGTCTTGCACTAAAAGTCATTGTGGAGGTGTTAGTTTGTAGGTTGTCTTTTGGCATGAAGCATTCAATATCATAGGTGATATAGTAGGGGTAGTATAAGAGGTCGGGGTTCACCACCTCTATTCCCGCCACTCGCTTGAGTTTTGTGAATATGGTTGGCGGGGGTCCAAACGTTCCACCAGGGAAAACAAACACCGATGCTTCCTCTGGCGAGCACTTATGTCGCCGTAGGCTGGACAAACGTGTGAAAGCGCCATCGCACAACTTGCAGGTGAAACATCTGGCAAACGAATCAACATTCTTTATCCAGCTGAAGTGTTTTTCGTACATGTTGACAAAGAGTTTACGGGCTTTGTTTCGTGCCCCAGATGACCAAACTATCGGAGCTACCCCCTCATCAGTTAGGCAGAAGACTATTATAGATATGTCAAAATGATCTTCCAAGGCCAGCAGATCACTCGCGCCCACCCCGGGAAAGTCTGACAAAGTTGATGAGGGTGGGGAAGAAGATCTAGATTGTCTCATGTATTGTTTAAACAAGCGATGTGTTGTGGTCTGAGAGGGGCGATGACAGCAACATCCCTTCTTTGGGTCGCAGTTACAGTCATACATCATGGCCAAACATCTAAAGAAACACAATTTGTCTGGGTAGGGACGGGCACCTCCTCTGGCCCAAAAGTCTACATCTAGTGCTATCACATGTCGGTTGTTAAGTATGTAGTCTGGGAGTTTGCTCACTACACCGCCCACCTTGCCAATCTCTAGGAGTTTATAGATGTAGAATGTCAGATTCGCAATGTGACGTAAAGCCCAAGCGGTATTCGGTCTCCTTTGTGCTGACCTCTCTCTCAAGTCGAGCTCCTGCACAGATTCGCAAAACTCTCTCATCTCATTCTCTGCTCTGATCAGTCTTGGCTTGGGGAAGAACGCGGCATTGTTGCTTGATGAGTGAAAGTAGCGCAACTCTCCACTGGTCTTATGCTCGAGGATGACTCCAGCGCTACAGTTAATCTTCACAGTACAAGGTACTCTCTTCCACATCGCTCTCAATTTAGTCCACACCTCTTCATCTCCTTCATCTTCACATTCCCCTCTCCACACTCGAACGTTGAGAATGTCTTCTACAGGACGAGAGTGTATTGTGGACCTGATCGAGCTCCAATAGCGGGCTAGTAGCACCCCCATCTCATCCCCCTCTTCAGCTGTTGGAGGTTTGGACCAGAAAACATCATCAAACTTCTCTGCATCCCCCTCATCTTTTTCCGCCTTGGCCTCGCTATGAAATCGTCTCATGTGATGACCTAGCTTTCTCCTCCCATCAAAACATCCACCACAAACCGGGCACTTGTGTGGGTGAGCCTGTGCATGCATTCTCTTCGTGTGCCTGTCTAGAGAAAACGCTGTTTTGAGAACCAGACCGCATAGTTGACAAGTGTGCTCGGCCTGACGAGAGCTCTCCCCCCCTATAAAAATACAAAATAGTAGGGTGTAAGTTATTCTTTTACCTCATACTACTATTAGCAATCCACAATTGTTACCAACTACCTCATTTAGCACTAACCTTTTTTACTTGTTGACATCTCTGATCAGGTGCTGACTAGTAGGTAGGTGTCTCTGTTTAGTCTCCCTATAAAAAATATATAGTAGTAGGGTGTAAGTTAATTTTTTTTTGTTTTTGGCTCAATAGCGTTATATACAATAGACACTTCACAATTGCTGCCGATTACCCTATTTAGCACTAACCTTATGTTGTACTTGTTGACATCTCTGATCAGGTGCTGACTAGTAGGTAGCTGTCTCTGTTTACTCTCACTCTGTTGACCAGAGGCTGATTGTTCATACTGCTAGAGTGAGAAACTCATACCTTAAATAGTAGTATTCAGTGGGCGGAGTCTAACCATTTCCCCACCCTTGGCAATACCACCCCAATGTGAATCCGATGCATCCCGATGTGAATCCGAAGCTTCCCGATGCATCCCGATGTGATTCCGAAGCTTCCCGATGCATCCCGATGTGAATCCGAAGCTTCCCGATGCATCCCGATGTGAATCCGAAGCTTCCCGATGCATCCCGATGTGATTCCGAAGCTTCCCGATGCATCCCGATGTGAATCCGAAGCTTCCCGATGCATCCCGATGTGATTCCGAAGCTTCCCGATGCATCCCGATGTGAATCCGAAGCTTCCCGATGCATCCCGATGTGATTCCGAAGCTTCCCGATGCATCCCGATGCATCCCGATGCACCCCGATGTGAATTGACACATCGGGACACATCGGGATGCATCGGGAAGCTTCGGAATCACATCGGGATGCATCGGGAAGCTTCGGAAACACATCGGGATGCATCGGGAAGCTTCGGATTCACATCGGGATGCATCGGGAAGCTTCGGAATCACATCGGGATGCATCGGGATGCATCGGGAAGCTTCGGAATCACATCGGGATGCATCGGGAAGCTTCGGAATCACATCGGGATGCATCGGGAAGCTTCGGATTCACATCGGGATGCATCGGGAAGCTTCGGAATCACATCGGGATGCATCGGGAAGCTTCGGAATCACATCGGGATGCATCGGGAAGCTTCGGATTCACATCGGGATGCATCGGGAAGCTTCGGAATCACATCGGGATGCATCGGGAAGCTTCGGATTCACATCGGGATGCATCGGGACACATTGGGATTGGATATTAAAAAGGGAGGAGTCAAGAAATGAGCAGATGTATAAAGGGAGAGTGGGATCACAGTCTCAGCATTCAAAGTTCAGCACATCACTACTGTACAGGAACACTACTACAATAGTACATTATCAATGGATACTGACAACATAGTCCAGAACCAAGAAGAGTTATTTGCGGGCTTAACGGACTCACAAATGGATGGAATTATTGAAGAAGAAGAGTGCAGTCAGAAGAGGAAAGAAGAGGTGGATGCGTTAAAAGAGGCACGGAAGAAGGGGAAAATAATAGGAGTGGGGAGTCTTGCCCGAAAGGATCTTTCTAACATGGCGGACTCTCCGTCCTCCCCGGAGCGGGCCTCGGATAGGGGCGAGACCACAACAACCAAGAAGAGGAAGAACCCAAAAGGAGATGAAATCTGTGCTAAGAAAAAAAAGAAACCCCAGGTGATTGTAATATCAGATGATGATGATGATGGCCACGGAGCCGATACGGCTACGGAAGAAATGGATGGTGGTGAGACGACGAAGGGAAAAAAAGCTACCAAGTCCCCTTGCAAGGGGAAGAAAAAGAGCGGGGGACTAAGCCTGGAGAAAGCTCGTGCAGTGGCGGCAACCCTAATGTAAGTAGCCCTATTCGTATATCTATAAATTACCGTACTATCTTTCTCCCGTTTAACCACTTTGTCGGATCTATATACACCACTTTCATTATTGTAGGAGCATGGGACCGGAGAAGAGGAGCTCTCTGCAGACAACGGTGAAGCTGTCGGAGCTAGAGCCAGGAACTGTGCTAGAAGTGAGTGGAGGTTCGGTGGTTGAAACGGCATTCGGAAAAGCATTCTTAGCCAGGGCAAGCTATGTGGATGACAAGGGGATGAGACATTGCATCAGCTTTCACACCAACATTCGTCACGCCATGCCCAAGCTAGCGGATGTCAAAGAAGAGGAGCTAAAGGACCTTACCCTTCCACCTAGGATCATGGTGTACTTGGGACAGCAGGAGACCGCTAAAGGACAAAACACATTCAACCGTATCGAGAGCGTGTGCTCCCTGCCAGGAGCAGCCATGAAAAAGCTGGCCGGTGACTTGAGAAAGAAGACCTTGGCCCAGTTGGAAGAATTTTTTCGAGTGCAAACGCTATCTTCCTTCCCCGTTGGTTCTGTGCTGGTGGTGACCGCGCTCCGACCCACATACGTCCCAAGATGCGGTGATGGTGATAATGCGAGCAACTCCATTGCCACCTACGAGTGCCGGATTGGAAACGAAGAAAAAAAGGGAGAAGTCTTCCTTCCGGGACGTCTGGCAGTTTCGATGAAAGAGCTCCTCCCCTCCGTGATGGTGTACAAGGGACAGAAGACTTCCAAGAGCGGGAGAACATTCTACGATTGTGCCATTCTAGACTCCATCCTCGGCGAGCGTCTCCTCCCCGCCACTGCACAGTTTTGAGGCAAAAACTTTTGTCATTCACACTCATTCGTGTCTACTTATCAATTGATTTTATATTATTACTCTCAAACTCGTGTATCGTTAGCCTTACTCATATTTTTCATAGTCGTATATCGGTTTTTATCGATTGATTTTATATTATTACTCTCAAACGTATTGAAAATTAAAACAAACTCGTGTATCATTACCCTTACTCATATTTTTCATAGTCGTATATCAAGTTTTTTATCGCTTGATTTTATATTATTACTCTCAAACGTATTGAAAATTAAAACAAACTCGCGTATCATTACCCTTACTCATATTTTTCGTAGTCACATATCAAGTTTTTTATCGATTGATTTTATATTATTACTCTCAAACGCATTGAAAATTAAAACAAACTCGTGTATCATTACCCTGACTCATATTTTCATAGTCGTATATCATCTATTCTAGAATACATCACACACCATTACTCTAACCCGTATTTTCCTTCGCTTCACCCTACTCCAGCCGACGGTCCGCCCGCGAGGGTCGCGACGGGTCGTTGGGGCGGGAGGGCGGGGGAGGGGCGGGGGATGGGCGGGGGGAGGGCGGCGTGGGACCACGGCTGGACTCGCGAACGAGAACCGCCGCGAGGCGGAGGGCGAGGCGGAGGGGTTTGGGGTGGGGAGGGGTGGGGAGGGGCGGGGACGGGTGGAGGGAGGACGGGTGGGGTTCGCGGGGCGGGGGGGCGTGCGCGTACGCGCGCGCCCCCTCGCCCGAGCCGTGGGACGGGGCGAGGGGTTTGCTCTTTAGACTGGGTTCCGCGGAACAGCCGATGAGGTTTTTGAAACCCCACCCGCGATGGGGGGGAGTAGGTTCTAGGGCTTTGCACATAGAGTGAGGTTTAGGGGAGAGGAGGGGCGAGAGGACGGGTGGGGTGGTCGTCCGCCCGGGGAGTTTTTGGATCTAGGGCTAATACGACGCGGAAAGGGCCGGGTGTCTGTGTAGATCTGCACTGACTATACTACTTATATACTCTACTATGCAGGTCATATCATGTAAATTAAATGCACTAGAGAATCATGCAAAAATTATAGATTTATCGAATTTCATTATATTTGTATTATTGTTATTATTATTATACATTTTTGCACTTAAAACAGAAAAGAAAGAAATTTTGAGAGCACACGCCTTTTTCCGCAGAACTGCTGTAATAATAATATCAACACGTTCCCCATATTATATGTAGTGTGATGTTACTGTTAGTAGTAACTCAATTATCTGCGCATCTTCTCTTACCTCCAGCGTACTGTTCAGCCACCTGCATTTACATGTCATATATTTGCTGTGGACCTTGGTGTTAGCGGCTAGACATCTGCTATATAAATTCCTCCTATTCTTCAATTATTGGTATGGTTTTAGTTGGTCAGCCAATAGAAGTGGAGCTAAACCCAAACCCGACACCTGAAGACATAAATAACCTTCATTCTAAGTACATCTCAGCGTTAAAAGACTTGTTTGAAAGTAATAAACTAAAGTATGGTGTTCCAGAAGACTGCCATTTACAACTGATATAAACAAGAAAGCATAATCACAAACTGTGCTATAAAAGACATTTTATGTACATGTAGCTGCGTATCAATCGTATGACACATTTTACTCCCATGGCATTAGTTTAGTTCTTGTTGTAATTAGTTACTAGAGATAGGTTCTTATGCTACATGGATGCACAAGATAGGTTCTCATGCTACATGGATGCACAACTTCTACGCAATTTTACGTCGGTGTAGCATACCCTTTAGTTGTCTGTAACATCTTCTCTACTGAATAAAATTTAAACTATGGCAGAATTTGCCTTATTTTGTAAGAAATTTATGTGCAATGTAGTAGTGCCTTTAGTATTCCCTTCAATGCAATTATCTTTAAAACATTTCGTTCAAGTCAAGGCTAGTTAAAGAGTAGATAACTCTGATTGTTTTTAATTGATTTCAATTATATCGTTATTATTGGCAGTAATTTTAGCTAACATTTCATAAAATTGATTCTGGCCAGCCAATCAGGGTCTGATTTTGCCAAAGTAGTACATAAGACTATTATAACCTACCTCTTAGATTTTACAGGCAAATTTTGAAATTTGTTGCTGTAAGGTACTCTAATGCTGCCATACATACCCATACTATGCTTTTACTCTCTTTGTAGGATCTACAGTGCACAATGTTAGCAATAAAAATACGATCTTTTACCATCCAAGACATTGGACATAATTCTATAAATAGAAATAAAATACATTTTGTTGTTGTAACTTTTGTCTAAAGTTTCAAAAATGTATTCTGTCTAATTATTGTGCTGATAATTGATTTGTTACACATGCATTATATACCTGTAGGTATTCTACTTCATTGTAGGAGTTATCTTGTCTTGATTCTTAAGGTAGGTGAATAATTATGGGAGACTGTATGCTGTTTCTATTATTATAGTTATAAAGTAGTGTAAGTATTAATGTATATACAACATGTAGATGTAGAAGTATTTTCACCCCCTAACTTGTAATTCTACTAGCTGACAAATAGATCTATGATTACTACAAAGATTAAAATATGAAGTTGTCTTTCCTTCTCACTTGATGTGAATTTTATATTGGGAAGGCAACTACCTACTGCTAACTAGCATGTCCATAAATAAAAACCTTATCTAGGGTTTAGTCACACATTAAAGTTTTGAGTGTATTTGTACAATGACCTCTAATTTGGAAGTGGTGCACTCCATTAGCCAACTATAAAAATCACTTCTGCTAGACTCAAAATAACGACAGCAATGATGAGTTGCAAAGTTCGCTGTCAAACAGCAAGGGAGGGGAAAATAATAAACAAACAATTAAAGTGAAACTACTATATCCTGGTGTATAATCATGCTTTATACAATTTTAGTGACGTGATATTTTTTATCAAATTTGTAATCATTTGATGTATATACATGCATCTTAGACAGCACAAGTACATGTTCGCACTGGCATATCGAGAACTTAAGCTAATACAGGATACATGCATAGGCCTACTATGAGCCATTGTTTTCTATGTGGTCCCAATGATATGGATCGCAGGCTAGGAAATGTACTCAATACTCAAAGTGTCCTATTGGACATTTACCTGTTGGCTGTCCTTTTGGACTTGACTTAGTAGATAGTTCATTGGTTCTCCATCAAAACATTAACCAATCAACAGTGAGAAGAGCCAATAGGTCTAAATAATATCAATATGTACTCTGGTACATGCTGATAAGACAAGGGTTTGGTGTTCATCTACACTAAACAGTGTATATATTAATCCTGAGGTAACATCAACGAACTCTGATCATGTAGATAACAGGTGGCAGATGTGAACATTGCTACTTGGTTTAGTGCAAATGTTTTTAGTGTTTTGGTATTATGTATGGGCAATCTTGTAAACTTTGGATTTTGTTTGTCACTGTGGTGCAGCGAAGCAGGCAAAGTGGATGTTGATTGTATCTAATTTCAGGTAAATATGATTATCATTATTTCTAATCAAATATATTGTAATGTACATGTAGAGTGATATAGGCTAATAATTATAATTATTATTGTTATTTAATGAAGCATAATAGAAGTTGTCATCTCTCTGTTTTTGCATTGCTTTCCGTCATGTTCTCACGGAGAACTAAGATAGCTCGATAATTATGGTGACTGATAGAAAAACTAGTGAGGTCATTGTCTATCATACATACACAAATGTATTATCAGAACAGACATCTACTAGTGGCTTGATAGGTAATACGCTTGTGTAGTCTGTGGTCTGTGGTATAATTGTGTACCTCAAGTGGGACCTAAAGACTTGATCATATTTCCAACTTTGTTATGTAAGTCGTTTCACAAAATAGCAGGCGGCAGTTTCTGCCGGAGATGTGCTATAATGAATATAGCTTTTAAGGCATCAGAGTTTAGGGAGACCATACCAAACAAGCATTCTTTACGAGAAGTGATATCACAGTTATATAAGATCAATATACACACAAAATTAACCATCATACATTGTATATGATATTCATTGAATCTAGCTTTGAAGCAACTTTCAAAATTAGACTATAAAAGCAAAAGGCAACTTCACGTAGCAGTTTTTCTTTAAATCATTGAAATTAAATAAAAGCAGTGAACACAGTTGGAACTAAACCCAAATAACATGATATTATAATAAGCATGTAATCTATAAATAGCTTTATTTATCATGTTATATTATGGACCATTCAGAAGTCTACTCAGATTTTTGTAGAAGATTATCTGATAAGTTGTTTTATTTTAAACCACTAATCTAGTATTATGGTTTGCTGGGATAGAGAATTTAATTTCCCATCCGGATTACGTTTTACAGTTCTGTCTGTATAAGTGTAAGCCATTAGATAATCTTACAGTAGATGTTGTGCTTGTACATCTTTAGAGAATCTAGCAAAATGGGAACATCTGAGGTCAAGCATCTGAAACAGAAGTTGGAATTGTTAGCAGTGGTTCAATGGGTCCTTTCTTTCCTGTTCTTAGGGGTAGCTTGTACGATATTCACTATATGGCTGGCTTTTACAAGGTAGGTACTGAGCTTATATTTACTAATTAGACCATTAGCAAATTGCAACCAATTTTAACAGAAATCCTTCCATTCAGGCAGAGTTTTTTTACAATGATTCTTAGCTTTTTACATACAGGTACATGTAATTAGTACAATATAAATTATGTACTAATTATTATTCTTTCACAAGTATGACCTGTAATACAAATACCTATCACACAGCCTAGTTATGGGAATGATAAAAGTTCCAAAAATTGATTGTTGCTATTTGGCAGCAATGATCAGTTTATTCAATCAAAATAAGAAAATATCTTCCACTGAACAGATTTTCTGGTTTTGTCACAGTTGGTCAAGAATGACCTAAAAAAATGTTTAGGTCATGACAGCTACAGCCAAAACAACTCTGAATTCCTGCTAGCACAAATCTTTAGTTTAGCAACAGTCTGAATGAGATAGAATGTGGCTAGCAAAAACTGCTGGTCATTCTACTGTTATACTCTTGCCTAGGAAAGATTACTGGTACTCTCTCCAGGTGGTGGAAAGGATAAGCAGTGTGTAGTCTGCAATGCAATGAACCTCCAAATAGACATTTGAAATCCGTACTGATCGACAGCAAACTGACGTACATAGAGCTAAAATATAAAGATCATGAAAAACAATCCAGCTTTAGGTTCCATGTTTATTCACCACCTGCTAGTGAGAGGGAATCTTTGCAACCAAACCCTATTTTTGGGAGTCATGGTAGATTTTTATCACTAGTGAACATGTGTATAGGCTACACAGAGTTATCTCTGGGGAGGTAACTCTATGTGTGTATTCCACAGCCAAATTTTCAAAACATGCTGCACACTCAATAATAGTGACCTTCACCCTCAAGCGGCAGCTAAAGTTTATTCCTTATCGACAGGCAAGACTAAGTCAAGTCCATATATTATTTGCTTCTATGAAAATCGAAATTTATAAATAGGATAACTCTTAATCTGCAACACATGCACTCAAAATCCATGACTTTGTAAATGATTTAGATTGAGAGAGAGGTAGACTTCCTTTATGCTGAACCAAGACTTGAAGTTGTACATATAGACGACATGTATATTTAATTATCTCCACTGTGTAATACCTGTCTAATACCCGTATTTATGTAATATTATATAACCTAATTGATGTGCTCCTGTAATATTACTCATAAGTATGTAAATTTCTACTCCCATCATATTAATCATATTTTTAGTGATTATTAATAAAACGAGTTTGCACTTAAAATCAAAGCAAGAGAGAATTTTATTTTTTAGATTTAAGTGGCCTTGAAATTAGATTTAGGCCTTTTAAAGTATGTTGTATAGCAGCTAATAACATCTCTGATCCGATTACAGTTGGATAATTAAAATAGTTACTTTTCCCAACCAATAATTATTGAGTTATAATATGACGCATCGTAACTAGTAAAACATTACAATTTACAGTATACACCTACATGTACATTGTACATGCAATTACAGTAATTGTTGTTACATGTACATGTACATGTACATTGTACATGTAAAATGACCCAATCCATAGGCAATTCTAGATAATAGCTATACAAGACTTGTAGGTCTAACCGACCATGGCTATACGGCATTGGGGAAACTCTCCTCAAACTGGAGTTGTTTCCTCAATGCAAGGAAACACAGCCTGAACAGCTTGTCACCGCCAGGGAATTGAACCCAGGCTGTCTGGACTAGAGGCAAGCATATTAACCCCTAGGCCATACCGACTGACTGCAGTGAGACATGTGTTGCAGACCAAGCCATATGTATGATATACATATGACGTATAACTACATGTACATGTATATCATAGATGCAAATGAGTGGGTGTTTTACTTATGATACAATGTGCCTCATTACAGAGCTTGGCCTATTGTTGGAGTCTACGCAGTGTGGTTCTTGTACAGCAGAACTACTTTAGAAAGAGGAGGTGGACGACTCCAGTCAGTAAGGGAGTGGATAATATGGAAGCATTTCAAGGACTACTTTCCACTAAAACTGGTAAAAACAGCTGATCTAGACAAAACTAGAAACTACATATTTGCTTGTCATCCTCACGGCATATTTTGTGTCAGCCATTTTTGCCACTTCGCGACGGAAGGTTCCGGATTCAGCAGCATATTTCCCAACTTCCTGCCTCATCTGATCATACTACCAGGTGGCCTCAGGTTTCCCTTCTTTAGAGATTACTTTGGTACAACCGGTAAGCACTTACCAGAAACGTGACCCATTAAATACAACATATACATGTACATGTATATGCAAAGTTAATCCTTGTTACCACTAATACATGTAGCTCTGTTGTGCACAATTACACAATATGCAATCCGGATGTGTATTAGTAACATATGAGCACCTACATGACTTGTACCATCTTTATGAACTTGCATTTATAGAAATAAACTTTGAAAGCTAGTTCTATAATCACAAGTCGTTATGTTTGAGAATTAAAAAGCTACATGTAGGTATATAAGTGAAATCCATGTGTCGTTACCTAACGCAGATGGCTGAGGAAACCCATCATTGCATCAAATGTTACGTTGATGGTGCTGCATTACATGAAACTATTTTAAAGGTGTTGAAAATATAATATATACTCACACAACACTCTAGTCTTTAACTAGCCCATATTGCAAATGTTCATTGTAAATGAATGTAATATACATTGTATCTACATAACGAATTTTTTTTTAAATAGTAGTACACATGTAGTATGTAGTACAGACATGTACATGTACACTTGTTATTTTTGAGGTGTGTGCTCTTGTGAAAAACCTAGCCTGGAGTACATATTAACCAAGGAAGGGGGAGGTAATATAGCCTCCCTAGTGGTTGGAGGTGCAGATGAAGCCCTCGATGCTAAACCAGACGTTTTCAAACTCAACTTGCTCAGCAAGAAAGGATTTATAAAGTGTGCCATTAGAACTGGGTATGTACAAGTATATTATGGTCATTTAGTAGCTGGTATAACTCTAAGAGAGAAGACAATTACCAACTGAAGTCAATAACATAATGCAGCAGCAGAGAGAGAAGACAACTTTGTATTGTAAATGCGATTGACATAACAGGAAGAGAGCGGATAACTTCAACATCTTACAACTATTATAAACGGAAACAAAACCTGACTGTATTTCAAAAGTTACATTTACGAGTGTTTGCTTTTAGCTAAATTTGGGCAACTTCATTGAAATTTGTTTAGCTATGTACATGTGTACATGTATATAGTACATGACTATATTATTGTACAATACTCATAATGATAATTTGTGGGTATGTATGCAAGTTCATTTGTTGTAAACCAGGCAGGAGGAAACAGGAAAGCAACTTTACAACGTATATAAGCAAACGCAATATGAAATCTTCAGAGGTTATCAGAAAGTATTGTCATCGTGTTCCTAAGGCTACATGTAATATAATATTATTTGGCTGTTTGCTTTAGAGCTTCCATAGTGCCAGTGTATAGTTTTGGGGAAAACTGTCTATATAACCAGAGTACTCACCCAAAGATGAGACAACTCCAAGACTGGTTTACTAGAAAAATGGGTTTCTCTGTACCCCTTGCTTACGGGAGAGCATTTCTATTCCCGTATAGGAGACCAGTCACAACAGTTGGTAAGTGAGTCATTGCATACAATCATGTTTTTCCCAAACCATAGATGGTGGATAAATAACGGAAAAGTCATTGAAGTATCATTAGCTATTAGAAGTTTATTGTATATAAATTTATTAAAAAATTAATATTCCAACATTATGAATTGTTCTGTATTTTTATATACATGTACGTGTGTATATAAATATGGTGATTATTTATTCCTAAGGCGACAACAGTGAGTACAAAAGCTGCTTTAGATCTGTAACTACTTGCAGGTTTGATATTATGACAGCAGATTGTGATTTTCTACGATGTAATTACTTGCACCTACTTTTATTTGTCTTAGACAATACCTTTTATAGTAATCTATTTGACGCATGTTTCACAATGTACGAAGTTTAATATTTTGTACTCTGTTCTACTTTTACAGTGGGGGAGCCAATACATACAGATAGAAATCCTCTACCAACAGCAGAGGAAGTAGACAAGCTACATTCTCTATATATATCTAAGCTACAAGCACTATTTGAAACTCATAAAATAAAATATGGGATTGCTGCCGACAGCTGCCTTCAACTTTATTAGTCTTATCAAGGCTGTTACTCAGGAAATTAATGTCAGTGTTATGTAACCACTTGCATTTAAAATGCAGTCAAAAAATAAATGGAGGGCAATTTTGAGCTTGTATATGCATCATGTATACGCATATGTATATATTTTTTTATATTTATATACATTGTACATGTAATACTTCGAGTCAAAAACAAGTCAAAAACAAATCGTATATTTAAATACATTATGTTAATGTAAATTGACCACTGTGTCATGCAAGATCAACTTTACAATGGTTTATGCATTTCTATCAATTCTTACGTCAACCTATCACTACAATTTTTTGCATTTTTCTAAAATTAGAAGTTTTTCTGGAGAATAAGATATATATCATTACCAACTTGACAGTTCTCTATAAATATGCTTAGCCTACAATGTACATAAGGACTGGGCCTACATAAGGACTGGGCCTACATAAGGACTTGGCCTACATAAGGACTGGGCCTACATAAGGACTGGGCCTACATAAGGACTGGGCCTACATAGGCAATGTGTTGCGCAATAAAAACATGATGTTACTGTCTGAAGGAGATGGAATGGGGAAATGGTGACACGTGTATTAAATAGCTTATTTACATAATCACAGCAAGCCAAAATTCTCAGCTAGTCTAATAAAAAAAACAGTTCTTGAATCGAAGACATATTATTCTCCCTTGTTTGTATCAGTTGTAGACCTAAAGATAGAATCTACAGTAAATGGTCAACCAACATCAAAACAAAATTTATAATAATTGTTATTAGTTTTTATATTACTGAGATATTGTTATGAAAATTATCATAAATATACTCATATTACAATGGTAGCTTACTTCTTTGGGATAGCCAATGCTACTCCGTTACACATTTCAGTACACACACAGTGCAAGAATATTCAAATAATATTTGAAGAGGCACAGGATGAAGTTGTTGATGTTAATTAGATCTGTAATTGTTCTATTTATTATCCTATTACAGGTAATTGCATACAACTTTTACCTCTTCAGTTCAGTATGCAGTTAGCTAATATCATGCTTATAACTAATTACCTAATCACCATAACCAGTAAATATCGCTCCTAGACATGCCATTGAACATAATGCAGTTCAACAGCTGTTTGCACTTGGCTTCATTTAATTGCATGTTCCTACAAGGTATATGAGAATCAAATAGACAGCTGATAGCATAACAGCATGACCGATTTTACACTCTCCAGGGTTTTACAGGAGATGCAAGGGGACATTGTTTAGAACCATCAATTTTGTAAGTATTTGAATTTAAGTGCATATTATTCATTATATCTTCTTCTAAAAATCATTTATAAAATATGAATCATCCACGTATACATAACATCATACGTTCATGTAACTTAACTATATTTATACACATAGGTGTGATATTATACTTTGAATTTGAATTTAAATACACATGCAAAACTTGGCAATTTTTGCGCTTTCTAATATTCTTGTAAACTGTAATGAAAATTACAAATAAGACCTCTGTACCTAAATTCACAGGGAATACAATGGCCAGGAGCACCTATTTACCTGTATACTTCTGTCTTCTCTCTGGGACCTTCTTCGAACTGGTGAGTAGAGTTGAAGCTTCCAATTATCTGTGTGAAGCTTGTGAGCTCTGCACATCAAAGTGTTAAAGAATAAAATATTCTGGTTATGTAATCAAACTGGGTAGCAAGTAGCATGGCCCAAAACTTGTATCAGTTTTTACATGCGCATCATAGAATATATCTGCAGGCTATTATGTTGTGTTTGCCATGACAAGCCTGACGTCACGTCATTGGACTGCTGACGGCTGCCTAACCACCATTGTTAGGAATTTGAGCAACTTTTATTCATTGATTTGTATCTGTTCACAGGGCAGCATCTTGGAGATACTTTCCAGTAATACATGTATATGTAAACAATTATGTATTAGTATTATCATTTTATATGGAAGTGCGTATGTGTACCTAATGGAAAGCTATCTAGTTTATGGCTTAGACTAGCTTGAATGTAGCAAAACATGCCACTATAACTCTGTACATGTACATAGTTTATTATTTGATTATGAATTGAAAGTATTAAGTTACTTCTTGGAAGCAATGACTCCTGACATGAAATAAGTTTTTAATTCATCGAACACCACTAAATGCTAATGTGATAATGACAGCAATTTTGGAACTGTCAAATTGAAAATTGTTTGCTACACATCCATTGGTCTGTAATAAATTAATGGTTGCCTTGTGTAACCCATTGAAAGTTTACACAACCATGTTATATATTTACATAATTGTAGCTGGGTTCTGGATATGGAATACAGTTTATGGGGAGAGCCATGAGCTTTGACTGTGAGTATGAAAATCTACTTATTCTATACATAAAATATATAATGTTGTATTTATCCCGTATCCCATGTTGCACCTCAGAGATTACTTCATTGTATGTTTGGGCATTTCACCTTCTATTACTTTACCAAATTGAGCAGCATCTCAGTTGGTACACTTGATGCAACTTAGAATATATCGAAGAATATTGAAGAAATGGAGTTATCTTCCCCTAGAAATGGCACTTCATGTCCTGGTAATGTTATTAGATTAAATAGACAGTTGCCAAAAGTTTCCCTAAGGCCACCAGTTTCCTACCACTGTCCTAGACAAACCACAAGCAGTATTAAAAATTGCATTAGAATGCTTTTTATCAGCTAAACTGAGAAGTTTTTATAAGTTCATGCAATACAAATGTAGTTGCAGTTATAGTTACGTAATACAATGTACTTACATACACTATATCTAAACTGTAGATGACCATGTTTAAACTATTAATTTTACAGGGCACTTCCGGTCCCAGCTAAGTAAGTATTGATTATCAAAACATCTATAAAAAATATGGAGGCATTATTAACCCTTTGCCTCACATATTCAGTCAGTTGAATTGTGAAGAGGTTGCTATGATAAAATCGGTCGTATAAGTTTCAGTTAATACATAATTATTTATTTGATAGTAATTTTTTGTATACTCTAAAACATGCTGTATGTTTTCAGTACCTCCATTTAGAGAGACACTAGATCTGTTTGATGACTTTAAATCTCCAAATGGAAGAAGAGTCAAACTGAATTTTGTGGCGTTTGGCAAAAAGTGGGAGGTTGACCTAGTTAAAAACACCCTACTCTACACTGAAAAGTATTTTTATTGTGTTTATATCATTTATAATAATTATTGTAAAACATCACCCATCATATATACATGAACAATGTGCATGTAATTACATGTATATCGTGTTGGAGAGCGTATTACTGTATTGCCTACGTGACTAACTCTTTTCTCTCCTTCAGAAGTTCTATATCCCTCAGAGACACAAAAGGAAGAAAACTTAAATCCTACAATATAGAGTCAGATTGTTATTATATCGGTACAGCAGTGGGAGGTGACTCCGAATATGGGATGGTATCGTTATCAACATGCGGACATAAGATTGTAAGTGAACATGTGTAATATTATGTAAAGTGACAGATTCCATGTTACATATTATTTATATTATTACGTGTATAAAACTCTAAGCTTCCTAGTGTTATAATATTACTTCATGTTGTGCCACCAATTGTAAGCTGTCAATTACGAGATGAAACAACTTCTCGGTATAAAACATTAAACCAGCTGAGAGAGGACAACTCCCTATTATACTCATCAAGTTGTGAGCAATGATGAGTCAGCTGCATGTTGTTCAAATATATTCTATTGTAGCAGCAAGCTATATAATATGCAATGTTATAGCGAAATATTGGGATGAAGACATAACCCATAAATGGCATTGAAGCTTAATTTCCACAACTAAGAATTTGCCAATTTGATTTACTATTCCGCTAAAATACTTTTAGAAGTTTCTAAACACTATTTCAAACGTGCACACAGATGATTAATTAATTATTTTATCATGACTCGAATTGTGTTTATATCTATTATTTCACATGAAGCGTCTACATGTGTAATAGCTATACTGTGTTTCAGCATGGCATGATCATCACCAATGTCAATGATTATATCATTTACGAGAAAGGTTGGAAATGGACTCGAAGGAAGCGATCTCTTCATAACAGAAACTTAGACATCAGAGTGGCAACTACAGAAGAATACGGTAGCCCATAAGAATATCTTACATGCTATATATGTGTATGTATGTGCATTATTATACAATATCTTACTACTATACTATGCGATTAGGCATCGTAGAGGCTTCGGGTTCAAACCCCAGTCTGGACAGGTTATTTTCATAGATGTGGAACAAGTTCCTGGCTGCTGAGAAATACCTTCCTTGCAACAAAAAATATCAAAAATATCTTTAGTGTTTGCAGTAACTCTTTCTAGAAATACAATTTTTGATGATCTAATGTCATCACACACCATCTCATGTATTTTATATTCGCATTTCTATTATAGAAAGTCATGTGAAAACATCACATATGGTAAATAAGTGGAAATACAATGAAACAAAAGAGGAGTTGCGTTCCCCTTTCACATCCACCAATTACACAAGACTTAGGAGAGACGTAGCCGAGGACATTGAGACTCCAAAGTTTTACAGATTGGAACCACCTGGTGGTAGAAATGTCTATCTGGAGCTTGGGCTATTTGTTGACAAGGTAACCTTGGTAACTTGATAACGCAATCAAATATGGCACATTCTGTATACATAATATAGAATTATTGGAATATAAGACCTACTATGCAGTCTACTGGTTTATAGTATTTAATTTATAGTATTATATGGATGACTTCAAGAACATGGTGTATGACTCAACTGAAGAACTGATAAACCATATCCTACTGGCATACAATAACGTGAGTACAACTCCAACATACTTTGTCAAAGCTGACTCTGGCTGATCTGCGCTATATGCATGCAGACAGTCACATGGGTCGTATTATTGTTTTACTGCATTAGTTTATTTGTATGACAAAGAAATACCTGCAACCTACCTACGTACTCAGTATAAAATTAATATTTTGAGCAACAGAAACCACAGCCACTACCAGCATCTATCTAAGCTAAAAGGTAGAGTATAGATCTTTTGGCAGGTTCTTTTAAAAATTTAAATTCAGTAAAATATTGTATCAGATTAAATTGTATCAATGTCTGATTGAATTGCCTCTCGTTGCACTGATAGCAATGATAGGTACTTGTAGAGGATTTGAATACAACATCTGCCCTTCAGTGGATGGGTAGCAGCTCTATGCAACTGAAGAATTCATTAAACAAAACTACTATATTAAACATGTCGGGAACTGTAAACAGTTTACATTTACATGTACAATGCCACATGTATGTGTAAATGTAGCCTACATGTACATGTATGTGTAAATGTAGCCTACATGAATGTGTAAATGTAGCCTACATGTACATGTATGTGTAAATGTAGCCTACATGTACATGTATGTGTATGTGTAAATGTAGCCTACATGTATGCGTAAATGTAGCCTACATGTACATGTATGTGTAAATGTAGCCTACATGAATGCTCGATTTTATTTTATTGCTATTTCTTCTTTCTTGTTAGGCTCAGCTTTGGTACATTCATCCAACTCTAGGATTCAACATCTGGCTGATAGTCAAAGATGTTATTCTAATAGATGAAGATCTTCCACTCTCTTTGGACACAACCACAGTAAGTATTGAGAGTGGGGAATAGAGGGTAAGACAGGTAGATATACTAGTAATGTACTTATAGAAGTGATTTACCTGTCTTAGGCCAGGCGACCGAAACAACAACTCACTAAGAGCTCTATAATGATGCTGCCTTCGATTAAGAACCGTGTATGATTCACTCAAGCGTTACTGTTTCGATAGTTTAGAATTGAAAATTTTGAATCTCTCTATTTGATTATTTTTGTATTACATTACACTTGTCAGACATGTTCTCTGAATGAATGAGAAAATATTGTGCACAAAGACGTTATTTGTTCTGGTGTTGTCTACTCTGGCAATATATGAAAGAGAGAAGATAACTCTATGGTCTTCAGCACTAATATTGTATACGTGTAAGCCATAGATTGTATTTTGGAGTTATTCTCCAATGACATTGTTAGTGTAATGTTTTGACTGTTACTTTACAGCTCAGCAACCCAGCTTCTTTATGCAAGTGGATCACTAGAACTTTTCAAGAGAACGGCACATGGGATGAAATAATGATTCTATCATCGTAAGATACGTTGTGTATTATCGTTTGATACGTAATAAACTGAGACTTGTACAGGCTGACAATATATAAACACTAATTTACTGTTACTACATGTAGTACTTGGTATTATTAGGGAGTGAGAGCTTTGGTAAATGATTACTCCACTTGAATGGATAAATGATGGTGGTTAAAAAGACATTCCTCAAGCTTGTGGACAGTGCGAGAAACTGTGAAAGTCATTGTAATTATGTAACTTCAAGTACTCTAAATTTTTCTTTTAGAAAACCTAAAATATGGCATGGGCGAGTTGGTTTGGGTAAGTAGTACTAAAAACTGTACATGTAGGAAACGAGTAGAAATTCTTCAGTATTCATCTAGTACATTGTACATGAGTATTAATAGAGTGTATGGAGTTTTCTTCTGACAAAACTCAGATTATGAGTAGACAACTCTGCTCTGTTACTACAATATTCTTATTCAGAGATAAAATAGCAAAATAACTTGCTAAGCACACTGGTACACATGTAAATTGCAACTAGATAACAGTGGAAAGTTGTCTTCTCTCACTAAAAGGTTGACAGGAAAACTCCGAAAAAGCTATTTTGAATTCCGTACCCATTTTTCATTTGCTTTGCTGTTATGGACTGCGTTGATATTGGTATTCCACATGTATGTTGCAGCACAAAGGGCTGGTGTTTGCTCGTACCACGGAAATGACAGATGTGCTGGCCTTAGTCATGTCAATTTCCAAATGGCCTCCTTAGCCCGACTTATAGCGCATGAAGGAATGCACCCGTAAGTTGAGGAACTAAGGCCATATAAAAACAACGACTATCATGTTACATATTACTTAATAAGAGATACGTAGAGCACCTCCCGGGAGTAAACGTATTACATACATGCTCATTCTGTTAGAGTGCAATGGATATAGTAAATTATGACATTTGACTCTCTGTAAAGTAGTGTTTCTCATTACTGTCTTTTAGGCTGGGGGTGGGGGATGACTATGAAGGTAGGACCGCCCGTCTGTGTTATTCTGGTGTAATGAGGAGAGGCGTTTGGCAGGACCACGATTGGTCTGTCTGCTCTGTGCAGGCATTTGAGAGATGGGCAGGAGCAAAGATCAGCAACTGCATATCTAGAAAGCAGACGCCAACTATTGGAGGGAAGAAAACTCCATATATACAGGGTAAGTTCTTTAATCTGTAGGTGTAGCATTAGTAGCAAGTAGCACTGTTTTAGTAGTAGATACAATTATTATAGGTACAATTATATATAGGTAAGATTATTATGACAGTATTCATATAATAATAGACAATAAGTGAGCTACACTATTATTGCGTAATAGCCTTAATACATGTTGAATAATCTGGTATTGAAAGGTAAGGTTACGTCATACCTACTAACAATATAATACAATTATCACCTAGCTGCCGTAGCTGGTTGATGGGTGAAGGTAGAGCTAAATGTAGGTTCAGGACCCAACTGTGGCACCTAAACTTGGTGCCACTCAGTCTGATAATTTCCTATGAAGTAGTAGACTGAATGCTGAACCATTCCATTATAATAAAGGCCTACCATTATACATACATGTAATAATTATAGTGCAACATAGAAGGAGTAACAAACAAACTGTATAATTATATTATTATTATGTAACAGTAATTACTATAATTATTGTGTACTCCCAAACATGAATATAATATTGTTGTTGTGTACTCCCAGTGAATATTGCTTGGAGAAGTAGAGCTGTTCAGAGCACAACTTATAACAGTGATGAGGAATGGGGAGCATGGAAGGCCACGGATGGACCAATCACAGGAGTTCCATCTAATGCAGATGGTCTGTATATCTTTATTATATCCCTAGCCATGATAATAATACATGTGTAGTTTAGATTTTGGTAGCTGGAGTTGATGTATTGTTTGAAATTGGCCTATATATTGCCAGAAAATTAAAAACCTTACAATTTCGTATCACATGATTTCCTGTTTCATCAATGTGTTGTTTGTGGCAGCGAGATATGGCTCATGCACCCATACACTTCGTCAGAATAAACCTTGGATACGGGTGGACCTACCAAGCCGGTTTGCAAAGAAAACTATAGACACCATCATCATATTCAACAGAGATGACTGCTGCCGTACGGTGATAAATTCATGAAACTCTAACTTCTTTATAAAAAGAAAATGAGAATCTGTAATCTGTATTATTACTGACAATGGACTCCGTATACCATGTATGTACATTTAGTGTTTCAAGTGTATTAATATTATTTGGATAAATTTTAGATGAGAGACTGAAAAACTTTGAAGTGAGAGTTGGAGGTGATCCCAACTTTAGAAGAAACAGTCTTTGCTATCACCACAAAGGAGGTAGGTACAAGTTTACACTACACAGGCTATGCTATCACCACAAAGGAGGTAAAGGGTACACAGCCTATTCTATCACCACAAATCAGCTAGGTAGAGTTGCTAGTTAGTGAGATCTATTTAACACTGGTAGTTATAGGTATCATACAGGTACACTAGTTTGCTTGTTTCAAACAGCTTAGCCATGCAGTACATAAAAGTTGTTGGGTATACATTATAGCTTAAAATTTAAATCAAACAAAAACTAACGACTATTTGAATGAAATCGCTAGTTGCTGTTTATTTAGTTGTGAAGGTCCGAAGTCGTGAAGTTGTCCATAACAAAGTTTCCAAATAACAGTTCTAACATGGGCATGTGAATATGATAGAATAGCAAGCTCACTGATTTACAATAATGTTAGACAGAAAATGCAGCCAATGTGGTTTCTCTTTATCTGTCTTGAAAGTTTGGTACATTTATTTGTCAAGGAGTGTCAGGCGGAAGAAATGGAGCTGCTGTAATATCCTGTATGAAACCTCTTTCTGGCCTATATGTGAGCCTTCAGCTGCAAGACTTGAACACCATACTCACCGTGTGTGAGATACAAGTTATGGCTAGTAAGTGTAACCTGACTTCTTACATTACATTGTCTGAAAAAAAGACTTCTGGCAAAAGCATATAATCAGACTGGAAATCTTGTGAGATAATATAGTACATCTTTTCTCATTTGTTTCCCGCCGTGCTTCCTTTAGAGGTTGTACAGGATAGCTTCAGTTACAGAGAGAATGATTGCTATGACATGGACGGGTTCTGTCCCTACTGGCAGAGTGTTGGAGAGTGCACCAGACGTACTCAAGTATCCTACATGATGGAAAACTGTCCATACAGCTGTGGAGCTTGTAGAAGACCAAGCCGTAAGCCTACAAAGGTCAAGGCTTCCTCAGCAGACGAAATACCAGTAACAGGTATATCTAGGAGCTATCTCTCTTCATTCCTATAACATTGTTCACTGAAAAACAAAGTTGGTATAACGAGACGACAGACAAACGATCCAGTGGGTTTATGAATACATGTAGTGTAGATCCGCTCTCAAACAGTACTAGGTTCATGCTATAATCAAGGGTAACAAGTGCGACAAGCCTATTTGAATGGTTTTATTATAATTCGCAAACTACCAGTTGCGGTGATTTACCAGAGGCCTACGGGTTGGCCTACATATGCAAATTATAGCTACACGTACATGTTTTACACAAGGTATGATACAAGTGTATAATTATGTAGCGCATGCCTACATCTGTAGTTGATTGTTCTGTAGCTAAACCAGGAGTAAAATGCCAAGACTCTCATGACTCGTGCATGCATTACGCAGCTAATGGTGATTGCAAAGTAGACCTTGACACGATGCGGCGTTGCCCAAAGTCCTGCAACATCTGTGACATTCTACCAGAAGAATTAAATGCTAAATCTATGATGACCAGAACCAGAGTGGACAATGCAAAAGTCAAAAGCCGCCCAATCGAAGCATTAAAACCCACAAAAAATAGTTCAGTCAGCGAAACGCAACCAAGTACACTCAAGACTACTAAAAGTTCTGAAGTCGCCAAAACAACAACAAAGTTCATTACTCGTCGAGTTCCACCAACTTTATCCTCCAGAACTGCAACTACAGCACCGGCACCTTTTTCTAAGACTACAACTACCCTGAGTAACAGGATAGGGAAACCACAAACATCAATAAGACCTGACAGTTCCCAGACCACAGGTGAGAACCTACAATACAATTCTATGCTTTACCAGTAACAGCAAATTTCTGGTCTTAGGTCTATAGATGGACTCTCTATTCTAGGATTCAGATATTGCTCAGTAGACATTCTCATCCAGTCAGTGATAATTTTATGTCTCAACTCTCAATTCATACATTAGCCGGCAAGAATAAATTTCAATAGGCCTAAGCACGTCAGAATGCGTATTTACAATGTAGGCCTGTATTTGTTGTATATCATGCTGTAACACGCTTTAAAGTATAGACTATAGTTACTACATGATTGTAGCCTATATACATGTTCAGTAATATTATAAATAGATCTAAGGCAAACTACTAATAAGGAATTATAATTTATTGTTGCAGGTTCCTGTCACGATAGCAACCCAAACTGTGAAGGTTGGACTAACATCGGATACTGTGAAACCAGCACTGTTGTAGTCAGTTTGTGTATGAAGTCATGTGGCCGTTGTGATGACATTACTGAGAGCCCCTCCCACCCACCCACTTCTCTATCAAGTAGTACTTCCTCCACGTTAGCAAGTCACACCTCGTCGTCTACCTTATATACAGTGGTCGAGGAAGCTACTACATCTACAACTACTTCTGCAGCTACCCAAAGTTCTTCGCTCGCTCAAACTGCGAGTAGCTCTAAGATTCCAACAGCTGTAACAACGGTTTCTGCTAGTACAGCTACTATTACAAACCATAATGTCAAATCAACACTTACTCCTACGACAAGAGCTACTCCTTCTATTGCTTCTACTACTGGTAGTACTACGACAAATATATTCACTACTACCAGCACCACCACCGTTAGCACTGTCTCAGGTAGCAAGAACACAGTTGGTACGAGTCAAGTTGAACTAAAAATGGCTGCCACTAGTACATCGACATGTACTGATAGCTTGCCCTCTCTATGTGACATCTGGGCAAGTCAGAACCAATGCACCATGCCATCAGTCAAGCAGGTAGTCAATTCCTAAATATGTTAAGGGGTTTGGCCATTTTTTTATATATATATGATGTATTTTTAGCAAGGAATTTATTTTTGAGCAGTCAGAGACTTGTTTCAAATCCATGAAAATACCAGTCCCTGACTGGGGTTTGAACCCGGGGCCTCTACGGCACCTAATCGCCTAGCACAGTGAACAGTTCAAACAGTTCAAACCCCAGTCAGGGACTGGTATTTTCATGGATTTGAAACAAGTCTCTGACTGCTCAAAAATAAATTCCTTGCTAAAAATACATCATATAATACATGTATATTACCTGAGAATCAAAAAATTATTTAGTAGAGGATTTGGCCAGTTTTCTGCCATATTTGATGTTAGTCTTATGCAAAAATCCTTGCATGAAACTTAACATCCATTATGGAGAAAGTGGCCAAAACCACATATATAGCAAGGTAGCCGTAACATGAGGAGTACCTCGTGTTGGTTTAGTGCACATCTACTGTTCACCACCCAAGCTTCCTTTTTTGAGGTTGCTGAGTTGGTATAGTGATAATGTGCTCTGTCTACTGTGCTAAGGGATAGGGTGCAGTATTATAGGCCTCGGGTTCAAACCCCAGTGAAGGACTGGTATTTTCATGGATGTGAAATTGAGTTCCTGACTGCTCTATGGAAAATTCAAAAACTTCTTGCACTAAAACTAGCATCAAAATCATTTATAATTTAGTGCCATTTTGAGCTATCTCATATAAATCTCATACAAAAAGTTTATCACTCAATTCTATAAGCGGAATTGTAGCCAATATCAAACACTGAGACTCTGTAGTACAGACTCAGTAGTGCAGTACTATCTTGGTAGTCAGTTGATAGATGAGAGGAAACACTAATACAACCGTTAAGCAGTACTAGAAGTTTCGATGTAGTGCACCATTGTAAAGGTGAATTTGTATTTTAGCTTTGTAAGCTAACCTGTGACATATGTGGTGGGACATCAACAACAGACTCTGCAGTTATCTACAGTCTGCTGACAGAGCCAGTTTCTAAAGAGTTATCAAGAGAAGCAACTTCTGTCGCTACACAAAATACTGAGCATCAAATCACTTCTATTTCGAATATAAAAAAATTTCATCCAATAACAAAGGAACAGACAGTCAGCACGTCTTGTGTAGATAAACGCCGATCGTGTGAAGCTTGGGCAACCAATGGTTAGTATGAAACAGCATATGACTATGGTAATGAATTACTAGAACAGCTGGCATAGAATAACTATAACACAAATCAAGGGTAAAGATCTTGTTTTCAGCAGTAATATCTACAATTTATTATGTAAAAATACATCAGTGATGGCAGTTTGGGCAATGAAGTTGACATAAGTGAACCGAGGCAAAAATGTTTCCTGCTTCAGTCTTGACAAAAACAGATTATTTATCTGTTCCATCCTGCTGTGAGAAGAAATTTATAATAGTCTTAGTTCTTTATCAAGGAAGAAGTGTCCTACTTACTTTACTTACTATACTATTTACTTTCAAGTGATCCCGACCCAATAATAAACATGATTAAGGCTATCCAACTATAGCATACTATGCCAGTAAAACTCAAATGTATGCTATTGCATATTGCGTATAAATCTATAGCATATATATTCTGTTTCAAGGTCACTGCAGTATCTCTAGTGTCAGGAGGCAGTGTCCAGCTTCCTGTAACAGTTGCCAACAGGATGACATGACTGCTTCAACCAGCCAATCAGCAACAACAATGGCTCCTTCCCAGCTGTGTACTGACAATGTCTCTGCCTGCAGTTCTTGGGCCAGAAGGGGATTGTGCACGAGGAGCAATGTAGCGGCAGCATGCAAGCTGTCTTGTGGAGTTTGTGGATGAAGGACACATAGCCAATGTATACCATGGGACAGAGTGATAAAAAGTCATTATTATATTTTTCTAAAATTATTTATTTTAAAATTAGCAACATGGTGACTTGCACATAGAGACATGTATGTATGTATGTATGCATGCATGCCTTATATATTGTTTTATTTATTGTAAACTTTATGGTACTTATATTTTGAATATAATTCTTTCAGTTTGGCTTTCTAATGTTGCATGTTAACAAGTTGCAGCAAAATTCAAAATTGAGGGTAAAAAATGTTTGGGGGTGCAATAGTACTACATTCTCCAATAGTATTTGTTTACAAACAAGGGAAAGAAATATTTCAATAAATCTAAAATGACTATATAAATACTATTCCTTGTTGCTTGAGAGGTGATGGCTGAAAAAGATCATTTCCACAAGCGGCTAGTTCCAGTTATTTATTAGCAGGAGAATGTAGTGGTGATAGCTTTTGTTCCATAACCAACTAGCTTCATCTCAGTACAATGCAAAACTCACAGGCTATTTTCAAGTCAGTTGGTTCCACAATAATCATTTTCCTCAAGCAATATTTCTACTATGATATTTCAAAATGAAAATAATATTTACGTGTAGTTTTGGAAATGTACTCAATATTGACAGGGTGTCTATCTGACACAGTAATTGTTGGTTTAGCTGGTATTGCAGCCACACAATGCTATGGTTTGTAACTATTATAAATACTAAGAGGTCTTCACAATAGAAACCTGTAACAGCTTATCATTAATACCACTTCTCTATAATATTGTGTCTACACAGTGGAAGTACATTATTTCTAGAAGCACCTATTCACTATTGATTATATTATTATGTAACAGTTTGTCTGAGTACTAACCATTATAATGTGTTGTCTGGATTGTGAATAGTTGTATAGGAGATCTAGTGGACAGAGGACAGGTATTTCTGCACTGATCATCCAGTAACTCTGATGTCATACAACCTACTAGCTATGGGAAATAGGCATCCACTTGCCGAGCATTATTCCACCACAGAGAGGGAGTTTGAGGAAATAACCTGTGCTGCATGTCACTCTCAAGTACGTGACTTGAGATATACGAGTCAATTAAAACCAGAGACTTACGAAGTCGATGATAGGTGTTTTATCTTTTACAACTTCCTAAAAAATGACATCGACACCGTCGTAGAGAATTTAGATGAAGAAGCGATGCAATTTATACATGGCAGCATGGCAACATCTAACTTCCTAGTAAACCTGAGGGCAGGTACACCATTAGTCAGAATGTTCCAGAGAGGATTTAATGGTGACATTTTGTGCAGCGGGTGCTTTGCTGCCCAGAACGAAAATCTAGTCATCCAAATATCTAAGATAATTGGACACAAGAGTGCAATCATCAACTATGACTTGGTACTCAATCATACGGCATACAAAAACAAATTTCCCAAGTCTTAAATCTTTCCGGAACTCTGTGTATTACTTTACTAACTCTACAGGAAATGGGTATCAGCAGTAGTTGACAGTATTTTACAAACTAATGAAATTGTGAGACACTGCATAAACACAAACAAACTGTTCATAATGCGCTAAATTTGCGCTTATGGTTCATGTTACATTACGCTTATGATTCATGTTTTGATTGCACTGACAGTAAAACTTTCAAATTTGATATTTAGATGCATTTTCGGTTAAGTAGCAACTTTAGATGTAAATTGTATGACTGTTACGGTGTAGCCTATAACTGGTTTACTTTATTTGCATATCAAGTGTATGTATGCATAGTCTTTCTGTTGCACGTCAGTATCAGGTGTAAAATTCAAAAGTCAACTTGAAATGAATTATAATCGTCGAATAATTATATTATACTTATTACACAATAAATATCAATATTGTTACTATCGCTACATCTTATTTCTACTGCTAGCTGTGGTTGGTTACTTAGTGGTATGATTGTTGGCACAAATTCATTTTGCAGTGTATGTAAACTGTCTGTAGCATTCCATACTATTTGAGGATTTATATTTTCCGTTGTTGTGGATATAATGTGAATATGACAATCATAGTAAAATATATAATGAAGTGAATCATAACATATACATACAAGTAACCTATATGCACAAGGAATATTAACTTACTACAATGCAAGCGGGTTCAATAGTTTTTTTTAAAACAGCTGACGAAGATGAAGTTGTCGTTTTATGATTACAACTAGTAATATATGATTTACATGACTGTAAGTTATGTGTCACAGAGTTCTGAACTAAATGCACATTGGTGGATTAATGTTATATATCATGGTGAACTGGCTTACAAACAGTATTAATGCCATAAACTGTACAAGATTAATAGCACATGCTGTGCTGCCAGAACGTGTGACTGTTCGAAAAAGACAGTTTGAAGCAGGATGTTTCGAAAGTGGACAGTTGAACACCGAACAGTTCGAAACGCCAACCACCAGATTTCAACTAATTTTTATTTCTAATATTATTTTTTATTTAATTTATTAAATTAATTATCTGTGAGTTGTGTTCTTCTAAATGTAATCTACACAGTTTTGAACTGTCCGGTTTAGAGCTATCAAGTTGTGAAACGTCCTGTTTCGAACTGTCTTTTTCGAAATTTCCCTTTATCTGCTGGCAGTAGGCAGTGTTATTTATCATCAATGCACCATAACAGTGTTTAATGCCTTTATGTAGGAACTACAGCAAATCAACAATTACAGATAAAAGTGAGAAAAGTCACAAATATTATATTTTGTGCTGATTATTCAACTGATTTCATACAACCTGTATCATCACCAGCACAATGGCTGCCAGCTCAACAATATTACCCTTATTATGTTCGCCGATAATTTAATCTACACAAATATTATATATTACATATTATGGACTACTACTATAAAACATTATGATTTGACTAGTCTATAACTAAACTCTCTGACCATAAAAAAGTTTGGGGACAATCGTACTTACTCTTCAAAAAACAAACTAGTCATGTTCTAGTGAACGAAATATATTAATAATAATAAAAGCAATAAATATTATTCTTTGTAGTAGAGAGGTGACTATAGAAAGAGGCAACATCTCTACTATAAATTTTTAAAATGCAAACAACACTACCAGTTCTGGAAATGCACTCTCTGATGTTCCACTCATAGAGTTTCCTTTCAAACAAAGAAGATGGAAAGAAGTGCAAGTGTAACTCTACTCAATAATAAACAGTATGGCCACCTGACACAGTAATTGTTGGTTTAGCTGGTATTGCAGGCACATAATGCTATGGTTTGTAACTATTATAAATACTAAGAGGTCTTCTCAATAGAAACCTGTAACAGCTTATCATTAATACCACTTCTCTATCATATTGTAATGGTACGCACAGTCGTCTCCTACACCTGACACTCATTATTATGTGTGCTTACATGTATATATCTACTTGCATTCTACCGTGTGTAACTTCTATATCATTGTATATACTTGTATGATTATTACTAAGTCTTTTAGTGTCTTTTATACCCATGTACAGAGGCCCGACCTCTCAGAATTACTTGATATTCATTTTGTACATGAATTGGATCATTATAAGCAACTTTTGTATAACCCGACCCATTTTGGGTCGGCCGTCGGGCTTCCGGCGGCCATGTTGTTGCGCAACTTCCGGACGACCCTGTGTCGTCTTTTCCCGACACTACGTCGGGCGGAAGTCATTATACTATATAAAGGGCATTGTTTCACTGTTCATTGTCTCAGTCTTCACTTGGCTTTCAATAAAGACACATCTATACTTGATACAGAGACTTTCATTTTCTTTTGTCAGGTCATTCGCTTAGCGAACCGCCTACTAGGTCGGATCACTCTCTTTCAACGTATAGTCTGAAGGTCAGACTCGGGACCAGATGGGTCGTCTCTGGTAGTTATTGGGCTACTGAGACCGCTCGATCTTTCATGTAATGAGAAGGCCTAGCACCACTCATAGGCACTTCAGTTTTGGGTCAGTAGTCGTCCAAGGACGATCGCACGAAATACCAGAAACCATTACAATATTGTGTCTACACAGTGGAAGTACATTATTTCTAGAAGCATATAATATTTACTATTGATTGAATTCTGCAATAGTTTGTCTAAATACAAAATATATTTCTCTCAGAAGTTTAAATTCAGTTCAGTTGTGCAGAAGAGCTAGTAGAGAGAGGACAAGTATTTCTGTACTGACTGTCTGATAGAACTACCATGGCTGCCATATTTAATAGACATCCACTTGATGAGCATTATTTCACCTCAGAAGCTGAGTGTGAGATAATGACCTGTGCTGCGTGTCGATCTCAAATACGTGACTTGAGATACAAAGCTTGTCTTCTGCCAACAAAAGATAAAATGTCTGATTTTTGTTTTATCTTCTATAAATTCTTAGACTATGACGTTGACGCTTTCCTACTTTATCCCAACATAAAAGCACCAACCAGGGTAAAAGTGAGGGCAGGTACACCACTAGTCAGAATGTTCGAGCTGGGATATAGTTGTGCCATATTATGCACCAGGTGTTTTGCTGCCCAGCACGGATATAATATATTCGTCCAGATATCTAACATAATTGGACACAGGAGTGCAATCGTCAACGACAATGCCGAACTTCATTGTTTGGCTTACGATAACCAACTTCCTACGTTTTAAGTTTTCTCTGGACTACTTGGATTGTTTGACTCACTCTACAGCAAGCGTATGGTGGTGGTAGCTGACAGAATTTTACTAATAATAACGAAATAGTGGGACATTACATCAATACAAACAAACTGTTCATAATGCATTATGCTAAGTCGTGAGAATCATTTCGTTTGTACTGACAGAAAGGCTTCCAAATCTAATTCTCAGACTCAATGACAATCAAGTATCAACTTTTAATAAAAGTTTTATGTCATTTATGCACAGCTATTATACAGATGAATCATATGGCTGTTATGGTGTATAACTAATATTCAGTTGAACATTGTGGGCATACATTTACAGTTTTACTTGTTGTACGACAATATCAGGTATAAAGTTCAAGTTTCTACTGAGAATACATTTTTTGATGCTGTAATCTTCGAATATGATTATTATATACTCTTCCATTATTTCCACAATAAATATGAATTACTGCTACCAACCATGCATCCTAAATTCATCTCTATCCATTTTTGGTAAACCATTCGTATATGAATTCGAGTACAAAATAACTTTTTTAAAATACATTCTGTCTTCAGCATCCCACAGTGTTTAAGGATTTATATTTCCTGTTGTAATGAATGTCATAAAATATGTAATGGAGTGAATTATAGCTTATAGTAGCCCATGTGTAGAACAATTTAGTATTTACATACTGAAATGCAGTCTTTGTAACAGCTGGCAAAGATAAAGGTTGCATTCTCAATTTGTTGAACTTACAGCTTTATTATCACATGGTTTACATGACCCAGTTAGGTGCACGAGTGGAGAAATTTGAAAGTTTACAAAACAGTTGCAAAAGTTGTAGAAGAGTTACGAAACATTGTAGAAGAGTAGTGAGCCCAAAATTTCTACACCCCACAGGAAGTTGAAAGCTGGTGGGAAATTGTTGGGTTGGCAGTAGCTATATTTGTTGACTTGTTGAGATGTTGAATTTCAATGGTAGCATAAAGAAACAAATCATGAAAAAGTTGAAGATGTTTACAGTAATAAGTTATGGTTGCAGGTACAGTGCACTTGCCTCCAACACTTATTATAATGCACATAATCTTCTATTGTGCAGTGTACATAGTAGTTAAGAAGTTGTCCTCTCTCTTTTAGCTTTCAGCAGGAGAGGACAACACCACAGTTATTACTCCACTGTACGATGTAAACACGTTTTTTGTGTTAGTTTGCCACAATCTGTAAACTATGATGGCCGTGCCGTGAACGTGTATATTCAGTTATAAGCACAAACATGTAATTGGTGGTGGCGGTGCGGATAAACATCTACATGATGGATAACCATCTACATGACGATAACCATCTACATGACGTATAAACAGGTAGGTAGAGGGAATGACATTTTAGATACTACTACTCAATGACAATAAAAGTCTACCATCCCAAGATTTGACTTAATTCAAGCTATCAAACTTTATACTTGTCCCAGATTTTGTGTGAATAAGTAAGATGCTAACACTCAGCCCAGTGACTCTCTTGTACATAGGAGTTACATTCCTTCTGTACATGTATTTGCTGACTGATGGAAACACATTTCAGCTTGTTTACTCCTTGGAAATCACAATGTCAAGTTTTTAGTGTGGATGCAAAGTTGTATTTTCTAAACAGAATAATATTTTGTAAACAACACTAAGAAAGGTGACAGCACACTCAGACTGCTAAACATAATCTTGAGAATCCTCTCTTTCCTAATGCAGTAAAATCTTTAGACCGAGAGAATTTAACTCTCTTCTCTTCCATCTGAGATGTATCATAAATATTATTATAAAGTAAATTCCTCCAGATAACTTTGACGCTCCACACGTTTAGACTGCTGAGGAAGATTGAGCGGCTGGTTGGGGCTCATCGAGTGCCTCGAGACCCTGAAAGATTATATGTATATCAGCTGGCGCTAGATGAGACAACCACGATGACAATTATTATAAGTATTTTAAATATTCACTTCCAATGACACAAAATAGTGGAGCAAAAACGTGCATAATAATAATTATGTTTATGGAAGGAATCCATGTTGGTAGCTGATAAAATCTCAAATATTATATATAGGTCAGAAGATGCCAGATTCTAGATCTACGAACAGATAAGTTTATAAACTTGATAGTAGGCAGACTACTAGCACTAGAAAAAAATATTTTCAACTACAATCTGTGTTTATTAGGTTTAAATTAGTAGGATCTTGGTTCTGACTTAGTAAACTAGCCAGAAGCCATTAGTTTGCATAAGTTTTGAGTTGTCTTTCCTTGCTGGCGAAGAAAAGGTAACTCCCATTGATTAGTAAATTTTGACACTGCTTAGAGCAATTTTTTTATGTTTGATCAGATACGCCTGCATAGTTGCTAGTAAACCCAACGTTTTACTAACTTACAGCGAAGTAAAACTGAGTAGTGAAGCAGAAAGTATTATATTACCCAAGAAAAGCACACGGCAAAAAACATAATGCAGGCACATGTAGATCTAACAGGCCTTCAATATCTTTGGAATCGGGTTCGGAAATCGGGTACTAGCAGCTAGTCCAAAACTACCTGGTCACCTCCAATCAAATTTATTACAAATAGAGGTAAACTAGGAAACATTAACTTACCTTTGCTATGAATTCACTTCCAGTAAGTCTGTAGTCTCTGTAGAACATATCATGATGATGCTGATCTATAGACCAGTCTCTGTTTTGTGACTGAATAAACAAACAACTGCTGTTAGTCAGCATTCCACATTATAACACGCAGTTACAGATTTATATGCAGTTAAAACATACGTGTACATCATGCAGTAGAGGCTCCAGCACACAAAGATTATTTCATGGCATCCATATTCAAAGATTTGTGTTAGTACATGATTATTCATATGAACGGAAACTAAGTCCGTGTCGGGTTCTAGATAATCGTGGTTCTACATGTAAATGATTGAAAACCTGTATAACTGAAGAGTCTCAGAAACATTGTTGTGACTTACATGACCCTTGAACATCAGTTTATTAATAGCCCACATTGTTGGATGGGGGATCCAGAGCAGAGTACCGAGGATGGCCATAGAAGGAATAATTTCGTACCACATTTTGCAGTCGCCTAAAGGAAAATAAAACCAACCATTACCTAATATAATGACAGATGTATGGATATTTAAATACTGTTAAAAATAGTTAAAATCTCTTTTCTCTCTTTCGTTCTACACATCCTAACCTTTCCCAAATGTACAGTTTCAAGAATGTGATACTAAATCAAATATAATTCAACTATAATAATGCAACAATCACTTTAAAATTTGTAAACAAATGCCTAGAAACTATACAGTGCCGTATGCATTACAATATTCGGCTGTGGTTTGGGTTTTCAGAGGGGCACCAGAAAAGTCTGGTAGCAATGTATTTTGAGCAGCTTGGTAATTTTCTTGCAGTTATCATTCAACATCTGTCAATCGAATGTACATTGTTGAAAATTTTCAAAGTGCAGCTCCTATTGTTATCTAAAATCTATTTGCCAAACACGGTATTCTTTAGACTTTGATGTCTAACATAAGAACAGAGAGTGTATCAGTGGAATTTTGAACTTTTGCAAACTCTTATGGATTTACTCGTATGACCAGTTCTCCTAAGCAACCGGAAGGCAACAATGCAGCTAACAGAACTGTTCAAATTGCTCAAAGAGTACAGTAGTTAACAAATGATTTCACAGTGTTTGCTAATATAGCTGTAGGATGACTTGTGCAAGTTTTTTGAATTTTTCTGGGCTTTCCTTTTGCTGGCAATAACTAGCTGCCTTTATTGGTAGGTCTGGTATTTCATCTGACCACACTATATACGGCGGCTATTATTGTGTTATTCTATATGCCTATACATTGTGTTGTGGCCTAGTTGTTTTAAACATAGCCTGGAAGGCACAAACATACGATTACTACAGTACAAGAATAGTAAATATCTAGGCACTCAATATATTGTGCCACTAAATAGCTGAGTGCGTCTTAATGCTACCTTAAAACACGTGGCATAACCCCTTTAACATTAGTATTGACAATATCTTTGAGGAGATAGTATGCCCTCGAATTTTATTAAGGGGGCACCTTAGTGATACAGTGTGTTTAGACATTGATTGAGATTGTACAGTATACTACTATTTTTGAAAAGCATTGGTTTCGATCTATAGTGACGTTCGCAATTTCCCATTGCGTTGATCAATGTATGGCATACGTGCATATCACGTACCTTACACAACAGAAAGCTGTTGTGGTATTTGCTAGTGATACAAGCTCATTGCTTGCAGCTGATCGAGTAGTTATGGTAGTATGAGCTCTGTCATTTATCGTCTCACCATATGTGGAGCTCAAATCTCCAATGTCTGTTGTCATTCTTTCGCATCTTTGTCAGCAGGGCGAATATATGGCTTCTCCGCCTTTCCTTGAGGTCCTGCAATCCTAGCACAGTTTTGGCTTCGGTTACACTCTCTTCTCTTCTTAGGTTACTAATGTTCAGCTAGTAGTTGTTAATGGCAGCTTTGTTCTGTACTTGTTCCAGTTGTTCTATTTGGTTTTACTATGCAAAATCTGAGACACAGTGATCATATTCTGCTAAAGGGCAGCATAGGCTTGGCGTAGGCTGTGGGTTGTGTATTTTATCATCCCAAGTACTTTACTGGCCTTGATGGACTTTTTATGTGTTTGTCAAATTTCGAATCTACTTGCATTTTGACACCTAGGAATTTGGTTTCTTTACTCCAGCTGGGCTGTGCGCTTCCCAATTTGTATAATGGTTTATGAGCCTGGGTCAATTGCATTCCGCATGTTACTTATTATCATTTTATATATAAATATTTAATTACTTTATTAATTATTCATTATATTTATATTGCTAAATTAATATTACTTATTTAAAAATTATAATAAATTATAAAAGAAAATACAAACATTAGAATAAAATTTGCAAAATAAAAATATTAAGCTAGAAGATAATTAAATTCGAAATTAAATTATTAATTATAATTATTTTATTGCTACATGAGTAATCGCACACCTTCAGAGAAGCGATGGGGGTCTTCACCCTGCAACCTTTGCCCGGCAATCCAGCAAGGTAGGAGGGAAGCAGGTACATGTAAATTGGTGCCTGTGGAGGAAGGCTTGGAGTAATTAAGAAACAAGTTGCACCCCAACAACTCCCACTGTGCCCACAATCGGGAGGGTAAGGTCACAGCAGTCAAACGGTGTCTCTGAAGAGCAGGTTGGTCATGGCACTCTCCCGATACTCACTAGCCAAGCTGGTAGCTGCGCGGTTGAGGTGCATCACTGTGAGATGCCAGCCAGTCAATCAACGCAAGCTAATGTGCTCACAGATCAGAACGCTGCACCTTTGGTACAGAGTCAGCATTCTTCACTGACAGCACACCACTCTCCACACTGCCTCGGGACCACAAACTTAAGCCTTAGCATGAGATGCTTTTGGTATAACTAGCTATTTATGTTGATCTCGCCCTTGTGCTGCCCCCTGCAGGTAAAAAGCATTATCTCATAAATATTTAGAAAAGTGCTTGCCAAAGTCTAGCTATAGAGCACAAAGTAAATTTTTTTGGTTGAACTTATAGATTAGGTAATTCTGGTTCACATAATAACAATTATATTTGGCTGGACTAATTAGTCTTAGTGTTAGTCCTATTAAATGCCTTTTGTGTGCAGTTTGGTCAACAATTCCATTGTGTGTTCTGCACTAGAAAAGCATTATCACTTGATAATGCTTTATTCATTCATATTTCAGGATGTAGCCATGCTTGCTATGCAGTCACACAAAGCATTATCTCAATGAAAGTGTATATGAACTGAAATATTATAGCATTTTCAATGTTAGGAAGTCCTTTAGTCATGCAGCCTGCACCAAGGAATAGCAAAAACTGTGGTGCGGTGCTGTTGCACCTGCCAGGTTTGAAGTCAGCTTGTTTTACTAAACCAGTCATAGCATTTCACCACACGTTCACTCTGACAAATAGAATTAATATGGAAATTATAGGCAGATCTTAGAGCTGAAGGCAAAAAATTGTCAGCAATAGCATCACTTACATGACGTATTATTGCGCTATCACATAGTTTAATATAATCATAATTTTTTGCAGTGCAATATAATATTGTAATATTATGCATTTTATATAGAATATATAGCATAATGTATCGTACTGCAATATTATTATATGACATTATGTTTGTCTAATCACATTATTATAGTGTAGTTATTACATTAGACTATGCTATAAACTCCTGTATTAATTTGTATTTACGTTCTATCTCATATTTTCATATTGTTATTATGTATACAATGAGTTAACAAATATTATAATAATTCTGTCATCTGATATACATCTAATATTAGGCTACAGTTTGGAATATTATTACATATTATAGTAAAAATTACTAATATGTTATTAGACTGTCGGCCTTCATCATGTGATGCTATTAGCGATGATGCTATTACACCTTCAGCACTATGACCTGTCTGTAATTTCCATAGTAAGCCCGTTTTTTCAGAGTGAATGAATTGTTTGTGTAAAACAAGCTGACTTCAAACCTGGCAGGTGCAACAGCACCGCACCACAGTTTTTGCTATTCCTTGGTGCAGGCTGCATGACTAAAGGACTACCTAACATTGAAAATGCTATAATATTTCAGTTCATATACACTTTCATTGAGATAATGCTTTGTGTGACTGCATAGCAAGCATGGCTACATCATGAAATATTAATGAATAAAGCATTATCAAGTGATAATGCTTTTCTAGTGCAGAACACACAATGGAATTGTTGACCAAACTGCACACAAAAGGCATTTAATAGGATTAACACTGAGACAATTAGTCCAGCCAAATATAATTGTTGTCATGTGAACCAGAATTACCTAATCTATGAGTTGAACAGAAAAAATCAACTTTGAACTTTATAGGTAGACTTTGGCAAGCACTTTTCCAAATAATTGCGAGATAATGCTTTTTACCTGCAGGGAACGTTTACTAATCTATCATCAGCCAAGACTAGAGCAGCTAGTAGAGTACGTCTAGTAGAGCAGTACTTACAGTGTAGTTGTTGGTGTTCTGCAGTGTGATAGCAGCTAAGGCTAAGCAGTGTGTTCAGCTAAGGCTGACACCCAGACTTCACTTTGGGCTTATTTATTATTGTTATAATAATAATAATTATGAATAATTAATAATTATAATAATAATTATTGTTTTTATTTTATTTCCTAAATTAATTCAAATTCAGGAATTTCAAATTGAAATCTAAATAAATAATAATAAAATTACACGTATTGATATAGATATAAAATTGCACGTATTGATATTCATATTGCCATTATTCACTACTAAGGCATTGAGGATTAGGATAGTAACAATAAAAAGTAGAAACTAGAAAAATAATATTGTGACGGCAAATACGATTAAGTTAGAGTGGTGTCCTGCAATTCAGTACAACACCTATACTATTGTCTCATTAAAATACCTGCATAATATATTAACAGTGATTTTTATATATAACCCCAGGCTAAGCAAAGCGACTCAACGTTAGTAGCATTAGTATTATTAATCTTTGCTTTGGCTTAGCCGTTATTCAATCGTAGTAACGAACGCATAACCCGTTTTATCCAGGTCGCCATAAGTAGACTGTACACAAAACCGCGTGTGCACTAACTCATGTAAGGAGACTTTTTGACAGACATGTAGTTTAGAAGGCTTTCATTTCACTGTTCAAGGAAGGAAGGAGAAGAGGAAATTTATTCAAGAGAAGATTTTAACTTAGTTGGGTTTATAGGTAATTAGACCATGCTTATTTTCATTCTACTTGTTGTTTTCTTTTTCATGGAACCACTGATTCACAGAAGACTCGTTCATATTGATATTTTTATTTGAATGAATGGATTTTATTTTCACTAATCACTTCAGTCACTGTGACTGCGCTGTCAGTCAATAGAATATGAATATCGAATGTGAATGCGAGTGTCACTCCGACTTCACTTTTTACTAAAAGGGCGAAAACTAAAAAGGTTTTAGCCTTCAACCTTTGCTTACTCTGAGGGAATAAAATATGAGTCGGTAATTGCTCCCTTGATTCTTTAAAATTCAAATTCAAATTGCATTGACTTGCACTTTGTGAGTTTCAGTTTGGTATACAAATGGGATTCCGACTCCACTGGCCATAAAACTGCAGATATTGATGTAAGCAAGTGGTTCATTTTACACTTCAGACTCAACTGACTCCTCCTGGAAATTCACAGTTAATCTACATTGTAGGCCGAGGCTACTAACGATAACTGTGGTTGTGGTAGATGTGGCTATGAGAGGATAAGCAGAGACGGTGGTTTCCATTATCTCAACAGTTCATCAAGTCTTCAACAGTGGAAAGCCACAGATATATTCTAGTCATTTACAATTTTTATATAATAATAATTAGGTAAGTATCAGTAGGATGACCTACGTAATATATGAAGTCAAATTGAGCATGGACACATTCTAATAATGTCGGTAGATCTAATAGACCTACGTCTAAAGAAACAACTAGGTATAAATCTTCAGTAATGTTCCACCCATTTGCCGGGTTTACTATTATGATATTTTACGACTGCTGGACTAACTTGTTTTTAGTCAGGCAAAGACCACTCGATATAAGTTCACCTTTGAAATAGAGTGATCCAAGGCTTACATGCATTCAAACGAAACATTTGCATAATTCTGAATTAACAGCAATATCAGATAAACCATTGCAGATTTATTTTGTAAAGCTGATTTTAAGAACTGGTTTATCTGGACTTTCATTGTACTTTATGTTTTAGGTTTAGTAGAAATGGAATCTCCATCTTCATCTGTAAGTATTACCTCAGTCTATAAAGTCTCCACACTCATATATTTTGGCTACTTCCTAGTGCTGTTCAGTTATAACTTTATACATATCAATTTTTCTAATAGCTCTTCTCCTTTCTATAACTTTAGGTAGCCGGGGCAAGCTTCAGCAATGGCAAGGTGGACCTGAGCGTATCTCTAAATTCTTGCAATGGCGGTTTGTTGAAGGACATTTATTTCACTGGTGACAAGCTCTCCACTACTGTCCTACTCGACGTCAAAATGCCTATCAGTTGTTTACGTAAGTTTTTATAACTGAAAGTGTTATATAACTAAAAGAATCGCATTGTTTGATAAATGACCATTGGGTGTTCAACTTCCATTCTCTCTAATACTATCTGTAGAATTCTGTGAAAACACAAGGCACTGTCCATGCATATAGCAGACAACTAGTACCACATTGAATTGTCACCACAACAGCTAGATGTGATTTCCAGAATACCACAATTTATCATTAGTCAATAAAGTAACACTAGCAATGTGTAGTGTAGGCCATAATAAGGAAATGGCTAGGCTAAAATTCCAAGTGTACGTTTGCATCTAATTAAGATATCTATCATGGCAGTACATCAGTGTGTACACTGAGCAGTTACATGGTGAAGTATGTTCTGAGTCACAATGTTTATACAAATAGACTATCCTAGATGAGGTTGGGTTATCAGGTGAACTGATAGTGGCTTGTATACACTCATATATACAACATTATACAACATAATTATATCAACATTGTATGCACATTGCATCCTATTGTATGGGCATTGTACACTACCATGCACTATTTATTGTAATGAAAACAGTAACCAATGTAGTTGCACTTCGTAGCACTTACTATTCCCAGCATCCTTTGTTGGACACTTTTGGTTGAATTCTGGGAGGGTGCAAGTGATAAATTGGTAAGAGAACTAGTTAGGGATTTCTACACTATTTTATATTGTATAATACTTGTGTTTAGTGCTATTGCGCAATCTTGGGAAAACCCGACTCCCTTTATTTCCAGTCACTGTTTCTTTATTAGAATCTATTTCCACCAACACATACATCACAATTGAAGTGTTGATTACAGCTTGCATTATAGAATTTCTATGATATGCATTTTATCATGTTAGACATGTGTAACATGATACCAATAATGTACTAAGGCACATGGACTCTGTGATCATACTAGGAAGTGTTTATCCGACACATTGGCTATCCTGTCAGACAACTCCAAAAGATACCCCAAGCCTATAATATTTGGTTTGAAACCATACTGATGTCATACTCTGTTGTTAACAAAGCAGTGCTAGTAAAGATGTAAAAGTCGTATACAGTAACTCTACTGTAAAGATTGTTATTGCATGTAGGTGCAAAATGAAAAACTATTTTAGTCTTAGATCTTTATGACTATAATACATACCCATCTCAAGATTCACTCCTTAGTGAATCTATTCTAGCAGGAGTAGAATTTAAACAAGGGCAAGGTTGACAGGTTATACAGATGGGGATGAAATCATTTTAATATAAGTTATTATATAGTAGGCTTGGCCAAACATATTACATAATTACTTGTAATATTAACAAAGGAATATCAATGCATCAACCATCTGCTGCTTTGAAGTAGTATGCATGATATACAGTACATTTCAGTCCTTGTTAAACCACCTGTTAAGGAGCCTAAAATCCTAACCAATAGCCTCAGTCTACATAGACTTTACTAGGGCTTGAACTAGAGTGCCCCTTTTGACTAAATGCCTTCAAATTACTAGTTTATGGATCTTGCACTACTATTTAACAGACATCATTATTATAATTTCTGCTTACTCTTATGTATTGACAGTCCAATTTGCATCTACATGTACATGTATGATAAGAATACAAGTGTTTGTTATTATTCTGTATTGCAGGGGTTGTTTTCAAATGTGTTGGTGTTGCTAAGCTTGGAAACCTAACTAAGAGAGTATTTCATGAAGAAAGGACGCTGTTGGGCTCAGGTACAGCTAGTATATATCAAACCCTTAGTTACTTAGGGTGAAGCTAATGTGTGATCACATTACTTGGGCTTTTTTCCATGAGCCATAGTCTGTAATTCAATACAGTGAAGGGTGTATATGAATCTGGCCAATTATACAGACTAGATAGACTATGACCCCAGCCTCTCTCTCACAAAGACTATTGAGTGTGTTCTCTCTTAGAGATCAGCTGTGAGCCATCCAAACAAAGACCAATAATAAAATGTGAATCAGAGGCCTTGGAGAATTTCTGGATTTTCAGTGCTCTGAGATTGTCCTTTGTCAGAATGTTGGGTTTTTGTTGACATTTCGCTGTTGGAAATTCCCCGAATTCTTTGTTTATTGGTGCTCCCCCACTCTTTGTCTATTTCATCACTATGGTGTAATATTAGTAGTATGATGCTAGTCAATAGCTAGTATCTAGTAAGTTGGCTGTTAGCTGGTCTTTATTTCTTAATCAGTTGCTATGGAAACTAACCTTCCACTACCTCAAAAATGTTTAAATGGGATGAAATGAAATAAAATAGCTTTGATGATCTTGCATTACTCTGGTTCACTGCACAACAACAGGAAAAACTAATAATTTGGGAATTCCCATCTAAATTATTTTTTCACAGTGACTTCCCTGTAGATGTAACAGGAAATTTACCAGCAAAACAGGAGTTGTGTATTTTACACTTTTTGCCCAGAAAGTGTATTTGTATTTGGTAAGGCATCAAGTTTTGAGATCATTTCATGGTTTCTATTGAGCAGGTCTGTTAAATAATGCCTGTAGGCCTACTTCAAGAATTGGAACCCAATTTTCATCTATTTTATGTCTACTTATATATCCAGCTTCTATCTTAGCTGTTGACCAGGCACTTGTGTCTAGACAAGAGCAAGCTGAGTATTATTGTAATTCATTGAATAGACAAGAAATTTAAAGTCATTCATGTGCATAGTGTCAGGTGATTCCTTTACTCAAGTAAAGTTGCTGTAACAGTATTCTATATTCACCTAACTTGGAGTTATCTGTCCTTATAGACAGTGAGAGCTTTGATTACATGACATTATGTACATATTGCTTACCTTTTCTTTCATGTTTGTTTATTGTAAACTTTATCATACTTCTATATATCATACCTCAGTGAGGTTTCAGTTATCTCAGATGTCCTTGTAGAATAGTAGGTAAGTCAATCATTGGCTATAGAGTATAATTTGAAGTTGTCTGCTCCTAATCTGTTCAGCTCTCCTTTGATATATGGGAGCGACAGAGGACAACTTCAAATCACAATCATTAATCAATGGATACTGTTCTGCACAGTAACAGTGATATATTATTAATTTCATATTGTTCATGTTCTTGTAGATGGCCCTAAAGAAGTCAAGCTTCAACGCAAATCCTATCGTCTTCCTGTGGAATTGGACCTTCCTGAAGGAATTTTACCGAGCGTAGTCTGTAAATCAAACTATGTCAAGTATTACTGTATGGTAGGTACTCAGGTGTTGTAAAGTATTACTGTATGGTAGGTACTCAGGTATTGTAAAGTATTACTGTATGGTAGGTACTCAGGTATTGTATAGTATTACTGTATGGTAGGTACTCAGGTATTGTATAGTATTACTGTATGGTAGGTACTCGTACTCAGGTATTGCGTTGGTGTTTCTAAGATTTTTTTATTTATAGTTGATGTGATGGGACAGCCACCCCACCCTCGATGCTAGTAGTAGTTGAGCTATTTCTTATTGCAATTAACACAACCATGTTGTCTGCCAACACCTAAAAGGTGTCAAGACATGGTGTTTTGTTAAATTCTATTGGTAATTTGTTGAAAGGTGTCTGTAATTCACTGGTTGACATGTCTGTAATTCACTGGTTGACATGTCTGTTAGAAAGTAGCTAATGTTATCTATGTTCTTTATTAAAACCACCTGTCATCTAGGGCAATTGATTTGTCATTTTCAGTGATCACTTGTGAGCTCAGTGTTCTGAAGTATTGCCAACTTATTACAGCATTAGCTCACTATTATGAACCCATTTCTAACTTGCCATTGTTTGACTAATGATAAAATGAATGAAAGTTTGACAAGTAGGCTTCTGTTAGCTTTATGGCAGATTACAGCTAGATTTTCCCCTCAGTAACTGGAAACCATCAAATTAAAATTTAAAGTGGAAGTAGCCCCAAAGGCTGGGTAGTCTTCCTGAGTTGTCCTCTCTTGTATGAGTAGAGAAATATAATTGAAAACTATTTATGCTAAATTTAGTTCTTTATTTCTTTTCCGGCGCTAATATTGTTTTACCACAAGCGTGTTATGTGTATTTTGGAAAAAGCACTGGAAAATAGGCTACCCACTACCTCTATTCACTCATGGGAGTTTTTTGTAGGCTAGTATACCCTCAAATAAATATGTGACTGAGTATCATGTTATCAAAAGTGTAGAAGGAATTTATAAACTCTTGATTAATAGAAAAGTTATTGAATCAAAACACTTCCATGTGCTTTATAACAAGGTTAACTGGGTTACACAGATGATATAGACTGCCTTTGTTTGAGATCAATTTGTGGCAGACGACATCATCTGCTGTTGCACTGGCAGACCATTTTGGATAGCTCTAGGCAAGTACTATTCAACAAGCTATTCAGCCTTTTGATTGGTTTTGGTCAATTTTGGAAATACTTTCTACTAGTTTTGTTGTCAAACTGCAATCACCTAGTACTAGATGACCTTCATTATCGAAGAGAGTAAAAGGAAAGAGGGTTCACTCAATAATAATAATACCCTGTCCCACCAAATACGCCCAATTTGGTGGTCCCGGTGTTCCATGATTCACTTTCCCGCCATTTGCCTACTGAAATTTTAGATAGCTGTTCGACTGGCATCGCAGATCAACGATTATAATATTTAGCATCCTGTATTGATATCTCGTTAATATAAATAGAGGAAGAAGCGCTTCTCATTTGTCCGCGGAACACCAATAGCTATAGCCAGATTGCATACAAGTTGGCACAACTCCTTCCATAATCCGGACCGCGTTTGGAGGCGGGACGGACAGTTTTTGGCCGGAGTGATCCCTCTTTCCTTTTACGCTCTTCAGCATTATTGTCGAGAACATAACTGCTAATTATGCAACTCTAAAATTATATTATATTGGAAGCTCGGCGGATGATAACTGTACTGACTTTTTGAGGACATTTGTTCAGGGGAGAACAACTCCGGATAAATATTCTTACTCCGAAATTTTAAACTGAATATTGCTCAAATGTATGGCGGTATTTGATTTTGTTTTTAGGCAAAAATTGTTTGCAAATGGCCGAGAAAAACACTGCGTACTACACCTCAGGAGTTTACTGTCTACCAAGATAACAGCAACTATAAAAACGAAATATCAAGTTATCAGGTGAGTATATATTGTAGGGTAACATAAACCAAACTAGGTAACGGTAATAATTCTCTTCGTACATGTATTTTAGATTCAAACTAGTCAAGGATGAATAATATGCATTGTCACTATTGAGAGTTGCCATCCCTTGCGTTAACATGTCTATTTGAACCACTGTCATTTATGACAGTAACCACTGCCATTTATGACAGTAACCACTGCCATTTATGACAGTAACCACTGCCATTTATGACAATGGGTTGATTTCAGCCTTGAAAATTAAAGTAGACTCAGCAATAAACAGTAGCTACTAAATACCAGGCTGTGCTACTGTTACCAGACAATAGTAATTCACTAATTGTATGATTACTTTTGGTAAAGGAATGTGTAGCTCTGCCCCCAGTTTTAAGATGTCTGTCTAGTCTAGTCAATACTGAGTAACTACCAGCAGTGCTTTCTCACACCCACTCAGAATTAGCAGGGATCTGAATCTATTTCAATAGTGAGCAACATGACTTTATTTTTCTTTTATCTATGTCATTGCGTTCGCTAACATCTGCGCTACATCTGCTATATTTCTGTTTGTTCTGTGACATTTTAGGAACCGAGCGAAGAACAAAATTACTACAAGGATCTCAGTATAAGCTATCAGCTGATGAAATCTGGTTTTTTCATTGGAGAAGCTCCAACTATTGTTGGGGAAATTTACAATTCTGGGAAATCCCCTGCAAAGATAAAAGTTGGAATAGATGTGCATCAGGTATAACATAGGACAAATCAACTTACCATAACAACTCATTTACTGTGTTTTCACAGTCTTCAACAGGCTGTGATTATGCATCTACAATTGTATAACTTGGTGTAAATATATAATGTTAATCATTTCGCAAGAGGACATAACTCCATATACATATATACCAGAGTGAACATGTATAACTGCTAATTTACTACTCTCCAATATTTCTCACAATGATGTGAATATATTTTACTATAATGAGGGCACTTTGGTATGTTGTATTTACATACAATCAAGGTGACATAACTCCAACATACAATTACAAGCTGGGGTATATAATTTATATATATTATACATGTAATTGATGTGGTATACATGTATGCTATGAGTTTCATGTTGTATTTACAGACAACCAAGGTGAATGGAGATCTACAGCTAATAATCACACAACTGAAGAAGACAGACGAGAAGTTGAGTGAACAGTTTGGATCCTGGTCTGACAATCTGACTATAGCTCCAAGAACCACCGAAACTTTCTCTGCTGAGATGGCTCTGAAAGCAATGCCACCCACTACTAATTGTCAAAAAATAGATATTACGTATAAAGTTGTGGTATGTTTATTTATTTATCTATTCGCAGAGCTACCATTAACTAGCAAACGAAATATTGTTTATAGCTCTGGTTATTTTCAAGTTGTCCCCTCTTCCTCTTGTGCAATTGAGATAAGATAACTCTACATACTATGCACTGTTCAACAATTTATACTCCAACAGTGTTGAACAAAACTTGTAAAAAAATACTGGAAGCAATACGATGTCTAATGGTGTTGTAACATGTATATCAAAGATACTTTCTAGGTCTTTGAGCTACTGCAGTGTTTTCTATTTTATTAAATATTGACAGTCAAATTCACTAAAATGCATTAAATTTAGTGAACATAGCTTACAATGCTCTGTAACTGACTGCAATGTAAATAATAGATATAGTGATGTGTACGTGAATTCATTAGGGTAGGTAGATCTTCTGGAATATTCTATCAAACCTTCTTTCACTTGTTTTAGCTAAAGGTGCTGATTGAGAAAAACTTCTCATTTTTAAAGCCAAAGAAACTGTGCTACGAGCATCCGATTGTAATTGCTAGACACCCGGATGAAAGAGCTCCCATGTGCAGGTCCGTCTCTCGAGTTAGTATAGGCAGGAAAAGCCTCAAACGACAGAATACAGAATCAACACTACATCAAGGTTGGTGCTTTTCATATTAGGATAACTCTGCTAGAAAGACTGTGTGAGAATATTGCCCATTCTTGATCTGAAGCAGATAAGTTAAGCATTTTAAGTGCAATAAATTCAGACATAAGGGACTTGTAACTGTAGAAGTAGGTCAGTGTTTACTAGGTCAGGATTCTTTCGTATGCATATTCAACTGAATCATGGGACTGTAGCTCAGGTGTACAGAGATGACGAATATTACAGAAATTTCTACCAGTATTCTAGTAGAAAGGGCATGTAGCTACTATCATATAACTTGGTTTAGCCATGGTCCCTTTTCAAAGATACAAACTTTACTTGAGGTCTCCCAATACCTCCATCAGAGATTATTAGTGCTAACACAATCTATAAATACATTACGTTACTGGTTTTAGAGACCACAGCTTCGCCAGCGCTTCCTCACTCACAATCATTCCCTTCCACCACTGCTGTCAGCAGAGTGACCACACGGTATAACTCAACTCCTCCACCTCCCTACTACAAGTGCTGATCGTCCACTGCCATGATACTTTATGTCTTTTGCTGGAAAGGTCTATCAGGTGGAATGGTCTATCAGGTAGAATGGTCTATCAGGTGGAATGGTCTATCAGGTGGAATGGTCTATCAGGTAGAATGGTCTATCAGGTAAAAAGGTTTATCAGGTAGAACGGTCTATCAGGTAGAACAGTCTATCAGGTAGAACGGTCTATCAGGTAGAATGGTCTATCAGGTAAAAAGGTTTATCAGGTAGAACGGTCTATCAGGTAGAACAGTCTATCAGGTAGAACGGTCTATCAGGTAGAATGGTCTATTAGCTCGTAACAGTATTTCATTACAGAGTCTGTATTAATACTGCTAACATTAATCATTCTACCTCTGTACTGTTAATTAGTCACACAGTATTTTTATATTCTTGTATATTATCTCGGTTATCGAAGTTGTGAACAAGCTATTCATTTATTGTATATCTCTGACATTCTTTTCACTTATATTTCCCACTTTTGTGCTGTAAAATGTTGTGATATTATTATTTTATTTTTGTTGTGGAGTGCTAACAAAAACTTGGTGCTTCTCTCATTCCACTGGCAAAAGAATTAGGAACAGTTTTACTTATATTTTACTCGGTTTGTTTCACAGTAGTACTACTATTTTTAAATTTTTATTACACTACCTTGTAATTAAAATAAATTGCATACTGTAGATGCAATAACCCTTACAAATAATGTCTTCTGTATCGGCATTATTATTTTTATGATTTGTTGTAGGAAATATAAATTTAGTTGAACTTAATTTACAAATAAGTAAACTACCAAAAATTCCATGATAATATTTGACCTTCAATCTTGGAAGGGAAGGCTGCTTCTAATAATTGTCATTAGCAATTAAAAAACTACAAGATCACAAGATGTCCCATAATATTAATAATTCGATAACATTAAAATGAATATTAAATTATTATTCGTCTGCATACTATTAATACTATTATTACTGACGATGATGTTCCATGAGCATAAAAGGACATTGTTCATAATAAACAGTTGTCTTCTCCCAGTTATGCATATCAGGGGAGGACAACTTCTCAACATCAGTAGCCTGCAATCATAATACTGTGGTGATTCGGACAATTTCTTGACATTGCATACCTGCACACACATACATGTGTATAGTATATAAATAAAGTTTTTGGGTCATTTAGCATACATTGTCTATTTTAGCTGCGGCTTAATATCCATTTGCAATCATGTATCCATCGTTCATTTGCACCCTACCTAGGAGGCCGACCTTTTTTCATATTGGACCTCGGGTGCCTATTACTATGTCCTAGTCATTCCTAGTCGATACTTGGTCATACATGATATATGTTTTGTAATTACATATTTTGGGCTAATATGTACAGACTGACCGCCCGTTGGCCCTTTACCGAATATAACCGGAAACGAGTTTACTATGTAAGTTGGAACATTTTGCTATATGTTAATCAGATGTTTATGGGATCACAATAAAGACGCTTCTATAGACAGTGTACTTATACATAACTGCGCTAACTAGGGGTCCCTCAGCCTAAGTTTCTATGGGAGCTGACAGCCATAGCCAACTAGAGTAGGGTGATCATACCCATCATAACAATCAAGAAGGAAAACTCGGACCTACTGGTCATACCAATGAGCAACAAGTAACACATGCTAGTCAAATCTTGCATCCCCCACTGAGTGCATGTAATAGGAGAGCTGATAGACCACTCGCTGTCTCTTCCGCACACTACAGATGTGTGTGAAACATTACAATACTAAATATTAACTAACACACGACACATTTGATGTAATTACATGTATAATTATATCATGTATAAAATAAACAATTTTTCTGCTAATACATTATTTATTTTAATTAATATCAATATCACAATTTTCTTCTGGGATTCCCAATAGCAGTATAAAAAATATTAGTGATAAAGAATATAAACATCTTACAGAACTACACTTCATTACATTATATAATAAAATTTACACTATGTTTATTACATAACACGTGATGTATGTACATGTAGTAGAAGATGAACAACTATTATGATCCAGTAATACAGTCCTCTCGAGTACCCGTGTACTAAAAAATTGGATTCATTTGGGTTATAGTAACATGATAACACTAATAATATTAAATTATCACAAGATATTAAAAGAACCATATACCAATACAGTACATGTACCTCTACCATAAAATCTGATTGAAAAAGAGCGCAGAAAATTAAAGATAATCATCAGTGAGAATAAAATATATTGATTAAACTAATGATGGAGATTAGTGAGAGAGAAGGTAATATCATGGTAGTTGAAGATTTAGTTGTAGCCTCAGTGTTCTTGCACGGAGAGCTTTCACCATCAGGCTGGGCATCAATTAACTGAAGACCCTTCGTCTTTTCTACCATCTTTGTATAAGCCTACAAAGCAATTATATTAATGTTACATTAATGCTTCTCAATTACGAAGTACTGAGCAATGTACTACACATCAAAGTCCTGCTCTTCAATGAATATTGCGTCTTTACATGTTCCTTTCACAATAAATATCAAAAAGAAATCCACTAGCCAATATTGTAAATAGTTGTTTTGTCAATTTGATTCATAGTTTAGACTTTAAAGTTCTATTGAATATAAGTATAGAGAGCCAGCTCAGTTTTGTCTTGTTAGGTTTTAACAACAATGCACAAGATATATGCATGCACATGCGTTAACACGACACTTACTACAGAGAAATCCTCAAGCCATTTCTTATTGTTAGTTGCGTAGATTTCAACTAAGTCTGCTCCTGGAGATGGTCCAATCTCGTCGAATGATCTAGCTTCTCTAATAATTAAAAGGAAAATACATGTTACACACTATTAGGGTAGACAACTCCTCAATGGTGTAACTTGGCATGCAATTCCATTATTAAAGGATAAAGGGCTTGATTAATGCTGCATACTCACACTCCTTTGTCGTCTGGCTGTACATCTACAGCAAGGCACATGTCAGCGTTCAACATCATATTTTTAGGTGGACTAGTTACATTCTGAGACCACTGGATCTTATCGGTTGAATTGTCCCCATCCAAATCAACCTAAAAATGATAGCCAATGAATCAAATACTTTATTCTAGGCTATTTGCCAATCTATGTAAATATGAATCTCTGATGCATTACATTAAGATTATTTATAACACCATCTATGTAATTTAGAGATAAGCTAAACACTCAATGATATAGACTGAGTCCTAAAGTCCACCCTAAGGAAGTGACCTCGGTACACCCCCACTCACTAAATTACATGTACTATCTATCCATCACCACATTTTTCTTGCCACTTCAGAGAGAAACAAGTATTTAAATATACACAGAGAGTACCATAAACCCATTGACAAGGACCTTCCAAAAAAAGAAGTGCTATTAACTGATATGATTCTATTTGGCAGAGTAATACTCCCTAATTACGTCAGCAGTTAAATAATTTATTATTTGAGAGATTAATGTGTGAAATATAAGTTAATGTAAAATATATTATGTAATACCAATAATATCTTAAATTAAATTAAATTATATTCCATTTAGATGACCTAATAAATGGTTCGGATTACATTATTGTTACGTTATCTTTACGACTAAAAAAGCACTTGAGATGCTATGCTGTGAGATGTACCATCTGCAGTACTAATAGCTCTGTATAATAGAACATACCTGAATCCATTTAAGCTGCTTGTTCAGTATATCTTTGTAGAACTCATTGTCGAATGAGAATTCACCATCTACCCATGGATTACTGAAACCAGAATCAGCTTTCCTGGCTCTACCAAGTGTGTGGGCACCTAAAACATTCCACAAGGTTATTAATGCTCATAAATGTATATTGTGTACATGCATGTCATGTACCGTGTACAAAGTATAGAGTCATACTGTATTCTAGCAAAGCAAACAATACTAGATGGTCATTAGGTAATTGCAGTAATAACTACATCACATGCTACACAGATTATTTCCTCAGTTATATAATTTACAAAGGCAGGTTACAGCTTACAGAAATATATATCATATGTTTTGAAAAAACAAGACACCTTTTCCGAATATCAATTCACTCATATATTGTTTCACTTGTCTAGTTGCAAATAGTCCTGCGCATCCCCAATGTAGCGTATAAGTCAAAAGTAAACAGAGACTATGGTTTATCAAACGGTATACCAGCTATTAAGTGGATGCTGACATAGCATTAACAAATACTTGGAACTTACTGAGAACATAATTATAGTATACATGGTTCTAATTTCAACCAAATAGATCAATGTATTCTATCTTCTCGGTAATATGAGCATACTTCATAGGAAAATTGCAATCGTTCAAGTTTTTTATGAACGTAATGTTCAACTTGTCCTATTACATATATACTACAATCATCAACGTAGCCCTGTGTTCACTATATATTGTATAATGAATACAAGACTACATTGACCCTTTTACCCATTTAAGCTGGATTTTTGCACAATCGTTCCCATAAACTATTTCTTGTAGTAACTATTTTATTGATCAATATATTACATGTCTGTCTAGGTTTATAATACATACCAATTAGAGCTATTGTTTCATTGGCAGTCAGACCAAATTCAGTGCCAAAATAGCCTGTGGTTGCTGCATAGTTTCCATGTGGAGAGGGATAAGCATCTTTTGAAGATATTTGGTTAGGATCTTCATCGTTGCAATCTTTACGGCCGTATTTCATCTTAAGCTTCAGGCCTTCTTTGTCACCATCTGGAAAGTTGACAAACAATATTGCAATCGTTGCTCTTATGAAATGTACATTGGTATAATATTAATTTTCCAGTTTCAGCTAATGCTAAACTTTCTCAAAAATTTTATAACGCTGTAAAAAGAGGCAACAACTCTTCTACTACAACATGGTCATAGTCAATCGTCACTGCTTCACTTCCATCGGTTGAGAGTTGTTCCCTCTTTGTTACTCTCATTCTATTACTCCAGTTATTGTTATGGCTACCTTGGTTAGAATTCTTTTGTCCTGCAGCAATAGCGACATGAGAGCACAACACCCAAAAGTCGGCTCGACTCATTATGTTCCTTATCTTGTGTTCGTCATACTTTGCTTCTAGCCTATCCATATACACCTTCATACCTGGAACAATATGTGCTTGCATGTATAAAATTATAGAACGTGATGTTCAATACAGTGCCGACATAAATTATAATACTCTGGGACTACAGTCATGCTGATAAATATCCCAACAAAATAATATAAGGGTAACAGGTTAATGGCAGGTGCTTGTTGATCCTTCAACTTTAAACCACTACTGTCGCACCATTCAATATTTTCAAATAATGTTGTTCATCCTTTTTCAGTAAGATTGATGTGTTGTTTGTGTTTGGTATCCTAGCTGCTGCCAAGAAACTGCTGTTTTAATATTGGCTAATTTCATCTTCAATCAGCCTATGTTGGGAATTTTGGAAGCACTCAAGCAGTCAATATAAAGCAGTGCTACAGAGATAGCCATAGGACTTGCAATGCATTGCGTTGTTTTTTGTGGGCATGACTCTAACTTACTTATTCATCACTGTGCACAAGAGTTATTTATAGAATGACAGTTAGTGTTGGCTCAATAAGATTACTGGGCTATTTGATGTTAGTAGCTTACCTATGTACATAAGTTACAAGTATAGACTTAGGACAGGCATAGCCATAGGAACTTAACAGGTCTCAACGCTGAATGGAGGTCATAATAGCCAATATTCAAATGAGTTTATCTTGGCTGCCACTAGGTTTACAGAGACAAACAGCACATCAATCTTGATGAAATAAGATGACCAGTATTCTTTGCAAATATTGAATGGTGAGACAGTAGTGGTTTAATAGACATGCATAGAAATACATAGTATAAAAATATCTTTTCTGTCTGTCTATATATTATAATCACCTACATGCTCCTGACCTAAAACAGTTTGAACCGTTAAAATTGTGTTTCCCTTGTATTCTGCATGTTGGGCACCATGATGTACTTTTAGTAGAGCAGCAAAAGTCTTGCAGGCCTATCAGGGGCTTGCAACTCAAGTGCACACTGCTCAGGTCTCACTATAAAGGCCCAGGTCTCACTATACAGGCACAGTTTATTCACCTGAGTTGTTTCATTTCTAACATACCCTTATTATTACTGCAGCCTTTGACAAAAATGTTTTTAAAATGTGAGTCCAGATTATTGTGCAGTAGGTAAATTACTTACCTCCATTGTCAGCGTTGGTCAGATCAAGGCAGCCGTTACATCCGTTTTCTCCAACACAGTCATGGAACGCTAACCTTACAAACCCAGGTAAGTTAGCTATATTCTCAGATATCAGCGCATCACAATGCTTTGCTACTTGTTCAACCTGTTTGGAAAAGTTGTGGAAAATTATTTTGGAATCAAATGCTATGTATACCTGCGCATACATAGCTTACATGTACATTACTGTATATTGCTTTATTTTAAAATTAGAAGTTTAGTGTTTACTCACATGACATTGGTAGGGTGCTGACTTTATGACATTGCCTACTGCTGCTGCCACTGCAATAGCTGCTATAGTCAATAAAATCTTCATTTCAGTTGTCTAAAATCAAAAATAAAGTTGATTTTATAACAACAATTTAATGCAGTTATAATATTAAGACTTAATGATCCCACACCAAAAATAACCACCCACTATCATATTTAAATTTTATATCACAGTGTGATATATTATAATACAGGTTTGATTTGGTATTATAAAGAGATAATATTCAGTGTGATTGGTTGATAGCCGGCAGCAACACTGTTCCGCCTACTCAGCTATGAGATTCACTAGAGAATAAAAGGATGATGTTCAATCAGCCTCAATTACTTCTATATATTTATCTACTGAAATCACAAATTGATTTTTACTTAATTACAATGTTTAATAACAATAAGTATTTAATTAGGTAGAGTAATAACAGGTTGTCAGCATTTTCTTAATTATACAGTTATAAAGTAGAATCTGTAATCTGTAGGCTGGAATAATATTCTACATAATTTGTTTATTGTAAAAATACAAATTGCAGTATTATTATCTAAGTTCTAACATGCAATTCAACGAAGTGTAACCATGTAACAAAAATTATAATTGTATGGTGCGGGGAAACTTGTAGCCTACATATATATAGGTAAGGGATGTTTCGAAAATTTTGTTCAAAAAAAGATGTGCCGAAGGCATTCATTTAGAAAACATCCAATTTGAAACTGTATAGATTACACCGTATATATGTAATATACAATACGTTCTAATCATATATTTATTATGTTGTAATAAATATATGATTACATGAAACATATTGTTAATGTGAGACAGGCAGAACTTACTGTAGAAAGGTGTATGGAGATGTAGTAGAATATATAACAGAATCTAGCTGTTTACTAGCTAGCTCTATGGATATTAAACACTGAATGCACTCTATTCTCCATATGCGCAGTCTTTATAGTCAATTATCTGCATAAGGCACTGGCCAGTGATTGGCTGAAATGTGGGCTGTGATCACTCCACTGCACTTCACCCACGTTGGTTCTACTCCAAACAGCAAAACCTGCCTACTCATGATCCTAAGCTGCTCCAGTGATTTATCATCTCTGCTAATGGTTATAATGGGTTGCTGGTGATGGATGATTGTGTCTCTTGGAATTGGTTTTTATTTGGTAAACTAACCTGATCTATTTTACAGAAATAAGTTTGTTTATCTTGTCTAGCCTAGTCACAATTTTTTGAGTTAGGTGCAGAAGAAGAGATTTTATTAACTTTTGTTCTTTGGCGAAACTAAAGGCGAGAGAAGATAAATTCTCTGTATTTTATTGGTTGACAAGGAACTAAGGCTATCTAATTTTATCCGATATTGCACATAGTAGACTTTTTTGTAAAAGGATCACAAATGTAATTTGCAGACCCACGCATGAAATAAAATTTGACTTGATTATTTCCTCAATATCAACATTAAACTTTATGAGGTAAAAGTTGTGCAATCGATCCGTATGTCAAAGCAGATCTACTATCACATTTGGCAATTAAATGTGTCGCTACAAAAGTACATTGATGAATGTAGTTTCTTTAGAGAAATTTCTTTAATACAAAGTACAATGCGACAAAGTCATTGCTCAGTCACTTACACACATGTACAATATATGTAATACAGTGGTTATAGTACTCACAGCTGTTTAAATATTTTTGGAGTTATCCTCTTTATGCCAATTAGCAAAGTGACTTATATTTGTATTTCATTCCAGGCCACATATCGAACCAAAGTAGAAAGCTCAAAAAAACTGGTAAGTCTACTTGTTTCAATTGCATGTATATGGCAGGAATGTATTGTTATTAGTAACTTATACTACAAGGTAAACAGGTGGAATGCTAATGTGAAGTTTCTCTATGTTGAACAATTATGCAATGTAATTGTACATGTACATAGCTACATAGTACACGTAGGTAATAATTTCACAGCTACGTGCAGTTCTTCTGTCCAAGACTCTTTTCACTGTATAACTTGGGATTATGTGTAATATTAGGCTACAATACACCTGTTTGTATATTTCACAGTGAAAAACAAAATTGGAATAAGTTTTTATTACATATTGGACACATGTTTGGATCTCAAGTTAAAAACTACGGCTTCATTTTCACAAGCCTGGATGACAACGCACCGTGTTCTAAAAGCTTCTCTATTGCATAATACTTGATGAATCATGTGGTAGGACTTAATACTGCCAACATTTCAAGTATGATTGCCGTTATAAACGAGACTTCAAGTACCTGGAATGGTATTTATTTATTTATTTATCTACATTAATAAGTTCTAATATCGAATGGATTGTGAATTGCTGTTTAAATTGAAAATTAGTGATAGTGCTACCTGCATCTACTTCAGTAACAATATGCTATTAAAGTCTAATTTGGATATAATGGGCATTATTATAGTGATATGCAATATGTGGTGGCGTGGCGTTACTTTGTTACATTGTGTTGCGTTACATGCATGTACAGAAAGTACATTACCGTAAGGCATGGAGGCCTAAGTCTATATGTACATGTATATTGTAGGCTTAGCGGTCGGTCGGTATACTGATACATAATTACAATATATGTGTGATGAGCACTTGTAGCCAAGCCCCAACATGTTATCCTTATTACGGCTAGGGATATTGTAGTAGAGCAACATGCATGCGACACCCGCGCTGTTATTCATATGGCCAGGGTACAAGGCGAGACACATGTTTGAACCACACACTACACCACGCTACGATTTACCCTACTACCAGTTTAAGCATGGGAGCAGAATGCCTAGGTCTGAGAACAATACACCCACCTATAGACCGATAGCCTGTGTTCGAACAGCATTATTATTTGTTCCATCCATTAGCAGCTGGGTAGGGAGCAGCCGTGGCCTAGTGGTTGGGGCTCTGGATTTCCATGTTGAAGTCTCAGGCTCAATTCCCATGAGGTGCATTAGTAGTGTTGGGATGAGCATCTCGCCTTATAGCGCTCCGGTGCCATATGAGCAACTTTGCCATTGGTGAAGTGCCTTCTCCATCTCCAAATTAGAAAAAATTCAGATCTCTTTAGATCACTGCTTTCTTACCTGGGATTAATAGTGGGAAGTAGAGCCGGTAGGTTCCTTAGCACCTGAGATATGTAAGTGGAAATTAATATTATTCTACATCCTTACATAGGCTTCCTGCATTTAGTAGTGAAGATCATAGAATGAGTGTCCTCATCGCCATGCTAGTGAGATGGTAAAATATTACACAGTCATCTAGTTTTATTACACAGGACAGTATGTATGAATGTGCTAACACCGGCTACCACCCAACAGGTTAAACTTTGAGCCTCCCTGACTCAAACCGTAGCACCCAGCCTCAGCACCCAGCCTCAGCACCCAGCCTCAGCACCCAGCGTCCGCACTCAGCCTCAGCACCCAGCCTCAGCACCCAGTCTCAGCACCCAGCCTCAGCGTCTGCACTCAGCCTCAGCACCCTACCTTGACTGCATAGACTTAGCTAGATTTCTCTCATTTTATGTAAGCTATTTGTATGTCTATGTCTATATCTTTTTCCTACTTGCAGATTGTGCTACGGACTAGGGAGGAGAGCGTTTGGGTCCATTATATTGTGAATTATAATCAAATATGAGTAGGCCTAGTCAGGCTGGAACATATGGGCTAGTCTTGAAACCAGTAGACATACCGTGATCGCTATCTTACTGTAACATAGGTCTGTAACGTAACGTAGCTGTAACATAGGTCTGTAACGTAACGTTACTGTAACATAGGTCTGTAACGCAACGTTACTGTAACATAGGTCCTTCCCACTCTTGCAATAATCACTTTTAAAATTTATATCAGTAAAAGTTTGCAAAAAAAATCCGAATTCATTCAAATTCCTTTATCTTATGCGAACCTTAAATGGACATATCATTTAGATTTGCATAAAAGTTGCATTTATCATTCGAGTTAAAGCACATTTTGAAGCACTGTGAAATATTGAAACCAAAAATTATTATTTCTGCAACAGGATATTTAGCATATGAAGACCAATTATAAAAGAAAAAAAAACAAAAATTATAATTATTATAATGAGATTCAGTACCATATGTCAGGTGTTTATTTTACTAGTAAACATACACAAACATGCATAATAAACCTATTAATACAACTAGTATGGGGAAACAGAAAATTTTAGTTAGTATTTGAAGCAGTAGAACAGGCTTTAAAGTTATGACGTAGAAGACGATAATCCCAATGCTATGTTACATTACACCATGACTTGCAATAATAATATTGCATAAAATGGATAAACAATAAAGGATGGCAGTGTAATCCTGTACCTAATCTGTGTATATTGTTAATACAATGCAGACAAAATCGCAAAATAATTGTGCAATATGGATTCTTTATGTTAATCCAATGTTATGCCAGCTATAGGTTCATGAAGGTAAGGGCTCAGGTAAAAACCCCTGTGCTGTTTTGATGAACATATTCATCCTGATCTGTCTCCAAGTCCGGTAACGGTACCTGAGAACCTTTGCTAGAGATGTAAACTTTAGATTCTTTGCTAACACACTACATTCTGGAACTTTTGGAACCAAAGCAACAGGTATTGCTAGCAAAGCAAAGATTAGTCATATAATAGGTGTTGAGAGAGCAGTGTGGTAGGCATTTGCCAACCTCAAAATTTGGTCTAGTAAAATATTCTTACTGCTCAAGCATAAAATCAAACCTTTTTACTTACAGCAAGATTGAAGTATCTCAAATTTGCTTCAACTTAGCCCAAAATCATTTTTGGGGTGTCAACATCTAGGGAAAAATGCTACCTCGGACCCTCCAACGTAACCTATTGGACCCCTGGCTTAGATTTGCTTGCCTCAGCTGAAAGTAGCTGTTGCAACCCTGAGTAGGAGAATGGTCTGTAAACACACTGCACTCTACTATTGGCCGGAAATGATAATCTAGTAGACGAAGCAGATGGATGGTGTACTACACCTTCACATAATTTCATAGTGGTTATAATTTAGACATTACATTTTGCATAATTTTATTAAAAGAATACACATTGTATGTGGGTACTCTTTCTGTTCACAGGCCTGTTCAGTTTCAAGTACATGTATTAGTGCAGTAGTGGACCACATTTCGGACGTTGCATATAAAATATGTAGATAAGTTTCAGTGTGGCGTAGATGGTAGATACAGATGTGGATAAGCCTTTCTCATCAAAAGTGTTCTGAAATCTGAAGATACAACAGTATCATTACACAAAAAAACTTGTTTTCTACATTAATTTATGGCCACATAGCATGTTGGAAAAATTATTTATGGGTTGATTTCTGTGTCTTATGAACATATAACTAAGATAAAAGATTCACTTCATCAGAAATGATTTGATATACCAACAACAACGTTATTTACCTTCAAGTCATTATTTATGATTCTTTATTCTGGAATCCAAATAAATTATATGATATTATGTTAAGGCCAGTTGACTTATACTAATCATGCATACAATGACTAAACATGATTCAGTGAATCACTTTCGATGAATAAGGGATAAGCTTATACACATGTGCATTACTAGGAGTGGAATAGGCGCCATTCCAATGTAGCGTGAAAATTTCCAACAGAGGTCAAGGTAGAACTGAACATGACACTGTGGAGAATTTTAATAACACACTAATTCACTTGAAACGTCACTGAGGATATTTGAAATTAAATTAGGCCTACAATAATTTGCATTTGATTCTAACTTTTGATTTCAACTATGATGCTGCATCTTTTGTATAATAAGTAGTGGTATTGGGCTGATATACATGTACATTGTATACAAGTGTGTATTGCACATGCACTATCTGCACTTTATATTGAGATACATTAATTATCATTACAACATTTGTACAAAAATGCTTAGTAATGAACTCTTAACAACCTTGGCCATGACCAACATTATTTCTCTGTATCTTAGCTAAATATCTCTATATAAAATATAATGTACAAGTTCAAATGTAATTAAATTACACCTGCTTCAAATTAAACCAGTTAAGTTTTACAAAATTTGAATAACAAATTAAATAACAGTTCATAAAGATAGTGTTTTCTAGTATTTGTGTGGAATTTTTGTAATCACATAATTTGGGTAGTTTAACATTATTTCAACTCATGACATGCACAGCATCTATCGATGACCACATACATTTTGGACAAGTCATTAGTGGACTTTAGCAAACTTCCTGCTTCCCACAAACAAACAAACAAACAAACAAACAACATTTTTAATATCTAGAAGTTGTCGATGTACTTTATAGTTCAAAATGAGATCATTTCACTTGACTCAATTATTGAGGTCTTCAGGCTACATGTTGGCTTGCTGTGGCCAGCCAGCATCTAGTCTCCAAGTCTAAAGTGTATATAATTGTCCACAAAATTTGGTGTTGCTTGTAACTTATTGTTTTAGTTCAATCTGTTACAAAACACTGATGAGGGCAGCTAGAAGCGTCAGAGATCTTAGATGTTTCAATCCACTTTTTGGCAAAAAGACAGAACCATTGAGGACCCTGAGAAACTGTGATGACACAGTTAACTTGTAGGGCACCTGTCTGTCATATAATGTATGATACTAACATGTAGAAAGCTGACAATGTTAGACATTTAGGACACTCTTGTTTATGATGAATGATACTACCCACATTCAAAGCTGAAATTATTAGTCTGTAGGACATCTTGTAGTTTGATGGGTGGTATTGCGTACATACATTGAGTTCTATGCCATGTAGTAGGCGTGACACTTGAGTTGAAGGAAATCTACGGCTGACAAATCTCTTGAATAATCTGCTTATGTAAGGTTCGGCGAGGGTAATCAGTCATCGTTTAATAAATCACTTGTCCGAAAAAGATGACAGTGGTGAAACAGTGCTTGTTTACATTGGCAGTTGAGCTTTGGGCAACATCCTTTCCAATGATTTCATCATTTTCAGATGTTCATACAAACATTTTTTGCTTGAGAGCAAGTTAGCTTGGATAAAAAGTTAATTAACCATACAGTTTCCTCTGACATAACAGGCATATACATTGGAAATAAATGTAAACAGTTCCCATTAATAGAGCTTGAAAGAACAGGATAACAATTAGGTATTGAGACCAAGAAATGGTACAGATACCACCCCCCCCCCCCCCCCCCCCCCATAAGTCAACCATCTCAAACTTAGATTATCAGGCTATCAATTATTAAATTTATCAATTTATGCAGAATTATGCCCAAATTTGGTTGACAATATCCCTGTCCATTGTCCACTGTACATGTAGATCACTAAGTATAAAACAGCATAGGAATTTCCAAAACAATCATTTGAATATTTATAAATTGATAAAAGAAGGAAGTGGGAAAAGTTCACTAAAGACTTGTCCAAAAAAACAACAATTATAATGTACATTATTCTTTGATATGAAGGAAGTAATCCGGTCTAATTGTGTAATATTAGTAGATAGTAGACTAGCTACATGCTGTGCTGTATCTACAATGGCGTTATGGCTAGTGTCCACTGTAGGCTATCATTGTCCAACCATAGAAAATATGCACTATGTCCACTGAACTGGTTCTGAGCAGAACAATACTCTGTGCTTGTTTTACATGTATATATCCTGTTTTATAGCCTGGAGCAAAAACACGATTCCATATTATTCTACTACAAACAAGGATGGGCTGAAATTAAGCTAATCCTTTTGTTTATCACCCTAGTAGATGTCCTCAATGGCATGTTCTCCAAAAATACCAGTTAATTGAGACTGTTTAGTTTTTCTCACAGAAATACCAGAAATACCAACTGAGGTAGTGTGTAGTTTATCTAAAAGAATTAGGCCTACCAGTTAACTGCAACACCTCTAGGATTGAGTCGATGTTTTCAAACAGTCACAAATTTGCAAGCAATACTGTAGGCGCACATGTTGCAGATAAAAGTGTGTTATTGCACAAACTTAATCTCAAGCTTAATGATTAGTTTCTCAGCCCCCACTAAATGGCCTGTAGATTCATAATCTACTTTAAAATTCCCTACATTTCATTCAAAATAATTAAAAAATTTTCTAGCATTTACTTAGATTAGTGTCATCTTAAGCAGGATATGCTGGTGCACACAAATCATTCGAATATTAATTCCCAGCGTGCTAATCTCCCAAAGTTGATTAGAAATAATTTATGTACACAGATATTATTTGTTGTTTACTTAGCAATGAGTTCATGCTCAGCAACTTAGGTCTGTCGGACTAACATGAAGTCTATAAAAGATCCATCAGAGTCTAGTTATAACGTATAAATTATATTTATAGGACGTCTCGGAGCTCAAATTTGTGATGAGAACTTTTAGCTAAAAGTGCCAGTCATAGTGATCAGTAAAATTCCACCTGCATATCAGGAATTTCAGACTAATATTTCATCACCTGCTCAGATGCATAAGGCTAAACATGTCTTCAACACACAGTCTAATCTTCACAGAGTGTCATTAGCTAGCATACTGTGATGTCACAGCTTGTATGCATGGCGTATCTAGGAGCTATGTCACGGAGTGGTACGCAGAGGAATTCATATTTCTAAGAGGATTGTCATCAAACCATAATTCGTATTGAATGCAGAAATATAATAGAAATATCTGCTAGGCTTGCTCTAAGTTCTGTAGCCCAAATCCACCACCATACCCACTCAATATTTTTGAGGGCTAGGAACACAAGCTATACAGCCAAAGCAACAGTTATAATAATATATGCAGGGCTATATACTCAACACTGTGAAAAAGAACATTTACAAACAATTTGAGTATTACATTCATTCCGTGTTTATCATGATATGATTGCAAACGATTCCATGAAACTACTAGTAATTAATATAGATAAGGAGATAAATATATTAGTGTACTGTGAGCATTTTTATAAATTCAAATAAAAATATTGGATGATGGAAAATATAAAGAAAATCATTAGCTTTGGTGGAAAGATTACTCATTTGGGCTATAATAGATTCATCATCAAACAGTTGGTCCATCTATGTAATATGACATATAATGCATTGTAATGTGTGTGTAAATACTTAATTACTTGTAACAATTGGTAAAATATTATGCTTTTTACAGGAAAACAAAAGCATTGCATAACACTATTCCTACACAATCAAAGATTATATACAAGTATTACAATTGGATCTTGTGCAATAAAACATAGAACTTCTTCCGTCATTTCTTTCATAGAATTACCTCCCCTAGAATGCTTACTTATCACGTGACCGCTCGCTCGCAAGGAGAAACCGGATGAAGGTTGTTTTCTCATTGTTTACATTAGCAACCATTATAATTTTATATAAGATGAAAAATTTTTGGGAAGGGATTTTAATACTTTCCCAGCTTTTATGACCAAATATTTTTTGCAGAACATAGACTAGGTATGTTAATGTATTAAAAACAGACCGGTGGAGTTTTTGCGAGGCGCCTGGCTGCTCGTCTCTGGGAGCTTGGCGCATAGTGGGTAAGCGCGGCATGTGTCCCTGGATGCGTGTGTCGGCCTTCTGTGGCTGGCGAACCTCTGGAACGGGGCTGTCACAACTCTAGTTTCGAACTATCTGATTAGCCCCATGTTTTATTACCTTTTATTACCTTATTTTAATATCACTACTGTTTAAAAATGATGACATAAACTAATAAATAAAAAAAAAAAACTTTATGCTGTAGTGTTGTGCATGCTGGCATTCAACCTAAGGTACCAAATGGTGGTTGTCAGCTGCCCCATTATTAGTTGACTATTTTTACTCATTGATTGGGTACATTTACCAATGTGCTATTCCTATGATTTTGTTTAGCAATATAATAAAATATTGTGCTGACATTGTTAGCCCAAGTTCTTATCACAAACCATGGCAACAGAGCTGGGTGGGCACAATAGATCCACTATAATATATATAAAACATAGGTTATAGCAATGGAAATAGAGTCTAATTAGTGGCCAAATTTATTACAGTCATAAAGCTTTTAAACCAATTTTATGGTCTGTTTTATATACATCAACATACCTAGTCTATGTTCTATAAAAAATATTTGGGCAAAAAAGCTGATAAAGCATTGAAATCCCCTTCCAAAAATTTTTCGTGGTATATATAATTATAATGGTTGCCAATGTAAACAATGGGAAAACTACCTTCATCCGTCTGTTCCACACTAGCGAACCTCCCGCTAATGAAATGATATTGTCACGTGACTACGAGTAAGCATTCTAGGGGAGGTAATTCTATGATTTCTTTACATTAGTTCAGCTCAGTAACACTCTTGCTATGATGCAACTTTAGTATCATGTAGTTAGAGAGAGGATAACTCCTTGTGGTGATTTATGGAGCCAATGGGATGGCATGTGCACATGTTTTAAATGAATAGAATAGATGAATAAATATTCACTTGAGCACAGAACACACTTACTATGTTTGTAAACAAGAACCTAGTAAATAATAAAATTGGTATACAATGTAGATTGGATTATTGATAATATTAATTATTATTCAGTAACATATTATCAAATCTAGCTTGAGTTCTGTGCCATGAGAAAGTGATTCAATGGAGGGTTTTGAACCTATTAGCTAATATTATACTTCAACATTCTTAGAAGATCAGGTTCAAGAGCTGATGACTCAGCCTCACCAATTCTGTTGATTCATTTCTCTTTTGCCAGCAACAGTTTGGTTGAAAACACTTGTATCTATGAGCAATGTTTCATTCATAATGAATATATTATTTACATGTGTCGCTCATAAATTAGATACAAAGCTGGTACTCATTGTTTGGAAAGTAACTAATGTACCAATTCATTGCTCTAAAACCAGCTTTAGGTTCTACAGTTCTAGTAGCGAAGAACTAATTAGGATATCTATAGTAATTAATAATAATATGTTGCTTCAGTGACTTAGTTAGGCCAGAGGCTAAAAGCAAGAAAGTTCATTTTGTGCATCTGCAGTCTTGGTGAATGTTGCAATGGCTAGTTACAATCCATTGCAGCCATCTGCTGCTGTGATATATGGATACTACCAGAGATGTGGTGCAATAGAGGAACCATCATTACTCATACCAGCTGATCCAGATTAACAATAACTAACAATATAATACAATAACTTGATGCAATGAGATTATAATACAGTATCTGTCCACCAAGCTGATATTTAACCTGGGAAGATTGAGGATTCCTCCACAACTACTAAGATTATCGCACGATAATCTATGGGTTTAACCTGAACCTGTAGGATTTTGGTACATCTTAGCCTACACCCTGATCTGCCAGACTGCCTCCCACCATACGTATTGAATGAGCCTATTGTAGTATGAAGATGACACAACTCCTAAATACTCTGTAGATGTTTTTAAGAACCTGTTGTCATCTGCCAGCGTAATGTATAATTCATAAAATGTTGCAGGCAGCAGACACTTCTCCTCCCAATTAATCGTTGGAAAGGATGACCTGTAGAAGCATCAATAGAAATTAGAGTAGGTGTTATCTGCTGCTATGTCAAGGCCTATTATAGCCACTTCCTATCAATACAGTGTTATCAAACCACTGCCAAGCAGCAATAGTGGTCCAGGTACATTAGTGGGTTGCTATTATTCCATGTTTATAAAAAATGCTATTATGGCATTCAAAATACCAACCTTTCACGCTTGTGTTGACTCATAATGTCTTTGTGCTGAATATAACCCATAAAAAAGTGAGTATAGAAAGTAAACTCAGCAACCTCATTGTTCACCTTCACTAGATCCATTGGAATCCAGTGAAAAATTATATAAACAATTTAGCAGACAAGTAAACCATTGTGTAATTGTAGGTCAGTTGTGTTATCATGTTGTTTGTATAAAGATATTGTATGCCTCACTGCAGGTCTTTGCTAAATTGCAGATAGATACTTGTGAAAACTTTACTCCACTTACCCCATGGTAAGTGCCTTTACAATTCGCAGCAATGTTTCTGTATGATAAGGTTGATAAATATGTATACCAAAAGGTTCATATCTAGGGCTAAAATACAATCGAATAAATGAATGCTGCTTCCAAGCAATTACATGCATTAGTCACAGAGGTGCAGGTGCACCCTGGTACAGCCAGCAGGATGAGGGAGTGGTGCCGTTTCAAAATGATGCCAATGTAGCAAGACTAGCTGCAAGCTGTCTAACCAGTATCCCGTATTTAGTGTCTTCGTGGCCTAATCTTCAGTGGCCCAATTTTCGGCACCGATCAACCTGCTCACTAACTTTCCGACCCACTTCCGTCACAGTGTCGCAAACACACTGGCCTGGGCCAAAAGCAAAATCCACATTTTTGTGTGAGAAACCTGAACGATTAGATTTTTTTGCCAATCAAGCCAAATCTCAGACCAATTTCCCTACGCCCATTTTTATGAAAACACTAATTCTTAAGACAAAGCCTATGGGCATATACTGCATACCAGGGAAGGCTTCTAACTGCAGAGCAGCCTTCAATTTGTACAAGAATTAATAGAAATGCTGTAGCCTGTAGCTATGTGATAGTCATGATAGAAATATATCAATCCTGTACTTTTCTTAGTGTGGGTTCACTATGTTCCTGTACTTTGAGGCTGACTGTCTGGGCCTCTAGGGTACTGGCGTCCTTATAATTATATTCTCTGTAATTTGAGAAATTTAAAAGATGTATGAAAGTTGACAGAGCAATTAATGTTTACAGTCTGAATAGATACAGGTCGTTCACCTTACCCCCATTCATCGGAATCCACAGCAAAAATAATATGAAGTTTATATTATGAAAGAAGTCAGCGATAAGAAAAGTAGCATTGTACATGTATATGGTCGAATGCAGTAATGAAAGTGTTGTGTTATTTCAGTTTGCATTGAGATAATATTATATTGTATACCCAAATGTGGATATATATAATAGCCATACATTTCATTTCATTCTAGCAATAGGACAGAAATATTATTGAACAGTTTGTAGTTTATAGGTTACACCAATAAAATTACTGCGCAAGGCTACAGCACAATCAATGAGTAAGAATAGAATAACTGAGAACATGGAGTAGTATCAAAATCATAGTTATGTACATAGTTTGTCTTGTAATCTGACTACTAATGGCCTGATATTACATGAATAGCCTTCATTTGAGTTTCCAACGAAGGCACTATATAAATTGGTTAACATTTTTTTGCGACACTCGAGAATAAGGTGACACAGCAAACTTCTGCAGCTTATATTTTGGTCCTTACCCTTAGTCTCACGATTGTATTTGTAGTTGATCTTTAAATGACAAGGGGGATGAGCTAACCCAAGTGAATAATACATTGCACTAAAATAGTGTGGTATTTGTAGTTACTTGATTTAACATTTGGATGAATAGCATTTGATCACGCTTTACATGCATGCACATGCAAGAAGTGAGTAAAAACCATTTGGTACTGTCAAACTTACACAAATCACATTTATGTGTAGCAAAAATAACATTGTCAAGTTTTATATTAGAGCCGTCAGAAGTTCCCAAATGTATACAGCTGCCCTATGGGAATTAGCGAACCCTTGGTGGATTCAACTGCATGGTATAGTTGGAGTTGTTTTACCTTTAGTTCAGTACAAGTGTACCTATGGTGGCCATTGGCCAATAGCAATGATTGCAACAAAATTAATGTACATGTACACAAACTACCATATAAAATAGTAATTGTCGCAAAGATAGTTTATAGTTTGATTTTTTTCAAATCATTAGATTACATCCCTTCGGAGAGTGTGTAATTTAATTCAAACCACAAAGATGTACAATAACCACTGTAGTCACAAAGCCTACCATGTACTGAAATGTCTTGTTCTTGAACTAAAAAGCACACACACCGGCTTGGAAACTTACCGTTTCTCACATAAATGTGGCAATAAAAACTCACCTGTTAAATTCGAATATCAATGATCATGTTGATGGTGCGGCCATGTTGAAATGCAAACAGAGAATGCTTCACATTTATCAGGTTAAATTTCAAAGCCGCAGAAAAGCAAGACAACTCCTAAGATAAGTCAGTAGTGGGCAACTCACTAATCAGCGGATATTGTTAAAAGGTGATGAGCAAATCAGAGAATTGCATCACTTGCTAGATTAAAAGAAGGTGTAAGGTAAAAAATTTTTACGCTCGAAGAAATCAGGTGTGTCAGAAATCTAGTCTTGACAAACAGATAAAATGATAGCAATCAGAGTAGGCCCTACTATTATCACGCCACATCATCTGTATCTGCGTGGATTGCCATGTTGTCGGTGGGTGTATATGTAATACAACACAGGAACGACTGTGCAAATACCTCAACTCCAACTTATTGCACAACCTCTACAGTGTTGGCATCTTACATTGTCATCTGCAGCCACGCATGCAGGCTACATACGCAACATACTACATACTTGTAGCATGTATGTACATGTATTATGTGTCTATGTAGTGGTATAATATAGCCATAATAGAGGGCTAGATCATGTTATCAGTTGTTACAACACACAAATCCATGCTAATTCAAGGGCTGCCATGAACCATCATATCAATGGTGTGTCGATCCTTTATTCCATGGTGTAAGGTGTCTTCGCGACCTCTTGGACAGACCCGGGTCGCAAATAAAAATTACAAGATGGCCGTCCGACCCAGGTCAGAAGGGCTATTGGCCTTGAGATTTTGTTTGGCCGGACGAAACCATCCCCAGCTCATCGGCACACCTGATTTCTTCGCGTGAAAATGAAGACTTTGCTTCTGGCCCAGGCCGGTGTGTTCGCGACCCTGTGACGGATGTGTGCTGGAAAGTATTTTTGTAAATCGGCCTGGGTCTGAAGTTTAGGTCGCGAAGACACCTATACTGATGGTGCATTATTACTTCCTATATTAATAAATGTCTTACCTAATGTGTAGAAGTTCTCGGCTACTGTAAGGCCTTTGTATGTTGGCCTAGGGTCCATTGTAGTCATATGGACTATTGAATGGTTGTAGAGGGAGGTACCTTATGCAATGTTTAAGATGGTCGGCTGTAACCGAGTAATAGTAGCTACACTACAACCATGATAATGCTAAGGAATGTTTCAACTTGGTACAACACCCAGCGAGTTGAATATAGGATACTTGTACTGTACATCGGTTTCCTACTAGAACCGTGTATGTGTTTATTCAAGGAGGGTATAACTCCAATTACTCATAACATGAAGCGCAATTGTACATGTATATGTACATATTATTATATTGCTTATATAGTATGTATACTACACTGGTAGACGAGTTTAATTTAGCTGTAAGAAATATTATCTTGCACGTATTATACACTACATGTAGTTCTAACCCAAGTCTACTTAAGAAAAACTCCTAAGTCCTTTTTGCCCAACACTTGCCTAGTTAGTCCTAAAAGGAGACCAATATAATATAACAATGGAGAGATTAATCACTCCATTATTATACTACAATATGTCATGTATATTGGTCTCCTTTTAGGGACTAACTAGGTAAGTGTTGGGCACGAACGACTTGAAGTTTTTCTTTTATTTTTAGTCACAGTAGTTAACCCTAAAGATAATCATAGTTATTGTAATCATATGGCACACACTGTTAGAAAATTTACAGTGTAATTTTGTGTAATTTTTAAATTAGTGTATTTGTATTGTATTGTAATTTTGGTACTGTTGTGCAACAGGAGCTGGGCTCTGAGTGGAAGACCTCACCATCCACAACTGGAGTATGTGGGGCTTGGATTATAAAGCCTACAAACTACAGCATTCTGCCACCCAGTCTTATAGATACATGTACTAAGGTAAGGTATAGGAATCTTTGTTAGACTTGGATCCAGACAGAGGACACCAACTAAGTAGTGATTCAACAGGTAGAATGGTAGATTAATCCGATACTGTGAACTAATGCTTCATTAACTCCCATTAATCGCTTAACCACTGTAAACAAATTGCTTACAAAACAAGTCATTCTGCCAAAATAATATTAACAAATAAATTTTAGGTGCCTAACATCCAGGCATATTTTAGCTAGAACTCCATTTGAAGTGACAACTCCAGCTATTAGGAGACTATAAAATGGAGATTACTGAACCGATCACCCACATTAGTCATTGATCAAGTTAACCAATACCCACTAGAATCTATTTATTTTTAAACGACCCTTTTTGGATGTAAAAGTTGAAATGTTCCAGTTAAATTCTGCAGCAAAAACTAGCATCAGATAAGCTTGCATGACTAGGACATTTCAGTGCTGTGTACTTCTATTACACATCATTCTAATGCATCTAGAATTTGAGAATTGACTCCACAACTATTTTGTAATGGCATGCAATTTATTTATAGAAGATAATCTATCAACAGCCCAGTAACTCAGTAGTACTATGAAAGCAAAAAAGGCACCACAAATAAACTAATATTAAATTTGATTTAAACTGCTGACAATAACATGTATACTGGAGTTACTTTATTTATCCAAATCATTAAAAACTACTCTCTGCTCACTAATTACCTTATTAGTGTATTGAAAATCTGTATGTGTGGATTTAAAGTGAGAAATAAATTTGGTTGAGCAACTGATACTAAAGTAGGGTGGTACTCGTTGCACACAAAGAGTTGGTATCTTTATTAAACAGCCTAAGAAACAGAAGCTGGAAATTCCAAGAGAGGGGAAAATATTTCTACTAGTTTATGATAGCACCAATTTGAGAGTCTGTCATATAGACAAGCTATAAGATAGTTAATATAATTACCTAAATGTAGTGACACCCAAGTCAGGTAAAACATTCTAATCATAAGTTAGCAAGAGAAGACAACTTCAAGTACAATCATTGCCAGCCTGAATTAACTTCTTGATACCGACCATCCATTGGCTGACTTCTGACACATGATCTGTCATGAGCTGCAGGTGCACCTCGTGTGCTGCACCATATTCCTCCAGTTCCAGGGCTGTGTATATAAAAAAAGTATGCGATTTGTTAGCCTAAATTCCAAACCTTCCAAAATGGGGACATGCTGGTCAAATGATTGCGAGACTTGGTCTGAAAATGGAATTCTCCGCTCAAGTTTTACAAGTAACTCTGCAAAAAATCATTTAATTTTAGGTGGGGGAGCTGAAACCCAGGCCACAAATCTATACGGATGTAGACAAGTAAATGGATGAAGTCTATGGGGCTAGAAGTTATCATAGGGCCCGTCATATGCATGTACAGTATACATATACATGTACTTGTATTGCATAATGTATTTTCAGCAAGGAATTTATCTTTGAGCAGTCGGATACTTGTTTCAAATCCATGAAAATACCAGTCCATGACTGGGGTTTAAACCTGGGGCCTCTACGGCACCTAATCGCCTATCACAGTGAACAGAACATGCTACCACTACACCAGCTAAGCAAGATAAATTCCTTGCTGAAAATACATTATACAATAATATGTAGAAAATGGCCAAACCCCCTAACATGTACTTGTATATAATAGTGAGCTTTGAATAAGAGTATTAGAGGCCCCAATCTACATGTTCATTTGCAGTTTTGTTGTGGCGCAGAAATTAGGTTGTTATTAGGTTGAAAATACAATGGAAAGTGTCCATAGTGATTGACTATTACAACAGTATTAAAAGTTGTCATCTCAACAACTTTTAAAAAGAAGATGATTCCAAAGCTTTGAACTATCTGAAATAGTTTGAGGTGGAAAGCAAGAGCAGGGTAGACAACCGTTTGAAGTTAATCAGGTGGAGTGACTGTAAGTTTCCCACTTTCTTCCTCCCCTATACTCTTACATGGTATAGCCTTCACCAGTCGTGGTGACGTGGTGACTTTTGGCTCAGTTTTGGCTCCGATGAAAATTGGCAAGTTGAAACGAATTAGCTGGAACTATTTGGATGGCGACCAGTACATCAATTGGCTGCCATAACAATGAGAAGAGCCAATAGTTCTACATGTCAATATAATATCAATATGTACATAGCGCCACGTTGGCACCAAATATTTATAGTACATCAAGTTATTTAATATCTTTCATTATTTATTAAATATCTAGTGGAATCTGAATTTCTTGGCCAACAGTCGATGATTAGGTACAGTAAAAAAATTGTTACTCCCAGGTATACATGTATTGTACAAAACATAGTTTGGGTTCAATAAAAAGTAGCTTCCAGCCAGTAGAATACTGACAATATGTTTCGAAGTCTTCAATTTTTTCAACGACAATTACATAATATATCTATTGCTGAAGTTACATGTACATGCATAGTCAGAAAAACTACGAATAATTCTGTTATGAGAAATAATGAGTCAAGCTACTACCTTTACATAGTTTTGCACAGTTTGGTTTGGCCTTTGCTGATAATTTCCCAGAATTCCATGAATTCTCAAATAATTTGATTCGTTTATTCACATCATTCGCCAGTCTGTCCTACAAACAGAACAACACACAGAGCAGTAATACAAATGTGATATCCTGATAGTGTAGAGAGAAGGTACAAGAGAACAAAACTCCAATTTTGTAAACATAACCTGACTGCCAAGTAGAGATCTATCAAGAAACAGTTACAACTGTTACAACAGTGAACAACTTATAACCACATGTTATAGAGATAAACCTCTCCGCATAAAGTGAGAAATAGACTAAAAATTTTGTCGATTTCGAGAAATGTCTACCTCAGCTAACAATGACAACTACACAAATATTAATCAATATGAAGAAATAGAACGTTGGCAAAGTGTTTAATGTACTTGTACTTGTAGAGAATAAAAAAGCAACTTAGATTCGTTAGAATATACGTTTTAACCAACTCCAACGTTACACAGTCTGCTATAGATATATATATATAATATATAGAAATAGTGCGTTAACCAAATACATGCAAGGGGCTAGTTGCTGCTTTCCTCAGGATTGAAACTCCAAACAGTGTTGAGTTTTAGAAATAGTTTAAGCGGGATAGTATATAATACTTTCACTTAGAAATGTTCCAATGAAATGTATACCATGCTGAAAGGTACTATATGATTGTAACAAAATCATGTGTATTTCTACAGAGAAGACAACTCCGAACACCTTCTTAGTAATAATTTGGGCAGGCTAATATACATTGTAACAACTGCTTTAATATTAGTAATCTTACTTCAATATGCTTGCCCTGTTGCAGTTTTATCACACATTGAGTGAACGACTGAACACAATATTGACGAAGTTCTGTGTCGTCTGATATGTCAGGGACCTCAATATTCCCAGATGATAGTTTACTGTCACTGTTTGCTGGTGTCTCGGTCTTACTTGGCATATTCAATATTGGAACATGGGCTAAAACAGCAGAGGGGGCTGTCGGCGGCGCATTTCCTAGAAAAAATTAACAGACATAACGAAATGATAGTTATAGAATATTAGCTGAAATAATCATATCAGAAGTAGATAGTTTCTGTTTACCTGCGATAAGATTTTGCATCTATAGAAATCCAATACCTACCTCTTCAATAACCTATTTCGCCTATAATACATAAACTGTCATTACACAATACACGTATATCATATAAGCAAATAAATCCAGAAAACATTTTAGATAGCAGCAAACATCCCACATGTAATATTACATGAAAATTACCGGAGTGTGTTACAGCGTGACTAGCTGGAGCAGGAGTGTTAGACGTCAGGTCATGACCCACACGTTTGTTAGTTGCCAATGGATTAGTTGCTGTGATAGTTCCGGCTTGTTTCTGAGCATCATACATAAACTGTGGTGGGTCATTCCATCCCCTTGCATGGTTCCCTGAACAATAGCAAACAACATTAATTTTTTAAAATTATTCTTTTATGTTTGTTACCAAATTCAGGTATCATGCTACCCAATGCAATTGATGGTTTTATTCATGTGCCCTTACTTTACATATGTGTAAATTAATCTTTGATCAACTACTTTCATACAGATATAGGCCTAATGTATTCAGTTAGCTATGGATATTCTGCAAGATAAATTAGTTTTTCAGAAGGGCCACCTTACTTCTCATATTGTTTGAGAAGGTAAATAGATAGTACTTGTACCAGAGTCCAGGCCGGGATAAAAGACATCAACATTAACACAACAGAATGTAATACCAACTGGGTAGGCTGCTAACTAGTGATCAGGCAATTATTGTATGAAAAATAAATATTAGATAAAATAAGAATATCCTAAATAAATCAAGGCAATGTAATTGATTTTAAAGTCAAACTGATTTTTACTAGTTGAAATTCAATGATCATTATGATATGCAAGATGGATGATTAGTTAGCTTTATAGAGTAGCCCATAAAGACTCCCTTCGACAATATAGAATTATAGATTTTCAAAATGATTTAAATAAGCTATGACTGCAGTATTTCAAATTCTACGGATTTTAATTCTTCAAAAAGGAAAGTAGCAATTTTTACATGTAGATGTACTGCTACTTTCGACAGTGAATATTTTTCAAACAATGTTTCCCATGATCGAATAGACTCTTTGTGTTTATTTAGATTCCAAACTTTACTGGGATATTCACAGACTAGATCCTTAGTAAAGCCTTTTCCATGTTGAAATTGTTGCTTTATGGGATGCTCAGTCTATTTTGGACTATTTTTCACTTAACCGATCAGTACTTGAGTTTGGTTATGCAATATGGGATCCTTAAAGTAGGCCTATTACATTTTTCAGGAATTTCATAACACTCGCTGTGTTGAGCATATTTTTAGCTTCATGATGATATAAAATTGATTAAGTTAAGTATATCTGCATGGGTGTAATTTTACTTTGAAAAGGCTCCAAATGTTCCATTGTCTTATGCTCCTCAACTCAAACACTCAAAAATGTTCATTTGGAAATAACAGCATTAAGATGATGGCAGATGTAACTAATCCTGTGTTGCAGTTAGTTTATATTTGGGAGTTATCTTATTTTGCACTGGAATTGCGCTCTCACTATATCGCACCACTGAAGTCGCGATCTTGAGCGCGCATTGGACAACCATCTTGATGAACACTAAATGACAAAAAACGATCTTGACTTTTAACTAGAAAGTAGTTAGGCTGGCCAGCCGTAGGTTCCCTAGATTTGATAAACTTACTACAGGTAAATATATATTACATAATACAACATGGTGGCAGCTGCGGTCTGAACCCTGGAATAGCTACCCTGAATAACTGAGACATTTTCGTGCTCCACGTGAGTTGGCTCTGTGATTTGATTTGTTGGTCTTGGAGATGGAGGGACTAGGCCTGGCACCTCCTGCTGAGCTCTGCTTGGATGGAAATCTGGCTGAAAATTGGAGGAAATGGAGGAGAAATTTTGAGAATTATTTGATTGCCATCAATCTGAATGCTGCACCCAGAGGTCAGGATGGCAACTTTCCTGCTGCGAATAATGCCATATGGTTGAGGCAAATAGCCATATTGAGGCATTGTATTGGTGAGGAAGCTGTGGAAATCCTTGATCAGTTTGAATTTAATGAGAATGCTGACCCGGCTGAAAACAGGAATCGTCTCCCTGACGTATTGGTCAAATTTGAAGGTTATTTCAACCCGAGGAGGAACCTACTATATGAATGGTACGTTTTCATGTCTATGGTTCAGGGTGATGGTGAACCAATTGATATGTTTGTGAAACGACTCAAGACACAGGCAACGAAATGTGACTTTGATGAGAAGAGGGACATGATGATTTTAGTTAGATGTGTTTTTGGCATCAAAGAACAAAGACTAAAGGAGAAGCTACTACAAGACAGACAGGTGACATTAACTAGTGCCATTGATATGATCAGAGCTGCAGAGGTAACCAAAGTGCAACTGGCAGAAATAGCTGGTGAGCGAACTGTCTACGCTGTTAAAAGTGAGGAGAAACCTCCCACACCAGCACCAAGGAAGATAATGGATTGTAAATTTTGTGGTTTTGACCACCTCAAAGGAAAGTGCCCAGCGTACGGGCAGGAATGTCGACTATGCGGTGGTAAGAATCACTTCAAAAAGAAATGCACACGAAAAGAGGTGAATGCGGTTTCCTATAAGACAGGCAAGATGAGTATGAGCGACCTGTTTGTCGGCATGGTGTCAGAGGAAACTGAGCCACCAAGAGGCTGGTTTAAGAGTTATCGAATTTGTCATGGTAAGCAAAGCAAGCTGATAAACTTTAAAATCGACACTGGCGCTGAGGCTAATGTATTGCCATTGAACTATGCCAAGACGCTGTGTGCAGCAATAGAGCCAAGTGAGGCGAGGCTTCTTACATATTCGGGGGAGCCGCTTCCTAATGGAGGTAAGGCTAGACTAGGGCTAAATTCTGATGTTGTAAACGAGCTCACCTTTGAGTTAGTCGATGGTGATGTCGTGCCCATTCTTGGTCTCAACGCATGTGTTCGGCTTGGCATTATAAAAAGGGTTGATAACATTAACAACCAAGCTATTCTAGAAGAGTTTGCGGACTGCTTTGAAGGCATAGGATGTTTTGAGAAGGAACATACTATAAGAACTAATCCTGATGTAAAACCGGTGATCAACAGAGCTCGGCGCATACCTATTAGCATGATTGATAAAGTCAAGGAGGAACTGGAGAAAATGGAAAGCAATGGCATTATTCAAAAAATAGATCAACCTACTGAATGGGTGAACAGCATGGTTGTCGTTGAGAAACGCGATGGAAGCATACGCATCTGTCTAGACCCAAAAGAGTTGAACAAAGCAATACTAAGAGAGCATCACCACATACCAACGCTAGAAGACATCTCTTTCAAATTCAGTGGTATGTCGGTCTTCACTATTGTGGACATGAAAAGTGGCTATTGGCATGTGCCTCTGGATCGCCCATCTCAACTGTTGACTACCTTCAATACACCCTTCGGAAGGTATTGCTTCTCCAGATTACCCTTTGGGGTAAACTCAAGTGCCGAGGTCTTTGAGAAGCGAGTCGAGGAAGTTTTTGGTGACCTGGATGTCAGCATTTATTTTGATGACCTGATCATAGCAGGCAAAGACCAAGAAGATCATGACAAAAAATTAAGACGACTGCTTCAACGAGCCCGTGAAAACAATGTCAAATTCAACAAGGAGAAAATACAGCACAACAGATCTGAGGTCAACTATCTAGGCCACATAGTGTCGAAAGACGGTCTGAAACCAGATCCAGATAAAGTCAGAGCAATAGAAGAAATGCCCAATCCCGATGACAAGGAAGGGATACAACGACTCATGGGATCTCTCAACTTCTTAAGGAGCTATATTCCTAATATATCACAAATCACACAACCGATCAGAGACCTACTGAAAGCTGATTCAGTCTGGAACTGGGGAGCGGAGCAGGATGAAGCTATGCGCTGTATAAAGCAGATATTGATGAGTAAGCCTGTTCTCAAGTACTTCGATGTAAAGAAAGACATTGTCCTTCAAACCGACGCTTCACAAGGAGGCCTTGGTGCTGTACTTCTCCAAGACGGTCAGCCAGTAGCCTATGGATCTAGAGCCCTCACGGAGACGGAACAAAGATACCCTCAGATTGATAAGGAGCTGTTGGCCATAGTTTATGGGTGTGAAAAGTTCCATACCTACACATATGGTCGTGACATTAATGTGCAGACGGACCATCAGCCACTAGTTTCAATAGTGAACAAACCACTCTGGAAGGCGTCACCCAGACTTCAGAGGCTACTGATTCGATTACAGAAGTATTGTATCGAGGAGATTAAGTATGTACCAGGCAAGTACCTTTATCTTGCTGACACATTGTCAAGGGCATACTTGCCGAATACCCAAGAGAATTTGGAGGACGAGGTGGTAATGATCCACTGCATACAACTGGAAGAATCCGCTAAGCAACTTCTAGGTGCTGAATATGACCAGGATGCAGCTATGAAGCAGCTGAAGAGTGCTATTCTGGATGGATGGTTCTGGAGCAATAAAAAAGAAGCCCCTGTGTCAATACAGTCATTTTGGAACTGTCGTGACGAACTTTACATCCGTGATGGTCTGATATACAAGGGTTAACAAGTGATTATCCCGGGTTTGCTACGAGGAGACTATATGAAACAACTTCACAAAGGCCATCTAGGCATGGATAAGTGTATTGAGAGGGCGAAGCAGAGCATGTTCTGGCCGGGTATGATACAGGAGATTAGACAACTGATTGGTTCCTGTTCTACATGCCTCAAGTTTGCCAACAAGCAACAAAAGATGCCGCTACTACCACATGAAGTCCCTAAACTGCCGTGGCTCAAGGTTGGTATGGATGTGCTAGAGTTTCAAAGCCGTAGCTACTTGGTGGTGGTGGATTTCTATTCTCACTACCCAGAACTGAGACTGATGAAAGGCAAGACAGCAAATGATGTTATCATGGTACTCAAATCAATATTCGCGGTGCATGGTATACCAATGGATGTGATTGCAGACAACATGCCGTTTGGCAGTGGAGCTATGAAACAATTTGCGAAGGAATGGAATTTTAACATCATCACTTCAACACCACACTATCACCAGTCCAATGGTATGGCAGAAAGATATGTACAGACGGTAAAACAGTTCTTGAAGAAGGCTGCTGAAGAGGGTTCTGACATCTACCAGTCATTACTTGCGTACAGGCAGACACCAGTGATAGGCTTGCCTTTCAGCCCTTCAGAGATGTTATTCAATAGATGTATCAGAGGGCTTCTGCCGTGTACTGAGGAGATGTTGCGACCAGTCATCCCTGAGGCATTCAAGCGCCTAACAGATCGACAAGCGGCTCAGAAAGATGCATATGATAGGCGAGCTAAGGAGCTACAACCGCTGATGACAGGCGACGATGTTCTAGTGAGGACAGACAATGATCCCGTATGGACGCCAGCAAGGGTAATGAGAGAGACAGAGCAACCAAGGTCTTACCTTGTGGATACCGGTTCAAATCACTTACGTAGGACAAGGACACAGCTGAAGCCCGACGGTAGTGCTACGGATGATATGGTGCAGACTACTCCTGATAGGCCCATTCAGCCTAGACTGCAGGACATCGACCGTGGCCCAACTACTGTTACGCCGAGGAGAAGTGTGAGGGGCAACCGCGGTACACTGCCCAAGCGGTTTGCTGACTTTGAGATGCACTAGTTGTAGCTAGGCATCTCAACTGTAAATAGTCTGTGCTGTATTGAGATGATCTAGCGGGTTGCTAGTTGCATCTCCACATTAGTTGTTCTGTTCTCTAAATACTATTTTGTTGCTTTCTACATTCACTCTCGGGAGAAAGGGGGATGTTGCGGTTAGTTTATATTTGGGAGTTATCTTATTTTGCACTGGAATTGCGCTCTCACTATATCGCACCACTGAAGTCGCGATCTTGAGCGCGCATTGGACAACCATCTTGATGAACACTAAATGACAAAAAACGATCTTGACTTTTAATTAGAAAGTAGTTAGGCTGGCCAGCCGTAGGTTCCCTAGATTTGATAAACTTACTACAGGTAAATATATATTACATAATACAACATCCTGTGCCTAACATGTGGTGCTATTCAAATTAGCAAAGAGAGTCAACCAATGCTTTAAAGTTTGGTAGACAAGTCTTTCGTTATAGCGTTACTGTCTTTTATGCTCTGTTTGCATTAACAAAGAGAGCTGAATAATTAATATATAATATATATATTATAATAATAAAAATATAAATATTTATAATTTTAATTTAATAACAGGCCTAACTACTATCATATCTATATTATTATTTTTTTATAATAAGTAGGGTACATTTACATTATGATTATGATTGTTATATTTATTATTAAATTATTATTAGTCTTTTAATTCTATGTAATCAATAATGTTTATGTTAATCTAACATTAACCTTAGTCATGATTAAGATTTAAGATTTGATTAGATAAGATTATTAATCTTATCTAATCAAATCTTAAATTAGTTCAGATTAATATCAAATATGATATCTTATATCTTAAAGTTTAAGATATACACTGTAAGATATCATATTTGATATTAATTTGAACTACATGTAGTTCTTAGTCTTTTTACTACAGTTAAATAAGTTACCCAACCAATTAATATGATATTTAGCTGTATTTATTGAACTTAAAAAACATACTATTAATATTGTTAATGATTATTAATTTATAATAAAAGAAAGTATGAGCCACCTGGCAGAATCTTGTCACCGTCCTCCATGTTGTGTTTACATCACGTGATCAGAAAAGTCAGCATCCCTCTATGGTCAATATCTTCTGCCAATGAAATTACACGTAAGTTTAATACTGGTTACCTCTTGCAGATCGGTAATTTGTGTGTTATAACGGTATAGCAGGCGAATCCTAAAAACTGGTACTGTCGTTTCCGTTTAACAGTTGTGTCCTCAGATTTACTTTTTAACTTTTGCTTTAGATTGAAAGTAAAGAGGATAACATTACAACTAATTTGCTGTTGTATTATATTGATTACTTATAGGTTTATTTACCATACCATATTGCCAAGCTAATAAATGTGCCAGGTACTAAGTAAGGCTTCAAATTTCCGTATGATTTGATAATATAAATATTAAATATAAATATCATCACCATTTCAGTGATTTCATACGAATACGTTACATGTAATTGTTTAGTATAGGCCCTAAATAAATAATATTTTTATAATTATAATATAGGTATAAATGTAATAATAAGTATATAAAATAACAGCTATTATTTATTTTATGTCGAAGGATAATATAAATATAATATTAATTAAGAAAATATTAATATACAGTTAATAATTATATTACTTTACTATTGAATTAATATTTATTAATTATATTTTATGTTTTATTATATTTTGTACATGAAACCAAACTATTAGTAATAAAATAATATATATGCATGTACATATAATCAAATTTGAGGTAATTTATAATACTGGTGCTTATTCTTTTAGTTAGCCAAAGATGATCATGCAAAGCGACATTCTTTCTCACTGTATCACAGCATGACTATATCAACGAGATATAGGCCTGATAGCATTTAGGCAATAGGTTGAAATTATTTCTCTGTTAGTGTAATAATAGCCTATTTGGTAAAGTTTCATTTCATATATAAATTAAACTTTTAGTTTAAAATACCATCAAAATTCTAAACCGCCAAGAAAGTCTCATTTTAATTTACTTTCTCCATGGTGTCACTGAATGCACAATGGGCACATACTCATTTTGAAAATTGCCTAGGAAAGTAGTTTTGTTCAAATACTGCTAGTTCAATGATAGTGTCGAACATCTTGGTGAGGCATTCAATAAAGTCACATAAATATTCCTTTAGATAGCTACTATTAAATTATTCTTATTTTAGTGATCTACTATCTCATTTGATAGCCTGTTAAACTATTCTCTTTCATTCATCCCATTCTTAGTGACAAACATTAGGTATATATTAATTGTAATTGAAGATGTAGTTTTGTATTACTCTGCTATTGTTTATAATTTACAAATGTGTTATGTTAACTGTAGGCAGACAGTTGCATGTTTTAAAAGAAACCGCATAATTCTTTGTGTGTGGAAAACTATTTTAATCCATTTAATGTCCCTTTTGCTTCCGCTTAGAAGTTAATCAAAGTCCTGTAGAGTGGTTAAATGGAGTTTCTGCCTGTCTAAATCTTTAAACAGTTTTTCTTGTAAAATTTTAGAATAAATATGCAATGAGCTGGGAAATCCATTTTACTAGGCAGAGCCATAGCATTCCACAATGAGTCTGTCATCCCCATGGAACCTAATGTGCATTGCTATTTTGCTGTCAGCTTCGTACTGCCAGGAGAATGTAGCCGAATCTATTAAACAAACCGTCCAACCTCCTACTCTTGCCAGAAGTAATTCAAGAGTACAGAAATCTGGTAATTAAACTAGTTATATATATTATTTTGAGAATCTCTGTGTTTTATCACAGATTAATTTAAGGTAGGCTGCTCTTCCTATGATGTTCTATGCAACCTTAGATATGTTGTTGATTTTCACTGTTTTTAATCTATTTATTTATGTAGATCCAAACAATATAGTGTTATAGTAACAATGTAATGTAAAGTAGTAGGTACACATTTTTTTTCAATTCACTTATTTATGTCCTCCCTCGATATGAACAGGTCAGAAGGTTATCTTGTTTGGAAACAGTGGCAATAGGATAACGTCTCCAAGCCTGTCCTTAGTATCTCCTTTGTGGTTTAAACACTCCATTGATTCCTTGCAGTACAACCCTGGCCACTGTAATCTTCAGATGCCATATTTGATTATATTGATACGTAATAGATGATATGATGATGTGTGCAGCAGCAAATCTAATTATGTACCCAGTTTGTCTGCTTGTCGATCAAAGTGGTCCCAAGATGCATATCCTAGGGAAGTTGACAGCACATAAAAGTTTTTGATGAAGAAGATATTCCTAGAAGTTGCATCATGTAATATTTGTATATCGTATATTATTGCAACAAATTGTCATCTGAAATTAGCCTTGCCGAACGAATTATGATTTTGATCACTTTTTGTGTTGTATTAGATGGAAGTTGTTACAAGGGTGACATAGTATGCGAGAAAGATAGGTTGGGGTATGAGGCTATATCTACTTTGCATCATCAAATGGATGATGATGAGAATGGAGATATTGACTTGGAGGAAAGCGCTGAGGTGAGTATCTACTGACTAGCGGTAGTAATTAACCAGTAAACTGAGGGTAGTAACTAACTACCTGGTACTGTGGTGAACTAACATTATACCGTAGGCCTTCCAATCTGTGTACATGGTGTGTACATGCTGTATGTATTATAGAGTACAGTATGCATCCCTGCACAATATACAGAATGTTTCAACAAATCCATGGGGGTAGCAGTGTTCATATTTTATTTAGGTGTAGGCCTACGTAATTATGTTTAATATGTACAGTGTATTTGGCCGACCAGTACATTATGTTGTAGGCCCTATATGTTATATACTCTATATGAACCAAGCCCACAGACACAGATATGTTCAATTATTTACTAGTATAGATTCCTGCAGTCATGAAATTGGAGAGGTTGAATACTCGTATTACTTTCAAGTCATAGCTTATAATCCAGAGTCTTGCCCACTTAATAGGTCATTATATCTCAATTTAGACACATTCACAGATACTACTCCCCTCCCTTCCTCTAATTATTATTTAAATATTGCCTAAAAACGTATACCTATGCCTGCCCAATGCCAGCAAGGGAAGTACATATGGAAGGTCATATCAGCCGGCTAAATTTATTGCAAAACAGTAAAAAGTGGCTTAGTTGAGAAATTGAGAATCATCTAGTTCTGTAGTTATAATGACTAATCAAGCCTGAAAATTTGCACTTAGAGTAAGAATTTGGGTATTGCTTTACTAGCTATCAGGGTAATAGTATTTCATTTGGTAACACTAATGTCCAGCTACAATAGTTATCGTTATTTTGGTATTGTAATATAAAACTATAATGTTTACCTTACCTAGTCCTACACAGGTCTAGCATCCTTTTTGTGCTATTTGAAGTATGAGGTGTGTACTGTATACAACATAACACCATGCCTAATTATAACTTACACTGATAATTTACAGAAATTTCAACTCGACATGTTACAGACAGGCAGCTGCACAATTAGCATTTTTATTACAGGGAACTGTTATCAAAAATACCTATTTTCTTACATACATGTACATGTAGTCTTGAGTTACTTAATATATATTCATGCTCATACACACATAGTGATCACACCTACAATATTCTACTATCTAAGGCTCCAATATTACTCCACAGAATAAATTACAATCAAGATGAGGCAAGCATAACCTTCACCCAAATGCTGACTTCAAGTACTGCAAAAACTAACACGCAGTATAGTACATGCACAGAATAAATATTTGACTATTGCTATAATAATATTATTACTGGCTCATTTTTATATGAACATCAAAAAGCATGTTTGTAAAAACATACAAACTAAACAAACATGTGACTATGTTGATCAGATAAAGCAGTAGAATGATTCAATAGTGTTTACACTAGTCAAAAGATCAGTGGAATATTATATATATATATATATATATATATAATATATCGTACATATACACTGTAGTATGTATGACAATGACTAATGACCCCAGTCTAGAGTCTAGACTGGTATTAGGCCTATACATGTATATGTATTTTAGCTAGCAAACTGGGCCCTACCATTATATTATTCAATTTCAACATGTTGTGTCGCCAGACAGTTTTATTTATACCATGACAAATCTGGGATTTCTGCAATTTACTGTGCTTCAAGTAGTCATTTAGCCTTTTATATTTTCATGAACGAAAAAGGCAAAGCAGAGAAATAATAATAAAGCAGAAAATAGATCAATCAATAACCTTTTGTACTTTCTAGTTTATTTTGCAAGTCTTGGCTCTCCTTTTCTACTACAATACATGTATGTTCTGCAATAATAATTAAAACAAACCTAGCAGTTTGCTGTTGAGTTGAAGTTCATTGACCTTCTATGCTGGTGTAGCATGATAATAATTATAAGCAATGCAGCCAGTCAAACATTGGGTAAATTATTCTAAATACAATGAATTGTAATTCAGTTGGTATATTTTTTGATTTTTATTGGGCTCTTCAATAATGCATGTTTTACTTTTATGTGGACTTATCAAAACCAAAAAAGTTTAATGGTGTATGCCCTATGGTCTAATGCTGATTCCTCTTATGTAATCTTATCGTATATTAAAGTTGTTTCATCATGTCTGCAGTGTTTGTGTGTAACGGAGAACAAGATTATAATACTATGAACAAGGTCATGTCAAATACTAGTCACATATTTAAATCTGTTGCCCCAAGCTGGGAATAGTTGATCTACTGTATATATGTTCAATATTTACATTTGAGGTATCACAGTCACATGTTCATGTTTAGCAAAGGTAAACAGGTGACTGAAGCTGTTTTATACCCTTGTGAGAATGAACGTATGCACGTATGATGTGTTATGTACATGTAGACTTAGTCTCTCCTTTGTATACCCCAGTTCCTCAGGGAGGAGTTACAATCCCAGTGGTCTGATGACAGGAGTAAGAAGTTTCACATGAATGATACACACATAACTGTAGACGATCTCTGGAGTCTATGGAAAAACTCTTCAGGTTTGGCTTGCTCCTTCTTTAAACACCTATTTAGTTGCTGTATGACTATGTTATCTTCCTTAGACCCTATTTGTACTATATACAATGTACATGTAGATATGTAGTCTAAACTTGTAGTTAGTTCGAGGAGTTAATAGACTCCTCATTGAGGGGTTTAATTTAAATTGTTTTCAATACAGTTGTGTGACAAGACTCCGTATGCCTGAGATTCAAATTTTTTCAAAATTAATTTTGTTGTAACCAAACGTACTAGCAAAGATAAACGAACTAGCAGAGATAAACAGCAAACAAATTTTCCCTTTCTAATCTAAAATATATAGGTCTATATGCTGGAACCTTAGTAATAAAAGTCCAAGTGCGAAAGCGAAAGCATTGATGAATATTGAATTGATTTGTAATTCTACTGGAGATGGAAAACCAGTGAAGTTACATTGATTTAGCTGCATCATAAAGTATAGTTTGTAGGCTATATTAGACCTACTCTATATCTATAATATCAACTTAAATAGTATATGAATAATTAGTTGTGTCTAGGTTTATGAATGCAATCGCAATGATTTGTAAGTGGAGTACCATAAACCTATTAGTATCAGCTCAGATACCTGGTGATGTATTTTAAACATATAGTGGGATCATCGCCTTCTACCTTGTACAGTATCTTAGTATACAATGATAATATGATATTCTCTATATACATGTACAAGTAACCTAGCTACTGACATGTATATCTTACATTCGTTTACTTATTAACTTGGTTTACCACCTCCAACTGGGGTTCGTTTATAATTTTATCATATTATGCACTTTACATCTGTGTGTAAACATTAAATCGGAATGTACCATACATGTAGACTAAGTTCATCATCACACAGCTGCAGGTCCATTATTTCTAATTTGTATTAATTGTGCAGTACTGTATATAATATTCTATTATAATGGAGATAGTATGGTATTGTAGAATTTTGTAAATCTGTATTTAGGCAGGGGTGAGTACAGTTTTACTGTTCCCACACAGTATATCTTACAGGTCATGCTCTACTATTCTATCTTCTACTTGTAGATATAAATCGGCCTATACACATTGTATTGATAGTGTATTATATACACACTGTCCACATACTTGTATTGATAGTAAGCACACTGTAACTGTATATGTAGCCTATCGATAGCATGTTATATCTATGATTGCAGTACATAACTGGACCGTAGAACAGGTAGTACTATGGCTAACATATGACGTCGAGTTACCTCAGTATACAGACACTTTCAGAATCAATGTAGTGGACGGATGTACACTACCAAGGTGAGTTATTAGATGGGTGTGATACAGTGGTACGTGTGGTTAAGCAAGGAAGGTAGTAATTGGTTATGAACTCAGTGGTTGACCAATCGCTGTTACCTATGGTACCTGGTATTAGTTCAGTGGACTGTCAACTAAAATTAAGACCTAATTAACACTAAATTGCAGCCAATAACTGGTTCAGATTATCATAACTGGTAGTCAGTAGTCTGGAGGTGGACAGGGGGATAACTCCCATGTACGAATGCCATACAAACAGTAGCATAATGTCAAAAGATAACACCTTGGTAGATATAGTCTATATACGCAATGCATGTGTCCCTAGGCCTACTATCAATACTACTATCAATAATCTATATTGATTCATCAGGTATTACCAGTTAGTTGTTTACATAAAGTGTAATTATCATGTAAACATGCATATTGTAGAGCTATTCATAGTTATTGAGGTGAAGGTCTATAATAACTCTATGTGATACATTTGTTTTGCTGACGTAGCTGTAATGTTCTGTCAAATAATAGGTCTACCATTAGTAATTCCGTGTTGTACTGTATAGTATATTATATGCCTGTACTGTTTTACTACTTGTAAATCAAGCCCACATCCATATATGTTATACAGCAAGCCAGGTTATCCAAGGATTTCTTAGAAACTGCTAGGCAGCTCTTCCAGACATCATGTGTCATCCCAATATTACTAAATGCGGCTAGTATAACCTTAGCTTATAGCTATTAGTTGTAGGCTACTGTGTGATGTACCTACCTGCCGTAATGTACGTACACCTACCTACTGAGAAACTATTATTAATATACTACAACCTATTCTATTTGTCACATCAATGTATTTATCTTATCTAATTTAATTTAAAAGTGTATATTATAAGTAACTTCATCTGATAGTAGATTTGTAGGGAATAGTAGTAGCATTAGTAATAAAAATGGTGGAGTCGTTATTCCCTTTATATAGGTGTTATAACATACATTAGTACATATACATTGGCTGATATCTATTTGATTATGCTCTATTTTACACCTCTAGCACACTCTATCACATGATACAGTGTGCTATAAGTGGACCAAATGTCTTGTATGTCATCATAAATACTATGCTCTGTGTACTAAAGAGTCACAATTTCAGTAAAATATGGTGTAGATAATACATATAAAGTTATGTATATTATACATGTATAACAATCTAGTAGACAAATCAGTGTTTCAATGAATAGAAGTGTGGTAGAAGTGTATTGTAGAGGCGTATGCTAGAGGTGTATAATTGTAGAAGTGTATTGTAGAAGTGTATTGTAGAAGTGTATTGTAGAAGTGTATTGTAGAAGTGTATTGTAGAAGTGTATTGTAGAAGTGTATTGTAGAAGTGTATAATTGTAGAGGCGTTTGGTAATATACCCCAACTGTTCATAAAATGAATGTAGGGAATGAGGTGTTCATGGTAAGGACAGCTCTGTGAGTACAAAGTTGTTGTAGTCACTTTACCACTCTACTACCACTCTACCACATGGAGATTACACACTCCATGCTATTGATTCAAATACTCTCTCATCTCATAGACAATCTTAGTGTAAATACATACTAATAATTATACTTGTATTACCCTAAAAGAAGACACCTCTTGAGTTTTGTAATTACAATGTATAAAAACTATCATTTTATTAGAATGAAATGGATACAGCTAATGGTTAATCCAACTTCATAATAATATTATAATATGGAATATAGATTATTATGCCAATCATAAATGTACTTCTACATAACTGTAGTATGTAGAAACTAGAGAGCTCAGCAAGTAGTAGAGAAAGTATAAATTACATGTAACATCAATTTGAATGCTGTCTCCAAAGTTTTATGTTATATATTAACTAGTACTAGATGCTCGTGTTAGGTCGGCCTGCCACACATTAATAATATGCACTTTTACACTGTCCAAGGTTATAGTTATAGATATTATATAAAGTCTTTATATTATATCTCTGGTTATAGTGTAGTGAACATAGGGTTGCAAAGAGAAGGTATCCACCATATATATTTAGTATCGGTATTAGTTCCAACTATAACTACTGCATGAGATAATTCAGTATTGTATGATGTTGATGTTGCCCGTTTTAAAAATCAATGCTTCTAGTCAAAGCAATTAGAGAAATTCTACTTTTGGTATTGTGGACAGAACCAATTACAAGTAATTTCATTTTCGGTAATTTTCTAGTTTTCCCAAGGATGCCTGTTCTGTTGACTTTGAGTTTACCCATTATAGCTCACAACTATTAAATCTCTATTGTTATGTGTAGCATCTCCATGGTAACCGCCAGTGATGTAATTATGCATATAATGGGTGTATAGGATATTATTATCCCGTCTAATAATCCTACAACATATACATGTATAATATAATATTATATTGGCTATTGCTTATTTTCTTTATTTATATTAATATACACAGTTTCCCTGTTTCTTACTTCGGCTGCCGAAATAGTGATCACTAGCTAGACTGAGGACTTTACAATAAATGTAGCTTAATAGAATTTATTATATTTCTATGTGTAATCATGTTGTGAGAATATCTTACAGTAGGCCTAGGTATGCTCTCTACAACCTCTGCCAAGTAGGGCTCAATCACTGTCCACTTTCAAAACTTGTTTCTACTCAGCCTAATGTTTGTTTAGTAGTATACCCTAAAAGCAGATACAGCTGTTGATTTTTAACTTTCGCAATTTTATGTAATTGTGTTCCCATAAACCTTGAACGTTTCTTGGCACTATCAGCATATTCTAGCTGTGCTCTATTTATGGTATGCACCAGGATATTTCCACAGTCATACTCCATATGTTTGCAGATTGGCAGTGAACAACCTCAATTTCGTGTCAAATATTTTGGGGATAAAAAACTTGGTGCACAAGCAGAAACTAGCCAATAAGGCAACAGATGTTGTTCTCTTTGGACCTCCTAAATGTAAGTATCTCCATATGTGAGTGTATTGGATAAACCAGTTTCTATGTGGTAGGTGTGACACAATACTTTAACAGCTGTTGCACACATGTTAATTGTGCATAAGCCTTTAGGATCAAGTCAATGACCATGATTGTCTACTACAGAAACACTAAACAAGAGGGCAGACAACTACCTGTATTATCTGACTCTGCTACAAAATTCTCGACTTTTGTCGATAGTCTCATTCACCCAATGAAATGCATTTCATAAGGTGACCACTTTTCCGACTTATAGTTATACCAGTCGTCAACACTGACTCACAATGTACCTGCAAAGTTATGGATTACCAGAAAGTGCTAAGTTGAACACCTCATACTTACGATATTCATGTGGTTGTTATCCATATAGCGTTTTGTAGAATAAACGAATGAGTTGGACTCGCTATATCTTAAGGTCAATAATAGAGACGCAAGTGTGGGCATGTTTATGCTCCATGTTTAGCTGATATTCCGATCTGTTGTGTTACCCCATAGCTGGCTTCCCTATATTCTACAGAGACTTAGGCCCCGATTCTTTATTGTACTTTGATCCTGACATTGGGTTTCCGTCGGCATGTCTATTAGACCAGTTATTAATTTACATTCATCTAGTAATTGATCCTTAGTACTGATGTCCTGCTTCTCAACCTCAAACACTTGCTTACTCCGTCACAGGTCTGAGTGTTTAAGACATCATTGCAGAGTTCGAGTGTGTTGGTTGTTGTTGCGAAATACCCATAGCTTCGGATTGGAACATGCCGAGTGACGTACATGTAGATGGATTCTCATGATATGCACCTCCCTTAGATTTGGTGGAACAACTACTGTGCAATGAATATTAGTGCATAGTTTGCATATACATATGATTGTGGTTTGCATTAGGCTGAAATTATAGGAAAATGTTGCTCTGGTGTTTTTGCTCTCTGACATAGCAATGGAGCTCTCACAAGAGCTGTGCCAGCACAAGTTTTGCAAGTGTTGCAATTCCGTAGTCTGCATGTATGTCTGGTGTGGCCGCATTGTACCAGTTCAAGTGTTATCTCACCGTCTGTATTGTAGATCGCCACAACTGGTTTAAAGATGTGGTTATTGCGGCATTGGCTGTCATGGCTGTCACGGGTATATGGTTTGCATATCGACAGAGCAAACAGCTGGAGGTAAACATCCAACAGTACTTTAATGTCTACGTTATGCACTGAACAGCTTGAAAAACTTCCATATTTGTGATTTTTGAAGAACCTTGGCCATTTTGCCCCTGAGCAGGTCTGATTTTATGTAACATCCATACTAGCAATATACATTCTGTAGTAGGTTACAATGTATATTCTGTAGTAGGTTACAATGTATATTCTTGTCGTAGGTTACAATGGCAAAGACTATGGCTGATATGGATAGCCTGGCTAAGTCAGAAGAGGCACTTAAGGATCTACAGGCTAAGTTAAAGAGGGAGGAGCTAGAGAAGCATCAACACATACAGCACAAAGAGCAGCTGGAAGAGAAGGTAGGGAAAGATACTCTATATATCATATGCATAGTAATTCCTCAACAAATGAATGATGTTCATTTTTAACAAATTATCGTGTTACTATTCTATTGTTGAAATTGTCCTCCCATGTTTTTCTACGTGATGTCTTATTATAATCGATATCATCCGACAAGTCTAGTCTGTATATTGTCCTTGTCTTGTCTTGAAAATTAAAAATTTTAGGCACATACTCTGACACATAATTACAGATATCGTAAGACCATTCGATTTTATGATATAATTCTAGTCAATGGCGGTGCTTTACTTGCTAACCATAGAGTTACATGCATGGTTTGATAGTTCCACTATTCTATCGAGGTTCATGCAGTAATATATGAATGGTTGTCGGACATCTTGTAGATGAAGTATGATATTTCGGAGGCGAGACTGGAAGCTCAGAAGCTAAAACTTACAAAGGAACAGACGGATACTCAGCTAAGTCAAATGAAAGAGACTCGTGCCGAGCTGGAGAGGGTAGGAATACCCTATATAACTCCTGTTCATGTAATATTGAATTGGTGTCAGCTATGAGACGTATGCCGGATGTTACTGTTGTCATTCACTATCAAATTATATTGTTTAAAACTTCTAGCGTGCATTATCCCTTCACCAATATTACATTACACTGAAGTATATTTTGAGAATTTTTGGAAAAGTAAGCTAATGTCTTGTTTATTTTTCTGTTGGATTATACAGAATACTATAATCATCTTTGAACAAGGATATCCTTCGTGTCTGAATTTCAAAATTTAAACTAGTTTCAATGAATCAAGAGATTTTCACTGTCTGTTCTATGAACTAACCGTAGGATGTACCACATAGTGACAGTACGTCCTTACTACACATAAGCCCAGGAATTTTGTTATAACAAAATATACTACTAAATAAACAAAATTGAGACTTGTCATGTTGGTGGGCATATTGTAGACTCGTGAGGCACTACTCATTGCACAGAAGGAACTAGAAGTAAGGAATTCTCTAGCACCATCCTTAGAGCTCCAGAAATGGTTGCAGATCACCTACGAGCTGGAACTCAAAGCCTACAACGAGAAAAAGGCCTCAGCTGAACAGCAGCTTCTCAATGCAAAGGTTTGTGGGACGGTGGTTTAATAGAAACTTTAGAAACCGAATGAATTTGAAGATTTACCAGTTTCAGTGTTGAATATACAGTTTTTACTAGGTTCATATAATAATTATGTAAATTACTTGGCTCAGGGTACAAGGTGTTATTACGAAATGTGTAGGTGTGTGTAGACATGTATGTCTGATGGCTAACAACACATCCTAGCAGTGAGGGTGTGTAATTACTAGTTGTGTATAAGTACTCGTATCATATGCTGGTACTTGGTAGTTATAAGATGAATATTGTAATAAATTATAATAATTAATATGCTATATACATATGCATACTGTAGTGTAATAAGTAATGATATATTATTGGGTCAGCCTGACCTTGTACCTTGTTACCAGACAAGGCTGCACTTAACATGTCACTGCAGGATAGATTATTAACAGTGTTTTGATTAAAACCTTTTTCTACAAATCCACATAGTGTCCCTTAGAAAATGTAAAAGCTTTGCCAACATTATTGTTTGGTTCTAATAGCCCTTATGTCTACAAGGTCTTTGGTCATTCTCAGTTAATCGTATTGTAGGATTCCTTGTGTCTACATGGTCTTTGGTCATTTTCAGTTAATCGTATGTCTACGTGGTCTTTGGTCATTCTCATTTAATCGTATTGTAGGATTCCTGTGAAAAGTTGAGAAAGAAAAAACAAGCACTTTTTGGATCATTAAGAATGGCACATTCAGGGAATATCGACGAGACAGAGCATATAATAGTCTCAGCTAAGTAAGTTCCCTTAGAGCATCAGTTAGTACCAGTTGTTAGTCAGTCAGTCAATCAGTTAGTACCAGTTAGTGAGTGAGTTAAAACCAGTTAGTCAATCGGTCAGTACCAGTGAGTGACTGATCAGTCCGACAGTCAGTCTGACAACCAGTCAATATCAGTCAGTGAAGTAAGAATATTTGTGGTATAATACGAGTATCAATAATCAAGGTGTACTTAATCTATAACCAGTAATTCATTTGACTTCATTAATAGATCGCATGGTCGGAGTATGATTAGAGCTCTAAAGTCGCACCAACTGTGCAGTCTTATTGTAGTTATAGTTTGTATACATACTCATGTACATACTTGATATGTATACATACTCATGTACATACTTGATATGTATACATACTCATGTACATACTTGATATGTATACATACTCATGTACATACTTGATATGTATACATACTCATGTACATACTTGATATGTATACATACTCATGTACATACTTGATATGTATACATACTCATGTACATACTTGATATGTATACATACTCATGTACATACTTGATATGTATACATACTCATGTACATACTTGATATGTATACATACTCATGTACATACTTGATATGTATACATACTCATGTACATACTTGATATGTATACATACTCATGTACATACTTGATATGTATACATACTCATGTACATACTTGATATGTATACATACTCATGTACATACTTGATATGTATACATACTCATGTACATACTTGATATGTATACATACTCATGTACATACTTGATATGTATACATACTCATGTACATACTTGATATGTATACATACTCATGTACATACTTGAAATGTATACGTACTGATGTGCATACATGATAACTACTATTTTCTCACTTTTGCTTGCCCTAACTAATTAGGCTTACTACTACCAATGAGTGAAGCATGTGTTGTAAATGTACTCAGATCTGGTACCCCTGCCATAACCCACGCAGTTATTCCATTTGACAGACAGCTGAATGGAAGTGTATAAATTGTTGGAATGTATTTACGATACATTCAACTTCTTACTGCATGTTCTAGCAGTTTACATGCCTATAGTAGTAATTTACATTACATGCTGTTTGTTCAATTGAGTAGCTGTAGTTTGATTAGGATAGTTGTATTCAAGAGTTGTCATCTCCTACACATTATTTCTACTACCAATTAGATATAGATGAATATAGATGTTTATGTTTGGAGAAGGTGACTTGGCTATATCCACATCTAGTGTAGCAATGTACATGTAGCATATCAAGGTTTACTAATGTTGTGGTTTGGTAATATAAAATAATATTATGAAGTTGTCTTCTCTCTGCTAGCTGCATACATTGACCTCCGTCTATGATATACGTGTTCATTGTATAGAAATGCACTTGAAGAGGTGAAGCATGACTTGGCAGAGAGGCAGTACAGGTGGCAGCAGGTAGAGACAATGTGTCATTTCTCCATCATGAGTAATCCTGGTATAGAATCATTGATACAGAGCACTGGCCATGCTGACCTCTACAGATTCTGCCATGGAGGTTAGTATGTCATGCCTTTGACATCATTGCTACTACGCAGTGCTAGTTTTGCTCAAGAATATATGGTCTGCTATGCTACCCATTTGCACGATATAATTAGTAATTAAATATTCTCAAATCCCAACTCCCACTCCTAGTACACAATCACCTTATGTGTAGACATGCACAGGGGCATGTAACTCCTAGACTAAACTCATGTACACTAATTCTATGGGTACAATGTTCAAAATTGTTCATGTACAGGATTGTATACAATGTATATTTTATGTAGAACACTTAGTTTACCTGTTTACCTATGTGTCTGTAGGCTCACTGTTGGAAGGTGCATCACCTGAACTGGATGACTTTGATGACAGACCACCCACATATGGGGCAGCTGTTGCAGGTACCTTCACCCTATTTACCTACTCTACCTGCATACAATTGAACTTGGTATATGTAATAGCCCTAATTTTCGATCAGTACAGATCACGGCAGCCTGGGTTCCAAGGTCTCTAAAAGAATGGGTGGGTTACTAACTGTAGACTCTGTATCCATGCATTCCTATAGATGGTCTAATACAGTGTGTAGCTGGAGTCATCCCACCTTTAGTACATGTTGAGCATCTCAGTTAATCAGATTTAAAGTAAGAAACCAGTTTCCAGTAGCAATGAAGATACTTGGTGCTATTGAGAGTGGTGAATATACGGTTTAGTGCCAGTAGATAGCCTTGTAAAGATAAGTATCGTGAAGTTCTGTGGACAATGGCCAACCCATTCATTTGGGGAGCTTGGAACCCGCCCATCCCCAAACACCTTATTTTATCCTATTGATAGGCTAAGCAGCTATTCTAATTGTGCATTATATGTATACCTTTCTTACCTCATGCCTTCCCATGTAAGCTCTGTGTATCCTTGACTCTATGCATGCGTGCACATGGTGTGCTAGCACTACTGCTTATCCTCTCTGCAACAACGTCATGTACATATATATCTATGTGTATATACAACAGCATTGTATATTAGGCGGAGCCTAGTACTCGACTAGACCCCTAGTTTAGCATAACCTAACCTAATACAATATAGCTATTATAGCCTGGTCTCCTAGCATTCTTAACTTGAATTTGGAAGGCAAGAACACAGTCCATATTTAATATGAATAATTACTATTTTAGCAACTTATGTGTTCACTCAGTTCCAGTGTACAATCTGTACATTATCAGCAAGCCCAGAGTGATATGTTTTCATGGTGTTATGTCTTTCCACACATCCACACATCCAAATCAAACTCTATATAGAAATCCAGCATTGGCCAACCTACAAAAATTTCTATTTCCTGTGAGACTGGAGGCCACCTTGATAAGCTAGATAGGATAGGCAAGACAAGACCACTCAAGTGGATCTTTCTAATAACTCAATCACAACAATTTCTCAATTCTCTTGTAAACTTGTGACAATGTACATTCATACAGCTTGTTATATTTACTGCTAGCATTGCAACGTAATGGCTGCAGTACTTCTAAGCGCAGGAAGACCGCTGACAGTGCTGCCAGGTCTGAACTGTCTAAACCTGTAGCAGCAGCAGGCTCAAGTAAGCATGTTATGAGTTCAAAGTCAGGTAGAGAGTCTGTGATTGTTGTGTTGGTGTTCTTTTACCCACCTCTCTCTCTCTCTGTCATGATCTGCTGTTGTGTTTGTTGTGGCGTGTTTTAGTGATTGCTTCTTAGCCTTAGAGACTCATTCTCTGCTATTTCTGGTAGACTGGTAGTGTGTGGGAAATCCGGTTTATTTGGGAAGTTCATAGCCTGGGTACCAGGATCACTAATCCATATCACTCATAGGTTAGCAAGTAGTAGTGTGGGAGTAGACCAGGTGCCAGGCAAAATTTTTGAGCTTTTTAAATACTATTTGAAATATCTTCTGCTTTCTTAGCAGTTGGGGCAATTGGGTTTGGGTATCACCATTTTTCTAGCAAGCTCTGAACTGCCACCTAACACTGGAAAATTACTCTAGCTTGCTGTTAGATTCATCTCCCTTAGATAGAATGATACTTACTAATAATGGGATCTAACATGTTCTAAATTCTACTGGGACGATTAGCTGGCACCACTCACTGAATTTGTATCCTAGGGTGGGCTTGCACCCATGCTAAAACGCTTACTGACCTTCTGATAGAGAACAAAAGATTGAATAATGTCATTGACTATAATATACATGCAATTTGGGAGTGTCATTTATTTTCTGTAAAGCAACTCTACCAAGGTTACGTTATTTGTGTAATGTAGCCTTTATACAATTATTACACTTCAGTTACTGCTTTCAAACATCTCCAGTAACTCTTTGGGGTGACAATTCCAATTTGAATTTAGCCAGTGCAGGAGGGCAACTCCCAAACCGTTGGCAAATTTTGGACAGGGGACAGTATTGGTAAAATCCTAGAATTTGTAGATGCTGGATTGGGACTAGGGTTGCCATTAGCAATATTGCTATTCTTTAGTTGTATAATGGCAATCAAAAATTCATCTTTTCCCTGCTTTTACCCTTAGACTTGCTGCTTTATACCCCAGAAACTATAATGCTTTCACCCGCTATCAATATTGTAATCTCATTCATTCTCACCTTATAATTCATGGTGACAATAGCAGTTGTAATTATGTTTTGTTATTTCATATGTCTAATTATTTGTTGTATGATTAGGTGGTATGACAGTAGTAGTGTTGTTTGTGTTGATTGTTTTATTTCCATATTCATTTTATGTCACATTGTTTAGTTTTTAATTCTGTATAAAAAAATTTTGTCCTGTAAATCTGGGGTATGGGAATACAAAAGACGAGATTCCATGCAACGCTTAAAAAGTGTAGGAGAAGGTAACTCATTGTACCAACATTCCAATACACACTTATACATTAGATTCATTGAGAGCTATCAACCTATATGATTGTATTTGTAGGTGTGATGCCAGCAAAATCCAACAGTTCTTCCAGAACTTTATTATTAAAAAGTCGGGCATTGGCTGGGTGCGATGGCTCATCTAGGGCTAGCTCTGAGGAACCTCACACTACAGGCAGCGTCCAATCATGTGATGATGTAGTTAAGTCATCAACAACAGGATTATCCAATGAAAGCGATGACAGCATTGGAGTACGGCAGCCTCGCTTTGGACTTGGGTAAGTGTTTGATATGCAACTACATGTAGTTCCTGCAGCATCACGTAGATTATTACTATAGGCTACATTTATACTTCATGTGCATCATGCAAATTATACCTTAGGCTTGAGCAATGACGGCACTCAAGTAAAATGATAAAATAAAGATGGCTGGTTTAAAATCGGATGTAAGCCTATGTACTGTAGCTATAATTGATTTGTTAATGATAATATCTTGTTATCGATATTCTCAATTCTATTTCTAGAAAACAAGCATGTATATAATTGGTAATATATTCCTCCAAACTACAAAAGTGTACTCTGCATGGGTTATATATGTATATCATATTCTACTGTGTACCAAGGATTTTTGCATGAGACTAGACATTTGAACATTTCACGCACACACGTCATTTCTGAAACTTATAATAGCCATTTGCCTCCTTCTATGCTGTGTGAATCCTTCAACACACCCTTTACAGTTTTACACTTTGAATATTTATTAAACGTCTGAGTGGCGACTCCTTAGCCATCGTTCTGGTAGTTGTGGGAAAATGTGCTCTGTAACTACGAGTTCATTTTCCGCTGGCCATGCGAAGTGTTCGCTAACAGGGATAGAGTGGCTAGAGGCGTAGCAGTCTTTGAAAATAAAATGTGTGCGCAACATTTCTTTGCGTAGTTTGCAAGACTTTTGACAGCTGAAGTGTAAAAGGCCGTCAGTTTTCTTTCTCCTGAAATAATAGCGTATGTTTATAGACAAATTGTATAAAGTCAAGGTGCAGTATTTTTGATGGATTTAAGATTATTTTGTTTTCTATTCTTTGAAGGTGTCAGTATCAATTACATATAGAAAACAGTTATTATTAAATGACTGATCATGTACATGAAATGCTGCACTCCATTAGACATTTCAGTGTTGGCTATTCTATTATTTCCAATGCTTAAAACAACATGTGACTGGGAGCGTATTATTTTATGCTTCGGTGTCATAACATGAAACCTGCTTATTCAGTATTGTTTATATATAAATATATGTATACCGTGGCACCCTGCGGTTTTGTGGTCGGAATTTAAAGTCATTTTTCTGTGAAATATACCTTGTTTTCTCCCCTGTCTAACTCATGTCTTCTCCCATCTCATGCAACTGCATCCTTAATGCTATCCCAACATCCTCTGCTATGGATATCAACAGTTCCCATCTATCTGTAATCCATAGCCTCTGCTCTCACTTGAATACAGCCCAGCATATTAACAGCATTACCCTTGTATTTGGAAAATCTATACTATAAGCTTCATGTGATAAACAAATTATATTTTTTCAAATTATTTTAGATGTGATGAACATGACAGTTCGTCAACAAGTTCAACTGACAACAACGCATCAAACATTCCAGTATCTTCCAAACTGCCTCGACCACCTCTAGTTCGTCACGTACCACTGCGTCAGACGACTGATTCCATGTCTGTTTGTTCAGAGCAGGTCGGCCTTTCTAGTGCTTCTGTGGATGAGGTCGTTCTACGTACACGATCAAGGACAAACGAATCTTTGGATAAGTATAAACAAAATAAACTGAGAGCCAAAACGGTTGACTCTCCGTTGGTGACGTCAAGTGAATCAACTGGTTGTGGAACTAATCTAGTATTGACCAATAAAAATAGTTCAACACTGAATCAGATGAAACGTTCGTATACAACGACTGATGCAGGCTTGAACAGGTTCAACGGTAGGACTTTATCTTCTCCATCAATGAGTGATACTTATCCCGAGTCGGCCCCCGCCTCAATTACGGCACCCTCCTCAATTACGGCCCCCGCCTCAATTACGGCACCCTCCTCAATTACGGCACCCTCCTCAATCTCGTTGTCGCAGGGTAACGACTCAGACGCATCTGTCAGTTCGGAGTCCAAGGACGGTGATTCTATTAACGTGAGGAAGAGCAAGAGTAAGAAGAAACTGCAACTGTTTAAACTATTCAAGTCCAAACCTCATACATCGTGACAGCGTTTAGTTCACCTACCTTCCTGTACAATCCAATTGATAACAGAAGAGTTTTGATTATCTACTGAGCGGATACTTTATTGAACTACTTGCTATCAAGACAACGCTTCCATTTTTTGAGAAAGAATTCAATTTCAAACTTCCTTTTTATTTTAGTTTATTTATGCATAATATGTCCAGTTATCTCTTAACCTATTTGACTTAGTATACTATGTTTGTTGCACACCTTTTAACACATTTGAACTTGTCTTGTTTCTAGCAACTAGAGGTTGATCCACTGTCAAGATTGAAGTAGGACTGTGTGTTTTGATTAAGATACATGATTATGCTATAATCACCTTCTACGTCATGATGTTAGAATAATAGTAATAATAATATATTGACTTTATTTTGTTATGTCCACACAATTCATACTATTATTGTGACATTTCTCATAGTTTTGGAGGATAGCATTTAAATATCACTATTATTTTACCTCTGTACATGTATATGTGTAATGCTAGTCACATTGTAGCAAGCTCAATGTACCTGTTAATGTACATGTAGATGTATGTAAGTTTTAAGGTAATAAATGCTAGATTTACCATTCACAATTTCAGCAAATAAATGGATTTAAACCTGTTTGTCATTCCGGAAACTTTTAGGGAATAACCGCAGTTATACTTGGTTAGTGACCAAATGTGGGCTATGTGGCTGTTTAAAAAGTTTTGAACTTTTTAGGCTAGGCTTTTGTTATAGTTACAAGTGTTTCTAGTAGCAGCATGGTGGACATTAGTCATGGTAAACTCGCTCTGCCGTTAGTAATTCTGTTGGACAAGCATATTTTGCTCAAAAATTGGCTCTTGAGTGCAGTCCCACAGTTGCTGCCAACTTGCTCCAACCCAATAATTTGCAGCAGGGATAATAATACAGTATGTTGATATACATATATTATAATAATACACCGACAGCTCTCTTGAGACCCACACTGTATTGGTAGATCATCCTTAAGACCTACACTGCCATGGTAAACCATCCTTGAGACCTACACTTCCTTGGTAAACCATCCTTGAGACCTACACTGCCTTGGTAAACCATCCTTGAAACCTACATTGCCTTGGTAAACCATCCAAGGCCCTATGCTGGTGGGCACAGTAGAGATAATAATGAGAGAAGACCACGCCGTTTTTCTTAGTGATTGCGAAACTGAAGAGGCGGGTGCAATGTTGTGTCATGTTTGCAGAATCAGTTCTTTAAAATACCCAACAGAAATTGTCCTCCCATGACTACAATCTTGCTGCCGAACAAAGGTCTATGTTCATACGATACAGTATAACTAAAGTTTCAAGCTGATAGCGGCTATGCATCGCCATGACAAAGTGACTGTATCTACATGTCGTATCTACAGTTTTCATAAATTCTAAATTTACACAGAGTGCTTCAAGTTCGAAATTTTATTAATAAAGTAAAATAATTTAATTTATAAGTTGAGTGAAAACAGCACCACTAAAACCATCTCATAACGAACTACACTGCAACTTACATAGGCTACATGTATATGCACAACTTAAAAACAATGCACCCTTTGTGAGCCTGCGATTTGGGAAAGCACTCCACATAATTCATATCAAAATAGAGTAAAAATCTTTAATTTTCATGCACTTTCAAAAGATAGATGTTGTCAGTACAGCTACCATATAATATTATTATATAACACATAGTATTAAGTCCTAGAGCAAATTTCTACATCCAAGTGCTAACCCGGCCTCGTGTAGAAGTATGCCTCGGGAGCTACATGTATAGCATCGCTGGACTACTCATATTTGTGCTTAATCGAGATTATGTTCGAGTGTGTGATTCTCTGCCTCAGCTCTCTCAAAGGTTGGTACTCATCTAAAAATAGTGAAATTAACTACAATTTTATTTAATATTGCAGAATAGTCATGTGCATAGGCCTATAATGTAGAATATAATAAACAAGATTATACAGTGAGATATTATTACCAGCTTCCTCTACCAAAGTTGGGTGTGGTGCTTTGGAAAGGAACACACATAGATATAATCAAATAAAAATCAAACACTTGCAATTTATAAAAAAAAGGTTCACATATTACTCCAGGTAGGTTGGAATGCTCAGTCTCGTCACTCAAACTGTTTGTTATACTGTAACTAATGAACATAGCACTCAGGCTAATGGTTTTTTTTGCACCTACTTGAGTTATAGAAAGTGTTATAGTCTGCTTCTGAATTCCATTGGTTTAGAATGATTAGACTAGGTTTCCATGTCCCTCTGTGGCTTATTGGGTTGTGACATGCAGCCGATACAAACACCTAAACATATACAAACACATATAAATATCATGGAACTTGAATCTTACATGCCAACATCTTAAAATTTATTTGAATAAAATAGTCTGTTTTCTCACTCTAGAATAACATCATAAATGGACCTAACTATACAACATTATGATGTGAAATCACACAACACAATCATGCACGAAAGTAACCCCAGGCCAACTACTTGAATGGCACATGGTATATATTTGCTAAAAAAATTATATTTTGTGTCCTGGACTACATGCATATTCAGATTGCACTTCTAGATGCACACAGAATTACATGTATCCGCAAATTAGCCATATATGATTAAGCAAATCGGCTTTTAAAGTATGTGAATTGAACAACCTTATTATAACATCAAATAAATAATAATATTTTTTGATCAATATAGGTTATTAACAATAACAATATTTAACTAATCACTTAACAGGCTTAGGTATTAAACCAGATTATATAAATAAAATCAAGCAGTGAACTTTTAAATTCAAATTTCTCTTAAAAGGAAACTGTAGAGATCAAAGAAAAACTTAACATACTCAAAATATCTAATCTTTAATTCAAAACTTTCATACATATTATCACCAATTTTGCTCTAATTCCACTTGAGTATTCAATCAGTTACATAGCATATACATGTACAGACACATGCTATGCAACATTGCACTTGAATATACATACATTGTATATATGTTGTACAGCTGCATGATTTTACATATACTACTCATATTTCCATGTGATATCTCACAGACATTCAAAACTAACTAAGACTGAGTTTCGCACCACTTGGACCATGTGCTATAAATATAGTACACTATAATATAGATGCTCTGCATAAAAATAATAAAAATAAATTCTAGTGATCTATTTTAATATTCTTCTAACTTTTTCCTGTTATTAAAACTTTTGCAAGTATGTGGATAAAACATATAAAATACATTGTAAATGTCATTTAAGTTTGCTAAATGCTCACTTTTCCCTGATTCTTTATCTGAGAAGTCTGCGGGACGTACTCTTCAATAAACCTTCCCTGATCAAACACACTCACATCGGCGAGAACAAACAGATCTTTTCCTAAAAAAAGTTAAAATTTGCAATTAGAAACCAACCAAATTAAAGAATATAGATACTATATATAAATAACTGGGTTTGATCAATTTAGGAGAAGGAATCGTCTGTAGTTACTGGAAAACAAAGAGAATTGAGTTTCCTGAAAGACGTGGTCTATTGGAAATTGGGTTATACTGCAAATAGTAAGCTGTATATTTGGAGACGACTGAACCCACATGAGTACAGCATTGCGTTAATCGCAGACAACTAATATAGCAATTGTTCACAGCATATTATACAATATACATGCAGATCTATATGCACACTACGATAAATTTCGACATGCACGGAGTGCAACTCAACCAACACAACTGTGTTATTATCCTACCTCTTGGTGGATGTCCTTTAGCCTCTACAACGCACACATCCATTCCATCCATAAAGTCCGGTTGTTTAACCATTGGGTCACTCTGGAGATAACTAGTTGCACACCTCTTAGAGCTGAAGTAAAGGATGGCAACCGTACGGTTAGCGGCCCAGTTACCTTCGATTAACTTGACCTACAAAATTTCAACATGTGGCTTCCTGGTAAACATTCATTGTCAGGGAAGTAATATGAGATCAAAGAATTTTTTTTCGAGTACGTCTTAATCCAAATAATGGTGTACACCTCATCAGTGCAGCCCAGTGATAGTCCTAGAGGCACATCTGGAAGAAGATGTAATACACTGAGCTAGAGTTCTCTGCCTTGTATGTGGTCTAATTCACACTATAAGAGTGAGTATAAGCACACCTGCAAAGTCAAGAATGATTATAATCTTGTACATAAAGGGACAATAAATTTTCCAGTAACTAGAGTTATTTTACAGCAGAATAATTATTCTTTATTTATAGCGATTGAACAGTAATGATAAATGTTTAATTTAAATGCCTTTGTTACTAAACATCATGCACCTGTAGTCAGCCATTATAAGCATGAGTAAGTTGTATTATTAACTGCGCATATAATAGACAGGTTACATATAGCATATACTCGTAGCAATTGTACCCATGCTCTCACAGGTCATTTTTATAAATACTATTGATATGCAATATCAGACAATCAACATAAGTCACACAGTAAAATGAGTAGTTGAAATGTTTTTAGCGGCAATGGGAAAGTTTGGAAGTAGCACATCAGATTTCTTTGCAACCAAAATTATACTTGGGCAGTAAAATATTAAGTGCAGGTCCTAAGGAATTATGATTGCATTGTTAGTAGTCAGCAAGCTAGTAACATTGCTTAGGCTTATACCAAATAATACAGTGATTCATAGATAGCTGAACAGTGAAACAGTAGTAACCATACCTCTGGAGCTGAACAGACTAGAGAACCGTTATAGTTGGCCAGAATGGAGCTGTTCTTCATCATTATATTCCTGAACCTTTGGTAGTTACTAATTGGGTACACAAAAACAACAAATACTTCACAGTCTGCATCCATCTTGTGGAATTCTCAGCTTGACCTCCTAGAAACCATTTAATTAATATAAATTATTATGCAATCAGTTTCCAGTTATAGTTGACATACAGTGTGGAGATAATTACTAGCCAAGTGATCCGAATGATATAACTACTTGTACTTGTATAGTGATTCAAATAATTCCCTACACGAAACAGTTCACAGTTCTGCAGCTTTAATTGTGATGATATTGCCAGAGGAGCCTCGGATTTCTAATGAAAGTATACAGTTTTATTAAAAACAAATAACTTCAACAAATATTGCTATTGAACAGCATAGAAAATTAAAATGATGCAAAAATAATTATCATGTTCAACTTATTGCAGTATATTTACATGTATGTATCTAATATTTTACAAGTAATTGTAAAGCTATTTCTACATAATATATACATGTAGATGCACAACTACATGTATGCATATAAAATGTGCATAGGTTTTAATACCATGTATATATTCAAATATTTCTATATTTATCTTAATTAACTCAAACCTTTCATTCTTTAAAATACATGAGTAATGATGCATAATCTAATGCTAAAAGTAGGCCTTAAATATTGATTTTCTAACTAATGCAAGAGCCATGATACTTCTAAACAAAATAAAAATAATATCATAATATTATCATATTATGTTCTGATTATATATTGGGATAATAAGTGATGATTCTCATAATGGGTAGTAGCAGTAGTAAGCACAGCAGTGTTTAACTAAGAAAGTGTAGAAAAACCAGCTATTGAGCCTGAGCCATGGAAAATTTTGAAGTAGTCAATTCAATCATTTTTACAATGTAACCAGAGTTAGACAGACAACAAAACAGGCACACTCACCTGTAAGTTTTGTCTTTGTGGTAGAAGTACTGGTACATTAACTATTACTATTGGGAATGTGCTATTGCAGAATGGAATGGGAAAAATATATTACTATTATTATAATTAAATAATATAAAGGAGGTCTGCTTAGTAATTAACTACTGCCAATTACGGGAGCTGCACGCGATACTTCTGTCAAAACACTAATTGCCAACTATTCACGTGTGGTACTTTCAAGTTTCAATTTATTGGTTGTCGTGGAAACGAAATGGAGCAGCTAGATGTCACCAATCATCGCACATTATTGTTAGCAGGTGTTCTTGACACTGCTACTCAAAAGGTTTGGCGGGTTTATAATGGTGTCCCGCAAATACGACTACGATCAATTGAACATTGACCTCTTACAACTGTTGTTCAAAGAAAATCATAAATTGGACAAAGAGGTAGATGCACAACTACGGAACTGTTTCCTGTTTGCATATTCCCTTTTATAAAGTTTCATAAAAAAATATAAAATCCTATCTTTGTCCTATACAAGGCAGTCCTTCCTAATATTAGGGTAAAATATCTCTGTTCCCAAACTGCTGTAACCTTAAAGATGTATTAGCTTTAGTTTAGTAGCCTATGGGTATCAGTAACCAAAGTGGAAGTAACTTACTTCCACTTGACTTTGACTTTGGTTACTGATACCCATAGGCTTACTTAGTAAGACTAAAAGCTAATAGAAAAATGCTAAAACCAAACTAAGCTAAACTCTAAAACTGCCCAAGGAGTAAGTTACTCTTTGAACTGCCTAATTAGAATCAAAATGAAATAAAAATTAGAAAAAGAATACCATGGCTATTATGATTATATAATAATAATATTATTAAAATTAAAATTCGTTTATCATTCAAATGACTAACGTTGATATTGATATTTGTTCATTGAATATCCAATATGATATTGTTATTCGATATTCTATTGACTATTCTATTGGAATTGGGTTATCTTTATCATTATCTTATGAGTGTTTCACTCCATTGAATGACACGCATTACATTCTCATATTAGATATTCACTGTTTATGATTTATTACATAGCCACATCATTTATCAATAGTTAAATCCACAATTAATGTCTATAACTATGCTAATAAAATTTGATGGTGATAATAGTGTGGTCATAATCTGCGGATGAAGTTCACAACGATTGTACAATTTTCATTTTATGTAATAGATTTAAGATTTTAATTGATAGTAATTACAATATTTTAATTAGAGTAAGTAAGAATTTTAATTTAAAGCTATAAATAGCTTCTATTAGTTACAATTTATTTTTCTTTTGAATGATACCTAGTAATATTGACTTTAATTCAAAATATTTTAATCCATGTTTCTATGTAATTTTAAACAGGCTTATGATAATAATTATTGATTCTTGAATAAAAATTTGTGGGTCATGTACGTATATCGACAGAAAGGTTTGGAACATCTTACTTCAACAGGAAAAATTGAGGGTAAGCGTAGCGGTCGCAGACAAAGAATAAAGTAGGCCTACATAGATAGTTTGAATAACTGAATATCAGGAGGTAACATCAAGCAACGAAACATAAATTTTATGAGAAAGGATGATCTGAGGAGTGAGTGGCAAGACATGATCACCAATGTCTGTTCCAGACCTGGTACCTAAAGAAGAAGAATATAAATGTCAACACAATTAATAGCGCTGTATTAACAATTAACCTTTGTAATAATAATTATTATATACACTTAATTATATTAAATATTATTACATTGTGCTGAAACTGCGAAAATTTCAATGACTGCGATAGCACCAGGGGCAGAGTCATAAGCCGACACAAAAGACTATAAATATTTACCTGGAAATTTAGCCACTTTAATTAAGCCCAATTGTGGGTGAAACGGTTTCTTAGAGTGATTAAGCATTGACAGTCAAACTGGTGCAATAGTGGCAATGACGTGATCTGGTAGAAGGTAAAGGCATGGTAGCTTCTCACTGCAATGCCATTGAGCTTCTCAAAACCATTTTTTAATTGTACAAATGCAAAGTCTTGTTCTAATGTAGAGCCCACTTGTGTATTCGGCATCTGGCAAAAAATTATTTATTCATTGTAGCAGCATATTTTTCATGTAGCAAAATGTTGTTTAGTATTACATCACAGGTGCATTGTACTTTGCATGTTGTTAGCGCATTGTTCCGTTATTCGCATTTGAGGCAATCAAATTTTCTCAGGGAAGTCAGTCAGAAATCCTCACTGTGTTCCCCAAGTTGTTAATTATTCTGCTTGTGCGTAATTGGCAATTGAGCCTGCAATGTAAACTCATTTGTACCTCTCTTTGGGAGTTGTCCATCCTTCAGGTTTGCGTTATATTGATGGAGTTGTCTTACCTTGTAGCATTTTCACATTAAACAAAAGCACAACTTCCTCAATCCTCAAGGTTGCTGGGTCACCTGAAGGCCAATAAGTTGTAGATATCATTAGGGTACTGAAGCAAGTTCAGCAACTTGTTCTCTCCATGAGGAATCTTAAATGCAATACAATGTTGTTTTGATCTCTTCCAAGAAATTAGAATAATCAAAACAAAATTTGTGACTCTGTAGAAGTTGGCAGACTAAAGACATTTGAATGAGTTAATATGTTATACATTGTAGATCTCCCAGATACATAATGACATTGGTCTGATAGTGTGTTGGGTGACCTGTGGTGGAGGTCAATAACATCTGGTCTACCAACTCACCAGGTGAGGTAACCAACAGCAATTCCAAGACCATTTGGCTGATTAGTTATTACATAGAGATGAGAGCTACCCTGGACACAAGGCCTACTAGTCTAAACCGCTCAGTAAATCGAGTCAGTTCAGTCTGAACTGAACTCTACTCAGTGATTGGGTTAGACTAGCAAATCTAATTCTCTAGGTTAAATTTATAACTAGTCTACTGAGTGAGAGCATCTTTAGGGTAATTCCCAACTTGGTGACAAGCAGAAAACCACGATGTTGGAATTCCCTGCTAAATGACCACAGTGTACAAGCTGTTTTTCTATGATTTACCATTGGTGGTTAAATTCTAATGTGGTAGTTTGTTATGCATTTGTAGTACTGTGGTGCAAATGCCGCCATAGCTCAGTGGCTAGAGCGCCTGTCTAGTAAACAGGAGGTCATGAGTTCGATCCTCATTGGTGGCTAGCTTTTTTCTCCAGCTGTAATTACATGCACATGTAATAATGATAGAACAGTCGCCAAACTTGAGAAAAACTGTAATTTGTGTAAATATCACTATCACCATTCACAAATATTGCCATATTTTTTGATGTGATTATCTGGCCATAGCATAAGGTTTGAATAACAGTCCCTACATCCTTTATAAGTACATGTGCAAGAAACAAGTTACACATGTGGTGAAAATCCGCATTGTGATTGTATTTGTTATTCTATATCTAGAATGCTTTTGCCAAATTCTTGAAACATTTATAGCATGTTGATGTGTATTTACATGCCAGTGCTTTGGAATTATAACAACAATCAGTATCACTATAATTATGTAGCTGTCTAAAAATATAGTGACTCTAAGTCACCATCTCATTTATAACACAATGATGAAGATAAAGCAGTTTCCTCAGATTTTACCTCATACCTGGTTACAAATTATTTTATTTGGCACATATTTAGGTTTAGTAGCCTATATTAGCACACTACTACGCACTTGTTTTGGCTAATATACCGTGTACTTTAGGTATGATCCTGTCTGTCTATTGCTCAACATGTAGTCTCAATGACATTATTAAAACATGTTAGGTTTTTCTATTCCTGACTGCAAAGTAAAATAATATTTTGAATGTGAAATGTCATTTTCTCAATTGTTATTAATACCATGGTCTTATTTATGATATGATTACGTGCTGCAGATATGATCTTAGACACAGGACATGAGCGTGTGGTGCTAGATATTCCAGTCTCTCGATTCATGTTTGTTTGCCCATATACTGCAGGCCATGCAAACTCTCAATATGAATACTCAAAGATACACCTGCTACCGAAATATAAAAACATGAAATTCATTGCTTAAAAATACATCAAGAACATGAAATGTTTATAAAAATGTGTAACTCATAATTTTTCTAGCTGATCGATGTGATATTTCAGTGGAATCTGCAACATCTAATTTGACTTAACGTTGAGTGGCGAATGTAAGGTAAACATTTTTATTTATAAATAGATTTTAGATTGCAGCGTTACATTTCAAACTGAAGGCGGAATGAAATTATGGTCTTAATCGGAAATGTAGTAACTCGGGCTGAGATTAGTACCTTATCTCACATGTAGATGTGTCAATTCTTATGCCTACTTGGATTCAATGTAAGGTGGTTTGTGTCTGGGATACCTCGTGAAAAAACAAATGGCACTACCATGGTTACCTATAAATAATAATACGTATGTAAGCATTATAACAATAATACAGCAGAATTCCACTGCGACTACTTATTAGATAAATATAAAAATATAGTTTCCTCATAAAGCAAGATTTAATAATTAGTTCTAGACAATTAATTATCATTTCCTCATTAGCTGGCTATGTCAACCTACTAATTAATATAAGCTTTGGAAAATATGCCTCCATACAATAGTTTTTTGCTATAATATTTATGGTGAAGGATCAGTATGGCAACAGTTTTTCTTTTCTGTCTGAACAGATGTGTGTCTAGAAGAAATGGCGATGGTCCAATGTCTGCTGCCTCTGTCTCTCTTAGTTGCCAGATACTCGCTATAGGGAAATACATGCATGTATTATACTCGTTGGTATTCTAGTTTGTTCTAGTATTTGGAGTCGTCTCTCATCATCGATTGAAACCAGATTCGGCTAGCTTAGGCATAGTCATTTGGAATGTACTGTGTGGGTACCATTATGCCTTTAGCTTATCTATATGGTGCCAGATAGTATAGTTTGATCAAAGTTTCTATATACCAAGTTTATCCAGTAAACGATGCGCATAGTCATTTGCCGTGGTTCTCTCATAAAAATCGGCGAACCGTTGCGCCCAACCTTTGGTCAAACGCTTAGGCTATAGAAATATAGGTCGACAGCAGTAGTTGACAGTCTGCACAAAGAGCGTACTTTTACCATTTTTGGTCTACAAGAAGCATAAATAGTCCAGACCACATACTCAGTAGGATGGCTCAAAATTTTTTGGGCCTTTTTCTTATATTTAAGTTCCTCTAAATGCTTGCCTCTTCTATTGATGCTATCGGTATAAACATCATGTATCCTGAAAATAATGGGCTAGCATCACAGATACTTCTAGCCAATCTCAGGACAATTTTTTCGCCAATCTTGAGAAGACTCCATTGTTTTATCGGTGATTTTTCGTTGCCGGCCAACTACTTTGAACTAGGCCGTTTATTAGGTCAGGTTTTGCGCTATCCTATTGGTGCAGAAACCCGTGGAACAACTTATTAATTCTATTAACTTTGGTTTGATGCTATATGTGCTATGCGTTAAGCTATGCGTTATGATGTTGGTATGTTTACGGTGACTGGCAATGCAGACGATACTCTTTCATGGATGATCTTCTCTGCATCAGCAGCCATTGTTTTTTCTGTACTAATATCCACATTATTGGAAGTTATCTGCTCATTGCTAGCCTCTCTTCCATTGGTACTAGAACTACCTTTGCTAGGGGTGGGTGTTACAGATTCTCTCACTTTTGAAACTGGTAGGCCTACTAGGGCAGTAGCTGAGGCTTGACTCGTTGGCCTGGAATGTGCTTTGATTAGGTCTGCGGTAGTTGTACGGATATATTGTGACGCTCTGTTGAATGCCAGACCCTGGGTTTCCTGTAGAAGAGAAATAGTGATTAGTTAGGAGAGTTTAGTAAGGGGTCATTGTACTATCATGGCTTGAGGGCCATTGATCTACCAACCCGCTGGTCAATGTGTAAGTGACCTGTCCAGTGTTCATGTGGTGTCCACTTACCCTGTCATAAGACAATGTATGCATTCATTGGTTGGTGTTAAGCTGGACACAAGCGAGTTTAGTTTGGTAGAGTACATGACATGTATATACAAATACATGCAAATACATGAAACCAGGCTTACTAAGTCTCCCTGATTTTCAACTCAAACTTTGGTACCCCACCCCGCCCTAAATGGACACCCCCCACCCAAATGCTGAATCTCCCTGGTTTTCATCTGTCAAACTTGGCAACCCTGCATGAAGCTGTGATGGCGGGTAAACATATCTGAGTCCATACTGAACTCTTCAGAGAAGAGATAAAATTGCTATCTGTAAGTGACCAGTGTACGTACTTGCTATGTATAAGTCCTTACTCCATTTACAATGACATATTATACATGTGTAGTGGACTGAGTATATCCAACTGCGTGCTGTCGGATTCTTATCCTAAACTTTTTATCAACTCGACTTGAATTCTTTTCTTGCCAGTTTCATCTTACGTATATTTATCAAAAAAGCATAAAGCATATATTATGCATTTGTACCAAATCAAAGTTTTTTGCAGCCATAGTTTCAAAAGTCCTTCCCATTGCCGTGTGACTCTTGAGTCAAGGGGTGGGTACGGTGTACACCCCCCCCCCCACCTGCAATTAAGCTAGCCATGTGTACTGGTGAGGCTGGGGGGTTAGTGACAACATAGGTATGTGTTGATGACCGACTTCACCAGTATGCAGTGAACTAAATGTTAATACCAACAGGGTGGCTATATTATCACCTCTCCATGGCCACATTAGTTAGGTGAACTCTGATTGAAAACCAGTATTATATATAAAGAGGTTCAATGGCTTATGCACAGTATGCGCGTGCGTATACTGCATGACACCAGCCTCAACCTTTTGCCATTTATGTAGGTTTTTGTCACTATAGACTACTCAATGTAGACTGTTGACTTCATGTGGAGTGAGCCTGCCAGATAGGGGGAGTCATTGACACCGACTAGCACCTGTCTCAAATGGTTGAGATATCTATTTTTGAATTGTAACATTTTTATGTAGATTATCTGTAAAGGTTATTCACCCTTAAATACGTCAGAGCAGATGGCTCATCCGTTTACTCCAGTAATAGTACATCATCTGTACACTGCATGGTAGGAATGGTATTCTTCCATCACAATAATTTTCTCTGGACAGCTTTTTGCAATGTAACAGGGCTGTGCAAGTAGTGCTAAGTAGTGTAAGAATAAGAAAGAAAATTTGCAAAAACTCCTGCTCGGTGAGGACAATAAACCGACATACATTCCTAAACGATGATCAATTGATTATCTACTCATAGTATTTCGCTAAACTTTCTAAAGTCTAGCATAATTTTCATTAGCTTAAGTTGCCAAGTTTAATGCAATAAATTTTCCACATGTTATGTAATAAATGTGCCCAGGCTGCAATGGAGCTTTGTATTGATTTACATTGTTACATTCTTTTGGAGTTGTCCATTCCTTCTTGCTACACGCTGGTGTCCAGTGTTCTTATTGGTCGATTTGCTGTATCAACATCAGTATAAATAGTGTGAGTCATTAGCTGGCTACTATTATCCCTGATGTCTCCAGGGTGGTTATTTCAATAGCGTTTAGTAAAATATATTTAATTTAGCAACTTTTCTCCTACGACTAGCAGTTTCAGGTATTTTATAAAGATATTTTACTGAGTTACATATAATTAGCTGGTAGCAGTAAATTGTGTGTGTAAATCCCATTTGTTTGGGTAGATATTAATTTTAAATGTTAAACTATATAATATAACATTAATATATACATGTAAATTATACATAAATGTATTTTATTTGTGTTAATATTTATTATATAATTTTCTGTCCATTTATTAAGCAGCCTATATATTTTGTTTCCAATTCAATATCGAATATGTAGGGCTTTTTGTATCCATTCTTCAACACTGACTATGCTACTAGTTTTATAAGCTAGCATGATGAGGGCACCACAAGTAGTTTAGTTTGTAAGCCAATATCTATTCACTAGTGAATTAATCCTGTATTATAGTGTAGATGCACTGTATAACTAGGCCTTCATGTTCTGTTCAAAGAGTTATTGTATGCCACAACCATGGAGTACAAGTCAAGTTCATTTTCATTGACAGATCGGTTTACTGTTCTCTCCTATATCATTCATGCTTTCACTTCCATCATACTTAAAATAAAACTAAAATGCTGCTTGAGGCTTGTGTATGGAGGTTATTGCTTATAAATTAAACTGTTTGGTTGCCATAATCTCACGTTGGTCAACGTGTTAACCCACTCTTTATCTCAACGAAAATTTCCATTTTATTACCTTTCTGCTTGACTAAACTTGCACTTGCGTCAGAATAATATGTTACTGCGAACAGTACAGATGTAATGCATAGGGTGAGTGAGCATTTTACAACAGTAAGGACACTAATCCCTACATTTGATTTTCACGCTCAGGTCATTTTCATGATGATTGCTTGGTTGGCGCGTTGGCTGGGTTACAGCAAGACAGAAGAGACTCCTGATAAGACAGCCGAGCAAAATTTGCTTCTAGCTGCCGAAAGGGGAGATGTTGATACACTGAAATCTCTAATAGAAGATGGCTGCTCAGTTGATACATTCAACCTTCAGGTGAGTGAACAAGTGTTTGTAAACAATGGAATTCCCAAACAAGTTGATAGTTGATAGGATGGCAGACTGTTTCGAACCAGAGCAATTGAATGGCTCTGCTTTGAATCAGTGTTAAACTGTTATGTATCCATGTAGGTGCAATATTACTGTATTACATCATTTCATTTAGCCTTTGTGGTTGGAGACCTGTGCATGTATAATGGAGAGGACAACTTCTCCATCTGAAATTTTTGCTGCAGAGCCATGGCTATGTCAAAACCTCATGAAATTGCTTCAAGGGGGCAGTGAACTCTCCCCCATCCCCCCCCCCCCCTCCAACCAGTTCACTATATTTTATTAGTTTACTACTCTTTGGTTTCCTCAGGATCACTCCCAACCTCAACCAGAAATTACAAATTTTGTCTTGGTTTGAAAATACCCCAAGTGTGGTTATATTGTTTGCAGGCTTTCCCAAAAAACAGCAATCAGTGGTTCAATAACAACATAGTTCAACTTCCTGTACTTGCCACATCATAATAAAGTCATTACATCATGTAACATTAGAAGAATTCAGTGTGGTTGGCATCTTGCCACAAACTCCACTCTACTTTCACTGCCCTATATTTTGGTTATTTTCCACTACTAGTTATTATATACACACATGTAGATGTAGATATGGGTATTTTATGATCCCTCGATGTTAGATAACGGATAATGATATAATATGTTAGGTGCATACATACTAAATGATTGCATAGGCCTACTACTATATCTCATAAATCTATGACCTAACTGAATATTCTATAGGGTTCCACGCCCCTTCACCTGGCTCTGAAGGCAAACCGACCAGAGTGTATAAAAATCTTGCTGGAGCAACCACTGATAGACCTGCAGAGTTTAGACAGATGGGGTAGATCACCTTTACACACAGCTGTCATATGGCAAAGGTAAGCAATGTCATAAAGTTTCTGTCTTGTCAATGCCCATATAAGGAAGATAGATTTCGTACTAGTCAACAGTCGCTAGTTACTCAACTTATCAATCTCAGTCTCAGAGATCAATTGTGTATAAGACTATCACTAGTAGAAATATTCAGCAATGAACATATTATAATATGTATTGTACAGTTACATGTAGTATACCAATGCTTGTCTAGCTAACTACACCACATACACATGTAGGATTATTTGGGTCTGGAGTCTTCCCTTATATGGTCATTGACATGTACTTTCAGCATGTACTAACTACTGTGTTTTGACAATATATACTGTATATTATCTCCTCTGACTGCCCTTGCTCAAGGCAAACTGAAGAATAACGTTATTTATTCAGTCAGTTCTAAAAGGATGAAGTAATTGACCTTAAATTGTAGGAACTGCTGAATTGTTTAGCTTAGGTTCCAAGATTACAAAAAATTGGTGTGGAGGATGACAACAGCAGCGTGTACCCAACCGCAACATTCTAGGTTGTAGCACAGCTTATCACAGCACTGTCTAACTGCTGTCCCTATGATTTACATAATTTTGTGGTTCTAATGCCAATAATTTTGAACTTTAATTAAAATTCTATTTGATTGATTGTCCTGATAATTATTCTCAAGTTTCGTTTTAATATCCCATGCAGTTAAACATGCTATAAATTACTATAACTAGATGTATCCAACCCCTGCCCTGTTATTCCCCATCAGCTATCATTTTAATAGAATCATGTACTTTATGTAATACATAGTTAAGTAAAAGGTAGTTACTAGCTAGTAGCGGTGATAGTAGACGCTGAAAAACTGCTAAAACCAAGTTGGATGTTAAGCAGTGATATTTTCTGTTGTGAATTTACTCATTTGAAATGCATGTACATGTACATTATAGGGCTGCCTACTACAATATGGCACAATGCAACTAAACCAATGTACAGTGTACATGTACATGCAAGTGTTGCCCTGTATGTATTGAAATGGCTACTCCATATAAAGTAACATAAAAATGCCAATTATCTCTTGCAAGGAACTTGCATTCTACAAGTAATGATGACAAGCAATTACTAATACTACATTGCAATTTCTTTCATGCCTAATAGAGCAGTTAGCATACCAGTATTGGTATGTCGTAAGGAAATGTCATTATGGTACAGTCCCGTGGAAAATAGACCAGGATCTACAAAGGTCCTGCATATGGATTTATAGATTCGGTACACAGCTTATAGAAATAAACTGATGTCTACACAGCTTATAGAAATAAACTGATACCTACAGTTGTAGTTGGTAATAGCAGTATTATAGATCTCAATTATATTCCCATTAGGCCTGTATGCTATCAGAAACTGGTAATGAAACAGTACCTTTAGCTAGTAGTACTAGCTGTTGGTCTAGTGATAGTAACTTCATTACTTACCTTAGGTATGTACAAAACTGGCACTGTGCCAAATGCTGACCAATATTTTCTCTGTAGAAAGCAGCAAAGCATGGTTTACCACCCACACTATGGCATGGATATCGTACACTGCACTGCTGCCAACTGTCGGACCAGACTATGGCCAGTGCCATTGAACTTTTGACTCGTTGTTTTTTGACCTCAATAACTATCATAATATAGGAATGCAAGAGCAGAAGTAGGGTATAAATGTTAGGGACTACCATTCTATTCTAGAATGTGTGAACATATAGCCAGGGCTCACCCATTTATTATGCAATTAAACATTGTCTTTACTCCTAACATACAGAGTAGAGAAAAGGTCCGCAACTTCTTTTCCTTGAGGCAAGGTAAAAGACTTGTTTGTTATTCAAACTACCAGAATTTGGCAGGTCTGATGGCAATGCAGGTTACCTGCTGCCTTCACACAATGGGATAGAATAGCTGCCAATCATCTCTAGTGCAGACGCAAAAAATATTTCCCTTCACAATGTCTGTAATACTGTTCTAAACAGCAAAATTCAACGACTGGAAAGGGAGTCTTGTCATGTCCCCCTATCTATCACTTTATGGCATGGATCCAGACAACTCACCAATATAGACAACAAAAACTATCTACTTGCCTGGTAAATACTTCTCAAATGAATATGGTGAAGCTGTCTCTTGGGAACTGACCAACACGGCAACTCTGTTGCTAGCTGAATATTCAGTTTCCAAATATCATCGACAAGTAACAACCTCCAAATATGGTATTCCTAGATACCATACCATTGACTATGCTGTATGCTTTAGATTTATACCTACTTGTTTTACGTTTTCACAGGCTGGATTTGTTAAAGCTACTGATAGAACACAAACCTGAGTGCATAGATGTCACGGATACAGACGGGAAGAGTGTGCTACATATCGCCAGTGCCACCGGCGCCACGGAGTTCGTCAGATATCTCATGACTACCAAAGTAAGTCTTTATGTAACCATTGAGATGGGTGCATCACTACTATAATTACCTACTGTATCAACTTTGGACTAGGTCCAAAAAACCTAAAGAGATCTTCAAAATCAGGATTCATCTACCCCACTAAGTCTCACAGGCCCATGGTTCACAAACATACACATATCCAGTACTTAGTGTGGTATTAGCATAAGTTGTACTAGTTCAGTGTTTGTAGGGGAGAGTTTTAGACTTTTTGGTATAATCCCCCATGTATGCCAGTAAAGGTTAGTAGTAGTACAATAGCCTATGTACTTGCAAGTCCTAGTAAGTAATATAGTTAAAGCTTCAGTGAGTAGATATACCAAGATTAATGAGTGGTTTCCAAGTGGCTTCACTACCCAACACGCTCTTACAGACAAGTAGACTAATTTTTCTTTGTCTTTATTTCAGATTTTTTATAATCATGTCCTCTAAATACAACGGCTACCCTCTGTAATGTTGTAATATGTGATATCCTCAATGTTCCTTTTTTGCATTTTTTGTAATATTATTGTTTTGCAATAATAATTATTATTTAGTAATTTTATTTTTGTTTAGCAATGTTCTATCTGTTTTTAAATAATGATTATTACATAACTGATGTCTACAATAATATGATATAATAACAATTACAATAATAATGATATCCTGTGTGCTATGATCATGTTTTAGATCAACAAGAACAGTGCCGATCACCGCCGATGGACCCCATTGATGTGCGCTGTGGCCATACAGAGTGAAGAGACTGTACGTGTGTTGTTGGAAGGAGGAGCCGAGTGCAATGAACCATTACGACACAACGCCTGTAAGTCTGATTCTTGGAAAGTGTCCATCCATCTTTCTGATATCTGACATCCATATCTGGTCTGAGCCATGCAGTACTGAAGGTGTATAATATGGAGATTATTATATAGATAGAGTAACTAGTAACTGGTGGTGTGGGTGTTTAATCTGATAGTGACTCTCAAAAGTGAGGTTTTTTAAAATTAAAATGGCCGCCCCATTGGCAGGTAGACCATTGCTAATGATTCAGCAACAAAAAACCGTTTCTATATATCAACCAAGCAGAGATAAATGTTCTAAACAATCACCAGAGTGTATGAGCCCACAGTTACAGCCTATATGTTTGTATATTATGAGAGTATGTTTAGGAATCGTCTCCCTCAACCTCTACAATGTATATTACAGGTATGAGTGCGTTAAGACTTGCTATAGAGAAGCACAACCTACCGATAGTGAAACTTCTGCTGGAATACGGTGCCATGGTAGAGTTTACAGTTACAGTAAACCTAGGCAGCTTCAAACGTTCAGGCAGCCGAAGGTTAGTTTCATGTCTATGTGTTATTTGTTATTACCAGTAGTGATTCAATACAATGTTGCTTTGATTAGAATAGATTTATACATGTAGGCTATACATCCTGCTATTTAGTTTGTGTGGGCTAAAAATATTTTGTTGTTTTGTTGTATCTAATTTTGTTGTTGCATAACATTTGTATTTCACTGGAGGCTATATCCATCAATCCATAATTCCGAGATTTCTGTAGCCCTGACACAGCTGATGGAAAGGTTGTCTTGGTACCACTAGTTATTCCATAGGTCACTAATCCTGGCTGGTTGTTGACTGCTATTAATTAGATAGCACTTCAAATCTATACTGATTTCAGACGGAGTCGAGATAATCCTCCACTTGTTTTTCTGCTTCTCAGTTCCTGTTTTTCTATTTCAGCCGCGCTTTTACATCGTGGCGCTGTTTGTCTTGGCATCGTCAGTGGCTGTCTTACGTTACCTTGCCTATGATGTCAGATGCTTAGCTATTAGCACACTTGGCTCCTAGCACTGTCCTTCACCTCAATGTTGGGCATAGGCAGCCAGAAATGGCAATAACAAAAATATATTTGCCCTACATTGGTTTTAGCTGTTATTATGCCACAGTTTTCATCTTTAGACCAGAGTTCAAAGGTAGCAAACATGCTGTACCAAGGTTGCTATTGAAAAAGCATCTAGGTCCAGGGGTAGGCCAGGTCATGACCAATTCGAATGCCCTAATTTTCCAATTGTACTGTTTATCAAGCCTCGTGAAGCCTGTGAATGGTTGTACATATGGTTCAATGTTTACTACAGCTTACAATGTTATTCTACTTGTATGATTGAGCATGTTCATGTATGTCTACAGGTACAGTCACGTATGCCACAACCTGGCCACAGTAGCTGTAGAGAGTGTAGATCTCGCTCACATTCAGAGTATAGAGATCGCTTACAGAGTTATTCAATCCAGTCCAGCGGCTCCAGATGAGGATGCCTGTCTTAAGGTAGGTCCTTCATCATACCTTTCTTCTACACTCATTATAACTAACCCCTCCTCTACACCTATTCTAACTAACCCCTCCTCTGTGCCTATTCTAACTGGCCCCCCATTCTACTCTTTTACCGCCATCCATTCTAAACCAACCAGTACAAACAATACATGTCTACCCTCCTTACCATACTCTACTCTACCCATTATACCTCGTGTTACACCACAACTGTAGTATTCATTGATATTCTCTGGCTATATGTCAGTCATTCTTGTCTCATAGCAACGGGTCTTGTCTTACAAAAAGTCAATTGTTCAATCTAGCATGAATGCCTTCTGACAAAGAGATTTACTAATACTAGTATTATTATTTCTAGTCTCCCATCTGTATTATGCCATCATTATTATAATACATGTATATTATTGTAAAAAATCACAAATTATTGTGAAGTTTTTCAGCCCTGTCAAAAATGCTAAACTCCTTTGTCTACTACCTATTATAATGCTAAAGTATTGTCTTCTACCCAATTACTTTGTTCGTCTTGGATATGGGAACCCGTAGCAGATTCCAGCAGATCTGTAGATCATCTCACCTAATATCCTATTATTTGATAGATGTACGAGATGCATGTGAAGCCATCCAGGAGATTACACAGACTGGTCAGTAGGGATCAGCTCTCTCGTATAGAGACTATAACACCGGCTACCATCTCACAAATATACAGGTGGGAATTATCTACTCACAATACTATCTTATCTCTTGCCTATTAGTACCACGGAATATCGGCCATGAATCATGGGATATTGCTATTAGATACTATAACTAACATCCCTACTAGAAGCTAGTCCAACAAGCAATCGTCCTCTCAGTTGGGCTCTGTGGATGGTCTCTTTGATTTTCCTTATATTGTTTTCACAGTCCTACAATCTCAACACATTTACAGCTACGGTGTTTACAGTTAAATGTCTGCCACTTGGTAAAAGGAATTATGAATAGGGAGTAACAATTTATGCAAAAATTTTAATATTTTTTGTGTTGGCAGTTCTATGGTGGAATGAACCTGTCAGCATAGAACACTAAACACTGAAAAATTACTCTGTGGAAGTGGAGATATTTCTGGGAACTGAACTTCTTATTTTTTGCCAACAATAATGAAATTGAACAAGGACATTGGCACATGTTTCACATGTTATGTTGTTTCAACGATCATGTGCTAAAAACATGCCCACATGAATTTAAGGAAGTGCATTATTGTTACTTCAGTTGGCAACAACCTTGTAAATTGTAACAGCTGGAAAAAGAATTCGCATGCTAGCCTTCGATAATTGAGCGAGGGAACACAACTCCGAGTTGTCAATAGATTGCGGTTTTTATATCATTTGTCTTAGTTGCTCTCCCACTGCTACAATGTTCACATGGAAAGGCAACTCCATGTGGTTTCAGCACTACAATTGTTGCTGATTTCGTAGATTTTTGCTGGGATGGAGGAAAATCACACTTCATATCAGTCTTCTATTTCTCTAATTAGGTGTTTCTGTAGATTACTGACTATTTCCTTCTCTGTGTTTCTGTAGATTACTGAGTATTTCCTTCGCTGTCGGCATTGATCTAAGCAAAAGTAACTTTGATCGTCTTAAACGAAAGTTTCGACTGGATGAGAAAACTGATGCACGACTCTTCAAACTGGTCGAAGCCCATCGTCGCGGAAACCTTAAGTTAGCCTCAGCACTGGCGATACGCAAGCAGCTAATAAGGGGTGGCCACCATAATATTACATCCGGTCTAAATGCTCTGAATCTGCCACCGTTTCTACGAGAAATCGTGGCACTAGAATGGTACGAACCTACTTTAGTACCATAGGTTCATCAGACATCAACTCTGTCCATTCCAGAACTCATTGTACACTCACTGTTTATATTACATAGTATATGTACTGTACATACTTCATATTGTTCTCTTTTATTCTCACTTATCTAGACTACTAGGAGTGTTACTTTTTTATAGTTAATGATTTTTATTCGACTTTCTTGTTGAAAATTTTGTGGTGTTGACTTGGAATACTGAATTTGGCCTTCAGTTGTTCTGTATCTACATCTGTCATAGTTTGCGGTTTACCCTTTCCCTGCATAATGATGAAAGTTGTTGCTCAAAATCCCAGTATATTTTTGTAAATAATGTTTTTCCCTTGATCTATTTGTCGATGTGGAAATATTATGTTCCTATGTACATGTACTATCCATATTCTATTTCTATGGTTTTACTGCTTGTGCAAACCCCAAATAAATTATATTATGAGACCTTCTATTTTCTGGCATTATACTTCCTATATACATATACATGTAATATATCAAAACACTAACCAAGCCCCATTGTCTGAAGGTAGCAAAACTGCATTATTGAACTCCAAATGGAGTTGTCCTCTTTTACTAATTGAATCTTTTGAAAGAGCACAACTTCTAAATACAAGCTATATAATCACGCTATCATCGTACAAGTCATGTATGTTCATAGTACTAACAACGGGTAACCAAGCTCACTAGAAGTAGAACCAACAAGTTACTTTTTGCTGGAAATAATTAATGCAATGAGTAGAGACTTACAGGAAACTCTGTGTTGATAAAAGCCTGCAGATCTGCTACTGTAACATCTCCAATATTGCTCATATAGAAACCAGGATCACGTCTATGAGGAGCAGTGGAATTCTGGGTCGCATCAAGACCATTACTTTGTCTGTTTGTCCTTGCACCTACAGCTGAAGAAGTAATGAACTAGTTTCAATGTTGCTTTACTTTTCTAGACTCTATTGAGCAAAAATTGGAGCTGTTTGTTGCAAATTTTAAAGTAAGTTATACTAACTTCAGTACTTTTAATCCACAAAAATCCATGTGGTTTAAAGATAAAAACAACAACTGCAAGAGTGGATTCCATCAGCAAGTAATAAATTATTTGAAATTATCTTCTCTTCTAGATATAAGACTTACTTTTAGCTCTAGTTTGGGTAGACCTAGGTAGTGACAGCTGATCGTGTAGAGCTGTGAGCTTCACCTGGCCTGTTCTAGGTAATCCAGCTGTAGAGGGCAGAGTGTAGCCTGAGGTTATAGGTGTTATGGTCGTGTAGGACCTAGAGTACTCAGGCATAGGCTGTCCCTGTGTGTTAGAAGGCTCTGTGCTACTATAACCCTGTAAATACATATTTATGAGATGTAATATATTATTAGTCTTGTACGTGATATAAATAAAAAGGTAGGAACTGTTGTGCGTGTATGGAATCCTCTGACGATATGTCTATATTCCATCTAAGTTATGCATAGTAACCTATAACAAATAATATTCAAACACCACGCCTCTTTTCTATCATTTTCTAACTAACTATAATTGATTTCTCAAGATGTTCATGCATTTGATAAAAATTAGTTTGTAGTCTTTTGAATTGCATTATACATGTAAGTATGATTGGCTAATCCACCTTTAGTGGAAAAAATAATTTTTAGAAATTGTTAAGATATATGTATATAACGAGTTGTTGTATGAAGTAGCTTATATTTATTATGTCTAGCTAGCACTGGCTCTCATAGTGAACTGACAAGTCATCATAATACATGTACAATCAACATTTAATGCAATGTTGTTACAACCAAGCAGCATACCAATGTGGTTCCCCACCAGACCACAACATGTGAGTAGACCGTGGGAACAACCAACACTATAACAGAAATCTGCCTGGAAAAATGCAAAGTTTCACTGCATGTACATGTACAGTTGTTTAAAACTTTGCTATGCATATACATGAACCTAGCCTTTCATTATAATCACTAAGCAAGATGAAATACATATCAAAGACATGCGTCACACCAGAAAAAAGCACTAACAGAATGTGGAATGATAACTCCAATAAAATAGTAACCTGTTCACAAAGCAAACGACGAAAATGACCTGTTAGAAACATAGGCCGATGAATAAAACTGTAGGATTTAATGCATATGACTATTAGATCCATAACTACTGTAACCAAGGAGAAAAGGTGTATTGGGAATTCTAAGAGAACACAACTCCTACTCGAAAATAGGACTACAACTGTGCAAAGCCGAACTGATAGTTTTTAACCTCACTAGCCATTACCACTCTGATCTTGTTGTCTCACCTGGAACTTCCTGTTTATCGATGACTTTGAGTATCTGGACTGATCTGCTGTCCAGCAGCTGCGACCATAATCTCTCTGCCAGCTATTTTTATCTGACGACTTGTTTGGCATTCCTCGGACAGTTAGTGATACTGTCGAGTCAAAGGGTCTCTGTAATTTCATCACAGAATGGCTTCAATGTTGACCTTACTTGATTTTAACTACATGCACATATGCTATATTCCCGAAAGACCATTAATACTATGGGGAACAAAATGGAACATTGTATATTTTTTACAATAAAATCTGGCCTCCTCGGCCATAATTTAAAAAATATGTTTGGTGACTCATAGCTGCACATTGTACTTATAATTAGTTAGTCTGTACACTAAAAACTCATCTTCTGTTCTTTAGAAGTATAGCATTAACGATGAGAGACCAACAACACAGTGGATTAGTCAGGTGTGGATATAACGTATCAAGTTCAACACATTATTGTATTATCGCATATATAATACAACAGAACTCACAGTGTAGATAAGCTATTAAATTTAAAAAACTGCCTCCTCAAGCTTGATTAAAATTTAGTTTACAATCAAAGTACTGGTAGTTGATTAGCTAACTTATCGCTAAATGAATTAATGTTAGTTGTATCTATCCAGTTGTTAAGTGGCCAAGTTATTTGAATTGAATGGTGGAAGTTACACAATAGCCTATTCTCAAATTAAACTATGAACACTGAATACAATTTCGCCATTAATATAATAATGTTAAGTCCTGTTGAATCAGTGCTTATACACAATCTTTGGTGTTATACATATTTATGGTATATAAAAAAGGAAATTCTCTGTCAACTAACAGCATACACAGTTGTAATGGTTTTTGGGGGGTTGTCCAAAATGAAGAACATATGAGTGGTGCTAAGTCTTCTCATTACATGAAAGATCGACAGGTACTAGTGGTCCAATGACTACTCAAGACGAACCATGTGGTCCCGAGTCAATGCTTATTTACTATACCGAGAAAGAGTATGTTCCGACCTAGCAGGAAGCTCGGGAAGCAAAGTCGAAGACCTTGACGACTGGAGCGACCAATACTACGAAGTGAAGACTCTGCATAAGTAGTATAAATGTGTCTTTATTGAGATCCAAGCATCAACTGAGACAATGAACATAAAGACAATGTGCTTTATATAGTATAAGAACTTCCGGAGGAAGTTCCGATAAAAGGGCCGACGTAGTGTCGTATAAGGCCAACGTAGTGTCGTCTGGAAATTGCACAACAAGATGGCGGCCAGAAGCTCGATGGCCGGCCCAAAATATGTCGGGTACAACAAAAGATGCTTAAAATCATCCAGTTCATGTACAAAATAAATATCAAGTAATTCTGAGAGGTCGGCCCTCTTTACATGGGTATATAAAAAAGGACATAATTGCTCAGTAATGCACACTATAAGTATATAAGTGACAGTTTACTACCCAGACAAGTTAACACAGGCAGATTAGCGCAATGAATGTTTATAAAAAGTGTCAGGTAGTCGGGAGGCTGAGTCGCATTTAACCATTACACAGTATATACAGATTAACCATGATAACGCAAAAAAACTTGAAAAAGGAAGGGAACTAATTTTTGAATTTGTAAATGCTTTAGGCCAAATACAAGCCACATACATCTATCTATGTGTGAGTAGCGACTCGAGCTCGCTTACATTCTAAAATATTCTACGCATAAATGAATACATGTATTTCCATGTTCGATGCAGATCTACAATAATACTCTAATACTCACTACATGATGTTGCCTCAAGTAGATTAAAGTTTATTATAACACCACAGCACAGCATCATATAGGATATGTAAGCGTACACATTATCATATCTCATGCATCAGACCCAGCTAGCGTTCACATGTACTGGTTTGGGTCCAGTGGAATTAAGCCAGCGATTGGGGTCTGGTACTCAGGCTATCATTACGACAGACTCAATGTCGCAAATACATATTATATGGGTTGAATGCATGAGCTATAAGAAACACATGACTCCTTACCTGGCTCGGGTGACTTCTTCTTTTAGACGTCGGCACCACATAAGCCGTCTGCTGCACCGTACTATACATCTTAACGTTTTTAATGATTCGTGTCTCCTATACTTTCTACCTTCAAGCGTCTATCGCCTGGAGAATTGTTCTCGGCCGCTACTTTTTTAGCTGTCGCTAACGCAGGTTTAACCAGTATATATATTTAGTAGCGGAGTACACAGCCTACTAATCGAATGTCATTCATTAGTAACTTAATGTCGGTCACTTGTGGCAGCATTTCTGAACTCAGCTCTTATCTGAAAGATAAAATTAACTAAGAATAATATACATACTATATCAACGCCGTCTAGCAAGATAATGGTTTGTTACTCCAATATTGGTAACATACATGGTCAGTAATCAATATAGTACTGTTTACAAAAACATGACCAATCAATCAATGTAAACACGTTATGCTTACATAGTGGCAAAGTCGGTGATGAGAACAGCCTACTCGACTACACAGTTGATTAAATATATTTTCCACAATAATGTCTGATCATAATAAACATTATTTATTTACACATTCTGTTCAGGTTTGTTTAGTTAATACTTGATCCATAATATTGTATCACACTGCAGGTAGTTATGAAGATATTCTCAGACCTAAAGGTTGGCCTCCCAAACTGAGAATTCAAAATGTGTGTTGCTTGATATGAACTGGGCATACTGTTAAAACTGCACTTTCGCCAGCTCTTTGATTCTAAATTTGGACTATTTCAAAGCATTCAGCGAACACATTCTTTATTCTGGCTTATTCCAATAATCAGCTGATTTTTCTGCATGAATACAACAAGACTGATGTTAAGCTGATAACATTTAAATATAGTTATATCCCTGGGTCTCAGTTCTACTGATTATGCCCACACGCTTTCAGGCAGAGGGTGGTAGCTGTTTCTCATTTCTATCCCTCTATCCCTCATTTTCTAGTCCGTTGGTTGTGAAGTCAGCCCAAGAGTGTTCTACACCCACATACACCGTAAGACGGCTAATATACACGTATAGAACTATCACTAAAATCGGCTACTTTGCATATACAATTCAAGTTAGCCCTTACAATGTATGTTGGATTGTGGTGTCAATTTCACATGTTTCATATAACACACAAGCACCGGTAAGCAAATATTATTCTTAAACACAATATAAAATTCTTGGAGTAAGAATGAATTTGTTGTATTGCCTGGATATTGTAGATGACTATTCCCAAGTATTTATTTAATATTTCCAAGCAAATAATAGGTAAAGTAAGATAGGAAGGTTAAACTAACAAATATGTAAGTAGTAGGTGGTTGGTACAAACTACATGTTTGTATATCCACTTGGCCTTTATTACCTGGCTATTATATCTGGGAATTGAAACAACATAACAATCTGTAGGCTGTGCAACTGTTATAAATTTGTATTTCATCTCCCAACTGCATTTTCAAATAGTGGTACACTTACGACTACAAAGTTTGTGTACACTTACAACTACCAACACAATTCATGCTCTGTGTTTGAAGAGCTCTGATCACATGAAACAGTTGTAACATGACAGCAGCTTACGTCACTTGACTCTAGTAAACAATCTATTAGAATGCCTCGCAGTGATATATTTTTACAGATATCAGCACACTCGGTAAACATCTGGTGAGCAAGACGTGACAAGTCTGGTTATGCCACTCCCCAATATTTATACTTCTATAATATGCCATCAAACGTGTAATATATCATAGCTTGGGTTCCAAATGCTCCTAAACCAGAGATACTTATATTGACTAAGGTATTCGTAGTGAAACTTAGGCTAAGTTTCGCTCTCTTTTACTGACACACTTTCTGGTAGGATTGGATGGGACTATTGTAAGTGATGATAAGTAGATTGTGGGCATACACTGTTTCACTAAGATATACAAAGCGTATTAGCTTGAAGCTTTAGATCTCATAACTGTGTGCTTATATATGAAACCATTGGCTTTCTCGGATTTACAAGTAATACCATAGTCTGTGTGATTAACTTGTACACTAAACTAACTTCATCTATAAATACATGTATAGTATCAGTACCCTTCAGCACTGACATAGTGAGTCTCACTCGTACCTGCGTTACCCTCACTCCCTTAAAGAAGACCAATAAATGGCTCGGTATAAAGAGAAAAATAAAAAACCAGTCAATTAGATTCGCAATTTCTAGGTCTATGCGCATTGCCTCGATAGAAAAGTTCCCGAAATTTTAGCTGCTACAGATATCCTCTTTTATAAGCCAACAGCGAAAAACACTTCATAATGTAATTACACGTATGTAAGTCAGTATAGGGGGAAGGAGAGAAGCCAATTATATATGTATTGAGACAATGGGGGATGACTTACCTCTATATTTCTGAGAGAAGATTCTACGTCGAGGGATACAGGATAGAGCTCACAGTATGTTTAACTTGTTGGCAAATACTTGTAGTTAAAGCAAGTATAAGTAAAGACTTGCCTTTGTGAAATGTTAATGTAACTAACTGTATACCAAACAACAAAAATATCAGCTTTCATTGGCTATTCAGTATTCACAATATCCCATTCCAATGAATTTAAACAATGCCAGTGAAAGTGAAGTGTTATTTAAGAAAGTAACATTTCGATATCCATGTGTTTGGAATGTACAAAAAGTGCTCTAAGCTACAGTGCAGTTTGTAAATATGATAAAGTATAATATGTCACCCAACGCTCACTGCTATCAGTACACTGTAACCTGAATCTCAGTCAGACAGCTAGACCAGGGTACTCAACTGAAATTTTAACTACTCAAGTTATGTTATGTTAGAAATTTGAGATACACCTTTCTTTAGCCTGAGAACTAGATCTGCATGTAAATTTCTGAACTGGTCACACCAGCCTATCAGCTGTAAATGCTAGAGCTAAGCTTCTAATGAAGAGATAATTTGAACAACGCCAGCATCAATGACAGGTGTTCGCTACCAAACTGTGTAATGAAAGTGGCATTTAGAACACAATGAAAGAGAGAGAGACTTACCCAATTTCTATGACTAACTACCACTAAGAAAACTGTGTGAAAATCTCAGAGTTATCTCCTCATAAGCAAGGAATATCAGTACTATATGGCTGTTTACAGGTAGCATTAATTCTATGAGATGAGCTAAAGAATTGACAACAACGGCTGCTGTATGTATGAGTGAAATAATAGTTGCACTTGGTGGGTCGATCATCATGAAGATATCATTGGTACAGTATGAATTCGGTGAGTTCATATCACTATATCATGGTTATACATGTATATGCGCGGCTAAAGAAGTCAACTTAGTTATCCATGCCATGTTCGATTCCAAGCAGTTCACATAATGGTACAGTAAAAGTTGTCTGCCTTCTCCAAGTTAGTAGACAAAACAATAATGCTAATTTTTCATTATGCACCTTCAAAATTGCCAAAAGAAAATGGTCTACTGAACAAGTTCTACAGAATGGCATCTGTTTCTAGGTGAGGAAACAAATGACAGCCTTTGAAGCACATCAAGGTTTGTTATTTGATAGCTGTTGACACTACGTTGTGCAAAATCTTTGGAACAAGTGCAGTACAAGAATAAGGTCTGTTTGATATTATTAGAACCACTTTGTATATTTGAATATTGTATAACTTGTGTATAATTAATTTGTCAATACATTGCACAATAAAATATAAAATAACCGGTTTGCTACATAACTATATAATACTACACAACTACCATAAAGTATTCAAATACGATTTCTTATGCACAACAACTTTGTCTTGAGTAGATTTAGCACTACATTGTATTAAATTACGGGACAGTTTTCACATAAAATCTATTAGTATTTTCAGCACAGCAAATCAGAGATTTAACATATTAATTGAGTAGTTATACATTTTATATTGTACTTGTATATCTAATGCAGAGAAGAGTCTTAAAATAATGTATATTCAAATTAGAACTAAAGAAGTATTGTAAGCCCGTATACAAAATACAAACTCCGCAAAATGACTATAGTATTACATATATAGCCTTCTATCCAGTTTACTTTGCACGCTGTACCATCTTTTTTAGTTAATTGTGGGAATATCTATGGTATGAAGTGTATAGCATGGGCTGGGTTTATGGCATGGGCTGGGTTTACAGCATGGGCTGGGCTTATAGCATGGGCTGGGCTTATAGCATGGGCTGGGCTTATAGCATGGGCTGGGCTATAGCATGGGTGCTTGCAAAGTGCTATGTAATGTACTAATGATCTTAATTTAAAGTTGTCTTTTCTTAGTTTTACATATTATTGAACTGAAAGAGGACAACTCCGTATTTTAATTAACATACTCTAAATGCATGTGACTTATAATAGATCAGATGGAGGGGGGGGGGAGGGTGGGGGAGGGGTGGGTGTTGTTGTTTTCATCCAGCATTTCATAAAAATATATGAGAACATCTACCTCTCTTGCTGAAGCATTTGTGGCTCTAGCTGATAACAGAGAACACATTTTGACAGGTTTTAGTGGATTTCCCAAAATCATTCAGTATTGCATAATAACTATCACTGTAGCTTCAGAACTTTGGTAAGGTATGCCTTTTGGTAAGGGTGTCATGCAAGGATTACATAGTTGTCTCGAACTGCTGTTTTGATGGCTCTGGATGAAGGCTTCTAAATAGTTTTGGAGAAGGTGGGCGGGGTCTTATTTCTGTAATATGTTGTATTGAAGTGTTAGACGAACCCACAGACCTACAATCGCACAACACAATGTATGTACACTCGCATGATTATCAGGATCAGTAAGCCTTGGTATTAATTGCCCTCCATGAGAATGAACAGACACACACATTCTTTATCAATATTCAACAGTCAAATGCCAACATAAGAGTGAGCAAAATTATGGGAATTACAACTACTATGTACATGTAGTTCATAAAATAAATGTACCAACCCAACCGGAAACGAATGCATGAATACAATCAGAGATTGCAACCCCAACAGTTCATGTGATACCAGTATGATGTAAATCTAAACTAGACTTTTAATAATACTTGCTGTGGTGACCTCAATGATGAAATAACATTGTCTTGTAGTAATAATAATGCAGTACAATTATTAGCAAATAAGATGGCTGAAAAATATAATATAAAATGCATCAACCGCATCAAATTTCAAGACATGCATAAATTAGATTCAAAGTCAGATTGGAGAGTTTATGAATCCTCGCTATCTGAACACATGCAATTGTATCATCAGTTAACATACTTGGTTGCATCAGAGATCATGGATCTTGCTGACGATCTCCTTGACCTATCCTGGTGATGCTGGTAGATATCATTGGTGATATAAGAGATCTTCCTCGAAGGTGAAGGTGACCTTTCAACCCTCAGCTCAGGAATTTGCAGGGCATCTACAGTACGGCTTATTGCAGAAATGCTGTCTGTCTTGAGAGTCGGAAAGACATGACTAACTTCTCTCTCAACAGACACTGCTAAATTATCTAAGAGAGAAGGTACTAGTATATTATATATTAATAGTTGAACTTCAAGCATTTCACATGTAATTGTAATAATTATTGCATTGAATCACCATTTATCTAATAGTCTAATACCATATTACAGTGCATATTATACTCTATGCATCACCCTCTACTCACTGTTATGAATAAATGGTTTGACTGTCTGTTTCCTCTGCTGTAGATGTTGCTGCTGATTCTGTCCTCCCTGAGCTTCCTCTCCTTGTAGACGCTTCAGAGCTATTTCAACCATTCGGGCTCTAGCATTAGGATAGTCCTAAAAGTAGCAAGAATAACGTTGATATGAACAATTTTCTTTAGCATTGCACATTTCATTAATTCTGGGTCGAAGGGGAACCCTTCGACCCCCCCAATTTTAGTAATCATTGAGAGAACTCAGTTTATACCTGCAGCACATCAGCCAGAGCACCTTTCTTTAAACAGAAGAGGTCAGAGTACCCGATAGACTTGACAGAAGCGGTTCTCCTGTTTCCGACGTCCCCCATGTTGAGGATCGAGATCTCCCCAAAGTAGCTTCCTGGAGAGAGGGTAGCCAGCTTGTTGTTGTCATCGTCTACTACGTGTAGGACTCCCCTCTTAACAATGTACATCTCTGTACCAACCTCACCTACACACAATACTTGAATGAGCGCCAAGTTGACATCAACTCCTACGAGGACCAGCAGGTTTCAGCAGGTACTTGAAAGTAGTATACATAATGTACTTACAAGTTACATTCTCAATGCAGCATACTTGAAATACTCGTACGGTAATGCAACATTCACACTGCCGTTTATACCAACTACTAGCGGCGAGCGGCCAACGCTAACCACAATGTGGTTAGCTATTACTATACTATAGCTGGCACGTGTTAGTTAGCGGCGGGGTTTAAAGTTCAGCTTGTTGAACTCGTTGACCCCTACCGCTCACTGGAGCATGTCACTGTATAATGTAGTTGTGGTTAGCGTTGGCCGCTCGCCGCTAGTAGTTGGTATAAACAGCAGTGTGAATGTTGCATAATACTGTACCCTTTCTGCAAACTAAATCATTTGGAGAGAACAGCACAGGTTCAAGTCTGAGAACTAACTCTTTCAGGAATCCAGCCTCAGTATTCTGGAATATTTCTACCTATAGGAGACAAACATAATATGTACACATAATTAGTCTAAAATAGCTAACACTTTCATGTGTAGAGTATATTATTGTTTCAAGGTTCCTTCCCAGTTGCCTTGCCACCTTTCATTTACCATGCTAATAAGAAGAGCTGCCATAAGTGTGATCCTATTTCCTTTAGTATTGATGGGAAATCTTTGCTCAGAAGCAAAAGCCCATAAGAGGTTCTACTGGGGCCAAAGAATTACATGCAGTACTTGTAAAAGTTCCTCATAATAATACTCTGTGTGTGCCTTTCGCAGCCTTGTACTTGCAAACATTTAATGTCCAGTGATGAAGCTGTAGGTAATTTGTCTACTAACTTTGCTAAGTGTATCTAAGTGTATGTGAATAGCTATATCTGTTTTCAGCCTATCTGGTAGAAGGTTGAAGGTGTCTGATTTGCTCACACTCTTTTTAATCTAAAACAGAATGAATGGAAATATAACTATAGGCCTAGTTCATAAGATAATGATATACAAATGTGTATGTACAAATGTATAATGTATAATATGATATTGTGTAGAGGTATTTTCTTCCATTGAAGTTGTCCTCTCTCTTCTCATAAGAAAATTCAAAACGGGAAGAGAGGATAACTTCTAAATTATTGTGTTGTTTGAAACTTATGTAATGGCACAATAATATCATAGATATTATTTTGTATTGCTAGTATACTGATGATGCGCCTTAACAAATATGTTCTTTGAGTTTTATTACTTCTTGCAAATGCTCTCATCAACTTTACAAGATTTTCCTAACAGGTGCTTAGGTAACGAGTCTGAACTGCATCTCTGTTGATTCTTCTACATAATCGGTAAACTTATCATTGTCTGGATTTATCTGAGGCAAGTTTTCCTACAGTTATCATTTCTATGATATGCATTGAGAGAGCACATCTTGATATTTTTGCATAGTTGGAAATCTAAAAGTGAATATAGCACAATATATTATGTAGCAGTTACCAGGGTGAACCCATGAGCTACATTGAGTGAGGTGAGTACACATGTGCACACTATATGTACATATGCGTACACTATATGTACACCTATACACACTATAAATGTACAAATGTGCACACTATATGTATATATGCGTACACTATATGTACACCTATACACACTATATGTACAAATGTGCACACTATATGTACACCTATACACACTATATGTACAAATGTGCACTACATGTACCCACGTATACACTATATGTAGGCCTACAAATGTGGGCACTCTACAAGTACACATGTGCACACTACATGACTTGTACACATCTGTACACTACGTACATGTAAGTAGCAACTTCTGAGAAAGTACTAGTATATCACAGCAGAAGTTCATCAATGTGCTGTTGCTAAATTATACCTCTGGTGTGTATTTATAACTTGTGCAAGTGTGCAGTAGAGTTATGTAATTCTACGTAGCGTAGCATATTATAGAATTACTACAGTGCTGCCATTAACTAGATTGATTCCCAGTGGAATTGTTTTCCAGCTCTTTGTTAGAGCTGATTCAAGTCAAACTTTAGCAAAAGGTTACTGCTCTCACTATGTTTTACATATTTTTATTATGTTTTGCTGTGGTACCAAACAGATTTAACTACTGTATTACGTAAGACACTGCTGAAAGATCTTCTGTAGCTATTGGTAGCATTGCAATAATCAGCAACCACCTGCTAATAGTACGTCATGTCTGTCACAGGATTAGCAAGTCTACCTGTCACATACCACTCACTTACCTGCCATATAGTGCTTCACCTACCTGTCACATACATGCAGCTATTACTCATCTGTCACATGGCTTTTACTCGCCTGTCACACGGCTTCCACTCACCTGCTATAATGTCTACTTACCTGTTATATAATGTTCACTCACCTGCCACACACCACTCACTCACATGTCACATAGTGTTCACTCCCATGTCACAATATTTCACATGATATTCACTCACCTTCCAGAGATAGTCAAAATATCTGATGACTCTTTGCTGCAAATCAGGCGGGACACTGCTCTGTGCCATATACGTTTTAATATCATCAAGGCGAGCTGAAGCAGACATTTTAGTTACACTTACAAGTCGATATCATGGAGGGATAATTAATGTTTGCTAACAGATAAGGATAGTAATTATAGTACTTATTTATGTGGTAGTATAATCATTAGTTTAGAAATTATAGCTTTACTAACTAAATGACTATTCATATGTACAGTAATTATCCACCCACGTCGTCGCAATTCAATGTGAGATGTCAGTTATTTGAAGGTTTGCTCGGCAGATAACAAAATGTTGAATGCAAAAGTTTTTCTTTTCATCATTTTTAAAATATCATTCACAGGTTTATTATACAGCACAAATATAGTACACTTAGATTTAAGTCAGAAATTTTAGTATCACACTCAAAATTAATTTTATAGCCTTGTGTAATTCTGGCTCAGTAGGCTGTAACCTATATAATTATTGACTCCGCTGTAAATACACAGTTTTGCCAAGGTGTGCTCCTAGGACTATTTTGAGATGCACTAATGAGGTGTCAAACACCTCAACAGCATGCTGCTTGCTGACTGCGTGTCATGTCATAGATGCGTAGACTAACTGACCTTGGAACTCCTTTCTGGCGTAGTGCATACTGCTGACTATATGAGACACCATCCCCATAATGGTAGCGAAGAGCAGCAAGGCAGCAATCATAGTGACTATGTTGTAGATGTATTCTGAGGAGCTCTTTGGGTGGGGCAGCTTTGATATGGTAGAGAGGGATAACACACTCCAATACAGCGAGTGTATGTATGTCATATATACTGAAACAGGGCAAATGAAAGGCATAAATATAGGCAAACTAATAGTTTTTTAGAATTTAAAATTTCTCAGTCATCTAGTAAAACTGTCTGAACTTTGCGCCTTAACGTTCAGCTACGTGTGCCTGGTAGTAAAACCATTTTGGGTTCAGTTACAATGCTATAACTGCAAGTGGCTGTGTGGCTAAAGCATTGGCTGGAGGTAAGGTACAGGTAAATGTACAACTGATAAGTGTAAGCCTATGATGGCATAGAAGATGGCGACTTTAAAAATGACAGTTGGAAAACAGTTGTATGGAAAAAGTGCAGTAGGAAAATTACCCTTTGAGAGCCTGACTGCCTGAAAGATCTTTGTACATATAAATACGAATGTTTTATGTAACATCGCTGCTGAAGAAAAATATCTTTGTGCATGTATCTAATAAATCACTATTATAAATAAATTTCAACTGAAGCTACTAGATAAGTGTGTGGCAAGGAAAATACATGGATAATGAAAGAAAACAAAGAATGAAAATGAAACAAAGTCACAGCAATGTTGCATGTACTGTTGCATTGCACTTGTTTATACATTACTATATTTAGATATCAACTAAAATCATGTAAGCCTACTAAATTTCCTATTGGGAATTCCGTTTGTTTGTTTCAAATACAACAAACAATATTGTGTTGCTTATGTACATGTAAAATAGTATTCATCCTCTGTTAACACTGTGAGTAGGAATACAATGGTCAACTTGTAATACATGTGGTACAGTCATGATTACTATGTTAGAAAATCATATGAGTCGTTTGATTTGCAGCTGATATAAATTCAAAGTGCGTGGGTAGATATTTAACTGATTTACGTGAGAAATGTGATCACTTAATTACATAACCAAAATTGCATAATATTCTTAGTTCGACAATGAGTCTCTCAGTCATTGTAAACACACTAAGGAAGAAATTTTGAAAACAATTTATCAGAACTTTAGGGTATCAATCAAGATGTTTTATGGTTTCGATTGCTGAAAATCAGTTATTTGCTGAAATTCCAGTTTGCTTGCAGCTAGCAATGTGTAGATAAGTTCAGTCATTTTTGTCAGCTGAGTAGAGCTTTGGTTTTAAAAGCTAACCTTGAAAATAGAGAAACACAACGGTTTTTATTACCTGAAGAGTCATTTCTGTTGAAGGACTCACTGTTGAAGGCGGAGCTATCCTTCATGATGACGTAGAAGAAGCTTGCATTCCAATGGAAGATGATGAGCAGGTAGTGGATCATGGACATTGTACGTACTAAGTTGGGATGGTTGGCATGGCGTTCCGTAGTATCGATAAAAGTCCATAACTTGTATATTTTCATAAGCCGAGATGCTCGTAATAGAGAGTTATATGATATGCTAAGGTATATCAAGTCTAGAGGTAAAAGACAAAGCATATCTCCATAGAATACCAACGTGCCCCTGTAATGTACACTCATTTTACGGTTATCCGTTTGTATCACGCCTTCCTCGAGGTAGGCTGTTCTTAAGCCGATGATAATATCTAGTAGGTATATGAAATCTGCTGTGTAATCCAAGATGAACCATCTTACTACGGTGTCGGACCTGATCTCGTCAAATGCGTATCGATATATAATGACCCAGTAGTTGTAGAGGATGCACAGACATACTGTAAAGCTCCACCAATACGACACTCGGCTTGTCGGTTCAAAATAACATTGGCATGCTGACTTACTCTTAGTTTTTGACTTCTCTTCTTCGGATTTGTCTTTAGTGATGTCAGAGACATTGACCCCTTCCTCTCTGGTGATTGTAATGTCAGGGTCATTTAGATTGTCGAGATCTATTTCAGGAGTTTCATCGAGTCTTTTACAACACCGCAGTTTCTTCCGAAGATATTGAAGACAGTTTGCACTCGAACTTCTCGCAGACGTGCGTCTTGTAGAGTTGATATGGTTCAAATTCCCATTGCTGTTACTTAACTGAAAGCATGGGAGATAACTATGAACTATAATAATAAGGTGCAGTCCTCGTACTAGTGAGCAAAGCTTCTAAATGTTATCAGCAATAATTTGATGGAACAGTGTAATGCATTGAGCAAAATATACAACTGTATCTCCTCAAAACCCACATTATATGGAATGAGTGAGAAAATATTGTCATACTGTGAAAACATGTTGATATCATTGGTAAGTTTTAGGGTACGTAGCGCAATATTGTTGCAAACTATGCATGGAAAAGGCTTACATAACCCTATAAGAAACAAAAAGGTTTTCCGCTTTGCATAGCAGTTTTGCAAAAATGCGTCATTGGATTGCCTGACTAGAATAATGTGTGAGGTGCTCAGTGCCTGTTTCTTCATTCGATTGTAGTTTGCATTTAATATTTTAATTAGCCAAAAATTGCCCTTGTAGCTACTGTAATATGCTATATACTGCCCCTGTAGCTACTGCAATATGCTACATTCACATGCTGCCGAACAACAACTATAATACTGTTATTTCATTACCCAGTGTGTTGGCATATAAATATTAATTTGATTATAATAAATGTTGAAGGTTTTAACTACAAGTTATTGCAGATGTTGCTGAGGTACTGTAAATGCAATCATGAGCTTGAATTATTATAATAAAATGTTTACTAATATATCTAGAAATGCTTGTACAATATCACAACTTTGTAAGTCTATGTTATGGTTAAGTCATAACTGGACAGAACTCTGCAGTAACTACCAGCACAACCAACAGTTCTAGTGACTTCTGAGGGCTGATTAAAAGTAAAATTATAAAGTTAGTTCTCCAATTAATTAAGTTAATTAATGAAGTTCATTATCTAGTAATCTCAGCTAGAAATCCTCCCAGAAATCTGTTTAACAAGAGAGGAACGTTTAATAGCGGAGGTTGTTGAACATAGCTTCTACTAGTGTCCCATCCTACATGTAGATTTTCTCCAACTTATAGCTGTACCAGCAGACATAAACATTCAAGGTTCAAGTGCATTGCTAGTCCTGTCATAAAAACAGATTGTGTTAGGGCTTGAATAACATGATTCACTGTAGCTCTGACTGTATAAGTTTATTCTCTCATCTGGTGTCAGAAGTCACTTGGCTGAATTAATAATCTGATTCATATTAATATTTATTATACATATTGACATCAGCAAATACCTACTGCTTGTAGACTGGGATATATTAGTTAGTCTAATTAAGAATAATATCTCTAAGGAATACAGAATTTTATTTGATATGCAGGTAAAAATATATATTTATAAATACATTAACATGCAGGTACAAAATATATACATGTATGTACATTTACATGTACGTACATATAGTAGGTTATTAATTCCATGAAATAACAAGTATATATTAATATGTACATGTATGTGTAATTTCACAACTGGACCAAATGTTTTGCATGGTAATGCTAGTTACCGTATTAGTAAAAATAGAGTCACCTGTCTTCCCTTTGAGATAATCAATAGAGACCAGTCGGAATTGTGATAACATGATTGTGGGTATAAAGTAAGTAAAAATATTATTTTATGCGCAGCTTCTAAAGATATCTAAAATATGTATCATTTTCCTTCCAATCAGGATTTTTTAAAAAATAAACTAAGATGTTTGGTCTTACATGGATACCTGTAGCCTAGATTCCAAGCCATAATTATGTAAGTGATCGGTATACACACCACCCACCCATTCTTCTGGAACATTCAGACCCAAGAACCCTGATTCTAATTCTTAAAAAAGCCCTCAACTAGCGATTCACTTAGAGCGTGTTCAAATCAAAGCCATTTCATGTCTACCTCTTAGAGTCATATTTATTTTTCTCTATTGGAATAAAACAGCTGTGCAATAATTCATACTAACATCGTCTATAGTAAGTTTTGGTTCTAACTTGCATTAGAAGATATGTTTTCTAAGTGAGGAGTTATAATCTAGAACACAATATTATTAGCTTTCCAGCGTCATGTTTTATGTTATGTAATTCTAATTTAATTCAATACATAAAATAATTCTACTCACAATCTGGTCTTCTGAAGTATAGGAGAACGAATGACAAGCCGAAGGAGTAGAGATAGAGAATACAGCAGAACTACCTTCCATATTGAATAACTCGCGTGTACAATTATTACTGCACGAATAATATTAATAATATATGTATGCGATTGCATTTCATAGCATAAATCAATTAACTTATGTTTGGGGAGTGAACGCACGTCCCCTACTTTCCAGTTGCTTCACAATAAAAGCTACGTTGGTTATAAAACAGCAGAAGATAGGCTCATATGTCAAGGCCTTTGACTTCACATTTAGATAAACATAAATCAATATGAATATTACACTGAAGATGGAGTGTAATATACGTGATCATCTCCAGTGGTGGATTCAGGAAATTCTCAAACAAATTATTAATTTTTTTTATCATTTTAGATCAGTAGTTTAGTAATTTAATGCCTGCTGTTGCAACAATCGTCAGACTATTTGTCCATTATATAATATGACCATCCTAAGTATGGATTAAAATATTGTGCTATCACATTTGTATCTTACAGCCTTAGAGTTTTGCATGCACCTCTGGCTTTATAGTGGTATTTACTTGAATATAATTGTAACAAATAGCATATTGACAGCTACCATTAACATCAACTCCTTCAAACTTACAAGAGGTTATATCTTCAACAGACCAGGGTGAATTATGAATATTATGTTAGTATCCGCAGGCGTGAGCCGTAGATTATGAACTCCCTTTATGAGTTGACCAATGGGAATTCACGTTGGCTCACAGCATTTTAGGTATAATCACTTCATACAATATTATTTCCATTAGACAAAGTTTATGCCCAATATTATAATGTTAAATGTACATTGCACAGTCATGCTGTTTAGCCTGTGGTTATTGCTGGAACGAAATATATTCAACAGTTACAGAGGGAAGAGCTTCTTGCCCAGACCCTATAATAAGTAAAATGTAGAGTTGAATGTTTGGGGATTTTTCCAAAGAAATCGTGCATCATGTTATGTACTTTGCACAAAAAAACCCAGAATTGCAACCATATGATTTACATTGTATCTTAAAATAATGCTATATAGGTTTGGTGAAAAATACAGGTAGAGAGTTTACATGATTTACTGTAAAATTTACTATAAGTATGATGAGTAGCAGTAGCCAAATAATATAATGCTATTATAACAATAGTTAACCAACTACATGTAAAATAATGTATCATGTACATGTATAGCATATTCTTTATGTAACGGGTTTATTCTGAGCCCTCAGCTTTCTTCCCATCCAAAGAAACCTAGAATTTAGTCTACATTTTATTTCTACTATAATTAAACATAATTACATATTCAGTATGAATACACACAATATAGTACATAGTATAGCATCACAGACATATGTACATGTATGTGCAATATATACAAGTGGTACACACCTGTTATTGTAAGGTCATAAAACACGTTAAAGTCATCCTCTCTCAATCAGTGGGAGGAGGGAAGACAACTTTAGCACCACAGTACATGGTATGCTTGTTATACATGTATGTACAATGTACATACATGTATAACATGTATAACATGTATCAGTACTTTGACATGACTTGTTAGTTACATAACCATCATTAGATAAACATTAATGTTTACATAAGCTCTATTTGTTTGTTTGTCTAACTTTGGCCTGAGGATTTGAACAACACGGAATTTCCAAAACACTGAATGATCATTTGACTTGCATCCTGCAGAATTTATGATAATGAAATCTTGGCTTTCCAATATAAGATTTATCAGTTGTTTACAATCAGGAGTGAAATGATTATTTAATAATGGTTTCTTATGTAAAGCTAATTTTTCGGGCAGCATTTAGAAAAAGTTAAATGCTAATGTTCAGTCAGGTGAGCCATGAACATACATGTATATACATGATACATGAACAGAAATTCACGAGAGCATGTTCAATTGTAACCAATTATATATTAGTAGTATGACAACATGTAATTGTACAATGCAGTATAATAATAGGGTAATATAACATAAAACTACTGACTTATTCAGACTTGCCCTAATTGCATTGTGTGTACCTTGCATGGTTACATAAACAAAAAATGCATATTTATTTTCGGTTTTTATAAAATGTAATAATAACATTAAAAATGTCAACTATCAAAGATCACATAAAGATATAAATCTTGAGTTACACATACATGTACTTATCTGTACAAAACTATTCAGTTTGTGCTTTTACATTCATCTTGGTTTATAGGCGAATGCTTGAATTATACATCAGAGTTTTGAATTTGGTACGTTGCATGAATTCACAATAGTTTCAAAGATTATATTGGGCATGGAAAATTTATATAGTGCGAGTCCTATTATACATGTATATGCTGATCTGTTGCTAGAAGGACACAACTCATGTTCTATAGATTAATATTGATTGCTTGTGAAGCTGTGAAGGGAGTGGACCCAGACATTGCATAATTTAACTAATTTCAAGCAAACAGATATTGAGTTATTGCTGGCCTTGTATTACATAATATATATTATTCTGGAATACAATATTTATACATAATTATGATGAAATAATACTGTATAACACAGCATCATATACTCCACTACTATCTACATTGTATAATATATTATAGCACACCAAGAATTTACTAATTGTTGTAAAGTGGTATATAGATTAGATATAATGACTACCTAATGCTTGTCTAACACCAGTCAACAGCCTAAAAATTAGCAAAATATCTTTAGAATGCAACAATTATTCTTTCCATGGAATATTTTAATAGTCTACCAATAGAAAATTATCTGCATTATTTTATAATTATAGCTTAGGTTGCATGCAGTTTGTAGAATCAAACATCATCACTAAACAATGACTATACAATTAAATGTATACAACCATTGTTGTTATTTTTATTATATCCTTTCTAGCACTGCATCTACATGTACATGTATGTATGTAGAATCAATACAGCAGAAAACAATTTTGCCATGTAATTTATAAAGTATACTCCAGGTATATACTATAATACTTATGAATGTAAAATATTAAAATATTAATATTTTTTCCCCATTGAATTACCAATATTGCTAACTTGCTACATGTAGATATAATATGGGAAAGAGCAGTGGCGGATTTTGAACTTTGGGGAAGGGGTGGCTCCATGGATGGGTGGGGATAAATGGTTTAGGAGCATTTTAGACAATGCATTTTTCATTATATGAAGGTTTGCAATGTAAAACTCAAAGCTCAAAGTAAAAGATATGGAACTGCACAAGTCTTGGAAACCAACACTATACGGACCTCGGAATGACCAGATTAATCAAATTTAGTATCTGACCTGTGGTCATGATTAACAGGTTTGACTTGGAAACACGTAATATTTATTTTATAAGAATAGGCAACTCTGCCTGGGATACAAGCATGTACTATTGAAATAAAATATGAAATACAATATAAAATATAAACCACATGTAGATATAAGTGTGCCAGGTAAATATGAGTAAATTAGTCAGATACTGGATTGGGTAGAAGGAGGTGTCTTCTTTTCATTCTAATAAAAGTGTCTGCTAATGACGCCAGACTAATTTTCTTTTGTACACAGCTGAATAACTCAGGTGAGACATGATAGCTTGTTAAACAGCTAACTAGTTCTTCAATTAGCAATCAGAATTCAACAGATTAAAAAGAGTTCTCCAAAAAGAACAGTGGAATTTATCAGAAATCAAAAACCTATTATTATTGAGAAACACACCGAATGAAGACCAGGTGAACACGTGCAGAAAATAGCAAATATTAATGCAAGATGAGTTTCCAACTTGAAAACTACCTAGATGGGACACTAAATGTTACACTCAATCTTAGCAATAATCAGGCGCCGTGAACACCTAGGCTAAATAAAGCGTGCATATACTGATTGGTAAGCACGAGCGCTGGTATTTTGGGGAAGTTCCATTTAAATTGCATTTTGAAAGAACACTGAAGGGGTGGCGCGCGACCCAGGCGCCAGTAGGAAAATCCGCCACTGAAGAGGGTGGAATTATTTGTGAAACAAGCAATTACTGTACTTATAAATACACAGATTATGATATGGTAGATACCACATTAGAATGTTATGATGCTAAGCTTGTCATGGAAAATAGCTGTGCCTACGACTGATTATATCTGTACGCAGATGTAGACAGTGCAAATTTAAAATTCTATAAATAGTTATATCAATACCAACAGATTAAAATAATATATTACTAATTTATATCTCCACCCTTAGCAGAGCCTTGAATTAACCTTTTGCATAAATGATTAAACAAGGTTCATTGAGAAACCGAAACTAGAATATCAAATGACCTAATATTCAAGCTACCAGCAGTTCCCAGGAGATTTGAAGAGAGATTGTATTCTACAATATATATGAACGCAGCAATCATGCGCAGCCGTACAACACAGCATGTGATAAGCAGTCAGGTGTACCTATGCAGCAACATATCTACTGATGATGAAACTTATACTTTTGTATTAATAATTGAACTCGAGGGACAACTGCAGATGGGTTTGTCTGCTGTCACAATAGCTTGACCTGCAAGTTATGCACTTGCCAAAAGTCATGATTCCATTTATCTACAATGTACAATGCATTGCATCCACAGTTTACACATGCCAGTATTACTGATTACTGTAAATTATGTTGGATATGTTGTGAGAACTCAGTCTAAGCCATTAATTAATGTATTGTTTTTGGTTCTGAGCTAGAGCAAGCCATAGAGGGGGCGGGTGATCACGTCTCCACCAACAGAATATTTCAAACCACATTTTCGGAATTCAACCACAAACAGACAATTCAATATAATTGATACAAGCGAAGAGAAAGATGATGAAGCAAGGATTGCAAGGAAGATGTAGCTAAATTTTCTCTTGGCTTCAACTTCCAGTTTTATACAAATCTTTCCAGTCATCACGAGAAAGTGTCTTTCTAAATCTAAACACATGAATGTGTTAGTGTGCGTGTGGTATCTTACACTATCTCAATAATAATCACACCTAACCATGCGTGTTTAATTTTATCTGTTGTAACAACAATAATCAATCAGTCAATAATGTCTTGTGACTGCCTTTGCTCTGGGAATCTTGTAAATGTTTGTCTACTTAGACAAACTCATTTAAATACTTCAACAAGATCAATGATGTTATATACACACTAGTATGTATATAAAGTACACAGTTTAGAACACAAATGGTTCACAAATCTCCTTTGTAATGAGAGACCGTACTGAGAGGCCCATGGCAGATTTGTCCCATAGCTCCAGTGCTCTTGACGATATCATAGCGATTTACCAGTAAGCCCATTGGAATAAGCCTACAAGATTTTGAGTTTATGTTTGGCACAACGGAAACAAAACAAAATGGAGGGTTAATCTTAGAACAGAACTTGTCCTACTTTTGAAGGTGAAGCCGCCGAATTTTAGTCCAAAAGCAAATTTTTCCGTCAGTGATGATTTTATCTCTGGAGTTATTGGATCAATCACCTTATAGCGGCTAATTACCTCTGTTAGCAGGAGACAACAATTAGCCTCAGGTCCAGATCAGTTAGTACACTCTATACACTTGGTTTATCATTGTGTACATTATATTATAAGCTACCGCCTTGATGTCAGCTAACAGTTTCCATATCTATTATATTAATTGTATAAAAAAAGTATTAACACTATGATTAGTTATAGTGATACATCCACTAAGAGTATATATACATATTTAAGGAGCTATAATCAATAGTGAATTACTTGGTAAAAGTTTGCTATGTAATAAATGTCAACTATTGATAACAATTTACTGACATAGCTTATTACAAAGCACAGGCACTCTATCCTAAAACTGTACACCCTGAAGAGATGCCTAGGTTCCAAACTCTCCGGAATAATTAGTGGGTATTCCCCTTAGAGCTTAGCTGGGGAACTTAGATACCATCATATGCAGCTTACATATGCAATTGCTGGAAAGGTCCTGTAGTGTTGTGGTAGCTAGGAACCCAGACTGCTGTTGACTGGGAATTATGTTTTCTTAACATACTAAATTTTTGTTTTTTTGCGGCGATAACATTTTCATTGATGTCTAACAGTTATCAGTTGAATCGCTTTACAAGAGCTTTACAATCGCTTTAAAGATCTCGTTCAGTGTAAACTAGTTAGCATCACACCTACAACTAGTATCCAGATTATTTGGTCTAAATATTGGCAAGTGCTTTTTCCAAATTTTTATATGTAAACCAATATTTCAACACATGACACAAGTCAACTACTAGCAACTGATCACATAATCGATCGCCAAGCCTATGGTCCCATCTACACACAAATACCTAAGGCTATGACAAATTATGTAATATTGCACCTAATTGGGCTACTTGAAGAGTAGCCATCGTGTCCCAGACACAAGGTTACATGAATGTCATAAGCTATTAGTGAGGACAACTTTACACTCAGAACGGCACCTCTTGACAATCACAATGTATCACATCCTTACTTGAGCGTTTGTTCATGGCACAGATCTAGTTCTAATCACATGCATTGTGATTGAAATCGTATAAAACACTTAACTGATTTATATTATGTTGATTGGGTTTCACCATTTCCCACCGTCATCCCGTGAAATGACCCTACGAATCATGCAGCACCTTAGTCTGTCTGGACGTACACAAAATGCTTGCGGAAATACATATTATACATGTACTTGTATATGTGCATTTATATGTACATAAACATGCATAAATACATATATATGTACATGTACATGATATGCTGCAGACGAGAGTGCTATTCTTTCGACAGAACAGATATCAAGTTGATTTACTTTTGTAACGCTTACTTTGTTGTCCTCATTAAATACTTTATTAATCAACTAAAGTCATGACGTGATCATAAGGGAGAAAAAATGGTAAGAACCTCCAGTATGAGTTCTTAGAAGCAGAACTTTGGGAGGGAGGGGCTAGTACACATAAGCTTCAAAGAGGTTTGAGTCAACGTTTTAAATAAGACTACACTGGGATGGCTATGAAATATGCAGCATGCAGATAGATATCTTTTCCTGTGAAGATACCATTTTCACATACATACATTGTAGCATCAATTTGTAGTTTGAATTTACTGTGTACTAAAGTTACAACAAACAACTATTTTATAGATTAGAAGTTGTGCTGCCTCATTGTTATTTCATTAGGATTTGTTAAATAATCGCTAGAGAATATTGTATAATCTTATTTCGTTCACTTTCAAATTTTAATTTAAGAATGTGTGAAGAATGCAATTGATAAGGGACAAATGAAGTTCATCTTGGGACAGCTAATTAGATTGATGTGTTTATGAAACACCTTGAAAATTGGAACGCTGTCAGCCCCAAATCAGTTATACCCAATTTTTCGTAAATACGGAAAAAATTTGTCTGGCTAGTAGGCACCAATCACTTTAGTTGTTATATTACACACCATTCAAATGAGAAAAAATATTTCAATTTCACAATATTAAAACATTTCATGACAACATAATTCAATTAACATACCGAAACCTGTGGAGCCTCTGGGTTGAATACTGATGCCGTGGTCCTGAAAACGGCGACTAGAGCAGGTGCTATATGCATGTAAGACATGGTACCTGCTAACTATGCCAGTTTGTGAAGTCCTTCAAATTCTAGCCAGGGTTGGCAAGAGCCAATAGGTTATACCCTAACATGCCGACATGTTTACATTATTATGTGCTGCCGCTGTTAGTGCAGATGTCAAACCAAATGCAGCGAGTTCTAAATTGCTGCCTGAACGTATTCTATTCAATATATCATTGATTTTTTGCATCAAATGTTACGTAAGGCTCGGCATTGCACCGATCAATGTCAATGCATATTACTATGCACTAGATAAGTATCATATATATTATCCTGTATATATTACAATAATTAGGCACTCCAGTATTTTTGAGAATATCGCTTCGTAATCGATAATTTCTCAAGATTGCGAAATAATAGAGAGAGAGGATTGAGTATCAAACAAATGGTAGAATGTTTAACTATAATCATCGAAGCATCTGTTTATGAAGAAAATAATTATTATGGACACATAGGCCCAGGTGCTACCGGGGAAACTGACATTTTCTTGTTACACGGTATAGAACATGAATCAACAATACACATTTACATGACATTTTACTGCATAACTAATTATATATAACTTCTACTCAGGTTTCATTAGCCCCCACACTTTGCACTGGTAGCTACACTGAACTACTGTGAACACTGCTGTACAGTAAACATAATGACTACATGGACACCAGTTCAAACTACGTTTGCAACTATGTATTGATGAACATACTATATAATACATAATATACAGCTGTTATTGTAATATATATCATACTATGTGCATGTATATAATATAGTGCTTCTCACAGTTTATAAAGACGTGCTTTTCTAGTTTTATCCAAAAAGTGGTGACATGAGAATGAGTTATAAATTCATTAATTTCACTTTAACTCGTAAATTTGAAAGTTCTATGTGGATTTAGTTCATGATAAACAACAATATAAAACGTATTTCTGGAACGTTATGTTTCTATATTTAGATGCCAGTCTTGCATGTTGTCACCATCAAAGGAAAGCAACATACCATTGTTGAAATATAAGGAGCCTCACATTCTAAAATTGTGTTTCGGATTACTTGTAACTATTTTTTATATACGTGTATATAAAACGTATGTACATCGTATATTTGACACAATATGTGTATATAAACACATGTGCATGTAGAATAGTTGTTACTTGGGGCTAAATGTTATTGCTACTCTATGTAGTGTATGCAATGTACTGTTAAACTAGGAATTACACATATACATAATTATTATATTTATTAATCTATGCAGATGGTAAACATAATCAATATTGGCATGTGGAAGTCAGTTCCTTCAGCGTCTTAAATACATGAATATTTAGACATGAATCTGGGTATACATATTAGTACATTCAACTAATGTATATATTTATATAATATGCTAATACTTGTTAATTCTTCACAGGAATATTCTGTCATACTATAGGGTTATCAACCTCCATGTATAATTTTGCATTTTATTCTCATTTCTGATTGGTTGCTTATAAGTGAAATTACAGATTATTTAGTTAGAAGCGAGAAAATATCTGAAACTAGATTATATTGCAGATTAACGCAATTTTTGTGCGAAACACTCTGCGAAATTTCTGCGCAACCATGTTTGACCCAGTAATGTACTTCTACATGTCACACTTCCAACATGGCTGTCCAAGTACCGCCAGTATCTAAACTCTACATTCAGCCACAACAAAAAGTAATACCAGTGAGAGTGATCTTCCAATTACCTATTCTGCTGAGGTACAAATTGTTAATGGTGAAAATAGTTGAGTAATTCCTACAATTGTTCCGAGTAATTTCACCTCTTTTTACAAAAGACTCCTTGAATTTTCAACTGAGGTTTGATACCTCACCTATAAAAAATTTTACACTCCACGGAAAGGCTAACTACTTCTCATTCTTACCAGAGGTAGTCCTACTTGGTTAGCATGACACCATACACAACTCATAGTCTTTGTTATTGGGAAGTTGTGCTACCCATATTTACTCCGTGTAACAGTGGTGTAAAGCAACTCTGGGGGAAGTAATTCCAAAATTAACGACTTGCGCATGACTTTTGCGTTAAATGATATGAATATATATTATATTTTAAGATATAACAAATAACTTTGAGAGTGGAGTATAGGTCAAGGGTACAGTTCAGGTCAAGGTCAAGGGCTAGCCATAAGATATAAAGCTACACCCATATACTCTACCACAACATAAAATCAAGGACATCATGTGAACTATGGAATTGCCTCCTCTGACAATATTTGATGAACAAATGACTTTGTATTAGTATTGATTTATTTGTCTGACCTTATATGATAGTAGACGGCATTAAAATGCTATTCAAATGGGCAAAATAGCTATACCACATGCGAACCAAGTCTGCTGTAAACTTCGAGGCACTCATCATGTGATTTTCCAAGAAACCAAATAAATACTCGTAGCACCTCAGGTTTTTATCTTTATTCAAATAATAACATATCCTGTGCAAGAAGAGCCAATGAGTTCTATAGATTTATGCCCAATACACTCCTGCCATGGAAAGTGAGCTCGTTCACACAGAACAGATCTCTCGTCATTCATTCAAGCTCAAATAGGGTGATTAAGTGGAGAAAGAAGTTTATTTGTGTAGAATTTCAACTCCAACTGCCTTGTGAACCATTCATGAAGCGAGGACAAAGGAGTATATATGATTATATATGCTTACCTTTGCTCCTATCACCTTGCTACGCTCCAACACAATGCTGTTAGGTGATAGCTGAGGCCTGTTACTGTTACTAACAAGCAGGCAATCGGCCTCACACGGCATGTCCGAAGCGTCGTTTACAAAAGTGGAGTTATCCCCCTGCAAGCTATTGAGCGTAGAGCATCTCCTAGACAGAAGCAGTAGACCTTCAGTTGAGTTCTGCTGGCGGAGTGACGAGGCCCTTCGCCTCTGAGCACCAATAGTCATAGCTGCAATTATATAACACGTGTAAGCACCATATTATACCCAGCTATATACCATGTACATGTAGATTATACAACATGACTATGCATGTTATTGCACAATATTATACACCTTGTACATATAAATTAGTACTAAATAAATATTTAATTTTTTATCGTCGGGTAAAGTGCTCTATAGGACGTGGTATTGCCCTAGAGCTATTATAAACTATTATAACGTAGGTGGAATTGACGATTTTTATTTTATTTGATTTATTTCACTACTACGTAGTTTCATACTTCAAGTACTCATCAGGTAAAATAAATCATGCATTACGTACAACTTGATGTGAAGATTTTTTTTAAAAAAAAAAACATTACTGTTTGCATTGTGTTAAGGATGACGTAAAGTTATAAAGTTATGTAATCTGCCCTAGCAGGTGTTTTCGGGCATGCCTACAAGTGGATACAAGTTCGTTTCTGTTGTTTAATGTAGCCATTTTTGGTCTATAGATAATGTAGAATTTTTCCCATAAGCATAAATTACAACGTTTGCTGTTGGTGTTGAATGCGGTGGCGTGCTTGAGTATGGTCCATTTAATTTCGTATGCTATACTTTTGTCTTTTAATGCCCAGATATGTTTACTTAATTCCGTGCTATTTCTCTTGTTTGTGTCGTTAAACGATGTTTTGTGGTTTCTGTACCGAGTTTTGAAAGTATTTTCAGTAAGTCCTACATATGTTTGTGGCGGTTGTAATTTGTTTTTGGTGGTGATTGTAGCTTGGTATATGATGCAGTTTTTCAGGCATTCATTGTCCATTGGGCAGCTCGTGCAGAGAACCTACGAGTTGCCCAATGGACAATGAATGCCTGAAAAACTGCATCATGTACCAAGCTACAATCAACACCAAAAACAAATTACAACCGCCACAAACATATGTAGGACTTACTGAAAATACTTTCAAAACTCGGTACAGAAACCACAAAACATCGTTTAACGACACAAACAAGAGAAATAGCATGGAATTAAGTAAACATATCTGGGCATTAAAAGACAAAAGTATAGCATACGAAATTAAATGGACCATACTCAAACACGCCACCGCATTCAACACCAACAGCAAACGTTGCAATTTATGCTTATGGGAAAAATTCTACATTATCTATAGACCAAAAATGGCTACATTAAACAGCAGAAACGAACTTGTATCCACTTGTAGGCATGCCCGAAAACACCTGCTAGGGCAGATTACATAACTTTATAACTTTACGTCATCCTTAACACAATGCAAACAGTAATGTTTTTTTTTAAAAAAAATCTTCACATCAAGTTGTACGTAATGCATGATTTATTTTACCTGATGAGTACTTGAAGTATGAAACTACGTAGTAGTGAAATAAATCAAATAAAATAAAAATCGTCAATTCCACCTACGTTATAATAGTTTATAAATTAGTACTATATATGTAATAGGTCAGATGTGATTGTACTTGTATATTGGCATTACAATCGTTTTTCCTAGACTTGGAGACTTGATGCAAAATCTAGGGAACCTTGGTTTATGGATTTAACAAGGTCAATATAGTATATCTACATGTATTACAATACCTAAGAGAATCGTCCAATAAAAAATAAGATGATATAAAAATATAGTAAGGGGCATTAAAACTCCTAAAATACTTGTAATATTGACATCTACTCTACTCCATTACTACTGTTGTACATGTAAATATCTATACTTTATCTTGTAAGCTATCAATGCCACAATGCCTGCAATTATTAAAACATTGTTACAACACACCGTATTCAATGTGACACATTATGCTAGTGACTAAAATATACTGTATGTTTCCATGTACATGTTTTTTTAGACCTGTTAAAACAATTATAGGATTTTATAGGTTTAAAATGGTGGTAACAGGAAATTACAGGACTAACATTTTAATGCCACAAAATTTGCTATACCTACAGCAGTACCCCAAGTAGTATAATAAGTGTGATATGTACGAGATATATCCCTATACATGTAGATCCTACATGACAGTACATGAAACAAGTAGTCTATTGAAATATCTACTTACACCGAAACTGAAGTAAATACGTAAAAGTAAGAAAAACTTTCCGCTACCCCAGTACTAGCACGAGATCTCAATAGCTTTGTGATATACCTTATAACTGTAACTTATCTTATTCCAAGTTGTAATTATTCCACCATATTCCCTATGAGTTAGATTGTCTCAAAATCACCATGCTAGTGCTCAGACGAAATCTCTTGGGATGCAATGCACATACTTTGAGGCTATATTATTCATATCATAATACAATACACAGAAATAAAATGATTGATAAGGGCTATATATAAATAATTAATAGCGTAACGTATTCGTTGTGACATGTATGAGTGCTGGTTACCTATAGGGTACGATAATGGATCATGTGACCTACCACTAGCATTTAACCTATCTCCATGTACTTCACGGCATGGTTCACACAGAATTATAGAATCATTTTGAAGAAGATATATTAGCACTGTGCTGAAAATTTAGCTTTACAATCAAATGTCCCATATAAAGATCAGCCAATCAGATGTACCAGATGAAGATCAGCTAATCAGATGCTAATTGCTAAGGGACCAGAACCTTGGTGAACATGCATCTTCATAAGTCTTACAACCTAATAAACTTATTTTTAATCTCATTGACAAACATTTTTCTTAAAATATAGAAACAACCCTAGAGATAGACAGTTGATCACACAGTGACATGAGAAGAAAATCCAACTGCCTGTCACTAACATAGCCTGGCTACGATGATCTACATGTAAAATTGAAGTTGTAGGGCTCATCGTGAGTAAATCCATCATTGTGGAATTCCATACGGTAGTATAAGCTGTGTAGGTCTGTATAGATCTGTATAGACATGTACTACGTACATACACTGTACTACGTACACACACTGTACTACGTACACACACTGTACTACATACATACACTGTACTACGTACACACACTGTTCTACGCACACACACTGTACTACGTACATACACTGTACTACGTACATACACTGTACTACGTACACACACTGTACTACATACACACACTGTTCTACGCACACACACTGTTCTACGCACACACACTGTACTACGTACATACACTGTACTACGTACATACACTGTACTACGTACACACACTGTACTACATACACACACTGTTCTACGCACACACACTGTTCTACGCACACACCCTGTACTACGTACATACACTGTACTACGTACATACACTGTACTACGTACACACACTGTACTACGTACATACACTGTACTACGTACACACACTGTACTACGTACATACACTGTACTACGTACATACACTGTACTACGTACACACACTGTACTACGTACATACACTGTACTGCGCGCACACACTGTACTACATACATGCTACGTACATACTACGTACATACAGCACTCAAATGCAGAACTGTAACAATAGTATTATTAGAGTAAAATTAACTATGTATAACCATTTAGAGGAGAGGCAGCTAGTCTAAGGACAAGTTATTGATTATGAATACGTAGAAGGATCAGACATAACGTAGACAGCAAAACACTTTCAGTTCTCAATGATCTCTCTTGTGCTTCTTCTATTGCACATTATAATTATTTATATGCTTAATCAAGCCTAGTCTAGTTCAACTAGCATAGGTATTAGCTAGTTAAAATAAAACAATATCATTCGACATTCATGCAGCAGTGCATGCAACCTTCATGTCTGTGTAAAAATAATACGCTTTAGGAATTGTCAGTCCCCTTTTAAATGTAGCCGTGCATTATACATTGTACATGTACATGGCTCACATCAGAGATTCTGTATTATTAAGCCGTTGCTGGTGCTGTTGTTACTACAGCTGTTCACACAAACGTCTAGTACCTACATTCAATGTACATGGTAATGTTTATGACTGGTATATGAGCATAAAGTGTTGCTTAGGAATAATCGACTGAAATGAACAGACTAATACTTGAGTTGAGTTACATATACATATACATATACATATACATATACATATACATATACATATACATATACATATACATATACATATACATATACATATACATATACATATACATATACATATACATATACATATACATATACATATACATATACATATACATATACATATACATATACATATACATATACATATACATATACATATACATATACATATACATATACATATACATATACATATACATATACATGTACATATACATATACATGTACATATACATGTACATGTACATATACATGTACATGTACATGTACATATACATATACATATACATGTACATATACATATACATGTACATATACAATATACATGTACATATACATATACATATACATATACATATACATATACATATACATATACATATACATATACATATACATATACATATACATATACATATACATATACATATACATATACATATACATATACATATACATATACATATACATGTACATATACATATACATATACATGTACATATACATATACATATACAATATACATGTACATATACATATACGTATACATATACGTATACGTATACGTATACATATACATATACATATACATATACATATACATGTACATATACATATACATATACATATACATGTACATATACATATACATATACATATACATATACAGTACATGTACATATACATATACATATACAATATACATGTACATATACATATACATATACATATACATATACATATACATATACGTATACGTATACGTATACGTATACGTATACGTATACATATACATATACATATACATATACATATACATATACATATACATATACATATACATGTACATATACATATACATGTACATATACATATACATGTACATGTACATATACATATACATATACATGTACATATACATATACATATACATATACATATACATATACATATACATATACATATACATATACGATATACATGTACATATACATATACATATACATATACATATACATATACATATACATATACATATACGAGTACATGTACATGTATATGTATAATTCAGTCATCTTGAGATTTTATGAAACATAACAAAGGATGAAGATAATAATAAGTGCTGTGACTATGGAATAATATTGGAGTATCTTTACTGCTAAGTTTAGGTGTTGATGAGTCAGACAAATCAGCCAGATTTATTTTACGGAACAGTTTTACTTATTATATTATTCATATAATAGTTTATTTAGTTTAATTCCTATATTCGGTATTAATGACAATATAGAGACAACAAGATTTCTCTGCTTTTAATCATAATAATATACATTGTATATAGTAAATAGAACAAATGTTTGTAGCTACTGTAGTTTTGCAAGGAAAAATAGACAAAGTGTTCTAAATCCTGATTTACAAACCTGCCGCGTAGAGAGACATTATTTCTTGAAAATGGAATATAATTCGAATCTTCTGTGATCTACATTTTTGTATAATGTTACTATAAATACTTGTATATTGTAATCAGACAAATGTGACTAAACCATACACCATAAACAGCTAGAGAAACGCTCAGCAGACTGACATCAATCACTGCATCTAGTGACTAGCGAATCGGTTAAAATAATTTAGTTATTTAATAACTCTGTAGTCTTGAGTGGCAAGTGCATCACAGAGGGTAGATAATAAAGTTACAAACAGTAACCTAATTGTCACTTGTTAAGTCAGAGTAAAAAATATGTGCCAATTAGTAACTCTTACTACCAATAAGTTACAAGTAGAGAGGTCATTGCTATTAAGTCTTTGTAGAGGTCAACTGATTCAGGATTTTAAAGATGGATACAAAGTTTCTGTTTCACCACAAGCTTGGTGGTGGATGGTATTAGGTTTTGGTAGAGAAGAGATCAAGTTACAATATGCAATCCAATGCAATGACAATGAATATGACAAAGAGTGATTATAATTGTACGAAAACTGATGAATTTTTAGTGCAAAGTTTTAACTTGCCTTTTACTATTGTTTACTGGTGAAGTTGCCTAGTTATAATAGAACTCAGATTAGCTTTTATCTTTGCCAAGAATTTGACTATTTCTTTTTCAATTCCTCATCGCTCTCTGAGATAAGTACAGTACATTTGGTCTATTGAAAAACTGCAACTGTTCAGCTGCTTGTTTATACAATGTACAATGTACATGTATGTTATATTATAAAAGAAGCTCTACCCCTACAATTTTTGATTGCTATATTATTACTGTCTGGTAGCACTCATCAGAATTAGATTGTTTTAATTCACCTACTTACCATGTTTCCACCTCCATCTTGTAAAATGGCCGACAGCAAATAAAGTGAAAGATGTTTTCACGTGCAGTTATAAGTCCTGATGCATTGAGAAATGAAATAACTGTTCTATCTTGATCTAAGCTAGTTATTACAACACAAAATTAAATGTTTTCTGTTTAAATCAATGTCTGTTATATAATAGAAACCTGTATAAACCAAATAAATCGTTATTTTTCTAAATGCAGTAATATATAATTCTAATATATGAATATAAACGTAGTGCAACAATTCAGTTGTAATTAAACGTTCTATAAAAGAAAAAAATGAAATAGAAAGTGGAGCACTTTTAAATCGATACATTCACAAACTGATCTGCCTCCAATATTTTTATACCATAATTAATTACTGTAATGATCCGAGCACACTAAGGGATGTTTCGGAGGGTTGAAAGTGGTCCATCAACCCTTTTCTTTATTACATGTGCTGAGTGAGCAATGCAGCTGACTAGCCCGAGTTGCTAACTCGCTTACTCGTGTGACTCGTGGGTCCGTCGGTCCTGTACCTGAATGCTTGTAAGTTCATGGGTACAATGCTACCCTAGATGCTCTGGCCGTCAATTCCCATAGGAACTTAAACTAAGAGGCTACTAGCTAGAACCTACCAGAATTGTACAAATGTGATAGAAGTGACTTTATTGAATGCGGATGTACAAAATAATCTCAACTTTTACACCAAAAGCACTTCCGGCCATCTCTGGCAAGGAGTTGACCAGTGATCGGTCTACATATTTAAGGAATAAAATAACAGGATAAAAAGAGGCACGACTAGACATCGAGACGAAGGCTAGGACATAACATCAGGCACCCGAGGGCCGATAGCAAAAGGTTGGCCCGTCTAAATCGGGTTCTAGAAGGACATGCACAATATGTAGGTATTCTGATGTGGAAAAATAGTTATGCAATACCACTGCAATTAGAACAATATGTCCACTCAGTCCTCGACCTAATATACAAACAACATGCAGAGTGATTTATAGTCAAGTACTGTATATAAAATATTGTATGATTAGAATTACTCGAACCACCACAGTACTCATACTTTGATACACATGGCTACATAAAATTAGTATACACACGTATTGGAAAATCTTATAGTATAATCGCTGTAGATTTGCCTTTGAGAACAATGTAGCCTAGAAACACCAAACTCCGGCACTTTACCTATCATGTGTCTGAAGCCACTACCATCACGGCCACTTCGGCAACTCCAAAAAAGGAAGCTTCACGGGCCGCATGTTAGCAGCAATCAGCACACACACACGGCTGAACAGTTCCACCACATTATGGGGTTATTCATATGAGAAATACTTGCTTGCTTGGCTAGACTTCAGGGTTAGTTATTCAATTTACTAATTTGAAGTTTTCTATTAATTCTCTTACTGATTAGGCCTATACAATATAATGTACAATGCAGGTGATTTAAATTTATGAGCTTCACTTTGTTCTAGAAAATATACTAAAGTCTCCGGTTTAGTTGAATACTCAGATTAATAGCACATTTAGGCACAGATTACTGGATTATTAAATTTTGAGAAGTTGTTTCCTCTGTTTCAGAGAGGATAACTTCCATATAGTTCCATGTCAAACTTGGATTCTACTATTATAATGGAGCCTCTATCTCTTCTCCTCCCTGAATATTACAATTATGTATTTTATTAATATTAGCCGTATTTATCTATTTATAACTTCCAATCAGCTCACTTACTGTCAAACAGTAGCTTACTTTTGGAATTAAATACTATAATTAACTTTTTATAACGTACTATTATACTGTTGGATATACAAATATGACACTAATGACACTAATTTACAGTAGCCTTGGGTCCACTGACCGTGGCACACACGTAATAATACTACACATTCTAGTACTGTAGTTACACTACATATTATGTACCTGACTTTCCTCATTGTAACTTATAAAGTTGGCCAATTCTTGAATAACCAATTGCGAAAGCACAGTATCAAGTAATTATGTGTTTCCATTACCAACCCTCTTCAAAATGTAGACAATTGAATAAAAGATCTCAGTCTATGTTTTATATTCTACAATATTTGTCTATTTCACTTGGTGCATTTAGGACCCAGACTGATGGCAGTATGCTATGTGAACCACAGTTTTACCAGTCATATAGTATATGTTTTATCAGTATCATTTGAAACATAAATATTAGTGTTTTATATGCTTACTTCAGCAAACATAACAATTTACTTGTATGATTAATTACTATTATGTTGTGCTTACATTATCTGATATTCAGCGCTTTACCATGTATATCTTATATACAGTACAGTGTAAGTGCATTTCATACTATGGCATGGCTGCTGATCATTACCACATACATACAACACATTTGAATAAACTTCAGAATTTCATGAACACTATAATTATCATTGTATCTCCATTTTAATATTTTAAGTTACAAAGAGAAAATGCAGAACAATTTCGACTCAGCATGTCGCTAAGTAATTATAAACAGACCAAGTTACTTTCCGCTGCAAAGCTTAGGTGGGTACTATTCCTAAAGGATAACGTACATCCGGTAAAAGTAAAGCTGGAAAATCGTCACCTTGCCTTCAATCTCCAAATTTTGCATTTTACATGTGCTATTTGTGACCATCCATTACCAAGAAAGACAACGGTGTATAGAATTTTTTACTTTTCTATTTTTGGAGGTGGACTGATGACATACCAAAGCCTGCTAAAGCAGACAAGGAAGGTTGATATCCCCACCAGGCAGTAACCTAGCAAGTCTACAACTCAGGGCCTAATGTTATGCCCAATAGCTATGTGATTTTACTAGCGTTAAAATTCATTTATGCATATACATGTACATGTATAATGCACAAGAATGTTGCAGCAGGATGCTTTTTGTACCAGTATTAATAGTATTGAAAATTTTAGTTGAAAGTATTGAGAAATATTGAGAAATAATCAATGCACTATACAAAGTACAGAATTACTTTACATTATAATGCTATATCCATGTACAGGTACATGCATACATGCAGACCTGTTGTATTCTACTGTGGCAAGTGCTCTGCTGGAATGTCTATGAAAGAAAAGCATCACACTTACTTTGTAGGCATACGAGTATTATACGTATATAGCATATATGTACATGTATGCGTACGTGTATGCGTACGTGTACGTGTACGTGTACGTGTACGTGTACGTGTACGTGTACGTGTACTTTTACGTGACACTAGTGTACTAATCGCAGAATGTTCATAGTTAGGCCTATTATTAGAAAAACTGATGCTGTGGACACACCATCGCACAAAACCATGACCAGATAACTCCAATATTTTACTTATTAAACTTTTCACTCCCACAAGAATATAATATACTGAATACTAACCACTCACACAGTGAGCGACCATCGCTGGTCACTCTTGTTCACCGTATAGTTTGTCCATACAGCGAAATCTGAAAGGTAGTAGAATGCACGAGCTTACCAGTTGACCAGTGGTCTGCAGTTAGTGGACAGTGCTTAGTGTTCATCAGATATTCCTACTCTCATCTTATGAGGCTGTCATAGCAGTCCGATAGACAGCTTAGTTGGTCTGTAATGCATGCAGTTCCATTTAATTATCTTAGTAAGATGACTAGCAATCAGAGTGCACAATAAGCAAAATCAATGCTTGGTCAATACACAATTAAAATGAATAGGATAGGGGAGGAAATGTAATCATCAGAAGATAGGAGTGCTATTGGTTAGCCTTTTTATTTTACTTCCTGTCTGCCGATTATCTATTGAATTCGTGCAACCTCAAGAAGCTTCTCACAATCATTGAACATTTTTTATTCCATTTAAGATTAAACATTGCTAATTGGTTTACAGAGTATTTTTAGTTTCTCATAATAGCGCATTAGAATTATTAAGTATAGCACTCTTCCAGGCACTGTGGACTTCATGACCAAAACACCAGTGGATTGTATACCGTCAGAGACAGGGTCAGCATTTGATTCTTGAGCCATGGAAATGATATATTTGAGCTTCAGTTGTAAAACATTGTAGCTTGTGGGAATAATGGGCTTATATCATACATGTACACTCTTATACAATGACAATTACTGAGAGGCAATGCATCAATATTCTACCAACAAAATATTAACAACATTACCTATAAAACTGTTTCTAAACAATCTGAAATCACTGGAATATTGAATTCAACATGTGAAACGCATATAACATACAGTATACAGGCTACGATATGATATATATATAGATCGCTACAAAAAATATTGAAACAGGACAATTGCAAATTACAAAGAATCACATTCAATATCTCATGTGATTATCAAATTTGCACCTTGATACAAGTCATGTAGGTTTATATGAATAATACTGTATATATCTATTTATAGCACGTCTGTAATAGTTCGTGGTCTTACCTTGCAACAATTGCTATTATCACAAAATTACTCTTTGGAGCTTTGACAAGTGTTTATACGATGAAAATAGTCAACCTCTGCTGCCATATTTACATGCATATACATACACTTGAAACTATTTTGATATTTTGTAATCTTTTGAAAAAACTACCAATTTTTAGCAATTTTATCATCTTATTTTGGATAAAATGTGTCCAATTGAATTGGTTAAAGAACTCATTCAGTGGAGAAAGCCTTATTATCATCAATAGTGATCACACTAAAACAAAATTCGGCAAGTTGTATGTTTGGTGATAACGATTGCATATATCTTCTGAATATGTTGCATAGACATTGAGACCTTAGATACACTCACCGAAACTGGAGCTTTCTCACTCTGTGAACAGAACTTTCCCTAAACTTGTATGAATAATAAACAATGACAAGTATGCTGTAAGAGATACGATTACTGATACTGGTGCTTACTAGTACAGTAAGTAGACAGTGCATTGGCAGCTGACAAGGATAATATATTCATATGACATGTATATGTATAGATAGAGGATATTATGGAGCGATCTACCTTACCTCTGGGACTTGCCAGTCCTATATAACTAGATCTTATACAATAATTATATTATTACAAGCATATTAGCTCATCAAATAGATATGCAGGAACATCAAGAAGGTACATGTACAATATAGATTTCTGTTTGTTATTTCATATAAATATATCTAATTGGTTTAAGGTTTATATAAAGTCCATGGAGAAAGGGTGAAGCCGACTAATTATAATTAATACTCTAGTATAATGCTCTTGCCAGACAGTACTACAACACTTAGATAAGAAGATCATTGTAGCCTTAGTTCTTTACACCTTGTTCAACCTAACCTTCCAGCTAGCCTGAGTTCCAAATCTTTTGAAAACTGTGAGCAATTTCATGCATGGTCCCATACTGTAGGTGGGGCCTGAGGCTGAGAAAAAGTATGCTGTATGCTTGTTGATTTGATGAATTTCCAAATGTAATGAAACTTTGATGTTTAAATTTTACAAGCTGGTATAATTTCTGCAAACATCACATTATTGTTCCAAGGCTAATAATCTCCAATATACTCAGGCTAACCAGGAGTATTGGTGTAGAACATTGGGTTGTGGTACTTCAGCTCTAGAGGGAACACACATGTAACATAATCCAGTTGGCATTTTACACACAGTACTCTTATAATAAATACCAGTACACATCTTATATTGATATTATTGATTGGCTGCTGAAACTATGGAAGAAGGCACCGAGCAGGAGTTGTTTTCTCTTGCTGCTCATTCTAACATTAGTACAGGTTTTGATACAATTGGCAATTGCAATGTGTCTAGTGAACTGTGTGAAATATATTTTAGTGGCGTTGTGTTGTGTTGGTCATATACCATTATTACAAAAATAGTACATGTTTATCCTACATACGAGGTACAATTTTGCTTTGGCAAGACTTTGGATGTACTAGTAGATGTTCTTTTAACCTCTTGTCTAACAATCTGTTCTCTCTTTGTTTCAGCTTGCACTTCCTTTTAGCCTTGGCAGGATAAGTATAGTGCCTGGCAGCAAATTAATTCAATCTTAGTAAACAGGAGTTGTGATTTCTCTGATATGAAAAGGGGACAACTTCTGAGCTGTGAAAGAATAAAGTTATCTTTCTTCTCTTTGGTTCCCTGTACTTTGCACTTCAGCGGTTATACAGTTAGCATGTTACACCCATAGTAAATATCAGAGCGGACACGTCTAATACTAATAATCAGTATTAGACGTGTCCGGTCTTCAATAAAACATGTAATAAGCTGATAGAGATGAAACTGTTGTTAGAGTTGGATAACAGTAATGTATTATAATGAGAGTGATTGCAATGTACATGTATTGTAATGTATATGTAGTTTGTAGCGAGCTCTGTTACCACACAGTGCCCTACTTGAACAATACAATAAAATACTTTGTAGAGTTGATAAAAGTTACATTATCAACACCATTTTGCCTGATTAATATCTCAGCAACATGTAGGCCTATATTAAAGTGTTAGTACATGTCATGGAAATACTGATACCTTGTATTATAATAATGGCCACATATATTTTTGATGTTTTCTGCTAGAGCACACAGCAGTGGCTAACTGATACTAATTATTAGATAGAGCCAGCATGCAAGGAGGTCCTAGTCAACGAGTAATGAAAACCACAGGAGAGACAATTACAATACTAAAGTGCATATTATGTGAAAGTAATAAAAATATAAAGTAAATACGATTTAAAATGATATTGCTTGCACATGAATTAAAATGATACAAGTGGGTGAAGCTTAAAATAAATAAAACGTACGTTTCACAACTTTCTTATCACAAGACTGTATATCATACTATAAGGATAATATTGAAAAGCTACATGTAAATGGTTATGTAATGTTAAGGCAGTATGCAACCTTATCTTTAGTAAAAAGATCTTATCTCTTCAATTGTCCTTGACCCTGTGATGACCTTGACCAGACAGGGCAGATCTGAGAGTAGGATCGCCTGGTAAGAGCTCGTCTTAGTAAACTCCGAGTATTGCTACTCTGCTAAATAAAAAACAAAACAAACAGATATAAATTGTGTCACAAAATAGAACTATATGTATAATGTAATCTCTTAACAGCTGTGCCCAACATCTAGAAAAAAACATTGCGCTGCACACTGTTTGCCCTAGTTGTTTGTACAATCCTTGTAAAGTTTCTACAGACTAATAGTAGTTAGTTGAAGAAACAGCAGATATAAAATTACTATACTGCTCAACTAGATGTAATTAGTAATCAAGCTCCCTTACCACAGAAGCAGACGGAAGCCATGCAGTTGTGTCAATGATGTTTGGTTAGAGCTTTGGAAATGCGTAGAGTACGGTCTACGTGGGCGGTAGAAGAACCGGGTAACGTAGCGTGTGACATGAACATAGGTGAATCAGTAATAGAGGACCGAGTGGGGAGGTTGGGAGACGCCTCACTCCCACCTTGCTGCAACAAGTTATAGAACTTTGTTTATTACTATGGAAGCACACAGCATCAAAAGGAAACATGTCAAGTAGATGTGCTCAATACTGCATCTCCATAAAAGGACACAAATATTTTAAACACAATCAAACTAAAGGTAAAACTAAACAATCAATTTCAAATTAAAACAAGCAATTTCAAATTAAAACCCAATTAATATTTCAACTCCAACTCTCACTTACGTTTCAACAACAGCCTAATTTCAATCGCCGATTTTTCCAGCTGATATGAGAAAGATGAATTTCCTATTTAATTGTTATATTATTTACAATGTTCAACGATAAAATTCATTTCAAAAATAGCCGCTATTAACGCCAGCATGCAGTATGATGGCAGTAGTTTTGTATCAAAACTACTAACACAAATTTCAACCAATAAAAATATAATTACAAGCGTATTAACATGTGCTGTATGTAGTGGGTAGGATGAACATATTTTACACTCATGACAGATAGAGAAGAGTGAAACAATAGAAAGAGTAAGAAGGGAAAAGGATAACAATTAGGTAATCGTTACAATGGGGAAAGTGAGCATCGCTATAAATAGTGATGAAAAACCAAAGATATGAAGAGATAAACAGTGGAAATGTTTTAGTTCATCAGGGGAACCGAAGTCCGGTTGATATGTACTAGTCACTGCCTATCATCTACCATGATACCAATGCTTTGCTGCCTTGTAACGTTGGGCACTGGACAAGTCGGTTGCCTTAACCAATGGTGTGCGAGTTGGTATTGACGTCTGCTGAAGAGGTCGGTGTCCCATCAGTCACATTCAAGGAGTTATGTTGCAAGATAGTCGCATTGCAATTGCTGCTGAACATGTTTGAACTCAAATCAACGGGAGACTGAGATGCCGAAACGGTCGGTGTGCTTGAGTCAACAGGACCCTTATACGAGTCAACCGGACTCTTAAACGAGTCAACAGGACCCTTACACGAGTCAACAAGACCCTCATACGAGTCAACAAGACCCTCATACGTGTCAACAGGACCCTTATACGAGTCAACCGCAGTAGTGATCTGAAAGTTACTTGAATTATCCTGAACAGTGTCTGAATTTAGCAGTGAGATAGAACTGATGGTGTTATTATAGCCTGAAACCTTTTGAACTTTGACCTTCTTGGTAGAAGGTAGAAACGTTTTGAGAAGGTGAACTGTTGATGGACGTTTCCTAGTTGAAAGAATCGGTGTTAAAGGCATCTTTGGTACAACAAACGGATAAGGAGACATTTCAACCGAGCTTTCAATTAATATATTGTCCCGGCCTGGTGCTATAGAAGCATGCTTTGGGGTTGACTGTGCTAGCTTCTCATCACTGGGCAATTTGTCGCAGTTTCTCTCGGGAGCATGCTCAGACATATCCGAAGAGGTTATGGGAGAGACGACCTCTGAAATGGTGTCCTGGACAGACCAAACAGACTGTCTCCTCGTGCGACTGGCTATGGGAGAGGAGCTGGCCATTCTACCAGCACTAGTTGGTGACCGTACATTCACTTTTCCTTTCAGCCGATCTTTAACGCGGCCAATGAACGATCGCCTTCTATTTGACTGTTTAGTGTTAGGTGAAAGGTTAGAAGCAGTGCTTAAGAAGGAAGTATCATCTAATGTGCTAGTGGTAGCGGTGGAGGACATGCTAGCCTGAGAGAGAGAAATGAAAAGGTATGGAACCTCAACTAAACACTCTGCGCCAACATGTTAGCTAAGCTATTAGTTTCACACACTACATGTAGGGCCCGTGTAACATACAGTATATATATTCGCCTAACAACTAAATAAGTACATGTACATGTTGTATAATATAATAATCACACTGATTGTTAGTAGATACTAATTTCATGGAGTTAACGGTGAAAAGTAAAGACTCTATGAGGGTAAAGAATTAGCTTATATGGGGCACGCAGCTATAGAGTAACATATATCAGTCACAGGTTAGCAGTGAAAGTGATGGACAATGGAAGCCATGAATTATATTCACTGGTACATTATATTGTACATGTAGCATAGGTTAGGTTCGACTTTTCATTACATGCTTGTAAAATTTGGTATTGTTGGTTGCAAATTTATTGTATTGCATAGGCCCTACATGATTTCCATTGAGTCACTTTAGCTCACACAACTAATGATTAGTATAAAACAGCACTAGTCTATACAGAGAGTGATCTAACCTCAGACCAAGTAGGTAGCCTAGATTCCTAAAACATGTAATAACAAGAATATGTGTTCCCGGGTCGTCACTATTTAACCCACACTAGCAGGAAAACCTTTCGAAGAATCAACTAATTGGTTAAATTGCCCAGCAGAATTTTGATGGACTAAAGGCATGGCTACACAAGAGGCCATTTGCTCCGTTTGGGTCGATGAAGCCTCGTCCTAAGCACAATTAGTGCAGCATGTTGGTCTTCAGCGTCCAACGCCCAGCATCCTGTTGTAATTAGCTAATGTCCGATATAAGGATTTCAATTAAAAAATTTATTCAAAGTAAAGGTTTGTCATTGGCTGGCCTAGCTCATATAGCTAGGTTGGCGATGCCGGCCTGTTAAAGCTGACAGACCCTCGTGTAGCCACACCTTAGGTAATGGTTGAGTAATGTAGGAAGTTATCCACCCTTTAGTGTTAGACATATACTTATGCAACGCGTGACATGAAATATTAGATAACTGTTAAATACATGCAGGGTTGTTGTCATCAGACTGTGTCTTACATGCTTATTCTCTATGTATAATAACACGGTACTAACAGCCTTATAACAAAGTGTATATAAACACTTACATCCAGCTCCCACATGCTTGAAGACGCAGATGACATGGATGACAGGTCGCTACGCTTCAATGATGATCTTCTGGTAGGTGTGAGCATTGTTGAGACGGCACGCTTGAGAGGAGAGGCCACACCCTTCATTGTCATGGCACGGCTCAGACGCTTACCAAATCTATAAAGAGACAAATTAGATAGATAGTTGTATGTATTTCATGTGGTATAGAATTGAAATCTCCACTGATAGGTAAGAGAAGGCAACTTTTCAATTAAACACATATCTAAAAGTTAACCAGAAGCAATGTCAGTGCAGGAGCAAGTACAGGCATTGCCTACTATAAACATGTAGATAGTATCAGGCACATCATCACCTGAATGAGATGGTACACCACAGCGTGTCACTCAGTTGCTGTAGACTGTGCTACTTACTTGCTCACAGCCTTTGTCATTGTCTTGTTGTTGTTCTGTAGGTCTAAAGGTGTGATCATCAGCTCTGAGGCCGCTCTGGTTGTTATAAATGTGTCCTGTAAATACGTACATGAGTTGTACTTGTTCAGAATTGTACAGTAAAACTAAAAGCACTCACCCCCAGAGTAGTTATATAGTGTGCATGAAGGAAGAAAGCTGTAGGTTTCTACTGAAATAGCAGAGTAGACAGCCGGATGTTCCCAGGGGTTTGCCAGGCCTGTATTGGTGTTCTTGTCACCAACCCATTTACTGGGGCTACTTTACAATTCTCCTGCCGGTAGACTGGCTACTCTTTCAAAAAAGGGAGAGCTAAACCTTTGTGTTCGAGTTAGAATTTAGTCATGACCTCCGGCAGTATTTTGGGCCCTGATCAGAGTAGACCCAGCAGATTAGGGTGGAAAGCCTGCTGAAGGCATTTAGCTGGAAACAACTCAGTTGGAATTTGAACACACGGACTTCCCAATGAAATTCGCATGTTCTACCATCTGTGCTATATGTACATGTACATGTATATAGATAATGTAATAAATGCACATATGAGTATAGTATATATAGGGTCATGAGTCCTTAGACTAGTACAAGTACACGCGAGTACCTGTAGTTCACAATACCTGTACCTTGCAAATTTATTATTAATGAAAGCGTGTACAGATTACCCAGAGTACACACTACATTGTATGTTTAGCAGTAGTTACAGCATGTACGTGTATGCATGCAGTTCTTCCTTCGAGTATACATATGTAACCATAGCCTGAGTACTTACAAAGTCTGTTCTACAGCAGCACTTTGCTATGTTACCAGCCAGTATATTCATGAACTCAGTCTTATCCACGATATCACTCTCAGGAACCTGGAATGTGTGTAGAGCTTCTCTCGTATCAGTAACCTTTCTACACACCAGAGAGAATATGGCACTGCTTCCTGCGCAATTCCCGCCAACACTTGTTTCTGCTAAATAAAACATAATACCCCTTCATGCACTCAATAATGACTCCATATTCAACATATGAAATATATTGGTATGTGATAGTGTATGCTGCTCGGTGGAAAGGTATTATTAAGCTACAGCAAACATTCATATTCACATGTTAAGTATTAGGAATATAATATCTTAAATAGTAATATTACATTCACTGCCTGCTAGATCTACCTAGCAGCACTGGTAGACAGGATTGGCCAAGTGCCTTAATATAAAGTGAACGTACCGTCATCATTGAGAGTAACGTTGAGTATCCTCTTGATGGAAGGCAGGGGCAGCAACTCCACGTGTTTGAAGGGCTTACTCTTGCTTGAAGACGGCAGGCTGCCCATTTTATTTGCTGCTGGACTCTTGAAAGGGGTGGAGCTAGCTTTATGCCTTCTCTTCACAACCTAATGTATTACAAATAGAAGAGTGCACACAACTCTTCTTTTAGGGAGCTGCTGAGTACATGGCTAATATTATCATCACAAGCAATCATGAACCAATTTCCATTTACAATTAGTTAAAAGATAGATGAAAACTTTATAAATATCATAATTTGTATCTATTTCTAAACATTTTCGATGTGCGTGTATAATTATGAGAACATTACTCTAAATATAGACTAAAAAGAAGATCTAAGAACAGTGATGTTCTTGCAGTGTGATGTACAGTTTATGTAGTACATGCAATGTAGTATATGCATATCTACAGTTATAGCTGTAAATGCCACCTACCCACCCACCAACCTACCTCCAGACTGTCTGTGAAGAGGAAGAGAGTGAGATATTCTCCTTTACCGACCAGGTCATCCGACACTTCGCTCACATCAATACGACTCACAAAGTTACGGCTGGCAGATAGCAGGTTGGGCTAGAAACATAAAACAAATATGTTAAGATATGATTATAGTATGGTAGACTATATAGTAATGCACGTGAAACTTGTTTTGTAACTGACAGGTAAACATATGCAATGGATGGTTGTTAAAGGGCTACAGAAATGATAATATTTTGTTTGGTATATCTAAACTTTAAGCCCTGAGGCTGCTATATTCACTTTATTAAAACTCTGAAAATAATTTGGGCTGGGATATGCCAGCATATAAAATTATCATGAAAAGTGGGTTCTGGAAAAGGAAGTCCCAAGTTACAGGGGTGTTGCCCACATCCTGTATGACGTGTGAAGGCCCATAGCTTGGCTCTCTAATTATAGCCCTGTGTTGGGGAGTCACCAGGTGCCCCATACTTACACTACAATCTCACAGCTATGAGCTTTCTGTAATTATTTGGCTTATGTAATCCTATGGTTTTCTCAATAATATGACCAGCCATTGAATGATACAGTATAATCAAGGACTATTACAGCAAGCAAAGGAAGCTGTGAGTGAGGATATTGAGACAAAAATCCTATAGTTGCTCACCAAAGCTTGTTGAGGGTTAATGACCATGTTGTAGCAATATAATACAAGCAGATATTGTTAGTATAACATGTATACATGCAAAATAATTTTGATATTTAAATTACATAATATGCATGTAATAATTGTTATATAGACCTACATGTACATCCAGACCTGTTTGAGATTATAAATATGTTCAACCATGTTACTTACAATGTATTAATACAAATCATGTACATGTAGGTACAGGATATACAGTAGTGCTTGCATGAAAATATAGAGTAGATACTATATACATTTTGTAGTATATACTAGGTAGACTATAATATGTTATATTACACTGAATTATAAACACAGTATATACATATAGTATAACTACATGTATATAATACCATTATACTGCGTTATGGTCTAATACAGTATCAGTATGTACATGTACTACAACGTGCATGCATATAGTATTACTGTACACTAAAATGTACTGCACTCTAATACAAATAAATATTTCAGGGAGGGATAGGAAGTAATGCAACAGTTATTCAAGCCAATTGAGAGTGGTGTAAGTGTGGCACACATCATTTGGGGCCACATGCTGTAGTAAGCAAATGCACATAAAACAAGAAAACATGGCAGAACTGAGTTACTCTGTTGTAACAAGCAAAATTTTACCAAAGACACAGTGATTAACTAGATCCAAGTTTCTGTTTGAAGCCTAGACTTAGAATAGCAGATTAGATGAAGACATTGGCTACTGCTGGCATTAATTCCCACCCACTACCTATGCTGGAATTTCAGCTAAATTAACCACACTAATTTAATTGGCTAGGCTTTGTTATGTAACAACTTCCATTTTGTTTCCACAGTTACAGAGTAAACAAAGTTTACATCCTTTGTAATTCAATATGGCAGGATGAGGGCTTGCAGTGTTTTCCATTTGCAGAAAACAGACAAACTGAATATGTTACATGAATTTTTGTTGCATATATTGAAAAATAATAACCTATATAACATAATTGCTACATGAAAAGGCATGATTTCAGTAGTACTTTAATTAGAGTTGAATCCCTAGCGGAACTTAAAAACCATGTGTTTGCTTGAAGTCCCAAAACTGGTTCTCTGGGATCAATTTAATCAAAGTCCTATAAGTAAGCCCTATCCAAGTACACATCTACCAACCAATGGTGATGTCACATACCAATGACTAGGATGTACAGTACTTTAAAATAATGACAGGTTGTTAAATATCTAATTAGAGTCTTCAAACAAATTGCAGGTTGCGTGCAGGGCCCTGTATTAAAGAATTGGACACTTACCGGGCAGTGCTCTATATCATTCATAATCTCAAAGAGCACCATTCTCTCATCCGCTATCCTTTTATCTTCATTTATGTGTCTGGTGACACTCTTAAGCTCGCTCTGTGCCTGTTCTAACATCTTGTAATCGCTGGATTTCTTGTCAGAGTATTTGTGAATCTCTACATAACACATGGTTAGAAAACGCCGTACAACTCTCCTCTACTCTCAGCACATCAACATACATCACACCACACTCTAATAATTATAACACCAGGTTGAACGTCACACACACATGAAATCAGAACATGACTTACGTTGTAGCAGAAGTTCTATGCGAGGTAGCCTCTGTACCACATTCATAAGTAGATCAGGTAGGGACTGTCTACCACACTCCTTCCTTCGTTGGCACACCTTCATAAAGGCGTAGAATCGATGATCCGATTTGATACATGCATTGATTTTCTCCTTGGTCTTCTCAAAATAGTTAACAAAGGGTGGGTAGGCGTGCTTCAGCTTTTTTACCTATATCGACACAATAAGACAATGATGTCTTCACAGAACACAAATAAAATTTGGAGAAAAAGTGGGTGAAAAATAAGATGAAGGTTGATTGGGTATTTTTTACTGGGATGACAGGTGTCTACCATATATGCATGTAGGTTACTGAAAGGTGCCCATTGGTCCTAGAGAAGCAGACTGACCTTGGAGAGGATGACATTAGCCACTGACACGTCATCACTCCAGTTCTCTAGAAGCAACTCTAGGTCTTCCCGAATCTCCTGGTGCACATCAAGTATTGGAGGAATTCCACCAAATATAATTTTGCTGTCAGTGTTACTGAGAATAGCTCCACCAGGCTGGTCTGTATTCTCTGCCCCATCACGAAATATCTGGAAAAGAGATACATATATATCCGCTAACATTACTATAACTTCCTATATGCTATAGCATAGCTAACAGACTCATGTGGAACATGTCATATACAAATACATCTACCATGCACTGGGCACATTGTAAGGTACATGATGCAAGTCATTATTTGCATACCTCAGCATTTCAACAAAAACAAAATATTCATTCTATAAATATGATGCACCAGTATTAGCACTGCTTTTCCAGTGCTACCTGTACATACATGTACAATGTAGGTACAGCACTACTATATACATATACATGTATTACCATTATGACACGGTACCATGACCATATATGGTATGACTGACTTACAGAGAGTACATTTGACAGAATACCACAGTAGTTCCTCTCAGTCTGTAACAACTCTCCTACCACCAGCTTCTTAGCAGACGGTTTACCAGTAGGGGGTGCCAAAGCCTTCTCAGGTGTAGGAGATAGCGGCTGACCAGGAGAAGGGGAGTCTAGAGGATAAAAACAATGAACTCTCTAATCATTAGTGCTCATCTGATATACAGTAGTAGTAAACAAAGTTTTGATTTTATTCCTCGTACTTTGATACTAGTACTAGTATCATCAACAGAAGAAAATATTTTCCCCTGATGATGACACTAGTACCAAAATATAAGGAACAAAATAGAAAATGTGTCTAGTACTGCTGTATATCATTAAACTCTTCACACACATCCACATCTTCAAATAGCACTCATCCAGAACCAACACCCAGGGAGAAGGTGTTAGCATGCAGGAAAATCTCACTTGTATTCAAACGGATATACTTGGTTGCGCACATTCACAATGCCGGCAGCTATTACCATCATAGATAATTACCAGTTTATAAGTAAACTTATAAACTGAATGTTGTTAATTCAAATTCCTATTATGTAAAAAATTCACGTGCATTACATTAGAAGATGGATGGGCAGTAGGCCTATATGATGCAACCCTACAGCATGATACATAATATCCAGTAGCAGCCAATATTTAATTCCACCTAAAGCAAGCAGCGAACGCAGCATTGAAGCCTCCACATTCTACAGTTAGTCCCTGGTTCCAAAATTAGTAAATGTCACCTGCATGCTATAATCCTATTAAACTGGTATTATATAAAGTATAGGACTATAGGCCTATATAATAATCTTAGAACAGGGATAGCAGGAAATATTTAGTTTATACGCGTGTCATGGGTGTATGTATACCTGTGAATGTAACACGTGTAGGGGTACGTGCTGGTGTGTGTTTACGACCATATTTATCTGTAACATACATCATGCATGACGTAAAGTGTGAGAAATACAACATTCAGTAAAACGAACGGTCAGATCAACAGAGATTCCAAACTCGACACCATATCGCATACAGTACGGCATTCCCTTAAACCGACCTACCTAGGAGACAAGCTGATGAATTTGGAGTGATATCTGCAGACATAAACGATGCACTGAGTTGATCTGTAGAGGATCTTCTGCTCTTGTATCCACTACCTCCAGGAGTTAGTTCACCCTCGTTAGCAATAGCTGCCAGGTTTTCTCGTAGGTGACGCTTTCTCTTCTTGCTTCGATTGAGTGAGTACCTAGACTTTGAAGGTGTAAGTCGTAGAGTGGCATTCTCGTCTCCTTCCTGCAACGCGAGGCAATTTTAACACAATACTTACACACATTACACAACTAATGTATCAGAAAGATTATAACAGTTATTTCAGTTTCAATCATAATATCAGGGATAAGAGAATGTTCCACTATCATTGGTCTACAATAAACAATAACTTCAAACTAAAGGAGGATACTAACAAAACACGGTAATGTTCCGCTAGTCTAAACCCTCGACTTGTAAATAAACGTTCTAGTCCTGCATTTTCAACCTCTTGTAATCACGTATGTGATAGCAGTGTCGTATTATACCAATAGATACAAGACTCAACTAAACATACTGGAGTAACCCTGTAGACCCTTTCATCTGCACATACTCCCATCTGCACACTAGCCCAGAACCATTCAGCTTTCACCACAGCTATGCTACTGTTGACATCAGAGGGCAGTGTGTTGACATTGTCCACTACTACATGTGTACATTCAGCATCATCAGTCTGACATAGTTGACCACCTGCAGGTATAAAACTATATATGGAATATTTGCGTGCGCACCATATGCATCAGACTAGAGCTGACTGGTTTAATACACGTAGGAGAGAAACATGATATACGAGATTGATAATATGATTCGCTCACCGTTATTCATAGTCATCTCCTCCATATCTCTTACATCAGACTCTAAAAATCCGTGAAAAGCAATACCACACTTTAGAAATGGCGGCGCTTTGAACTGCATCTGTTAAATAAAGTATATAATCATTTATTTCCGGAACGAAATGCGTTGAGCAGCATCACACCCACTTTGAACAAGATTCTCCAGGAACTGTAACAATGTGCCAAGGAGACACATAATTTTGATATAATACAATTACCTCCAAGCACACGGTGTACATAATAATACACAAATGTGTATACACATTATATATGTAGAATGAACATAATACCATATCTACAAGTGGTAAGACATTGATCATAGGATAGAAGACGTACCATTTCTGGACTGTTTCCAGTGATGTCGGAGTTATCCCTCCTCTCCCAAAGCTGGTATAACCAGTCATGCTGCATAATAGGACGTCCCAAACTAACTGCTCTCTGTAACACAAACAACCCAAGTCTATGCAATGTCATTACTGCCAACAAAATACTAAAATAACAGTTATTACACTGTAATCACAAAGGGCAAGATGATAGTATATAATATGTTATGTAATTAACTGATATAGCGTTTGGGGTGTGAAAGTTTGCAAACCAATAATTTTGAAGGTCACAAAATCTCCATAAATCAAATCTGGTGCAGCTACATAAATATGTAGATCTGTCTCCATAAAGATAATGGATGTAGAATCAACTTTACTAAAATCACTAAATCATAGCTTTATATGTTGATCAGCGACCACTAACCTTGTATTTTTCTCCTTTACAGTGATTAGCGACAACATGGGTAACATTAGGGTTGTAGTCCTTTCTGATGGTACCATCCATGTAGTGAACCAGACTCGCTAGGTGAGAAATCTGTACCCTCTCTGTGAAACCAGTGAAGCATATCACCTGATCTTTGAGCGAGTGGTTGTACAGTGGACGCTTCCTTGGAGCTAGAACAGGCTGGGAAGAAAAGAGGTAAGAGCAGTATAGTATGAGATTGTATACTAGAGTCTAAACTCTAAACCAACATCAGTTAGTAAGAAGGTTGGAAGTAGTGCAGTCTACACTTGGAACAAAGAATGACAACTCCAATCAAAGGATTTACATGAATTGAATGATGCTATATCAGAGCTACTGAAATCCACACAAATTTACCAAAGACTGTAGGATGGATACATATTAGTAATAATAATATAATATAATAATAAATTCCTATTTACATGATCCATTTCCACCATTCAACCAATTGTTCCAAACCTCTAACCATACATACAATGTTCATTACATAACTATTTAACACAGCTACCTAAATATTATCCAGTCAGTACATGAAAACAGACACAACTTTCAACAAATACTCCATAATAATGTACTTAGCTTACAGGATCGGTTTGGATGGCAGTGTAAATGATATGTGGGCTGATGATGCTGCCATGTTTCGAGCATAATTTAGCAAATATTTCATCCGTGAAGTCATCATATACGAAAATGGTATATTGCCCTTCCTCAATGTACCCAGCATATTCTATGCCCGTGTCTGAGTAACATATTTCAAACAAGGACGACAATTTCTGTAAATAGAATACAAAACATTGAGTAGACAGCAACCCGTAGGTTTCCACACAGAGGCTTATATCACCTATATCTGCACATAGCAACTTACCAATAATACAGACTTCCAAAACTGTGAATTCCACTGATAGCCTATCTATAGCCTAGGCTATGTGTAGGCTAAATATGCATAGGCCTACTTAATTCTGTAAGGAATTTAATGTAGGTTATTATGGCTTAGACTAAGAAGAAAGAGAAGGTCAATTTTTAATAAGTGGTAGTTCCTTAGACACAAAGTAGATGTCTATGGGATTATAAGTAAGCCGACATAGACTACGTCTAGATTACATTGCTATGTGTAATCTCTAGTAGATCTAGCCTATGCAACCAAACCCTTTGAAGAAGACATGAACACGGAGCAATGGATATAACGATGTCTGTTTGCTACTAGTAGGTTACCTTTACTTCAGTTCTCAAAGCAGCGTCCTTTATACACCTGGCTCCGACTAAAACCAATTTATTTGATATAGACTCCATCTTCCTCCAACCACTACTACACCTTAATGAAGAATCATTTTAGCTACAAAATACACAAATATATATTGCGGTTTTAGGCTGTTACTATGCTGTGATTAAATATTTATGTGTGGGGCGACGAATTCACGTCCTAGTTCCAGTGGTAGATATTAAATACTTGGCTATCCATAAATGGACTCATTCTAATATCATTTTATTTTGTAATTTCACTTTGAGCCTGGCAAAAATATTAAACATAATACATAGGGCTCAGCCACATTAACTGTAACCGTACGGCAGTTATGTAATTACTATCAATTTATCAAAGCGTGAAATTAGCGGTTGAATCAATCAATAACTTGAAATTTGTCTCTAAACGATCGACTTAGTAGAATAGCAGTAGTAGGAGTGTGGGTACAGCAGCATATAGAATAGCCATAAATCTACCACAAACACAGGGTAGGATTTCGGAAACAGCGAAGCAATGTTGATGCCCCAAATTAATGTGGGTTAGCCAATGGAACGGCTATGCAATTGCATTGCCAATTAATAGACAAGAATTAGCTACATCACACTGGACTGCACTAGAGGGAAGAGGGGTGGGTGCAAGATTGGTTAATGGCCGGGTCGGTCAGACTCAGTCGGTAGACAGTAATTTTTCTTAGAGAATTTAGAAATAGATGGTCTGTGTTAATGGAACATGACCGTCTAGCCAACCTGTCGTCCATCTAGAGGTCACAAGTTTGAACTTTACAGTAGACATCAGCAAAAATAAGTTAAGACAAACCTCCAAGTCTTAGTCTAACAGACATCAACCAAATATCCTTGCACCAATCATCAAACAAAGAAACATCAACAGAACAGAACATGCGATGCTTTTTCTTCTACACTACAGCAACCAACACAACGATCTCGATCTGATCCCTATGATTCATAATATAAATAAAAATTCTTTGGAACTCTTACCTGCCCTGAGATAGAAAAAATAAAATAGGTAGTACAATTTGGAGCCACTGGCTCTAATTATTAAAATCTTGGAAAGAATCAAGAGGAAAAACTAAATACAAATTAATTGAAAATTGAAATTATCCGGACTTTTCAGGAGAGGAATGCTATTGGCTGGAGTCTGATTGTACTCAATTTAATTGGTCAGCTAAAAACGGAAATTAGTTTGCCGTTTTTCTTGACGGTAACGATGCGTCTGTACAGTCTCACTAGGATGGTGAATCAAGCAACTTTGCTTCCGTCCATTGGTACCATTGAGTTACCTCTATGGTTCTGTAATTAATGTTTTGCAAGTTTGTAGATAGCAATAAAGCTCGTCTCTGTTGCAGGCCTTGTGCTTTTTGACAACTACACTTAGTTAGATTTTTGTATATGAAGAGCAAGGAGTAAGAGTAAAGTCGTGCGAGGAATAAAAAGTTGAGCACTAGTATCGTATGTATAGGAGAATAGTATAGTTAAGTATTGCATGGATTCAATTTACCTCGCTCACTGTTTACCCCATGTATTGATAGGACATTCTAGTTTACGTAGCTTGCAAGTTAAATGCATCAGTGTGTGATAAAAGTGAATTGAAGAGAAGATAATTTAACATGAACATAGGTACTGATAAAGATAGCAAAAGTCAATTGAAAATCTTTATCACTAGACTATGACTATGAATATGAATATCACAATAATCATTATCATTCTTATGTTTAATTAATGAAAATAATTTAAAATTATTAATGGAATGTTATGTTTATGTTACATATAAAATTAAATTAAAAATATTACTATAACTAATAATAATAATAATCATAATGAAGCATTGTGATTGTTGGAAATACAATATGGTCTGTGTTTAATATTATATACAGGCCTATGATATGATTCTATAAATAGTAGAAGTTAGTGAGATGTATGCAAAATAGTATTTAACGGTAAAATCAGAGTATAAAATTGATGTTGGTTAAAATTTGCTTTACTTTCACTTTTCCGGGGGAGTCCAAACAATTCTGCGGGTATCTCCAGACTGTAGACCTATTGACAGACTTTAGATCAGGTCTTACTGTAGTTTGCATCAGTCTCATCTTCCATGTACGTTTAAATATATTTTGTTAAGAATATTTTCAATGGGCATTAAGCTAAAGTTTTGTTATATGTATTTTGTTATTAGATGGATGTATTAAAGCCTACCGAAGAATTGACTTTTACTATTCATTCTCATGTTTGTTATAATGAAAAACGATCACCTTGTGGCAGTATAGTGTATAAATTCTTCTATACCGAACTAAACGAATGCTGTTATTGTTGAGTAATTGTGTGCTCTTTAAAATAAAGTTGGGCCTCTTATTCTCTGTTCATCTAGATTAGGACCAAAATATAGGCCTATAATAGCTAACTGTTGGTCAGGTTCTGACACCTGAAGGGGTGGCCTTACTTGGGTATCATATTAGCTTCACGAATCAACTCACATTAACAGCACAGCTATTGCATGATTGGCTGCCTAGGCCATATAATCTGATTGAGCACCTAGAGTTGTTTATGGATCGGTCTATCTTTTCGTATTCACTATGCATTATATCAATACTCAATCAGTATCACTCAATTTTTTCTGCTAACGTCGTTTGAAACTGCACATACAGGCTCAACTGTTAGTCTTTTGTCATCACTAGAATATTATAACAAATAGCCAATGCTTAAGCTATAAGCATTTTACTGTTCCATTTTTAGCGTGCTATCTAACGTAATTGCCCGTTCCGGCGATTAGTGGACAATGAAGGTTATTATCACAGGTGCATCTGGTCTTCTCGGTCGTGAAGTCCTTAAAGCATTGAAGAAATGTGGGACATATGATATAACGGGTACATGCTTTAAGCGATCTAGTAACAAAGAGCTCTATCCAGTAGATCTGACTAGCGAAGATCAGCTCAATAAACTATTCAGTGAGAAAAAGGCAAGAACATGTCGTATTAATTTTCTTCTATTGTTTGCTTTAATACATTTTGTTCAAAACATTTTTGATATGAATTTAGCTAAAGTTTTTCATATTTTATTATCAGATGGGTGCTTTATGCTCTTGTCCTTAAGATTTTTGTCTGTATAGAGGAAGGTAAAAATGAGTCAAGGGTCCTAAAATTACATTCCTTCCTATGAAACAATTTCTAAAATAAGAGAATGCTGAGAAGTTTTTAAATACAGATAGATGTGTTAGGTCTACAGCATAAGCTGTTACTGTGTTTAAATGTTGCCTTTTGAAGAAATTCACCTGTGTGCTGCTTTGCTATTGCAGCCAGATGCAGTCATTCACTGTGCAGCAGAAAGGAGACCAGACGTCGTGGAAAAGACTAGTGCAGTTGCTGAAGCTATCAATGTAACAGCTACACAGAGTCTGTGTGACCTAGCTGGTAGGTGCATTATAACTCACTCTTTGTATGTGTGGTTCTAGTAGTTGGTGGTATTAGCAGTGGTGGTGGTATTTGCAGTGCTAGTAGCAGTAGATAATGGTCATAGCAATGGCAGCAGTATCAGTGGTAGTAGTAGTTGTAGCATTTTTGTTAATGCAGCTATTAAACTGGAAGAGTTACGAAGGATTAGCCAGGACGTTGCATGACGTCAATCTTCGGTTGCTTATCCTATATAACATTTACCATTTGATCAACACAATGCTTAGGCAGGATAGGCTCTTTGTCAGTTCAAATGGACAAAGTCAGCAACTTTTGGCTGCATTACTGATATGCTAGAAGATAATTTAAAACCTGCAAGCATGAGAAAACTTCGTACTTTTATTTGCAATGTGCATTTCTAAAAGATGTTGGTGTGTTGTTTTAGAAAAGAACAGCTGCTGGATACTGTACCTGAGTACTGACTACGTATTCGACGGTAAGAATGCACCGTATAATGTTGAAGACGCATCGAACCCTCTCAATACTTACGGAAAGATGAAGCTAGCTGGAGAAAAATGTGTTCTTTCTTCTAATCCAGGTAGGAAAGATGTATTTTTAATAAAAATTTTCATTTTAAAAGTAAGAAATAGCTAATTATTGTGAATGATAATAATAAATATATAATAAATTGTATAATTGGGGTGTTACAACCATGTAGAAAATAATGTGCTTCACATGATCGTGTACTCTATGATCCTCCTCACACTGACAATTTCCTTTTAATACAATGCGGTATGAATTAGCTATCCACATGTACATTCAGTATTTATATTTTTTTCAGCCAATGCCATTCTTCGTGTACCCATTCTGTATGGACCAGTGGAGTTCACAGCTGAAAGTGCTGTCACGGTGTTGTATGAGAAAGTGAGAAACACGTCTGTTGAATGCCATATGGATCATCGACAGCGTAGATTTCCTACTCATACCCATAATGTTGCTGACATCATTGTTCAACTGTTAAATCAGCATAGGAGTCAGGTAGGAATATTTGAGTGCTTGCAGTTATTATTGGGCTTGCCTGTTTGAAGTATTTCATCACTTATCCTGCTGTTAGTTGTTCTCTGCAACACTCAACGTTACCGCACAATGCTATGTTTTAGCCGTTCTCAGTGAAGGGAGTTTACCATTTCTCGGAACCAGTTCAAATGAGTAAATATGATATGGCAATACAAATGGCGGAAGCAATGAACTTGACCACATCTCATCTAAAAGGTTGGTTACTGCATTAGCGTAGTGTTATGGTAAAATGGGCATATTATTACATGTATATTTTCCCTACAAAAAATCCAGACTTCATGGTTGTTGCAGTATTTGGTAAAAAATTTAGTTGAAACAGGAAAGCAGCAATATGATTTAAATTTCCAAGTGATTTTTGGATGAAAATTTATCTACACATTAGTGCCCAAGTTACAAATAAATTACATTCTACTGCTGTGTATAAAATACACAGTCTACTGAATGTTATGTTTGCAAAAATCAGACAATATACACGTATAACATAATATTATGATGTTATGTTGAACTTCCTCATTACTAATTACGATGGCAATTGATCAGTGGGTATTGTACTTTCAGCTGACACATCAGAGCCAGCCAGTAATGCTACTCCTCGACCATACGACTGTCAGTTGGATACGTCAAAGCTCCTCTCCGAGGGGTTTAGTCTCAAGTCCACTGATTTCAAATCAGCCATTCAGTCAGTTCTCACCTGATTGGTTACTTGGGAAATTTTCCGTGACCTGTACGGTCAATGTGCTACCTATCGAGTAGGGTTAGCAGTCTTGCAAGTGCTTATGCAATCTTTTATGACAACCCAGCATATACTTATCATTGCGGTGTTTGAATACCTTATTTCACAAACTAATGAGAATTCCTACTTCTATGCAATATGTTTTACATACATGACAATTATATTAGCATTATACATGTATTTTTGTACAAAATTTCTTATTGAATTATTTTATATACATAAAAAACATTGAACTATACAATATGATTAGATTCTCTTCATTCTATCAGTCTGAAACAGTCTTTCACTATTTTCCAAACAATACTTCCAGTTGCAGAGGTCTGAGTTGTCATGATAAATGTCTGTGTAAATGGTACAGATTTGGGTTTACGTGCAGAGTACCTTATTACTCCCATTACATTCACCACCATACTAGTTTGTCCTTCAGTCAGAGCATCTGTAAATAACACAGTAGTGTATACTGTAAGCAACTCAATGGCTAAGCATCTGTAAGCTCATGAGGTTGGTGTTTGTTATTCATTGGAGTTGTCTACTCGTACAGCAGTAGTTGTGATTGTCTACACGCACAATTCCACACATTGGAAGTTATTTGCTCATAAATTTGGGAGCAGAAAGTGTGAATGATAGACTTCATAATGCCTATAATCTGAGTCAATTGTGAATTATTTTCTCAACCAAACTAAAACTGGGTGGAATTGGATATGGTTTTGGTAACTAGATGTGAAATTCAGTCGATCAGTCTTCATAACTACTTTTACTGTGCAATTCTTATGTCTACACATACATGTATTGTATAAGACATACAGGATGTTGCATCAGTGAAAAAGTCACATGTTGATCACCTGCAACCACATGCTCACAAGTGGCTCACCTGGTAGAGGATGACAATCAACACATTCTACTTTTGTGTCAGCAGATGATGGTAGCTCTGACAAGTACTTGCATATGCTTGCCGCACCTTCAACTGCATTTCCATTCCATATGAGTGTAGCATCTGTCAGATACAGCTTCTCCAGCTCCTATTAGAATAGTAGATTAGACTTAGTATTAACTACTGAACCATTCCACAGTAAGAACCCTTTATCTAGACCATTCCGCAGTAAGAACCCTTTATTTAGACCATTCCGCAGTAAGAACCCTTTATCTAGACCATTCCACAGTAAGAACCCTTTATCTAGACTATTCCACAGTAAGAACCCTTTACCTAGACCATTCCACAGTAAGAACCCTTTATCTAGACTATTCCACAGTAAGAACCCTTCATCTAGACCATTCCACAGTAAGAACCTTTTATGCAGACCATTTCACTGTAAAGCCTATAACTGTAACTTTCCTAGAAAGTAGTTTCCTGTCTATCAAAAAGTGCTTGTGTTTTGTGTTCAAGATGAAGCTGTCACTATATTCCATGCTGCACCACATTTTATACGTATAACAATGTACCAGAGACTTATCAAAGCATTAATTTCTAGGAAGAATTGCAATACAACACTGTAACATACAGCATAAAATCTACTTGCCTGTCGACGCCTGTCATATCGCTCATAGAAAATTTTCGAGAACTTTGTTGCTGCTTCAGACGCTTCAGAAAATTTAAAATTATCTGCCTACAAATGGTAGTAATAAACACATAACAAATTTCATAATGAGATATTTTTTGTTGTAAGGCCTTTTTTCAAAATATATGCCTAGATACATTGCTGTAGATTTGTTCAATATTTAGTAACTAGGCATAAGACTAAAAATTCCCTGCAGATAGTTTAGTAATCTTGTTACCTAAATCTATAGCTAGAAAATGAAGTGAAGCCGAAGCCTTTGAATGGAGCTAGCTATCAGTATTGGAAGCGACTTAACAAAATATCTTTATGAACATAGAAACAGTATATAGAATGTAGAATAAACATACATCTGAAAATGACAGCTGAGACATGATGTGAAAAATTTGGGTCTCTAATCTCTGAGGTTGATCCTTGATATATTACCTTGCCCTGAAACAAAATTCAACTGGATGAATGTGTAATAAAATTTAGGATTTAGTACCAAGTCCTAAGCAATTTTTGAAACCAGAAAACTTGATTTCATGTAGGCGAGTCCTTGTTATGGAAACATTGACTTTTATCTTTTATCGTTATATAAAATGGATGGGACAATTAAAATAATTAAGTTGTGCCATATATATTTATACGACATAAAGGGTTTGAAAGTTTCTAATGAGAAGACAGAAGTAGCTCTGATTGATAGGGTTGGCAAACAATACTCACAATAATGCTAAAATTTAAAATTGGAAGGTTTCAATGCAAACACCAAAGTGACTAAGTTATGCAGATCTATAACAATGTATAAAATTTTGTACTTTTAAACTTAACTTTGACAAGAAGAAGTTAAAACAGATGAAGAGTTTTTAATTAATTATTGTCTCAGTCTCGATTCTTTTGCATAGTATATATTTAATATTACAACCAAAAACAAAATTATTTTGTTCATCTTCCTTATATTTGATAGGTTAACCTTTGGTTTCAACCATGTAAAAACATGAACTAAACTCATAGAATAAATTGTCGTTATACTGCATTGTTATGTCCCGAAGCAGAAAGCCCAACTATATTTTATACCGACAGCAATTTAATAGTATCGACTAAATTGATACCATTAAATACATTTGTATTGGAATATATACTATAGTTAGCAGTGTTCGAAGTGGAACAAATGAGGTGGGTACACGGTGCATGCAGTCTTACAGATTAGTATTGTATAGCTATCCACTTAATCTTATAGTGGCTGAGAAATTAGTGAATTACTAAATGAGAAAAATGATGCTCTGGTGAGACTCGAACCCAAAACTCTATGAATGATAGTCCAGCACTTTACCACTACATTACCAGGTCCACAGTGTCTGTAAGGGGAACATTGGGCATTAAAATGAGGGTACACACCTGCTGGCCAAATAACCACTAGTTTGTGGGCCCTACAAGATGCCCAAACTAAATGAAAATAGTGCTCAAACTATTGGCTATCTCAATGAACGATTATGTTTATCTCTGCAGAGAAATGATTTTCATTGGATGCTATAACTGTGACATCATAAGCGCCAAAATGTGCACATGTACATTGCTGTTTAGCAATGAGGAATCGCATCACGATTCAAAGGAGTTGTCTACTCGCTTAATACCAGCGACTCATGTGATAATCTTTTTAAACCGAGGAGCACATCGAACACAAAATCCTCTTGGATGAGCCTCCTTCTCTTCTTACTCCTTGGTTATAATTATATTTTATTAAATTATAAATTAATAAAATATATAAATAAATTTAATATCAGCTACAACATAATCATTATAATAATAAGTATAATGATAATTATAATAATAATGACTTGAAGTAAAAGTTAATCATTATTTTATACGAGACCTTTGGATAGGGTCTTAATAAAATTAATCACGGAATAGCTACATCTAGGCTACATGCTAGAATTCTGTAAATACCTACCACTGTACTAAACATATGCCTCAACAAAAGGGCCACTCGGCTTTTATACCACCCATGGTTATGGTAACATACGAGTGTTTTAAGATAATTGAGGTAAGAATCACAATCACAATGATAACATAAATAATAAATCATAATCAATTCGATGGTAACCATAATAATCAATAATCTAATGATAATTATCCTATAATAATTATGATATTAGATATAATAATAATGTAAGAGCTCTTACTCCTTGTCTTAATTATTATTATAATTATTATTATTCACTCACAAGACAATTCACAGGTAATAAAAGTATGATAACAATATAATTGATAAATAATAATAATAATTGTTAGAAAATTCATCTACATGACATGACCATGACCATGTGGATCTGGATGTGATCTTAAGCATTAGCATTAATTAATAAATCATTAACTTAAGCTTTGTTTATTCAATTAACCACGGCTATTATATTATTTATAAATAGCCTATAACTAGTAACATAAATAATGACTTCATTTTAATGATTTAGTCTTACAAGAAAATAGAATCTCAATCTGTGATAACTGATAATAGCAAAGTTTATATATTTACATTAATTTATATTTATATTACCGGAACTTTGCCCAAACATTGCACCATGAAGAAAAACCATAGGGCCATATTATCGGAGTAATTTTGAAGCATGTTTCCATTTCATATATTAACGCAGTTGACGTGGTTTAACTGCTGCTGAACCGTTTGTATTAGCCAATTAAACTAGAATCTTGTTGCTAACCAATCGGTGCACTCCTTGAATAGTCTCCCGATAGTACCGCCTTATTAAATAACTTTAAAGCCTTGAACTTAGTGCGTTATTGATGTCTTTGCTTAAAGCTGGTTTGATATAGTATGTGTTAAATTTTGCTGATAGGTGACACATCAATGTTGCTCTTATTTGCCTAATAACGGGTTACTACAATTGGACCCGGTTACAATTTTTATAATGTACAAAACCTGGACTATTTTTTAGACCGATGCCAATAGTAGAGTGGCATGGGGATATTTATTAACACTGAAATCTAAGCAGTAGTAAACAATATCCAGGGTAATGCAGGAGTGCGTGTAAATCCTTGACTTTTATTATCATAGTATAATAGTTCAGAGGTTCAGAGTTTGTGGCCTAGCCCTATGGGAACCTAAATTGACTAAATATTGCTATAAAATAATAAATAATATAATATAATTATGTTATTATTATAATAATCGATCTTTGATGTAGACCAGTGTGAGTGTTAGAACTCAGAAGTGAACAATTTGAATTTGAGGTGGGTGCACCCCATTTAAGGGTGTACCACATCGAGATCAAGCAATTGGGTTTAGGAGGTACTGTGAATCAGGGCTGATGGGTCAGAAACCCCAGGCCAGAATGCCCCAGCTGCCCAGACTGAAACTAAAATAGCTTAAAATGCTCTCTATGAAATTCAATAAGATATCATATGTAGGGTCACAGGCAGCTCACACAGTCTTTTAGACTATAACACTGACCATGAATTTCAATTTATGAGAGTTGATACCGACATATATTTGTGTTTGGGCAGATGCCTAATGCCCATCTTCTATTAATGTTTGCACACTCCAATACTAACTTAAATCTTCTTGAACCAGGCATATTTTATGTCATTGATATCTACACTTCATGCAATCTCGGTACTCTCTGTATACCTGAGCTACATGGAACAGACGTTTTCTGGGTCATGTATTCATCCATAGCAGACTGTGATCATGTCAGTTAATTATATAAGCTGTCTCCGTTGTTCTAAATGTAAATGTGTCCTACCAAAGCTAGTAATACAAGACGCATTTTTATTTTTAATTTATTTCCTGATATTTTAACGCCCATCTTAGCATCATCATCAGGTGATGGTGCTTGGATGAGCGTTGAAATATTAGGAAATAAATCAAAAATATAAATGCGTCTTGTATTACTATTTATAATAAAACTACTAGCTCACACTAACATTTTTCAATACCAAAGCTACAGGTTCTGACATTCAAAAATTCCTCTTATCTACTCCAGTATTGGGTAAGTTCACTAGGATGTGGAACTATAAGTCAACTGTTATGTAACTGATTAAACCCAAATAATAGTCTTATTGTACACTGTTGTACGCTGCCAGGGTCAAGCGCTGCTGTTTATCGTGGTTCATACAGAAATGGATGCTCCTGAGATGAATGAGTTGACGCCATTAGAAAGTACTTCGAACGATACAGAAGATGCAGCTAATGAAAAGTTTACAGCGTTACAATCTGATACTCCAATCCTTTCAACCATACAAAAGTTGATTATGCTAACCAAATTCATGTTTCCTCTTGCCGTCACGATGATTGTACCAGATGCTGCCGAGCAAGTATAACTTAAACCTAGTTTTATTCTTGAAAACATGTGTTTTGTCTAATGACCATGGTCACTACTCTTATGATTTATTTAGATTGCTGCAAATATAGTAGTTAATGTTATTTCTTTTGATCAATTTTGATAATCTTCAGAACTCCTTCCATAAGCAAGCTGTAGTAGTTGAAACTGATTTATCTATAGATTATAACTTGCTGACAGGCACCTGTGCTATTCTATTCAACTGGTTTTATGAGCGGCTAGAGCATGATGAAGAAACACATTTTACATGTACAATCACAATAAACGGAGCTAGAGTCTGTGATGTTATGGTTTGCAAGGCACAATTGGCCCTCTCTTACTTTACTCTCTAATGCATGAATCTCCGATTTTGTATCTTATGAAGCTCATTATAATATGCGTGATTGTAGGCGATTAACATTGGGATAACGTCTATATCGTCAGATGAGATGGTTGGACTATTAGCTAGCTATGGGCTTGCTTCATATGTCACTAGAATATTTGCAGCAAATGCCAGTAAGTTATGGAATATAGTATATATCAAAGTACTAACATCTATAGAGCACTATTTTAATTAATGATGAAATAGTGTTATCTCTTTATGCTATTATTGTGTTTTTAGGGTTTTCAATTATAATATATCTCTATAGAATGGTGTCGAGCAGTGCACATCTCACTGGACTTGTTTACTAATCTTTTGGGTGTGTTTTAGTACTTGCTTCACTATGTGGACTTGGTACGCAAATGCATGTATATTAGGATGGTCATGGAGTAGACAGTTTTACTTGGGGCATTAATTTATTCATGTAATTAGCTAAATCTTGTTAGGCCCGAGGCTGGATGTTATGTTCTGACTGTACACTACCCACAGATAGACATTACACACCAGATTAGCTTTTGAGGTTGTTCATAGTCTGAGTATATTCTGGTGACCTTTTGTATTTGTTTACATAAACTATTCACTATTCGTGAGAGTCTGGTGCCACTGACAGTGATGACTTTTAATCAATGTTGCAAATATTTTCGACTGTGTGCAACTGATTGGCTTTTGGGTAAATTTGCTTGTCTAGGGTTCAATATGGATGTGCATATAGTTTTATATAATACAGCGAATACTAACACCCGCCAAGCCACTGTTAGAGTGTTAAGTTTTATCCACGAATACAAAAGGTCAATGGGGTATACTATTCTCTACAGCAGGGGTTCCCAACCTGGGGTACATGTACCCCTAGGGTTACATTTTAGAAATATAGGGGGTACAAAACCATTTATCAACTTGATAATATTTTGAACAGTGATTTTCAGTTACAGACTATCAGTTATGAATTACCATTATCTATTACTAAACTGAACTTCTAATGGTTCGCTGATGCAAATCAAGTTGAGCTAAACCAGTGTGAAGGCCATAAAACACTATAATCGATGAAAGTTGTATTATGTAGTTATCATTAAATAATTTATTTAAATAAAAATTCCCTACCACACTGCATTTATTTACCTCTTTAAGTGACACATTTTGATAATGTATGCATATATAATAATTAGTGCCTTCACGACCTAAATTTTAGGCACAGGCCAACTGGCAAAAAATTTTCCTGCACACATCCGTCACAGATTTGCGAATACACCGTTGTACTTGTACCGATGGAGCTAGGGATGTTTTCGTCTGGCCAAGCAAACTTCCAGGCCAAGAGCCCTTGTGGCCTAGGCCGGACGGCCATCTTGGAATTTTTATTTGAAACTCTGGTCCGTCCAAGAGGTCGCGAAGACACTAATTAATCAAATTGAATCAAGGATATCATTGGTTAAACACGGTTTTACAAAGGGGTGAATTGTTCGCAACAAAAGGGTACATTATTTACTACATGACTGCGAAGGGGTACATTGGCTAAAAAAGGTTGGGAACCCCTGCTCTACAGAATAATCACAAAGATATTATACTATTGACAAATACATAATGAACTGTGATGATAGTGAAACTATTGCATTGTTTTAGTGGAGCTGAGGAACATCAGCATAGTCCTGGTGCATACAAAGAAGGATAACATCAAGATGACCGTTCTCTCACTTGTGATTGGTGCCATCTTGTCATGCTGTCTGCTTATAATTGGTTAGTAGTGTTGTCTGCGGCTAATGCCAGAGGTACTCCACCAGTAATGTCTGTCTTTAGATAAGTTAGATGTAATTTTTAGACTTTTATATCAACTCCATGTTCTTATAAATGCTAACCTGGCAAGTAGTACCTTGATGGCGCAATCGTTTTTCAGTATCGACTTGTCGCAGATAAATAGGATTATTTTGTTTAGTTACTTTATTGACTAGTCGCCCTCGCTCTAGTTGTCCTTATGTATTTCTGTTTCTGACCTTGACCTAGCTAAGCAATAGGTATGCTATTGGTATCTGGTGGCTGACTGCGTATTTGTAGATTTGAACTCTTCCCAAGTTCTCAGTCTATTGGAGCCTCGCCCCCTTTTCAATAGAGGTGTATAAACATTCAATGTAGCATGCCCACATGTATGCAAACAGTTTGGTCACTACATATAATGTGGATTCTCCATGCTCTATATCGCTGTTTTAATGCATGATATTGCTGTAGGTCTATCTCCATTGGGTACATGGCTTATAAGAGACGTACATCAGCAAACGCAAGAGATCTCTGATACTACTTGTACTATAATAGCATTTCTGAGTCTTACACCACTTCTAGAGGCTATTGTAAGTGTATAGCCTCCGTGTATTGGCACTGAGTACAGGTACTGACTGGTTATAGCTGGAGTAGAAAACCTACTTTGGTTACATTGTAATTAGTCTGCAATAGATTATAGAGTTATATACATGTGTCATAATAATTACACAGGTCTTTGTAGCACATTTAGTTATGTTCATAACATTTACATGATGTAATTGTTATGAATGTAACTAAATGTGCTACAAAGGCCTGTGTAATTATTATAACACATGTGATGTACATAGGCATATATACATGTACGTATGTATATACATGTACATGTACATGTAGGGTTGTATAGAACCAGTGATTCTAGAGTTGTATACCCTTGTTATAGGCATATATACATATACATGTAGAGTTGTATACCCTTGTTATAGGCATATATACATATACATGTACAGTTGTATACCCTTGTTATAGGCATATATACATATACATGTACAGTTGTATACCCTTGTTATAGGCATATATACATATACATGTACAGTTGTATACCCTTGTTATAGGCATATATACATATACATGTAGAGTTGTATACCCTTGTTATAGGCATATATACATATACATGTAGAGTTGTATACCCTTGTTATAGGCATATATACATATACATGTAGAGTTGTATACCCTTGTTATAGGCATATATACATATACATGTAGAGTTGTATACCCTTGTTATAGGCATATATACATATACATGTAGAGTTGTATACCCTTGTTATAGGCATATATACATATACATGTAGAGTTGTATACCCTTGTTATAGGCATATATACATATACATGTAGAGTTGTGTGCCCTTGTTATAGGCATACTACTATGAAGGTGGTCTTATTTATCACAAATTAACCGGATATGCAGGAATCGCTAAAATCACTGACTTTGTAATGCAGGTAAATAGATACTCTATGTTGTATTAGAGAGATGTATGTGCATGTTAGCATATGTTTCACTCTGTGTAGGAAATTCCCAGCTCCCACAAATTGTGTTACATACATCGTAACATTAAAGTAACATTGTTTGGTCTGTTGCATTGACTGTATGTCACTTGTCTGTCATCGTCTGGTGATAGACTATCTGATGAAGCCTTTGCTCCATCCCCTTTCTTTAACAATCAAGTCACTAGCTTGGGCATTACTACTTACCACCCCGACATTTCAATAAAATCTTATACGAGTATTATACTATATCTCAATTCCTAAATGCTATCCATCTATTACCTGTATTTTAGTGGTTGCTTGCCGATAAATATTCAAATTTCATGTTTGCTAATGTTTTCAGTTCAGTAATCTGTAGTCTTTCCTTTTCACTTGTAGATATCATTCATAGTAGTGTTACTGTTCACTCCCACTCGTACAGAGCCTGTTCTAGTTCCAGTCTCTGCTCTCTATGCAGGACTCATCGGTAGACTAATATTAGCCGTAGGATTCTGGTATGTCCTGGTGAGAAGGAAACTTCCAGAAGTTCTTCCCAATGAGGTTTGTAGAGATTCAGGTGAACTAACAAACCTGGAACGTTAATAAATTTTTAATGGCGTACGTTAAAGCGATTCTAGCAGTTTGACTGTTGTTGTAGTAGACCTGGTAGAAACTTGGAGACTATTCTTTGGAATTTTTATGTTATTGCAGCGTTTTACAAAATCACAATCATGTGTGGTGAAGGGGCGGGAGTAAGAGTAACTTCACGGTATCTATTCATGCATAATCTACATCACTCTGTGAATAAAAGATTTACTCTTAGTTATAGTAGTGTAACGTGCTGCACTGACTCCAATACTGGTGTACTTTGCAGAAACCACTTACAGTGGGGCAAGGCATCTGCTTCTGGTTTCCTCTCACACTAGTGAGGGTAGTGCAGGTAGTGGGTAGACCGATTATAAATCTAGTTGTCTCCAGGAATCTTGCAGAGAATGTCAGCAAACAGGCAGCTGCTGAGGTATGGCACTTATGCTAATATAACAGGACTCTGTAGTCTAGATAGGTTTTGCCATGTTATCGGCAGCACTTTGATTACCTATTGATTGCAATGGGAGTTGCCCTCCCTTTGTGTTTCCCTTCTGCTGTAATGAAAAGGGAAAAATAACTTTGCAATGCTTGGATCTTGGTATTATTGACTGTTTTATAAGGCATCATCTCACCACTGCTTATATCACCATATAATAGGCCTATGGGTATTAACATACAAGTATTAATGTTTGATTCTGTAGGCAGTTGCTGTTCTGACTGCAGTTTATCCAACAGCAAGAGTTCTCTTCTCTTGGCTCACAGATCTGCGTACCATCATTCCTACTTTCCACAAGAAAACCGCAACACATGAGAAATTTGGAATGAAGGTAAATTTCACTTTCAAACATCTTTTTGTGATTTAATGCAAATTACTCATCTTTTAGTTTCATATCAACGCCATTTTACATGTTACTTAGCACACTACTAGCATTGTATGTTGAGCTGTCACACTTGACGATGTTAGTGTTAGCAATGTTATAAAATTATGTTTTAAGTTTTAACTTTATATGTATTTTCCTTTGCAGTTTCTGACGCTTTATGCCACATTCTGTACTCTGCTAGTCTTTCTAATTAACATTATTCTCTTCACAATTCCTGGAATTGGATTCGCTATAATGAGTGGGTTTGTCGGGTTGACTCCTCACCTCGCACAGCTTTCTCTCATGCCTCTCAAGATATTCATGGGAATAAGTGTCATTAGTAAGTGGACAATAGATAATCTAGAGCAGATGGGCTTGAACTTTCAGCTTTTTTCTTTTCTCTTGCTTCACTGCTCCTGGATCTGTAATCTGTGGAATTGTATTTTGTAGGCCAATGATCAATAATACAGTTTAAACCAAGTCTATAACCTAGTTTGGGTATCATCTTCATGTTTATAGCGTAGTTTGAATATAAGTTTTATGTCCATGATACATCTCTATGTCTATGATGCATTCTATGTCTATGATACAGTTGGAATACGCTCTCATCTCTCTGGAGTACTATTGGCTAAGAAGAAGACGATGTACCTCACACCTAGCGCCATCTGTCGTTTCTTCAGCCTCTTGGTCTTCCTGGCTGTCCTTCCTAAACTTGGGTATGTTACCAGTTAACTCAAGACTTATTGCTTATGAAGCATATAGATAGGAATGGGAGAATGCTCAGTCACATTGCTTGTAATGCACGTGGAAACTAAGCACAAGGTGAACCTCAAGTCTCATTTTGTGCATCACGTGAATTCCAGTGTTCTGGTTTGATTTAGATCAGGGGTTCCCAATCTTTCTTTAGCTTAAATACCCCTTAGCAGTCAGTCGGTCTGGCTTGATTTAGAATTTAGATAAATCCAGTTGATCACATGAAATTCTGCAGTAAATCCTGTCAAGTTACAATCAATCCCGTCACACTATACCTAATATCTTATTATAGCAGCTCAAGCCGTAGTCAGTCAGATTACTGGTGTTGACTCATGTCGTAGTTGGTCATGTTACATTATGCTCTAATATTACTTGTAGACTCTCAGGGGCCATACTTGGAGTCACATGTCTTGAGCTGAGCTTTGCTGCTGAGTGTCTTGCTGTAATAGGAGCATATTTTCTTGTGAAGCTGAAGGTGCGGCTCTATTATTTTATATAAAATACAATATTCTAAGTCTTGTGCGTATTACTTGATAAATAATTCTTCACATTTCTAATGTTGTATATGTATTTCCATAAGCATTCATGTCAAAGACATTGGTGTTTGCTTTCATGCAAAAATAAATGCGCAAAGACGTGCATGTGCATATACCGGCATAATTAATGAAGCTTTAATATTTTGATTCAATAATTTGTAGCCCGATCTTGATATTACAAAATGCTGCAAGCGAAAAAGTTCAACTCAACAACGTCTTCCTCGGAGCCTGAGGCAGAGTCCTTGACACGAGACCTGAAAGCTGAAGAAACAACAGATAAAGATGTTGACAGATTGTGAATCGGGTGGCTATCGCACTCTCAGGTAATGCAAGTTTCAAACATGATAATAAATTTGCCGTAACTCTGGGATATCATACTCTAAAGGTAACACAACTCCTAAGTGTAATATAATCTAACACTCCCATAAATTGAAGGTAACAATATTTGAGTAGTTTATGAAAGATAATCAGTGTTTTGACAATCGATGAATAATTATTCCATAATTATATTCATGACTTTTATATGAATATTATTATTTCATACCAAATTTTTGGTGCTTTTTTTTAATCCTTTGTAATTATCAGAAAGTTCTTTGCAGGAATACTCAACTTTCAGTAATATATCGGTTAGTTTATCATTATATAGGTCAGTTGATCAATAGATAGGTCAATTTATCAATGTTTTGCTTCCTGCGTGTATTGCTCATTTGGTGGTTTTAGGTTTGTGTGATAAACTGTAGATTTAGTAATTCCAGTGACTAACATGTTACTACTTTGTTTTTGTTCACAATGTAGGCTACTTACCCCAATCTACTTATACAATCAACGTACATTTGGGTACTTCTTTTAGTCTCTCCAACATTTTTGTGTTTTAGGTTGTTTATTCTAATAGTGGCTGGGGTTTTCCAGCTATGCAGTGTAAATTATATCCTTTTTTACAAAGACCAATAATAGCCGAAATATAATAAAACACCAGCATGAACTAAGCTGATCAGACTAGTCCCATCTTCTTCGACTCTTTAGCTAACTGTTTTTCTATTGAATATTGGATTTTAAAAATTTCAGTGTTAGATGTTGAACTTTGGGAACTTTAGTATTAGACTTTGTGAAACTTGGATATTGGCCGTGCCGATTTAGTATTGGAGATCATTGTTATTGGTCCCAACCCCCCACTCCCCTATTCATAATAACATTAGCTAATGCTGGAGTCAGAGATCACGTAATGTGTATAATAAAATTAGTTAATCACATGTTAAGTGAATTAGAAACTGCCAGGTACCTTGCATAAAGCCCATGACTCAGCCAACCAATAAAATGCCCCCCCCCCCCCCCCCCCCCCCGTACTATTGTAACATGCAGATCAATGTACTCTGAGTTGAAAACTGCAAATAAATAAATATCAAAATCTGATTTGGCTAAAGATAATAGTTTCTGTAATCAGTAAGAATCATTTTCCAGTTGTTGCAAATGAAAATTATAACCATTCTAACACAATATTCTGCATGACACTGTGTAATACGTAAATTCAACAAATGAACCGACTGCATTGGTTATTCTTTATCTAAAGAAGCTGCTGAATATCTGTTCTGTTGTGAATTCTAAAAGAAAATAAGAGTTGCCCGTAAAACTTAGTAAATCTTGGAGACTTGCCATCCATGTCCTTTCATCTATCCTCCATTTGTAATTCCATTGCATCTAAGGTCTATTGTACTTATTTTAAAAATATGCAGAGTCAGAATTCAGTGATGTAGGTCAAAGGTCGTTATGATACAAATTTAATGAAGTAAACATTTACCTAAAAGCTATGTACGTTGTATATTATATAATTATACTGTTGTATATGATATAATTAAGCTGTTGTGTAACTATTGCTTGACATCAGATGTGCTTGTCAGTGAAGTGCAGTGAATGCAAGAAGGCAACATCGGTAAGTGTGCAAATTACCTAGCTTTTTATATTTCACATTTTATACTTCTTATATGGTGTAGGCTAGTAGGCTAGTGTTTTCCAGATGTCTGTCTGAGAAATTTCAACATTTGTGGAGGTTTTAGCATTTTAAAATGATACGCATGGATTGCATTTAGTCCAACTGTAGAAATTTCCATGACAAACTTACAATTCACTGCTAATTCTTTGATAGACCAAACTTTGGGAGCATGTTTCATTGCTGTATAGTCTATGAAGCAGAATAGTCCAATAAGAGTTGTCCTTTCTTACAATGAAGTCTGGCAACCTCAAATATCAGCTCTGCTTTGAGACCATAAATGTTACTTATGTTACCTTCATAAGTAAGAGAGCTGCACTGGAGTTTGCAAAGAGCTGTACTTTGTCTCCTCCGTTACACATTATGTTCTGTATATGGGTAGCAATTCTATTTTCATGCACACTGTAATACATATATCAGTTGAGACCTCAGCAAGAACTAAAGACGACCATGCCTGGAGATATAGAAGAGAAGGAAGGTGCCACTGTATTCCATCACACATCTTTACAGATGCTTTGGATGCTGACAAAGTTTATGCTGCCGTTAGTGGTGACCAATGTAGTCCCAGAAGTAGCTGAGCAGGTAGTCTAGTAGCTTGATCTATGTGGTGGCATACCGATTATAATTCGAAGTTGAGAGAGGACAACTTTTAATTATGATTAATAGCTTAACAAGTACCCATGGCTATAGGGTAATTCCATAATGATAGACTATCATTATTGATAGTATACAATCATGTAAATGAGTGTTTGTAAAATGTGAATATGTGCCTATACATGTATATGGATATTATTAGGGTTTTACCGTACATGTTTATATTTATCTATATTCTGCCACTGCATACAGGCATGTGCTGTACATGCATATAAGGAATAGCTGGTCTGTATAGTGGAGTTATTTTCCCATTATTTTACAGTCGATCAACAGAGGAATCACTTCCATAGCTTCGGATGACATGGTGGTACTATTGGCCAGTTATGGTCTCGCATACTATGTTACCAAAATATTTGCTGGAATGACTAGTAAGTTACTTTAATACAGTCCAACTAGCTAACCCATAGATATACCCGTGCATACATATTGACTGCATTGTACTATAAGAGATAAGGTGCTATAGGTAGGCTCTATGAAGGTCACCAGTAATAAGAAGTCTGTTTTGACAATGATCTCTTATTACATATGTGATCAATTATAGTCCTCCACTGTACTTCAGTATAAACGTCTACTGAATGTACATAACATACATATCGTATTGAGTTCTGTGTTTATGTTGAGGGAGTAGCCGTGGCTTAGGGGTTAGAATGCTGAGCTTTCATGCTGAACGGTCCAGGTTCGGTCCAGGTTCGAATCCCGGTCACGGTGGTGTTAGCAAGAGCATCCAGCCACAGCTGCTCCTGTGCCTCATATAAAAGTCTTTGGGGTCTTGCAAGCCAGCATGGCTTCAAAGCAACTCCTCTACCTGTGCCAAAAAAGCCATGTCACCCGGCCTTTCTCACAGGGAGTTGGCCAGCACTGGCACCTGGCAGTGCAAGCTGCTAGGGGCTGGTCACGCCGAGGAGTATAATAAGCCGGTGAGTTTTATGTTATATGTCACTTATTATGCCATATCATTTCAGTTGAACTTCGTAATGTTGGTATTACTCTGGTACACTCTAATCGAGACAACAGAAGGATGATGGTGATCTGTGCAGTTTTGGGAGTCATCTTCTCTTCTATATTACTAATCACAGGTTAGAGTTCATGTTGAAGTTGAATTCTACAGTATATTATACTCTATAATGAAATGTTTGTGTAACACCGATAGCTCTTATCTAATGAAGGTCTGTTGAAGATCAACTAGTCAGTCTTAACCATAGAGTATCTCCCCTACCTCTATGGTCTCAACTCACAAACACGTGGTACATGCATGCACGCATGTGGTACATAATTCTATAAGTCATCTGATATCTTGGAGTTCCCATTTCTATGGCATATTATTCTCATTGCCTGTTAGTTGGCCAGCGCAACTAACATGTACTTTAGCAAAGTTAATGTAGTCTAGTAACTAAATTAAACCAAACCTAAATTCTACTACACTACTGAAAATACAATTGAATGCAAACTTACATTTGTACATGTAGTACCATTACGATAACAGTGTCATACATAATTGTTATCTTCTCTTGTATTTTTCAGGCTTATCTCCCCTTGGTACTTTGCTAATACGTGATCTACACAGACAGAGCAACCAAGTATCGGAGATATCGTGTACTATTATAACTTATCTCTGCCCAATACCCTTTATAGAGGCCTTTGTAAGTCTCACCCAATATGGTATTGAAGAAAACCACCAACTAGCTCGTAGTCAAATTAGGGATTCCGAAGAGTAATATCTCTACTACATGGAACAATTTGGAACTTGAAACTGATTTTGAATGCTTATATTAACTTTAACTATAGTTTTATCACCAAAATATCAGGCTTCCAATAGTTGAAGAATGTGCGACACACCTTGGAAAAAAGGACATAGATAGAAGACAACTTCTTATTGGCATGGTTTATGAGTACCTATGCATGTAGTGATGACTTGTGTTGATTGATTGTAGGCGTCCTACTATGAAGGGAGACTAGTATACCACAAGTTAACACTGTATGCAGCCATTGCTAAATTCGTTGGATTCATACTTCAGGTAAAGTTAGACTTGATCAAGGGTGTAATGCTATGTGCTACATGCAATACCTACGATACTTATAATTTTTATGGGTTAGTTAAAGTTGTGTTCTCTGTCTCTATCGAAGAGGGAAGACAACTTCAAATTGTAACAGATGAACTGTATATTGAACATTATACATGAATTAAAGGCAGCATTTTGCTAATGTGGAGTTGCCATTACCTTAGTTTCTCCCAGGCAAGGAATGATAGCTATTAGCTATTCTCATTGGAGAGGCTGGCTCTTATAATTGAGTCACCAACCAGAAGTGTCATTTCTTTATATAGACAATACACGCATGTGCTCTCTGGATATTAATATAAGACATTCTAACCAGTAAATTTACTTCCCAATAGGTCTATATATTATGTTTATTATAGCACAACATATTATATTATTGTAGATATTGTTCATAGTAGTCTTGCTGTTCACTCCCACCCGTACAGAACCTGTTCTAGTTCCAGTCTCAGCTGTATATGCAGGACTCATCGGTAGACTGATATTAGCTGTGGGATTCTGGTATGTTCTAGCAAGAAACAAACTTCCTGAATTATGCCCCAGTAAGGTAAGCATAAAAATGTACACTTGATTAAATATTTTCATCTTTTGTGTTTGGTATTTTTAGTAGGTAACACCCTGGTATCTATGTTATACTAATATTTAACATGTATAAAGCTCAGTAAATCGTGTTTTCAGGTCTTTGATCAAGTAGCAGTTATGGACTTGGTCCCAGACCTTCTTATATCACAATAATTGGATAGATTGACAGGCTTTTGTCAAATTTCAGTCCAGATAATGCTATATTTAATTACCACTAGCTGCTTATACACTACAAGCATACAAAATGTACTAACTGAGGCTAACAGCTGGTCACAGGCAACCAGTAATTGCAGTCACATGTATATTTGAACATTGTGCAATAGTTGGATAAACAATCTAGAATTATTATTTCTAGAAACCCCTTACAGTTGTCCATGTTCTGGCATTCTGGTTTCCAATGATTGCGGTACGTATAATCCAAGAATCTTGTCGCCCCGCAATCAACCTTGTGGTTTCAAGAAACCTGGCTGAAACAGTGAGCAAAGAAGCTGCTGCGAAGGTAACAATTAATCTCATCTAAGATCTGTGTTTTAGGATTGCTGTGATAATTTGGTGTAAATCAGTCAAATGCTGCAACAGACACATTAACTACATGTATTTTAAACTTTGATAGGTTGGTTGGTTTTTATAGCCTACATTTCTAGACTTCAAATTTACTCTGAGATGGTGGATGACTAACCCTTTCTCTCACTCGTATTTCAGGCTGTAGCTGTGTTGACTACAGTCTATCCAACCAGCAAGATAGTTTACGGGTGGCTAGTGGACCTGCTCACAATCCACCCAACATTCCACAGAAAAACCGATCAGCATGAGAAATTTCCAACTAAGGTGGGTATATGACATCATATTTCACTTTCAAGGACTACTTATACTAACTTTCTTGCTGCAGTGTTTGTAGTATTGCTGCTTTTCACCTACATTTGCAGAGGAGAAATGACAACTCCAAATCTTATGATTTATCTTGAATGACTTATAATATTTTCAGCTAACTATGTCATTGATGAAGGTCGTAGTATATTATTAAATGATTACCAGTGATGCAATAATTCTGTATTATTTTGACCTATGATTTTGGGTGTTTAGATTCTAGTGATCTTTACGTTGCTGTGTATCGGAGCAGCTCTCATTGTCAACTTTCTTCTCTTCTTGATGCCCGGAGTATCGTTCTTCATAATGAATACAATTGTTGGTGTAACAGAGGAGCTTGCAGAGGCCAGTGTGCTACCCCTAAAAATACTCATTTTCATATGCATTGCAAGTAAGTAATTGTACATGCCCATATAAGGTAATACTGCTAAAGGTACGTTATCTCACATGTATGTCTGTTAGATACTGGCTACTAGATATAACTGTATAATTTACTAAATTCAATTCACACGCTATAGAAAATCATTTCAACGAAATTTCTATATACATGTACATGTAGGCTACATATACATTGTCTCTCGCTTTAAATTTAGACACTCGGTTCATGGGTTGCACCACTATTTAAACCAGAAAATGAAATTACATGTAGTCTATTGCCGATGTGGTGGTACATGTAGATATCATATATAATGTAGGGATAGTATTGTTGCATATTAATGGTTTCCATAGTTATACTTATACAAAAAATACACTTAATATAATGCCTAGTCTTGGTACCGCTGTTTAGCAATCTACTTAAGCAGGGCGCAGACTGGAAGCGAATGAGGCGAAATCCGCTAGAGAAATTGCTTTTTACAAGGGCAGGACATGCTCAAGTCAGTAGTCCAACGCAGATGTTTCGCGCCTTGTGTGCTTGGAGGGGCAAAGGGGCAAAGCAAAACAATATGGCCCCACTTGCCGTGCGACTGATTTTGCCTCCAGTTTGCTCTAGCCTTTACAATGCAAGTACATTCTTACAAAATTAGCAGAATGGTACGTGAGTGAGCTGTATTTTATAGTGGCGATGAGGTCATATTTCACGGGAATACTGATGTTGAAAAGGAAAACCGTGTATTTGACTCCTGGTGGTATATTCAGAGTACTTGTTTTGGTTCTACTTCTCTCTACTCTACCATCTACAGGGTAACTATTATTACGGACAATGGACTTCATAGACACCAAAGACATAAATATTGTATCTATGCTCATGTTATTTATTTGTATACTTCTCTCTGCTGTTATCTCATGCTTTAGTTTGTCTATTGGTCATTGACTAGCTTTATATCCAGTTGGGCCTGAGAAATTTCAACAGTTATGCACTGTGTGTTACTGTTTATAATAGTCGGAATTTGTTAAAAGCATTCTGGACTATATATGATTATTACATGATTATTACAATGTTCTTGTATAGATATGCTTTCCTTTCCTAGCATTTGTCTAGTTTTCAGTTATATTTTAGCCTGTCAGGAGCTGTGCTGGGAGTAACAAGCTTAGTCATAAGTTTTGGTGTGGAGGCAGCATTTGTAGCCGCTGCTGTAATGTTTGTTGAACTAAAGGTAAACCTTTACAGATGTTCTGTCTTGATCTACATGAATCAGTAATAGCTGCTATCAATAAACAAAAAGTAAACGGGGAGGTTTTAACGACCAACACACTTGCATATCATTGTTGGAGAGAATTTAGCTTGTAACTAAGACTAAGTTTGTGAAATAGCTTCTAATCCTCGTAAGAAAATCTTTGCCAGGTTTCATAGTTACAGTATATTTAACAGTGTATTCTTTGTATGTGCATAAGACATGCATTATCTTGTAAATTTATAGCAATAAGCATCACAAAAATTTAGTGACTGTCTTTTGAATATACATGTACATGTATTATATTGTTTTATAGCCTGACGTCAGTCCCTTTTGCTGCTCGAAGAAGAAACCTCTCACTGAAAAGGAATTGTCCAATCATAGCAGCTCAGAACTAGATGTCACTGAAGATGGCCTTAATAAATAATCATCTTTTTTGTTAGAACAATCAGTTATACAATTCTACAACATTACATAACACATGTCTGTTGTACATATCTAAATCCCTTGTGCAAAGAAATATCACCTTTCTACATGTTAATTATTTCAAACAGCTAGTTTACATGAAATATATTATTGTACACTTATCAGTGCACGAAGTGACCTTTGCTCAGAAGGGCTTATTTTATATTCCTCTCTTCCGTGACTCTTCAAGAAAGGAGAGCAAAATAAAATAAGAGAAGACAACTTCTAATTAACTTCAATAGCTTATGAGTGCATATCATACTTGCCAAAGAGCAAAAGCAAAAAATAGTTTAGTCTGCCCAAAATCCTTGGACAAGTGCCAGAAATCCTGGACACGAAATGTACATAGTTTAGGTGTATATTATTTGATAAAATTACATCTAAAAACTATCACATCATCCATTAGAGTAGTGATATTTGGCGGCTATTAAAATATTTTCTTCCATGTAAACGACTTATTTTGGCAACATATGCACCATAAGTAAAAAAGTCAGAACAGCTGGAAAATTAGTAGGTGGGGACAGACACAACAGCTGACAAAGCCTGCGCAGTTGGGAAGTATGGTGCCCATGCTTGACAATTGAAATTGCTATGTAAATTATAAAAAGGTTATCCTTTTCAAGTTGGTTAGGCAAGTCCAAAGTGATACAATAACTTAATTGTACCACTTTGGGCAAGTCTGCCGTATTGCTTTTTATCAGGAGTTGTGCTCTAACTGTTGCAGGCTACGAATCAGCGAGCCTCGTCCGTGTCTTTATATGCCATTTCCTGTTCTATATTTCCTTAGAAAAATAATAATAATTTATTATAATAATTATACTATTATTACATTTTGTTACTACTACGGTTAAATCGTTTAAATATATGAGTAATATTGTTTTGGTAAAATATGATGTTTAGCATGCATTTTTGATTTAGCTATCAAAGAAGTATTTAAACTTGATTTTTTGTCACAGACGTTATACAATTGAATTATATTATTTATTTATTATAATAAACAAACAATACTAGTCAGAGTCAGTCTCATATACTTGATATAGGCAATTGAAAACTGAAATAAAAGCTATACAATACAATAGCAATATTGCAATAACAATTAGTGAATTACAATAGCAATAGTACAGTACAATAATATGCATACTAATACTTACACCTTGCTATTATAATTATAATTATTAATTACACTTTATTTATATAATCTATAATGTTGTTATACAACACATGTACCCTTACAGTAGTAATTATAATATAATATTATTTTATTTTATTACTTTCCCTTTGATATGTACTCTAAATGTTGCTAGAATCATACATTAGATGAGCTTAGAATTAGAATAAGTAGGCTATCTCATAGAGATAACTCTATGGGCTATCTTCTATCTATTTCAACTTGGTGCTCTGCTGTCAATGTGCTAAATCAATTTTCATTTTTGATTTTATTTTGTTTTGCTTTTTAATTTGATCATGATCATAGCCCCATTTATTGATGATACAACTAATAAGCCTACCAAAGTTAAGTAGATTTAGTTTACATACTGTGTTTTCAAGGGAAAAGTTGATGGATTTCAGTGAACTTTTATGCCTTTGGCATCTGCTTTTGCGAGTAGCGTTGTAACAGTACGAGTTTAGTGCTTCAAAATTAATAATGGTATCGGTAGCATACCTGTCAAGTTTCCAGGTTTTACAGAGAGACTCCAAGTTTACTGGCACCTCCAGGACACTTTTGATAAGAATCGGCAGCATCATCTCCAACCATGCAACTTTGTTTATATATATTTTTAAATTTGAAACTGAATATAGAAGTAATCCTAGTGCGATATGCAACTGTATTTATTTGCAATTACAGTTGGCAAAATGTATTAACATATTATATAATATGTTATGTATTTTAGCCAAATGGTTTTTTGTCATTTTGAAGGTTTATCATCTGGAAATCCTCAGGAGTCAGGAAGAGTGCGCTGATCGGAACCTCCAGGTTTTCATTTCTGTTTCCTTGACAGGTATGATCATTAGCATAAACGTTGATATACCAATTTAACATTTTAGTTATTTGAAGATGATTGAGCCTTCAGGCTTATCATTAATTACAGTCAAGTTTTCCTCAAGCAAAAATTAGTTGTGACTGCTATTTACAAAACAGACCTGCTCTTTCAGAAAATTTGGTGGCCCCAATTGCTCACATTCACTCACTAATGGTCAGCATTAGTGTTCAGCATTAGGTACAGTATAATTTTAGTTGCAAGTGTTATTATGCAGAGAGTGCTTTCCTTGGCTCAGGGCTCAATAATTTTGTTTATTTTTCAAAGTAGTTTTGCTGATTTATAATATAAGGCCAAATTTGATCTTAATCATTGTTGAGTAAAAATGAATAGTGTACCATTAATGGTGTTTACGCAAGTTGCAGTCGTCTAATGTAATCCCTTTCATGTAGGCCTATACTGCAGCGGAGGGTGCAACTTTAAAACTATTTTACTGCTACACTTTTCTGTAGATAAGGCCAAAACTACAATGGCACATAGAAATTCTGAATCCATCACGGTATCGGAGAAGTCGGCTTCTCTCAGAAGCACAACAAGTCGACAGTCAGCGGATTCTAATAATGATACGGCATCAACCGCTTCTGTCGACAGCGATGGGCAAGATCAAGTCAATTCTCTGGATCCAACGCGAGAGTTTAGGTTGTTAGCAGGAGAAACTTTGATGACTATTGGTGGTGCTGCTGCAGGTAAGTTTGGATTAAAACTTCTTATTGCTAACGTCTTAGCTAGATGGCAATAAATCATCAGCTACAAGCAACACATTCATTGTTAGCTCCAAATGCGTTTTATATGTTTTTCATCAATTTTTTTAAATTTTGACGCTTGACTAAATTTTTTGTTTCATCTATATTCTGTTTTCCACCATTTCATCATTATCTGTGAGTAGGTCTATTACTACAAGGTAAACAGTAGACTACTATAATACAGCAGCTGAGTTATTTGAACTTTGCAGTCATATACATATATACCTGTATATAGCCTAGCATTTATTATACTAGCTAACTTAGTTGAGAATACTAACTATAAAGCTCTATATTATGTACATGTAGATGCTCACTAATTAGGTATAATGATATATATTACTTTCAAAGTGTAGCATTCAATCAATTATTAATTTACAGTTGAACCTATTCTTTGCATTCACTCAATTCCTCAATGAAATTATTGGGCTGATTTAGAGTTGCTTTCCCATGAACAAAATAACATTCAATCAGGAATAGTATATAGAGTAGACGGACCATATTTTGGTAGTTGGTGTATAACAATATACCTCACTTACCTTTTAGCTTCAGACGTAACATACCTATGCCCCTATCAGGGCCCTGTTCAGGGTACATTGAAGCTGACAAACTATCGGCTGTACTTTCAGAGCACCAACCAGGTAAGTCTAAGTCAGCCAGTACCAGTCTTGTACTTATCATACCATGGTCTGTGTTGGAATACAGTACATACTCGTAGTAATTCTTGAAACAAATATATTCTCCAACTAACTTGAGACTTGATACAAATTTTACTTGCGTTTACTGTATTAAATATATATAATTTCTGTTATAGAAGCTGCAGTGGCCATGCTAGTAATGAATTTCTAAGTATCTGGTCACTGCTCATTATTTAGTTTGTATTTCAACAGTTATCATGGATTGAGACCACCTCTACATAATTAGAGACTGTGTTATTTTGTAGTACACACCACTAGTGTTAGATGTGCCTCTGTGTGTAATTAGCCGCATAGACAAGTACGGCGGGCAAACGAGTAAGGGAGATCATGCTTATGGCCTCGAACTTTCCTGTAAAGACATGAGGAATCTGAGGTAAAACTATATATTCCAATATAGGAAGGGAGTTGTTGAGAAAGATTGGGGCAACTGATTAATTATATATATTGTATTATATATTTTATATTGTATCATATAATTATACTTGTCATGTTATATTACATATTATATTATATGTGGACTGTGTGTGTATTTGAGTTTACAAAGATTTATAAACACCCAAGGAGAGAACTGAGAAACTGTTGCCTGGTTTGATTAATATCTTTTAGTGTAATATTGTAATATTATCTACAATAAAAATATATATGATGCTAAGTAAATTATTTGTGTAGGCCCTGTGTATGTCGTGTTCATTATACATTTATGCCATGCACTAAGGAAGTCAATTATGGTACCCATGTGGTGTATGGTAAGCCTACACTGTGATAGTCTGTGTTCATTGTTTAGGCTTGCATACTAGTGTTGGTAATATGCATAGCATATTCATAGTAGTGATGTGCTAGAATAATATATTAATACTTTACTTTCCAACAGATTTGCTTACAAACCAGAGAAACAAGTGAGGAAGGAGTTAACAGATAAACTAGGTCAACTGGCATTTCCTCTTAGTCATAAACAGGTTTGATTATAACAGCATATTATATACATTTCACATTTTCTCCCACCTTGTACATTAGAACGTCCCCAGAATTTAGAGAATCCTCATCTTCTCAACAGATTAATGTTTTTTAGAATAGAAGTAGCCGTAGTCAAGTTTCGTAGCCCTCCAACATATTCACTACAGAACTTAGTCTTGCATTTTCTTAGCTCGAGTTCTCCACTTGATCTCCTACTTGCACACCCAATAAAATGAAAGGCTTACAGTCTGAGTTTAGTTAGACAGATAGTCTGTTTCACTTCATCTGTTGCATCATTCTTCTTTTATGTAGCAATTCTTTGCGTTCAGCTATTCGGATAAGCCTGTGGAGAATGGATGGGCTGTATACAAGCCAATGGAGGAATATGAACGTATGGGTGTGCCTAATGAATGCTGGAAAATCACTAAAATAAATGAACACTTCTCACTTAGTGACACCTACCCTGCTACTGTAAGTGACCTTGACAGCACTATGTGTAGGGATATTGTGTGGATTCAAGTAAATTAATTGTCTTGGTTAGGGCTTTGTATATACTCGCTCTAATTAACAGAATTCATCTAGCCTGGGTCTAAGGCTCGACTGACAGGACTAATTACTGTTTAAAGCCTTATCAACCAAAGCCTGTGTTCTTGGCAGTAATAACAAAGTGACATTTGAATGTAGATACTTATTGTCATCCATGAACTGTTAGCTCTAAGCAGACTAGTTACATTGTAGAAGTAAAATGTAGTTCAGATTTCTCATTTGTATGTTTTGTCCTTATTTTCATTCTAACATCCTCCTCAATGTTTTAGAGTTATCCTCTCTTTGTTCTGTGTATTATTAGCGTTACAGTGTATGGCAAAGTTACAATTGGAGCTATACATGGTACTACATGTATAGCTCTAATTGTAACTTTGCCATACACTGTTTTATATTAGCTTGTGGTCCCCGCTTCTGCTACTGATGAAGATCTCAAAGCTGTGGCTAAGTTTAGAAGTAGAGGACGTCTTCCGGTAAGTGTATCACCTTTCACTCAGGATTATATTTATATATTATACCACCCATGTGAATTTCATAAAAAATATACTTTATTTTAAGGCTAGTTATATTTGAAAACTAATATGATTATTATTTCTGTAATAATTAGACATTTTGATGGTTTATATTGAATCTGATACAGTTTTATTAGAATTGGTTGTTATCCCCCCTGCAGACATGGTTGTTATGATGATATACTTATAGGTTCTGTCTTGGCTAAACAAAGAGACCCAGGTCTCTATAACCCGCTGTTCTCAACCCCTGGTTGGTATGAAAACTAGGAGGAGTAGGGACGATGAGAACTACATCCAACAGATTATAGAAGCAAACCCACAGGGCCACAAGCTATTCATAATGGATGCCCGGCCCAAAGTTAATGCTCAAGCTAACAGGGTGAGCTTGTATTTCACATACATTGCCCACAGCCAAGTTTGATTGTGTTGTATTGGAGAATACAGCTTGAGTTAGTGCTAGCAAAATGAGCATATACAATGTAGTTGTAAACCTTACAATCATTTGGTGTGTTCAGTTTGTATTCTTGCTCTAGTCGAGGTCTATCATGAGGAGTCAAGTTACCATGAGCAGCAGCTATGCTGTATTATATAATTTAACAATACTAGAATATTAATAGTTGGATTTATCTCCCCTTTTAACTGGGTGTTAGCTGCACTCCCGAGTTTGAGATCGTAAATGTAGATGTAGTATAGTTGCCACGAGTGAAGCTGTATATACAGTAGTTGCATACCATCACACCGTGTGACTGTGTGCCTCCACAGGCTAAAGGTGGGGGATTTGAGGACCAGGACGCATACCAGAACGTGGAACTGGTCTTCCTAGACATCCACAACATCCATGTGATGAGGGAGAGTCAGAGGAAGCTCAAGGTACTATCAACTGTTCACAGTACAATACGTACATGCACTTTATCCAGTAGCTATAAAGATTATTCTTATGTGTAGACCTGCTTGATATCTAGTCACCAAGACAACTTCCAACATGGTGGCTTGATGCGAGTCTAAATAATTATTGATCGACATCACTGATCAGCGGAAGCTTGCTGTTTCCCAAAACGTAGAGAAAATGGGAGATGATGGTCTTGTTTAGAGGTTATTTATATTATGTACGAGTAAACTACATTTCGTTTCGCTCTCCTTTTTCTTAGTATACTGTTTAGACTATAATTGCTATTTGATGAAACCACAACTTGTTGAACATTCTATATTTTATGTGCACCTGACTAGCAGTTTTTGTGAAAGACTGAGTACATTTCCAATGGTGTTCTTTGCCAAGGAAGGTGAAGATTTTGATGTTTTTGTACATGTATACTTAACCCAATTCCGTGTAGATTTGTTGGAATCAACCATGTGGTATTCAAATTAGTTCTATTCTTGAAGGATATCTGCCACCCAACACTCGATGATCATCATTGGCTATCCAATGTGGAATCTACCCAATGGCTGCTGCATATAAAGGTGAAAATAACTTTTGTTCATTAAACCTAGTACTCCCTGATGGTTGGTTGTACACTGACAATCCTATAAGATATGTGTGTAATAGTGAACATTACGGGCAATAGTACAATCTACTTCAAATTGAAGGCAAGACACTTCCATATAAATGACACAATGTAGCGAGAGTGAACAGTCTCTGAATATCATCTGACGGGAAGTAGTACAATTGTACAATATAGCGTTGTAGCTTCAAAGAATTTACTGTTGTCAATAATATACAATTATACAGTGTAGGAATCATTTTTATATATAGGCCAGTCATTTCATGTTATAGGCAGTGCTGGCAGGTGCTCTGAAAATAGCGGATAAAGTGGAGAGCCACAAGACATCAGTGCTTGTTCACTGTAGTGATGGATGGGACAGGACTGCCCAAATAACAGCTCTGGCCATGCTGCTCCTAGACCCATTCTACAGGACTATTAAAGGTAAGTTTGAGGAGGTACATGTATTTACATACTAGCTAAAATAGGATCTGGGTTTCTACTAGCACTTGATACTTTCAACAGTGCTCTAACATCTACTGTTGAATACTACTTGTAGCATACTCTATTAACAATCATGATGTTTTGGGTACACTACTGTAGATGAGGAATTAAAAAAAGAAGGAACAAATTACATGTGCAGTCATAAGAAATCGTCCAATTGGATTGAAGTGTTTGAAGTTTACTGTATTAGTCCTCAATCTTTTTGTTTTTGTTTGATAAGTGGCTTAATAAGGTCCTAGGTACTTTATAAGTTATAATAATTTACTTCCTTGATATATTAATAGCTGAGTAGCCTGTTTTAAAAATATGATCATCAAATGAATATTTGATTGGCTGCCATGTCCCGTACCATTGGGCCAATCAGGTAACTTGTACCAAAGTTGAATATTAGTCCAAAGAATATAGATATAGGTAAAGCAGGAAGTGCTTTCTTCACTGTCACCAGGATTGCGAGCGTTAGAAAGAGTCCCTGCAATGATAACAATAAAGTTTATTCTGCTTCATTCACTAGGAAAGTGTTTTCTTTAATCATTCAAAAAACACTACAATGGTATTTGGAGAAATAATTTGTTACTCGAGTATACTGTACTTATGTTTTTCTGTTGCGGGAAAGCAATGCTATGAAGTGTGTCAGTGAGCCACTTACCATTAGTATTCCGATAAAGCAAGCAATAGTGGTAACTGGTTCCCTTGATGCTGAGGCTTTGCCTACTAGTACACTGTAAAATATGAAATCCCCGAGACCCAACTTGACTCCCCTTTCTTCTGCTTCTTCAATGTCGTGTTCGAGCTGCGCTATCCGCTCACTGCAATCAATAATTGGGTAATGCAAATATTTCGGCATTCTTTTACATTCAATGCTAAAAGCCGATATTTTGTGGAAGAACTGACTGGATCACTACTTGGCTTACTACTACATGTCCATGTACATGTAGATGCTCAAAACTCACCTTGTGCGGCGTAACTCTCTCTCAGCTGGGCTTTCCCCGGGCGGCTCTGCTGAAGCCTCTAACTCGGCTGCAATTTGCTCTACAGCATAAGTAACAGTATCTAAAGTAAATAGAGTATCTTAATGGTCATAAAGTACTTATACTATATTATCACTCTATACAAGCTACGTTATAGAACATACAACTATTCCAGTCACCAATATTATCATTCATTTTTACATTTGGTAATAATCTTGTCATTTAACTGTAATTGATGGAATAATGAATTAAATTCAAATATACTAGAATGTCCCCCATCATTGGTGTCTGGAATGGGTGACTCTATTATCTAAAATTATTGATTCTTTTCTAGTTCATTGTTTGTTAAAATCTTGATGGCGAGTCTTTACTGGACCTTCTCATTAGTGTATGCACACTGCTACCTCACCCACTACACGACTAGGATTGTTTTTAGTAGGAATCTACCACTACCTGGATCAGCAACATCGTTATGGTTCGGCTCTTGAGTCGAGTCTTCAAATTTGTCTTTAGAATTTTCTGCAGATCGAAATTTTGATGGTGATTCTACAGATTCCTTCCTCTTTGTCCCTGATTTGACTACTGCAATGCCTGAATAGCACCAATTTTGTATAAATATATTTTATGAGGGTGTCAGCAAAGTGGTGCTCAAAAGGGGCCCAAAAAGATCTGCTCCTCTTTTATCATCTCACACACCCTTTTATGAATTACTTGTATCAATTGCCGGTGTTGGGTGTAGATATAATACTGGTATATGATATCTAAGTCATAGGTTTGGTAATTTTTGTTTTGGAAACTCAAATTTCACGAAGTCTAAAGTGAATGTGCCGCTTATTTTGGGTTGTGCTTGCCAAAACAGGGATAACTTTGTTAATTAATTAGTGCTAATTTTTCATTAATTGCTTTCTATTCCAATGTCAAAAGTTAGTTGTTTTTGTTTTCTTTCGCAAAACAAATACATTTTTTGTGTCTGAACAAAAGTCTATCGTGTTAAGTAGTAACTTACTACTCCCTTGATCTACATCTCCAGAATGGCTTTGTGCATGATTAGTATCTTTTGCCTTTATCTTGCTGTTCTCCGACGATTGCCTTTTGGATGATGACTCAGCAGAGTTCCTTTTCTTCGTCTCTGATTTGGCCATTGTGATGTATGGGTAGAGTACAGTTGCTAGAATGAAACATATATGCTTACATTTCTTGGAACAGCTCAAGCCATTGGATGACTCAGCTCGCAGCCATTTAACGAGCTCAGTCAGTGCGTACTCAGTGCGGAGTCATGCGAGCTGGCTATGTGCCAACGATTAGTGCGAGCTACTATTAGTTCATGGGATGGCTTAGTCCGCACTGCTAACCACAGCTATAAACTAGTGCGAGCTGTTAGTAAGCTAGTTCGAACAATGGAAACATAATAGAACGAATTTTCAATAGAGTTAGTAAATTTACACTGCATTATAATAGTTTTTCCTTGAACTTACATGAATAAATCAAAGCTGGCATTACTTGTTCTCCCCGTTCAGCGGCTGTCTCTACCAACATCTTTAGTGGCCCATGAGGTGCTAAGACTGCGATCAAATCTTGAAATTAGAAAAAAAAATTTAATTTAATGAAGTGGCAGCTACTACACTGTACCTTTTATTAGCTTGTAACAATTTGAGGAGTTCACCAACTCTACTACTGGAGTTGTCTTCTCCTGCTTCATTGTGTTTGAAGAAACAATTGCTCTTCCCTGATTGTCATGGAAACTCTTCGGTGTGATTTCTGCCTTATCTCCTTCCCGTTGTATTTGTATGTATAGGCTAGGATACACGGTTAGGCAGATCATGTCTAATTACATCTCTAAGAACAGGAGTTCATATTTACAAATGTATTTACATGTAGGCCTATATCAAGGTAGTCTATGTAGGCCTATATCAGGGTGGTCTATGTAGGCCTATATCAGGGTGGTCTATGTAGGCCTATATCAAGGTGGTCTATGTAGGCCTATATCAGGGTGGCCTATGTAGGCCTATATCAGGGTGGTCTATGTAGGCCTATATCAGGGTGGTCTATGTAGGCCTATATCAAGGTGGTCTATGTAGGCCTATATCAGGGTGGCCTATGTAGGCCTATATCAGGGTGGTCTATGTAGGCCTATATCAGGGTGGTCTATGTAGGCCTATATCAGGGTGGTCTATGTGAATGCCAAGTTCATACTGTATTCAATGATTCTATCAACAACTTTCTCATAAGCACTTCTACATGTATCAGGGCTGAAGGGCAGCCATACATACCCCAAAGAGCGAGTAGTGCTAATACAAGCCAGAGGGTCCATTCCGGCATGTATCTGATAAATATAAGTGACATCAAAGAAGCTGATAGGATCAAATACGCCTGCTGTAAAAGTAGAGGTCCCTTCCAATGGATGGCAAGCATGCCTAAAATTACAACAATTATTTTGATATTTTATAGATTAATTCAGTGTATAGTAAACTATGCTGATCTGTTCAGATACCAGCTGAGATTAATATTATTAGAAGTAGCATTTTGTTCATGGAAACACTAAAAGTTCAGATGCGGGTAGTTTCGCTCATACATGCAAGTTTTTAATAAATTGCCATTAACACATTATAGGTAAAGTTTTGGGCTTATTTTAATTACCTAATCTATAGCATAGCATAATAGATCTACAAACAGAGCTCACCTGTTACTCCAAAGTTAAACAGACAGAAGACAACGCTAAACAAATCCATGGCGACATTATACGCCTTTAATAGCTCTTGTAGGTACACAAAACCAAACATGAACAGAAGCATCACTGAAGATAAAATTATCCATCCATGAATCACCTGAAAGTACATGTACATACTTCATGTTGGTATTATTTGTTGTTTTAATAAGTTGTTAAGAATTAAAAGTCACTCCAGATTCGAAGAATGTACAGACAGTTCAATCAATTTTTCTGCGTAATGTTAAATAGCCTTTCCTTTACTTACATAATAACAGCGCAGTTTATACAGCAATATCAAACCAAATGTCATCACGACTACAACACCTAGGATAATTAAAGAGTTGAGTACAGACTTGAGTAAAGTACGTCCTCCTGTATCATCTTCTTCTGGATGGAAAGGGGTATACACTCTAGAAAATGCAAAGAAATTCTAGTTTACAAGTTACTAGCCTTTACTGTATTGTTGTACCGAGTGGTGTAGGCTACATCCTAGCAGTAATTTGAAGACTTTAGTATTTTTATCTGTCAATAGGTACAGTATGGACTCTATTCCATGGTTCCATGGTGTATGCTCAATTCAACTGGTTTTACAATTTTTTATTTCAAACTTTGTATATGCCACTTACCCCCACTTGTGACAGTGAAAATGCATAGAAGGACTCATGCTATTGATTATGAGACTGAATGACATGCCCCATTTGGCCAACAGGTCTGTCAGTTATTATCATTTGATTTGAGATTTCAGTTTTATTCATATCATTATAGCAACCGTAGCTGTTCATGCAACCAAATAAAATTTTTAATACATTGTCCGATGCAAATTTTACCAGGGTAGTTTAATATGATGTTACATCAAAGTTCAACAGTCACACTTAGTAAAAAGACTTGGATCACATGTTTTAGTGATTTCATTATGGTGTCGGGGAATGAATATCCGCTGTTTAAGCACATATAACAATTTTGGCTGAATTTACATACTCATTTGCGTGTGAATTCTACATAAGACTTACAGGTAGTTTCCATCATCAATACTAAAAAAGTTGACACTGCTGATGGTAGCTATTACTACTGCCATACATAAGCTGACTGGTACAAACAGCATGATGACATGTTTGGCTCCATAGATAAGTTCAAGCTCTTCCTCTGTAGCACTGGAGCTAATTGCCTGTAAACTGTACATAGGCTACAAATCATTCTACATCTACATGTAAATGTAAAATATGCCAAGTGTGGTATTAGAAAACATTGGAAAATACGTCAAAAGTAAGTATAATCATTCATCATTGTTTTCTGAAGACACATGGTAATATAGTAATTGATATAGCCAGCATAAAATGACTCAAGTTGGAAAACAATTAATATACATGTACATGTACATATATATAAATATATACTATATTTATATACATGTACATGTACATGTATATAAATATATACTATAAATTATATTATTGAAATTTAATAAATTTTGAAGCAATTTGTTCCTGTTTGAGTTAAGTACAGGCTTCTTTGAGACGGTCACGGTTATCGTCTCCATGTCTATTGCCGAGAAAACGTTGATTCTACTTCACTTAATACCTGGTTGGATCTTTGCCTGCTACCCTGTCTCCTTGTTTAGTACCCTCTTCTTCCATTTCAATAGTCTCGTTATCAACCTTTTTGGATTTTGTCATTTTACAGCGTTTTCACAACAACCAATGCCAGGGTTTTACGTTTTGTAATGCATTGTGATATGCCTGATGCATATCACAACGCGTTTTTGTAACATCAATGTTATAATTATACCATCTTCTATCCATCAAAAATAGTGGAAAGAAAAATGGTTCTCTCAATGATAATAGCCTGTCCCACTAAATATCCCCACTTCGGCATCCCGACGTTCCACTACTCACTTTCTCGCCATCCCTCAGCTGAGTTTTGGATAGCTGTTGGACCTTGTTTAATCCAGACATCGTAGCTGGCAGTCCATTGTATGGTACATGGATCAAGATGTTGTGAAGCATTGGGGTTTACTTTATATCACAAGCTCAACTATTCCTTCATGTGATTTATATCCCAGTATTGTTATCTCATTCTTTCCATTGTAATAATATACTCGTTTTAATAATATCATGGTCTGAGATATAATGTATGTTATCATGATACACATAACAAAAAATTTTGTGGATTGCTTGCTGTAGGATTCGAAGTTTTGATTGAGAAAGAATGGATCAGCTTTGGACATAAGTTTTATCACAGGATTGGTCATGGAGAAGATAAGCATGGGGACGCCGAAAGGTCACCCGTCTTTCTGCAATTTATAGACTGTGTATGGCAAGTCTTTGTACAGGTTTGTAATTCTGTTATACTCTAGTATTCTTTCATTCAAATCTTTTTCTAATTTCATATTTACTTTTTTATGAACTAATAATGTGGCGTGTGATGGTCTCTGTACACAGGTAAAATTCATGAGATGTTTTAGTTGACAAGTTTCAAAGTCTGGGCTCAGTTTAAAACAATAACTTTGAATACAATGAGCATGGCTCTCATAATATGTTCTTTTCCCACAATGCCAAATGCATACCTAAAGTACAAGTTGACATGAAACACATGGTCTCATTTGTTAGTGAATTGTGAACGACCCCGCAAACAGATTCCAAATCTGCATGCGATGTTCCCTGGTGAGTGGTGATTTACACTGTATGGTACACCAACCATATTATCAATGAGAAAGTTACTAACCGTAAGGTTATACTTTATCACCCATATCACGATATTTGTAGTTCCCTACAGCCTTTGAGTTTAATGAGAACATGCTGATCACTATACTGGACCACCTGTACAGCTGCCTCTATGGAACTTTCCTTGGTAACTGCGAGCAGTGGAGGATTAAAGAGGTGGGGTTACCACTACAAAAATTGAAACTAAGTGTATTATAGAAATTAACTATCAAGTTTTAACTCCCTGTGAGTGGCTAGAAACTTAATAGTGTTGGCTAAAATGTCAGCCGAATGTAGATTGAGTTGAAGGACATTGCAATATGTGATGTTAGTCTAAATAACAAATTTTGAATTTTTCAATGGAACAGTCCAGAATTCAATTTCACATCCAGGAACCCGAGGCCTCTACAGCCAATCACCTAGCCCAGTTGACAAACACTAGCTTAGCAGCTTTATGTGTGAACATAGATGCACTTTGAGTCGACTGTGCACACAATATTATACCCCTCATATATCCATGGACGTTAAATCCAGTTTCTTATTGCTCAACTATTATTGGGACCCTTGTTTCATTTCCTTCACAGTCTAAAAGAGTAATTTAGACGTACAAAAATTGATTGACCAAAGCAACCTTGGACAACCAATAAACTTGACACGGAACTAGGGCTACACTAATAGTACTAGTAGAAGTAAAATAGTGTAACACTTTGGTGTTCTGACAATTTTATTGATGACATTATGATGATAATACTTCTGAGATGTTTGATGGCAGTGTTAGAGTCCATTACGCATATCATGTTATAGTCGACAAATTCAGTTAGCTTTATTCCAAAGTGAACAAACATTACAACTATACAGAAAACCAAAACAGGGGGGATAACTCCAAATGAAAGGCTTATGACTCATTCTGAATCTATTCTAAATGTTAAGCTATCATTGTTTTGTGGATTCAGCTGAAATACCCAATTAATTTTGTTATAATGCATGGATATTCCTAGTGTTTCTGAATTCAATGCAGACCTACAATGTATATTCAAACCTACTTTTAGGTATTGTAAAATGATTAATTAACAGCATTTTAACTTTTCTTTAAGGGAATTAAACAGAAGACGGTTAGCCTGTGGTCCATGATAAATACTCATGCTGATGATTACAAGAACCCGCTCTATGTTGACTATCTTCATTCCCATGTGCTGTACCCAGTTGTCAGTCTACGCAGAATCAAACTTTGGAACGGCTACTACCTTCGCTGGAACCCTAAAATGAGGCCTCAGGTATAATATTATCGAACCCACTTAATTTGTACTCAGAGTTGCCTACTATTGTTGAACCAAGTGTTTAATATTTGTGTATCGTCCATAAATCATAAGCCTAGCTTTGTTGTAGGAGCCAATCAGCTTGAAGAATAAAGAGTTGCTTTCTCTACGGGATAACCTGAGAGATGCTCTCAATGAGAAAAGAACTGAGGCTAAAAATAAGAAGCGACTGCAAATACGCTGAGAGTAGGCTGGAGACCTGAAGGTAACATAAACATAAACAGATAGGGAAATGCTGATCTTACCTGATCTCTGAAGGGCATCTGCCAGGATAACTGCAGTAGTGTGTTTGGTTGTAGTCTTGTTGACAGTCGCTTTAACATCGACACTTTCTTTACTCAACTATTCAATTTCGGTGCTTTTTATAAACTCAGACTAATTACCAAACGGCTACTAGCTACAGTTTTCCTTGTAGTATAATTAGTAGACTGGAATTATCCTTCTTTTCTCCATTTTCCCTTGAATCAGTTTTTTTATCTTCATAATGTTATTAATTTATTTAAGCGTTCACAGTATTCTTGTCTATTGTAGGCTCAGATAGTCTTTGATTAGAATTATAAAAGAGGTATGGTGTTTTACTTTGTTTTACTGCCCATAAAATATTGAATAATCACTTTTTTAATATATTTAAAAATAGAACTTTGAGTTTTAGCCTTTGTCTTCTATATAAAGCAATTACTATATATATTGTATTGTAACATAGTCGTATTACTGTAACGTAGTTATTCGCTTATTATTGTGTTAATATAGCTGCATCGTGATATTCATAAAGAATCGCTATGATAGTCGTTTGAGATATTTTTGCTCTAATAAAAAAGTTTACTTTAACCATGATTACTTTTACTGATACTGAAACTTGGGAATATTTTATATCAATTTAATGCTTTTATAATCGGATTATCACATAGTTCGAATAGTTCTATCTAGGCGGTAGAATTGAGAGTACACGTGGTACAATCCATGTACCCACACTTGAGTACATAGAGTGGAGCGTACCACGCGAGTGCCTACACTGTAATATGAATTACTTCCGAGTCTGTAATATGCATATACCCACTAGGCCACTACCCTGCTAATTTGTTCCACTTCTAACACTGTTCTATTTTGAAGTAAAGAAATTTGCACTGTTGCTGTGCCAGGAGTTCATGTATACATGTATTTATAATACTATTGTTCATCAATGAGAACTGGTAGTGATTTAGTGAAAGCTCTTTGCTAACAGTATGCTTCACTTTTATTTTTCTCTAGGTAGGTAGGTAGGTAAATAGGTAGGTAGGTGCACTGTAGGCAGGTAGGTAGGTAGGTACACTGTAGGTAGGTAGGTAGGTACACTGTAGGTAGGTAGGTAGGTAGGTACACTGTAGGTAGGTAGGTAGGTATGTACTAGGTAGGTAGGTAGGTGCACTGTAGGTAGGTAGGTACACTGTAGGTAGGTAGGTACACTGTAGGTAGGTAGGTACACTGTAGGTAGGTAGGTACACTGTAGGTAGGTAGGAAGGTAGGTAGGTAAGTGCACTGTAGGTAGGTAGGTACACTGTAGGTAGGTAGGTACAAAACAAACAGCACATTGTCACCGTAACTTTCATGGAATAGAGTTAGACCATAGCTTAGCTGCAATAATATAATAATAATTAGTACATGTGTATGTACCTGGTCAGGCTTACAATGTGATTCCTAGCTTCTTTCAGATTGCTTTTCACAATTCATTTGAGTTGGTTAAGTAAACACAATTATAATGTAATGTAATATAGGAATAACACCATGGTATTGATCATAGCCTGTGTATAATAATATTGTAAGGTTTAGTATTTAGTATTGGTATATTATCTATCAAATTAGGAGTGAGAAGGAAGTATTCCAAGGTTGTTATGATAATCTTTTGGTATGTTTTATATTGACTAAAGTTTAATTGGGACTATTAGCTATGTCACATGCTTTCAGCATTGACCAAGATGCAATTTTGGCTACAACCAGGATTCTACCAAGATTATGCAGTGTTCACTGCTACATAAACACATGTATGTTACCAGTCATGCAGGAGTTGTCTTGCTTTAAATCTTATTTGAGCTGCGATGTATGTACATTGTATGTATGTATGCTCATTGGTCTATACCCAGTGTTGAAGTGTGGTTATATGAGAGTATAATATGGTGTCTACCCACCTCAAGTTTAGTAATTATACGTGTACCCTCACTTTAATAGCTATACAATACTAATCTGAAAGATTATATGCACATGTACCCACCTCATTTGTTCCACTTTGAACACTGCCTATATCCATGGATTAGGTAGGTTCCATGCCTCATGCCTACTGGTGACATAATGCTAGCATTGGGTGAGTGTTACAAGTAGAGCCAATGCTGTGAAGTGCTTTTAAAATGTCAGAACCTGTATACCAAATTCTCCTCTAATATAAGTGAGTGAAATCAAGACTGGCAATCCTAGATTATCTAGGTATATTTTATATAATATGCATGTACATGTACAATGTAGTTAGGAAGTTTGCACTGAAATTATAAAACTAAAAAATATCATGCTATGGGATAAAAATACCTATACAATGATTCTTCTGTTGAACGCTTTATGGATTAATTAGGTGTAGTATGAGTACTAAAGAATAATTAATACATATTTATGGTCACATACAGTGGGCTACCTTGTTTTAACTGGAACAGAGCTTACACTAATTTCTCTTCTAGCTGACAGTTACACGTATTCCATGTTTTATCTTACTGATCGTTGGTTCTGTGTGGCATGAATCTGGTCTGACTCGCTCCATGGGGCTGATTTGACTCATTCCATGGAGCGAACAGAACTTCAGCACCTCATTCATGCATATCTTCTTTCTCTGTTAATTGGCATCCATGTGAGCATAATGAAAAAGCATGTGTGTGTTTGGTTAAATGTGGGCAGATGTTAGTTACTACCATTTCTGGTCTTTGGAATTTACTTATAAAGCCCTGTGTGGATGTTAAGTACTGTGTATATATCTATAAGATTCGTTGAACCCTGTCCAATGGTTAGCAGAATCCGAGCTTGTATCTGTATATTCCACCATCGTAGCCAATCCAGAGTCGTCCACTATGGACACAAATAGCGTTGATTTCTCCTATTCCTATCATCTTAGGGTGACCTGCTTTCTGCTGTAGTTCACCTTCAATACAAGATAGTTAAGTGTTATTCTCTGAGATCATACATATGCAGGCTATTGTTTTCACGAAAAGGTTGTACATGTACTTGTATGTGTTTACTTATGTTGTTTGCCAATATAAGGTGTTTTTAGGCAAGGAATTTATTCTCCTCTCCCTTAAAGTGGGAGTAGCACCAAAGACTGGGTAGTCTTCCTGAGTTGTCCCCTCTTGTATGAGCAGAGAAATATAATTGGAAACCAATTATGCTAAATTTAGTTCTCTATTTCTCTTTCAGTGCTAATATTGTTTTACCACAAGTAGCTATGTGTATTTTTGAAAAATACTGGAAAATAGGACACCCACTACCTCTATTCACTCATGGGAGTTCTTAGGAAATATGAAGAAGTTGTCTTATCAATGCTGTATGCCTTCAAATAAATGAGAAGTTTTCTTGCTAATTGCACTTTCTTGATGTTTAAAATCGAAAAGACAAGTGAATATAGGTGGCCAAGTACCATGTTACCAAAAGTGTAGAAGGAATTTATAAACTCTTGGTTAATAGAAAAGTTATTGAAAAAAAGCTTTTTCATGTGCTTTATAACAAGGTTAACTGGGTTACTCAGATGACATAGACTGCCTTTGTTTGAGATCCATTTATGGTAGATGACATCATCTGCTGTTGCACTGGCAGACCATTTTGGATAGCTCTAAGCAAGTACTATTCAACCAGCTATTCAGCCTTTTGATTGGTTTTGGTCAATTTTGGAAATACTCCCTCTTTAATATCATTATGATTACTGTGGTGTCTCCACTTCAGCATGGAAGTTGTCTACTTTTCTAATGTTATTAAATATTCATTATTTGGAGTTGTCCGTCTTATATCAAGTATTTAGAATGTATTTAGAACACACACATACGCATTCTCCGACTATATTGTACCATGTAATTCAACAGACTTTCTTTTATGTTCTGACTGTTAAGCTAACAGGTCATGTTTTAATCCACCTGGCGAGTTTGACAAATAAATACACCTGAACTCACTACACATAGAGGACACTTTAATTACTATCATATTTTTGAGATTGATCATGAAATTACCTCGCTATGCTTCCAAGTTAATACTTCATGGGATCAAGAGGCTTACTACTTTCATTGCGATTTTCATTACGACCTTCATTACGACTTTCGTTACGACTTTCATTACGACCTCGCTCTGTTTTGATTGGAGGCTTTCTTGGATTTGATTTTGATACAAACTATCTAATCAGTAGTCTTCGTTAAATTATAAGCATGTCATCTAAACATGTCTTACCTTTGTCGTCATATAGGAAGAACTCCTGATTAAACTCTGACCAGACCCATATAACTTCATACTCGTCCACATACGCTCCCCATGGCTGATCAATTTCCTGACTCCATAAGACCTCTTTGGTAACTCCATTCACAGCGGATACCCTGTCTTTAGCGTGGCATGTCAGAATCAGTATGTTAGGGTTTGGATGATGGGTGATCCTTTGACCTAGTTCAGGCATCTCATACAAATACGTTCCCATTGTTGTGTAGACGTGTACAGTGCAATTTTCTGTGCAAAGGTATACCTGTTCATTGCTGACAGCCAAGTCACAAACCTTTATTCTAGCGATCCAGTTTCCGCACTGGGCGTAATGGTGATCATACATATGTATTTTGCTGCTTTTGTTGTCCATTTCTGTAGCTACGTACAGTTTTCCATTCCACCACTGTATCCCACTCACGTGAGTAGCGACAGGTGTTTTTAGGGTGGAGCTGGTACTAGTCTGGTTAAAAAGTTGGACAGAGTCTCTCATGCACACCAACACGTTCCTCTCTTTGGTAAGAGCCAGGTACTCGCACGCTTTAGACAAGAAGGTATCAAACGTTCCAACATTGAACTTTTTGATTTTGTACGATTCTACAAAATATAACAGCATAAGCATAAAAAGTTGTCTCTCCATTCACAAGTACACATATATATTGTTGTGGGTTTCTGTGGTATGAAGGACAGTCTCATTAAAATTAAGATGAAACCAAAATCTCGGTTTGCAGTTTGGAGACTGGTATTACATCATAATTTGTTGGCTTGTTCCCTGTAGGAGAGATAAACAGTGGTACCTGCTTATAATATCTACAACTACATGATTATACTGGCAATCTCTTAGCACAAGGAAATATTATATTTACATAACTAAGAATGTTTTTATCGCAACCATGAGCAAGCATAATAACTGGCTACTAAGCATGCTATACGTATTTACTTGGTACAATAAGTCGGTCCACTAGCTGGATGAATGCAGCACTTGATAGCTTTTTTATATTAGCAGTGTAATAGTCTAGAATGGTACGCGCATCAGCAAGACCACCGTAGAGTGCCTGTAGCTCATTCTGTTTATTTGTTAGCGTCGTGATAGTCTGACTTAGCGATGAGGTAATTCCAGCAATAGAGTTGTTGACCAATTTTTCCCCTTCGTTCTTGATTGACAAGACTATTGCTCTTATCTAGAAAGACACCACAGATTAATGTTTTGTAACAGGAAAATCTATGAAACATCAACTCAGCTATCACAGAATGATTGACCATTGAACTATTAGGCTACTGTTGCTTCTAGCTTGACAAGTTAGAAAGTACAAAGTGAAATTCTGTTACATTTTATATTTTTAGAGACACCAAGTCTCTCAGATAATTATGATAATATTATGAAAAGTATTATAACAGTGCTATGAGTAGCTCTTAGGCCTGCACCGGTGTTGCCTCCCCACTGATATTCGGTTTTTGGGGTGGTGGTAATCAAACACCGGTTGACACCGGTTCTCTTGTGCCTAGTCTCATACGGTGTCAACCGATGCAAAATTTGGATCGATATACCGAACCGCACCGGACCCGTTGATCCTGGTCTCAAGCGGTGTTAGACGGTGTCAACTTTGGTTCTATATACCGGGTCGAACTAGTCCAGGAGCTAGTTCGCCTAATAGAGTTGTCCCATCATGACCGTTCAATACCAGGGAACAAAAATCCTCAACACTTTCTTGCAACATGAGTTCATGCCAATCATTGTTTATTTTATTTTCAGATATGGCAGGCAGACAGGGCTTCATTAAAACATAGTATATGTATATTATTTTGTTTAAGTGGCTATTGGGCTAATGAAAGTAATCAGTGCTTACTCCTACTCCCAAGATTTTGTATTTGCCCATGTAGTCTAGTGAGTCTCAAGTTGCATTGGGTTTTACTTCACCTATTTTATGTAATTTTAATAAATATATTAAATATAAAAACATGAGGCTGGACACACACCCAACCGACTACATATAATTTATTAGATTTATTACTGATTGTGACCAAATTACAGAAGAAAAACAGCAAACATTGTTTCCACCATACTCGTACCACTGACACAAAAAGATAACAAATTTAAAATGACATGGGCTAACTTCATATCACAAGAGAAAGAAGAAACGCTAGAATAGTTGCATATGATGTAATGATAATGTAGGGAATCTTTCTTGCAAGCTTTCTTGATAGATTGCTGATTTGGTATAATTCAGTGTGTCCACCGATTGAATCTAGCAGATTTGTCTTCAGATGGGATATTACGATGGCTCAGTCCGATGAATTCTACCTACAAAATATTGATTGAACATTAGTATTAGCTTGTTTTAAATAAATAAAGAGCTGGTGCTTACCAAAAGCATAACTACACAACGATTTTAAATTAAAAAGCCATAATTAATAATAATTAACTATTATAAGCATTGTAGCTATTCTTAGTTCCAAGCGAATATAACCAAACTTAAACATTAGTAGTAGATTAATTATAATAGAAATAATTAATCCAATGGTATGTTTAAATTTAATTATATTATAATTATTTATAAAATAATATAATCCATTATATTCGATCGTATACTACTGTTCTATTTCAGCACACTATTCATGAACAAAGCAATCATATGCAAACGATAGAATATAATATACCAGAATCTGCTAAGTTACGTAATTATGAACCAATTTAGTATAATTCAATAATAATTATTACCTCCACAACATGATAATCAATCACAGCCACGATGGCAGTTAATGTTGAAACGGATTAGCGAAGGTATGCAACCTAGTTTGAAGTGAGGTAAACAAGAACACGTGATATTAGACCGCATGAATATTGAATGACTACTGGCATAGCGGTCCGGTTCGATAACATCGAACTACACCGAACCATCGATATATCGTTTGGGCACGGTGCCGGTGCGATTCGGTGCATAAAAAATTTGCCGATGTGTAACACCGAGGGTTCACACACCGTTTACATCGTTTGAAACCGAAACACCGTGCAGGCCTAGTAGCTCTCCTAATGGTGAGTGTATCCATTATAATTCAAAGCCATGTTAATTGTTCAATGTGCTCTCAGCTATCTGTTGCTTCTATGCTATTATGTAATGCTCTTTATATATTAGGGAAACTGAGTATATAAGCAAGTGTTTACTACAATATAGTTCAAGAGAGAGAGAATAAACTTAGTATTTACATGTACATTACTTCTTTATATTCACTCCTGAATACAATACTCCCATCGGACTTTAAAATGCTATAATTCCTTGCTTAAAAGTACATCATATAAATAACCTTTGTGTGCATATCATTTCACACTTTATATTTAAAAATCCCATGGTTCACTGAAGTGTTTCTGGTATGGTAAAAGTAAAACCATACTGTGGGTAACGAAAATGCTATAGCTAACAGTGGTAAGTCGGTTCACAGCATAGACTGAAATTTTATAATATAAACAGCAGCTATTAATAACATAAACTAACCAATACCCCCTCCCCTTTTCCATTCAGAATTGAATTAATGCCTCGAGGTTATGCTAGGTGTGTGAAGGTCATTCTGACCAAGGCTACCAGACAGGATATTACAATAATAAGCTATGTACAATGTATGTTTACCTCTCGATCTATAGCAATAGTGTTATTCTTTTTCCCTAAGTACCACATGTCATATAAATCCTTCTTCGCTGCCAAATATTCTTCAAAATCAGTGAAGTTATGTTCGGCACCGTTGTTTTTTTCACATATTCCTCTTCTGCATCTGTAACCACAGACAATTCATATACATGTACATTCATTTTTCATATTAAATGTAAATGTAAATGTTTTTGCACTAAAGTCCATACAGTCTATCTGGAGGGTGTTTTCCACCACACTATTTTCTAGGATAGTGCCATGTACATCTCAAAACCACTGAATATCTGCATGACTCTGTTTAGCTTAAATACATCATCAACCTCCTGTCATATATCTGTATCTGGATTGATAATCTCTAACAGCACATCATCATCTTTTATACACAGCAGCTCTCGGATAAGTAACCTAATAAGTGTATATGTTTATGGGCTGTAAATATAGGAAATCTAGACTGAGTGATACTCATCTGATAAGCACGAAATGCTAGCTAAAAATCTCATCTACCAACTAGTGCTTGTGGCAGAGGCACATGTATATTGATTGCATTCCTATAAACATGTGATTGCTCTCCAAGCCTAACATTGTATGGTCCTACAGTAGATATTAGCTGCAAGGCCTGACAATAAAACACTGCAGGAAACCATGAGTTTCACCTATACATATGGCTGCTGACACAATTGGGCATATTTGTAAGATTGTGGCTTTAAAAGACCAGATTCTTTCATAGATTCATTAAATAACTTACCTGAAGCATATAGCTTGGTAACAGCTGGAGCAGAGGCCATCAACCGGTCTGTTACATGAACTACTCTGACATACATCTTCCTTTCCACCTTCGTCTACATTACAACAGGAAACAGAATTGACAGAATCTTTGTCACCAAGTCACATCACAGTACTAATAGAATATTATTGGGAACGCAGATTATAGGGCCTAAGTCCACGGTTGGCCTATATGTATTACATTGACCAATATAATTTGTTGAATTTGCCATGATTGTAACATTTTAGATCTTAAAACACATTCGTTGGTGTGTGTGGTTTAGATCTGACCAGGTGAAAAACTTGCACTTCCAGATGAGGTGGGTACACCGTGCATGCAATCTTACAGATTAGTATTGTATAGCTAACCACTTAATCTTATAGAAGCTAAGAAATTAGTGAATTACTAAAATGAAAAAAATATGTTCTGGTGAGACTTGAACCCAAGACCCAAGCACTCTACCACTGCACTATCAGGTTCACAGTGACTGCATGGGGAAAACTAGCTATTAAAATAGGGGTTCACACCTGCTGGTCACTAAAATTGAGGTAGATACACACCATATACTCCTGTATAACCACACTTTGAACACTGCTTCCAGGTAACCTCCAGGTAAAATAATAAAATGTAGTAATAATTTATTACAGCTTTTAGTGTTCATACAAAACAGTGCTACATAGAAAATGAGGCTATCAGATTCTATGAAATCAGATGAAGGCTAGCTGCAAGATATACATTAGCTGATCATGTTCACCACTTGTCATACACTGCAATATGTTCAATATGATTCTTTACCTGCTTCCATAGCTTCAGAAAGCATCCGTATCTCTGAGACAGGATGGTTCTGGCCAGCCGTTGTGGCATCATGTATTCTTTGTGAGATTGAGATCTTTTCTATATCTACATAGCTATAGCCTGAAAAATAGCACTTAGGCCTAATATATACATGTAGTTATCATTGGCAAAATTCATCTACAGCCCAAACCTTTAAAAATGTTCCATGTGAATGTATAATTTGTAGGATGCAATAAAATGTGCTCAGACTACTTCTGCTGCATCTACATCCGCTATATAAAATTATTCTTCTTTCCCAATTAAAATGGATAGTCTATTAGTGTATACTTAGCTACATAGTGTAAGTATTGCATAAAGACTTTTATTATGCTGTGACATATACACTGTACCTATACTATTGTTATTAAATTTGTTGGTTATTTACATTCATAATATTATATACCATGTTTCTAGCCTTGTAGAAAGCTCACGCCTGCATGTGATAGGTGGCTCAACATATTGTTGAAGGCAAACTACTATGAGGCAACACAAACAGACTAGCTGCCAAAGAGAAGCACTATATCAACTGTTGCTGACAATTTTGACCCCTGAATTGATATTGTTCAGTTGTTTGAAATCCTTAACATATACTTTAGCCATTTTGGTTTGTGTTGTTGACAGCATAATATGAACTAGGATAGCCTGTATATATGCAATGAAAGTCTAAAAGCGTAGAAGGAGATGGAAATTGGTGTAGAATTGGAGAAAACTAAGATAGCTTTGTTCTATACCAAGACTGAAGTGGAGAAGTTGGCTTCTCAATATATCATTCATAGAGTTATCTATGATATTATTGGCTGACTACTCAGACCCCAGCCATGAACAAGGCTCTAGGGCAATCAAAATTTCTCTACTACTACCCCTAACGGGATGATAGACAGGTTCAATTTATGCATACAAAAAATGTACGATGGTGCAAATATCAAAAAACAGTTCTATAGGCTATATTACAGTATATAGCACCACGAGAATTGACCCTCTGGAGTGATTTTAGAGTATAATGAAGTTTTGTTTCCTGCTATCAGAAAGATCATAATAAACAAGGTGATACACAATATTGTTTGAATGGCATATAATTTAGCTCACAGCTGTCACTGTCACTGTCTTCAGCATTAGAGTCAGGAGTTGGCGGAAGCGGTCTCCTCGTCTTAGAAGAAGATGTTTTGGAAGAGCCCAACATCTCCTCCTTGTCCTTGGGTTTCCTAGAACCATACACACAAACTTTTACTTTATAAGTCTTCGTATGCATGTATAATATACATTGCGTAGCTTCAAAGTGATCCTGCATGTCCTGCATGTCCTGCATGCAGTCCCAGGAATCAAGGATACAATTTGCTATCCCACAGTGTGCATGCCTATCATGACATGAAAATTGGTGTAACGCCATTTGTATGAGCACTGTTCCAAGATGGTAGCTGAATCAAACGTAAATACAAATAGAGAATTAGCTCCCAATACACATGAACCAGTCTTGGAACGAATAGCGAAATGTCCAGTTTTCATCTACTATTTGCAAATGATCTACAGTATATATTGCATCAATTTTTAATAGAAGCAAACTGTGATTAATATAAGCGATAAAGTATAATAATATATGATGTACACATACATTGTATGTATGCTATGGCTATAACCTATTAATAAAATAATGTAAATGTAATTGTAGAAATCTATGGTTCAGCGCAGAACACAAGTTTGATATCCGAAAACCTATAATATTCTTATTTTACCAATCTAAGTCAATGTATCAGGTAATAGTAATGAAAAATATAATGTTAGATAAGTTAGCAGTGTGCTTACTTTCTCAGCGTAAACGGCATATGGTCGGGTCCAATGGTTGTCCTTAGCTATATGTGACTACTGATAAGTAGGCAGGTGAGGGAACTAGCTAGCCTTTATCGACTAATCTTTGCACTGTACAACAAATTTGCACAGCAATGCATGCTCATGCAACAACTTCCTTGTTGAAATACAATATATCTATTGTAGACTCCCTACGCCCAACTGAACTCCTATTGACTTGTATATTATATTATTACTACATGTAAATAGGCTTCAGTCCATATTTTATACATGACAGTGGTGCATAATATACAAAATACCGACCTACTACTTGTGTACATTTGGATTTTTATACTTTATGTCCACATGCCAGTAAAGGCCTTTTGTTGGCACATCTGGTAGATATCGTCAGCTGAAGTGCCGCATTGATCTAAGAAAGTACTGTTTTAGAAATCTGTGCATTAAATTCCTGATCTCTGTATTTTAAAGTTTACAGTTAACTTTTTAACCAGAGTAACTGACTAGCAACTGAATTTTTGTATTTATTTACTCACTTCAATTTTTATTTCTCTAACAGACAAAATATTTCTCAGACAGGAATAAACTAACTAACATGGACATCTTAGATTGCCTAAATACTAGAAACCAAAGAGAAATTAACATGCTGTTTTATCTAGCCTACTTTTCCCAAATGGGTGTTGACCTACAGGATGATAAATCAGTTTAGTGTTATTCTGTTAGCCGATTACAACTTACCAGCTCAAGTATAGTGTGATGCTGTAACATTTTAATAATGTCTATGACAGCAATAGTTCTTACAATGCATGTCCAGTTGTAGCATTACAATATGCATGAAGTAATACAGACTTTTCATATCTTATAACACACATATTATAATGCATGTATGTGACTTGCATGGTTGTTGGTATGTGGTATAGCAAGTGTGAGCGTCATTATAGGCCCTATTTTACATTTGCCAAAATAGTAGTGTATTACTGTGAATTACCTACAAAAAGTTTACAGCATGTATACAATAAAAACAAACCAAATCATCTAATACAATCTTTCATGGTATATTTAGAAGAAATACATGTAACTATTATGAGAAGCATTATAGTTACCAACACAATTTTCTCAATTACATAATTATTATGTGGAGTTTTTCTCTCTCGATTGGAACAAGATTGATGAGAGAAGGCAACTTCTCATTACAACCGACAGCTTATTAGTATTGGCATGTTGTAGTACCCATTGCTCTAGTGATTATAAGACAATAAAGTAATTATAATTGTGCATCGTTATGACTGTATAATTATAATGTTACTATCTAGCAACTTTAATTTAACGGCACTAAACATCACAAAAATAACGAGATAAAATATCAGCATGGTATCAACTGCTGTACAGTAACTTAGGCTAGGACGGTCAATTTCTCTTTTCTCTTTCATTGTTGCTTCAAGAGTTATAGCTATTAGTATATTAGGTGTATATTATTTTATAGTCACTTTTAATCCAGTTGCAAATGGAATCGTTATACAATATAAGGAGTGATTCAAGTTGGACAAGCTGGTATATTTAAAGAAGGCAAGTGTAGTAAATATAGATGACAATACCACGAACAACACTAATGTTATAATAGGGTAATATGAGCATAAATGTATAAAATTTTGTTTATACAAAAACTATCAATTCAAGGTAGTAGTTTACTGAAAGGATAGTCCAGAGCTTTCAAAGTTCCCAAAACAGTGAAATTAAACTCCTATTATAGTGCTAAAAGTTTGACAATATACTATTAGAATATAACTATAAAGCTATAAATCCATTCAGAGCCACGCACGGTAGTGCATGAACTACAGGTAGTGTAGGTGCAGTGCATGAATTGCACAATATAAAGCAGTGATTACAAATAGGCAGGTATAGCAGGCTATTTAAAATGCTGTGGCTCACCAGGAGTTCATAGGTAGTCACAGAATATCGCAAAACTGATTGTATTGTTGTTTAAAATAGTGAAGATGCTTAAGTAGCCTAATATTCTATGCTCTGCTGGGGACTAGTCTAGTTTCTCTTCAGCTATCTTCCATAGAGAGAACATATATCTCAGCCTAATAAACAGGAGATCCCTTCCCATCTGTAGCCAACTCCAAAAGGGAACGAGTTTGGACCCTACGTAAACATCAGACACCTTTGATTGTGGTACAATATCAATGCCTACGATCTCTATGGTACATGTTATAGATATGCATGTTTTACGATGCTACAATCAGTAGATAGACAAGGAGCGATAGAGATAACTGATGAAAATATGAGCACAGATTGTGTCTAAAGTCTAAAGCATCTGATTACCAGTTGTTTGTGATAATCACTTAATAATACCATGTTTCACGAAAGTGAGCAGATGAGACATGGACAGTAGACCATTTATACATACCTTACCCTAGAAAACAATTCCAAATTACTATGCTGTAGGGGTGGACTACTAGTTGAATTACTGAATCACTACTACTAGTCGACGAAATAACAAACTACTAGCTGAATCACAGATTGACTACAACCTTAACAACTGACCAACTACTAGTTGCATGACTGATTGACTACTAGTTGAATGACTGACTGACTACTAGTTGTATGACAGATTGACTACTAGTTGTATGACTGACTACTAGTTATATGACTGACTGACTACTAGTTGAATGACTGACCTTCAATCTCCTCCCACCTGACAGCCACCTCAGACATGGTCATCTTCAGACACTGGGCTATGTAGAGGAGCTCTACATCAAATGCCCACCGTTCAACATGGAGGCTGGGAAAGAGAGCAGCAGCAGCAGACCTGCTGAGCAGTTTGAACCCACACTGAGTGTCACGGACTCCTCTTACACAGAGGAACCACACGAGGAAGTGGAAACCTTTCATCAGGAATGTCCTAAACATTGATCTCTACAATAGATGTGCTAAGTGAGTATAAACATTGATCTCTACAATAGATGTGCTAAGTGAGTATAAACAATCTAGATATCAAATGATGTCACACCCATGTTGTACATTCACCTTAGCGCCCTCACTTTGTGACAGCGTCAGTTAGTATTCTGTAGCCAGATCAGAAAGTGTCTACTAAACCGGTAGATAACTGAGTGTACAAACCTGGGCTATTGCCTCATCTTCCAAGTGGGCCCTAGAACCACATACAACTACATCATCGTCCTACAAATCATAACATAATCAATTGCATAATTATACGTACAGTGCAATATGTACAACTAAGACTAAAATACAATGTTATTGATATTTAACGGGAGGACAACTCCAATAAGGAGACAATTCCAGTTGGATCTACTTTGGCTTGTTATAGGTAGGCTACAACACTACCACTCTGAACCTCAACCAATGGGCAGTAGCCTTTAGTCCATGTTGAAACAAACCTATCTATACAATAGAAATACAAACCTTGGCCAGACATTTCATCATTTCTGTTTCTAATTTACCATAATCTTCAAATTTAGTAGCACCGTCAGCATCAGCGAACAAGATCAGCTCTCCTCTACTGCTGAACACACCCTGTTAACATAATAGAACATGGGAAAGAGATAGCCTACATGATACTGGTGTGAGTAAAACTAAATGCTTGATCAAAGGTAAGTAGGCTAGCTGACTGACGCATCAGATGATATACATATAAATGTAGGTCAGGAAGTAAAACTATGAAAGTGAGGATCAAGGGTTGCCTATGAGATGGGAAACAGGATACCCACTCAACAAAGGAAAACAGCCAGCCCTGTTTTCTCAGATACCACTGTCCATTGCCTGCTGTGCAGAGGTTTGTATGCTCATTGCTAGCATATACATACTAGTCAAAATACAGCACATGTATATCGGAGTACTTGTAGATGGAGTAACACACCATACATACTAAGATTGTTGATTCAAATAATAAAGTCATCAAGTAGTGACTGACTAACCTCTCTGCATTGCTGGTAAGTAAGCAAGTAAAGCTGTTACAATGTATATTTACCTACTACTACATGTATATATATACTACTATAATACTGCATGCATACTTGTACGTGTCTTACATGCCTACATACTGGATACTGCTGTAGTGTGCCTAGCCTACCTACTATGCACTACATACGTATGCCAACTGACTGCTGTGTCAACTTACCCTTTTAATAGCACCACCTTTACCTCTATTCTGGACTAGAGTCAATACCCTAACTTTATCTGTACCATATTTCACAGAGTATAGCATAGCAGTCTGTAATGTGAACATGATATAGGGCAATGGTTGACAAACAAGTTCTTCATACTATGGGTAACTGATTGATGTAGTAGAAGGGAGTTATTCTAACAACTCCATATTATGATAGCCCTACTAAGTGTTACCACTACTTGAACCTCAGGTGAACATGCATGGAATTTCTACTTGAGCTTGTAACCACATTTTGCATAAATAATAAAACCCTATTTATCAAGTAGTTACACAACGATTGACTAGCAACACTGTCTCATATCATAATGAGATTTCTAAAATAAAGAGCTAGAACTATAAGACTTGTCACCTACACTGTACATGTATGTACATTAGGCTACATGTTGTAGAACGAATGATTGTCTAACTTAATCTGTACTATGTAGTAGGAACCAATAATTGTATTACCATATCCACAAAGCTACATTATTTATACCTAATGCAAAGAGTACATGCTATGATTAAAATTGATATTTCCCAAAAGATATGCCAGCGATAACATCTTCTTCCCAGAATTTAGCTCTATAGGTTGAATGGTAGTTGCTCTTCAAGGGAGGCCAAAGCTTAATATCTATAATACATGGTTCCATGCGTGGTAGGCGATATAACTTGTATACAGCACCAGATGATGCTGTATAATAGCCAATAGGAATATAGATAACCCACTAACCGAACTAGTCTCGTCTTTACTTCCATCATCTACTACTATAATCTCATATTTATAGCTAGGATTACTTTTCTGTTTCTTTTCTAAATATTCAATAGCTTCATTCAACATAGCTGGCACTGCAAAAACCGAACATAATGCTGTATAGTGCAATCCATGGAAACCGTCTGAAGGTCTAATGTATATATAGTTAGTTGAGTTTGTAAAAAAAAATATTTGAACTAAAGTACATTTACATGTAGATCTAACACAAAGTTTGTTACTATTAATCTTGAAGACTATTTTGAAATTTGTGACAAATAGACCATAAATTTTGAAATGTCAAAGAGAAGGACTGTTAGATGGACTGTAGGATGGAACACTGTGAAAGTCAATAGTGGTACTTAGGCGTACCATTAGTGACTTCAAAATGAGAGAAAACTCACTACATCATTGCTTTCCACTTGATGGGTCTATTGATAAAAAGTAGACATGATATGGTTAACAATACTTACTTCTTTCTGTTTCATTGTATGCTGGTACAACTACACTAAGATCAACAGAAGGACGGTCAAATATGGAAGGAAATGAGATTTTCTTGCTAGAAGAAGGATCCTTAAATGTCCTTTCTTCCTCATATCTTTTGTTGTTGGGTCTGGGTATTGTGGTAAGGTACATATACACAAACAACTGGAAATATAAAAAGAGGTTTATGGTCACTTCACAGGAAATCAAAATTTAATCAAGGTTTGAAATATAATGTGGATAAAGATCAGTAGGCCTATACTGTACATAGGCCCTCGATTGTCTGAACCTGAACCGCACTGTTTTAGGTAGGAAATCCTGATTCTACATTCAGGTCAAATATAGCCCCCACATGGCCCACGTGTAGCTTAAATATAGGCTACTTTGGTCAAATTTTTTGCAATGTTTAGTTTCATCTCCACTCTCAGTAGCACTTATAGCCAATTCACATAACTATTTGGTATTCTTCTGCAGTCAACCTGTGTGTTCATTTCATTCAGTTGAAAAAATTCAGCAGTGATCAGAGAGTGATAGGTGTGAGTAGGCCTACTAGCCCTAATACCATTAAGGGAGAGGCCTACAAAGTCAGGCAATTCTTGCAGAATCCATGAAAAAACTTTGAAAAGTTAAAGCCAAAAGTAGATACAAAGAAGTACATTACTTCAAGCTGGGTGAAGAAGGTTCAGTTAGGCTATAAATATTAAATTACTGTGATGAATCATTGTTATTATTATTAACCTATTATTAAGACTATTAACTATTGCGATGTGCAGTCTTCAGTGAACCACAGTATCCTGGTCATAACATAAAAGACTGATATATTAAACATATTTAATATATAATAAATAGCCTAATAAGTATTTAATATAGAATTGAATAGTATAATAATATTTAAGTATGGTAATAGTAATAGTTATAGTACAATTTATAGTTAAGCAGTAATAGTTTCAGCAACAGTTACAGCAGCACTAACTTCATGATGAATAACCAAAATCTAATGGCACCTTATAAATTTTTGTTACTCATTAGTGTAAGTGTAGCTGTACTGTTGATTGAACTGGTTGAACCAAGAACTAGAAGTAAGAGGTTGAACTAACCATGAGAAGCACAAAAACTGCAAACAGTATCAAAACACCAACGACTTCCAATAGACAATCCATAATGGAAAACAATTTAATATTAAAGCCTCAACTTTAAACAAAATAGAGGTTGCTCAAAATTTTTAATATATGAAGAAAGCACACGTTGGCATTGCCAAATATACATGTACTTTCAAAAAAAGTTGTTCATATACATGAATGAAAACGACCTTGACCAGTTTCTTTTTTCTTAATTCGCTATATCGGGACGACTGTAAGATGCCCGTCTCGTGCACAAGATATAATTTCCCACAATCCAACACAAGCTACTATCGTTTCCGGCAACCATATTTCAGCTTTTACTATTAATTTCAATGTTTTTTCATTAAACAACTAATAGTGTCAGACAAAATTCTCGTCATTCTAATATAGCAAACGAAACAGGTATTTGTAATATGAAATCATGGTATGATATTATTGTTCGACTTGACACAAAGGTTACTAGACCGTTAATAGCCTATGTATTGTAACGTTTTCTTAGGTTCAGGTCAAGGTGAGGTTAGTAAAATAAAATAAAATAAAAATAAATTAAAATTAAAAACTCAAACTATTCCGTCTTTTTATTTTTTAATTTTAATTTATTATCTACATTTATCTGAGATAGTAATATACGAATATGGTATTCTAAGTTATTTTTGCCATACTTATATCTTATAGGCTATTATTTTATTATAATTAATAATAATTATTAGGCCTACTAGCCGATATCAATAGAATATGAATATAAGAATATTTATTATAGGCCTAATTCATTTGATATTCATTAGATAAGATTATTATTATCTCAATACTTTATTATCTGTAGCTGTTAAATTAATAGTTTTTATTTTAGTGTTGCTAGATTTGATTAACTTTAAAATAATTTTTTTAAAATTTTAATTCACGTATTTAACCCTTGCCTGCTCTGCTGTAGAGCATCAGCATGGAATTAAATATTTCATGATATTATATTATCAATTATGATTATCGTTATGATTGTAAAAATTTGATTAAAAAGTGAGTAGGCTACTTTTTAACCAAGGTTGAGCTAATCATCATATCAATCTTAATCTCTCTGGGACTGGAAGCGTTTGTTAGTTTCAGTTTGATCTATTTTAAGGTAGGCCTATGTAGGCTAATAACCATAATAATTAAAATCGTATAGGCCGATTATAAAATATTGCTATTGTACCAGATTTGATTAACTAATTAAATTAATGATTCAGCACTCAATTATTATCTTGGAAAAGTATAAACATTGCTGGTATTGGCTTTTTGACTGCAGCGCCAGCTTGCTCCCCCAAGTTTAGTTGCAGCTCAATTCAATAGATTGCAGTAGGAAGCATGTTAGAAAACTCTAAATAACACTTATAATCAAATTAAATGTGGGAAAAATTCATGTCACCTCGGATCTGTTCTGTTTGTAACGTTACAGATAGTACACCTTAATCTTCTATGGGTTATGGCTGCTTACTTATAGAGAACCAAAACTAATAATTTCATCAGCAAGCCATTCCAAACATTCATATTGTTTATTTGAATCAATTTGTGGTGTTTACAGGTTGACAGCAGTTGCCTGTTATAGGCGTGCTTGTCGTTGCTGTTGATGTCAGCCCAGGATTCTAGGGATATTAACCCACATCGGGTTGATGCAGCTATGACTAATCATTTAGACCAAAGTACGGGTAATCCCACATCAGCAAGCGTGGAGCAGGTCAATGGAGTCAAAGCGAGCCTCTCCGAACTTGGAAGACGAGACTCGTCAGAATCGGCTGAGCAGAAACCAAAACAGAGTACATTCAAAATCACGAGTGTGACTTTACATCGCCAGAAAGGTAGCAGTCAAGATGGCCGACACAGCTTTGGCGAGGATGATGAAGAGAGTGCTGTCGAAGATTCTCTTGTGCAGACAGACGTAGAGGATAGTCCTGCACCTGCTGTAAACTTAGCTGCCGTTGTGAAACCTCAACAACCGCAGCAGAGACATGACCAAAGGCAAGATCGAGTTGATTCTACAAGTAGATTTAAAGTGGTTAAGATACAGAAAAGGGAGCCCTATAATGTAGGCAGGTGGAGAATTTCTGACTATATGTCTGCTGACAGTGATTTAGCCGGCAGCAAGGTAAATCCTGAGGTGAACAATCATAAAAAGCCTTCATCAGAGAGTGGGAACTCAAGTCGAGCAAGCTCCACTCATTATGTGCATGGTGTAGATGACCCCTCAAAGAACCCTCTAGCTAATATAACCAATGTAACTAATGCATCCACTGTCATATCCCACCAACCGCAAGCCAGTATTCAACCACAGTCTCACACACCCGCCGTCGTGCAAGGATTTAATCATGTAAATGTTCAGGATTCGACTGGTCAAGCTGACCGAGGTCAGCCTCATAATGCCCCACATATAAACAATTATAGTAGTACTAATGAAAAAGTGGATAACATAAGCATACACATAGGTGGAGACAAGCCTGGAACTCAACTTTTACAACCACACGATGGACATGGCATCAGTGGTCCAGGTGTCATAGCTAGTCAGCTCGGAAACGCTGCCACAGTTATAAATAGAGCAACCATAGTACAACCAGCAGCACAACTACCGGTCAACTCGACTGTTCATATACCACAGCATGTTACTAACATGGACCCTATGTCTACAGCACCCACTAATACTCAGGTAGGTGATAGTTCATTATCCCTGAATATCTCGACTTTTATACGATAACTAGTTATGTAACAGTGTAGATGTACATGTCCCTGCAGTTCGTTCCCAGGAATACGTATATACCCATTTTGACTTCGTCTTCGAGCGACTAGCATTGTAGCCTACATGTACATGTAGGTCTACCAAAATTTTATGACTCTGTGATGTATTGTAAAGGACAGTAGGCCTATAGATTTTTGCTAGTACCAACTTGGATCAATGGCTCTCGTTTAATGATAGCAAGTTTGCATGAGTTGTGTCTACCAATTCCCTCCTCTTCACACTTTTTCTATTAGTGAATACATCTCTTACTTACAAGGTTGATTTGGAGGTTGTTGTCACGATGGTCACGATTATTATCATGTGCAGCGTAGCTATTACAAGTGCGCGACATATAATTAGCTCTCTTGGCGTAGATTAAAGCACTCGTAGTCATCACAGTTGGAAAGAACTCGTGCTTTACCATAGTCAATGGTATAAATTAGGGCAAATATACTGGTTTATAGGATGTAGGTTGTTAGCTAGTTCTTTCAAAAGTCGTGTCGAGTCACTTCTGATGTATTAAATTACTGATTGTTGATCAGGTTTCCAAGACCTAAATATCTGAAGTTGTGAATGGTGGTCTGATAACACAGTTCCTGGTTGTAAAGCTTTTACAAACTGTTTGTTGGCAGTTTGCCACCGAGTTCACTGCATTATGGTGTAGGCCTATAAGATAGGCTATATGTATATCATGTACATGTAGTAGGTGCAATAGCTCTTTTATAGACATTAACACCCTAAACTTCAACTCCGATTCCCAACAAGTTGATTCAACTGCAGCATAAAATTTGCTTTTATTGCTCAAGTACAGTTCTTCAGTGATCTCCTCTATCTCTTGCTTTGATGTATGTAATATGATAATAGGCTCGTTGCCAACACAGCCATACTACTATTACTACTAGTACTACTTTCTGATAAATGTACAAACTAGTTCTGTGCTTGTGTAAACTACATTTTGTAGACCTACGTAATATGTAATACTGATAATGCCAGTAGGCTAGGACAGAGCTGATGATTGCAATCATCAATCACTCCACATTATTATAGCCCAATACATACGCATTTCGCAAGGTGTTCTCCAAGTTGTTCTCCGCAGTCTATCAATGTGCACACTGTTGAGTGTGTCATGTTTAGACAACTTAATATTGAATAATTTAGCATACACTTCAGGGAAATGGAGTTGAGAACATGCTTAACTATCACTCTTCAGGAGAAAATAGATATGTGCTAACTGAAACTAGATTATTCTATTGCAACTAATGCTAACAACTAACAAGGAAATTCTCTACGATAATTGTCTGTAACTTTAGCATCGCTGTGGCTAGTTCTCTCTCATGGGTTTGTCTTGTTAGTAGGTCATTCATGATATCTAACTGCCTAGTTTATATCGATACAGACTATCAACATTTTTGGCATTTCTGTTGTTTGCATTAGACTATTACAGTTTTGCCTAGTTTACACAACTACATGCTAGTGATAATAGACTTAGATATCGTTTACTGTTGTAGATCACTACATTAAATCCTATCCCCCACACAGCCAGCACTACTGGAGTGGGAGGGGGTGGAGGTGTCCCCTTATCAGCGATCAATAATGCGGATACTCAACCATCAACCACTGATCATCTCAAACCCCCTGGTAGGTTAATTAGAATCATTTCCTCTTATGTAGCCTACATGTATGTATTTCAACGCAGAGATAGGTGGAGGTAAGATTGTATTGGTTTCTCAAGAACATCCAAGCTCCGTCCAACTTTGCAGTATTTAAAGTCATTGCATCGTCAACTCTGTCTGCCATTGGTCAAACATGACAAACTAACAAAACTTAGTGATAGCGGCTTTGTTTACCCTTTAGGTCTATACCTGGTAACCGAATGGTCCGGATACCGAGTTAGTTAGAAGGGGAATAATTCTAAAATATACCTATGGTGATTCAAAACAATGACCACGTTGAGATTACCATTATGGTTCTTTTTAAATCAGTGTCCTTCAAATCAATTATATCGACAAATGACCATTCGACACATTGAGTCTACTTTAACAACTGAGGGTTCGTGTTGGCTACGCAGGTCGATTAGAAAATGTCCATGTAGCCTAGTCGATGTTTTTTAGGTCAGAGGTAAATTCCAAATTTGATGTAGCCCTAATGTTATTTGACAGTAGTTTAGCGTTAAATATGGTCAAAAAGTCACTGCTACCCAAAATAGATTAGACATCTAAATCTGACATTTGGATCTCATCCCCCACCCTCTCCCCACTGTTTTCAATGCTTACTATAATTAGCTGAGGACAAGCCACACACCGCTGATTCACTTCCTGTTTGTAGGAATTTATTTTCAAGTTAGCTATTGAGATGCTGAAGCTTTTTTCTATAAAGCTATCACTAGATAGCTTCAAAATGTTGATAGCTATTTGCCGGCTATCCATCAGTAATCTTAGCTTCAGTACTCTAGCTTATGTTGTATAGTGATTCATGTTTCGTTTTCTTACAGATAATGTACAAGGGGCTGGTGTGGCTGCTGCCACAGGAACTACGGCTGCTGCCGTTCCCACAGCAAGCACTCAGGTGAAAGACCAACAGACGCATAACATCACCAATCTACAGGATACACAGGAACAGTTCGGTGGAGTGAGGGACTTAGTGGCTAATCTGACAGAACTAGTGGATCCAGCCGCTGCCGCTGGAGGTGCTGGCGAACAAGCTGATGCCGAGTAAGTTGTCACCACATGATGCTATGTGTCTAATGTAATACTACGTGTATGTATAGGCCTAAGTGCTTGCGTCTGTGGCGATGTAGAATGGTGTGCATGTGTTTACATGTGTTGTTTTCTTTCCTGCGACTAGGACCGTTTTATGGACTAAGGTTTGGTTTGGTTGCCTTTTTCCATGCAACTCTGTTTTCCGCCATAGTTTAGTTGTCAGGATGATCTCTCTGTGCTTCATGTTTCTTTTTGCAACACCTTTAAATCTTAGTCTAGGTCTCCCCAGGTTTTGTTTTTCGGAGCTGGTCATTGTCCATCCTGTGCACATTAGGCAAGCACATACATGTACATGCGTGTGTTGCCATGTGTTATTACATCATGATTGTTACATGTAATCCTATAATATGCCAAGTCTGTCTACAAGCACAGTTGATATTCATGTACGTGTATGGTTGTGGGTGTGTCTAACATCTCTGTTGTAACATTGACGAGAAAAATATGCTGCTGTGTGCCTATAAATGTTTTCCGTCAACAAATCTCGCCAGTTGATCTCATACGTGTATGTCCCGGTGTATGTAATGTGTGAATGAAGTTGTTTGAGATGATTCTTTGAATTGTGTCATTTATCGATGGGCTTCAGCACCAATTAATATATCACACCAATAGACTTGTACACACACTCTACAATGTACCGTACATGCACCTAGGGATGGTGAGCATAAGTATCATATTGGGAGTTATGTACTCTTACTACTTTTTTCTTGAAAGGGTAGATAACTCCTTCGTATGGTAAAATAATATTTACGGTAAAGTTACTGGTTAGTTACACAAGCTTGGATATGACAGTTATTTTATCAACACACAGACAGTTAAACAGAAATGTAATCACCAGTGCCAGCTAATTCAAATTCATCCAAATATATGAAAGACATTTTTATGTTTACACAGATACACTGACAAGCACTAGCTTTGACCTGTTCAATAATTGCTAAAGAATTGTTAGGAAAATTATTTTTTGACAGGGCAATTTCTGGCAAATATGTAAATTAAATTACCCACAGTGTGGGACCTACATGTAGGTTTACCTACTGTATATCTGTTGCAGACCTACAATATGACTGTATAGTGTAGGCAAAGATAGTGGAAGGGAAGATCGGACACTCAATGATAAAACGATGTCCCACCAAATACGCCCAATTTGGCGGTCCCGACGTTCCGCAATCCACTTCCCGCCTTAAATGTGTTGAACTTTTAGATGGCTGCTAGACTAGTTTCGCGAAGCAACGGGTTAACTGTTGCGCTCTTTCTAATAATATATCGTTTGTATAAGTAGATTGTCTATTCCATGCCGCTGTTAGCAATATTATCTGATTGGCCAGCGGAACACCAATAGCAAGAGCGGATTTGTGTACAAGGTAGCACAACTCTTTGCTTTGTTCGGACCGCGTTTGGAGGCGGGGGACGGACAGTTTTTGGCCTGAGTGTCTGATCTTCCCTTCCACTATCTTTGGTGTAGGCCCTAATAATGCCACATACGTGTAGCCTAGATGTAATAAAACTACCTCAAATCACTTGATACATCATAATGATGAGACATAATTATTTTACTTTGTTTTATTTAAATCACTGACAATACAGGATAGTTTCAGAGAATATCTACTACATAACTTAGCAAATGGAATAGTGTTGTATCAATATTATGTTATTCGTTAGACTCTGTAGTGCCTTTATCGGCGTGTTTAACGTCAAGTCAACTCCGCCGTTCGTTTTGACTAGCTTGAGCAGAATCGACACCATTCCTTATATCATTCCATCTGACTAGAGTGAATAGTGGTACAGATACGAGTTGAATAAATGCAGCTAGGGCACAGCTTGCTCCTGGCCAAAAGTTGATTGTTAATGGGTAGATGTTGTTGAATAATACACTGGACAGTAAACCTGTTACGGCCATCAGAGTAGAGTAATAGCCCATGCCGGCGGCCTGTTCGTCGTCATCGAGTGTATGAGATATATACAGCCTGGCTCCCATGGCAACGTAGCCTTGGAATATCTGAAATATTGGTGCGGTCCAGTAGGGGACGGTGTAGTTGGCATAGCCCAAGAGAATATTGTATATTGTGGTTGTGGCTGCACCACAAACGGCGAATGACATATCACTTATTGGGAAGGTGACTGTGAAGACATGCACTAAGACTGTGTTTCCAACTAGGGTGGCTAGACACCCCACCCCTATATAGATGCTATATTTGGTTACACTTTCACCATACTGCTTAGTCAGATATAGGAATATTATATTCGTGATCCCGTCATATGCAAGTAAGCACATCATGGCCCCAACTATTACAATATGCAGGTGTAAACGCTTGCTTCTCTCTCTCTTACGGAATACTGCCAGGAAATACGTCTTCAATACCTGGATGTTAAAACACCGACGCAATGTCAAAACTTTTCCGCTGGGGATGTCATCGGCATGTGCTGCTGGAGGTGGTGGTAGTCGTTTTAATCTAAATACCTGGTCAAGTAAATCAAGCAGACTGCAAACACCAGTGGCTGCCCAAGCGTATATAAGACCATTTGGTACGTCTATTAGTGGACCCGCTACTACAGTACCTAAGGCTGTAGCCAATGCCTGCACTCCTTCCAGTACAGCTATACGTAGTCCTATGTTTGTTACATCCGGGTCTCGGATTACGTAGGTCATGCAGGCCATGCTCAGTGTTGGGTAGTAACCAGACGCACCCCACCCAGCCGATGATAGTAACAATAGGAGTGGATCCCACTCTATTAATACTACTTGGGCTAAAGTCCATCCTATTGCAACCAGGCTTCCAGCCGATGGTAGAGCTAAGGCTAGATTGAGTCCGTGTCTGTCACTGTATCCACTTATGACAGTAATAGTGACCATCAATGGTATCAGGTTAGCTATTGTGCTGTATATTGTCCAGATGGAAGCTTGGCTCTGTATCTCCGGATGCTGTTGTTGCCACGTGCTATTGCTGCATGATCTCAGGCTATGGTCATTGTGATGACACAGTTTGATGTACAGTGTCTGTTGAAATGCTACTGTACCAATAGCAAATGCTAAGTAGTACAGAAACAAGATGGGCTCTACCGTCACAATCTTATTAAATCTCCCGAGTTTGTCCATGATAGTAAATCGTCTGTCTACTGATGCTACCTACTGCAATAAAGTGCAATCTGTGAACTTTTATCTCGCGACACTGATTATAGGTTTTGTGTACTTTAGGTGGATGTGACATTCATTACTATCTGTGTTGGTTGTGGTATGCTATTTGTTTAAATCTGAAGCATCAGTGTGTGGTTCACAGTGTTGACTGGCAATATGACAAGCTATACAAGAGTTGTCCTCTCTTTTTAGATTAGGAGGGAACAACTCTCCAAATGTAAAAATAGATTAGGAATTATTTACCATGTGTCCACCGTAGTGTGTGGCAATTGAAAAGTGTTGATGCATTCAACGGTGGAATATGGTTAATTGTACATGTATATATGTCACAAATGTTGACCTACTTGTAACAAGGAGATATTCTTTGACTCTTGTTATTATCCAAATGTTTGTATTACACACCAAAAGTGACAATGGAGCTTTGGTAATGTGACTTTCTAAAATTTCAGTTCAGAACAGGACATTCCGAAAATGTTCGTCTAGAAAGCATCCATTTCGAAACTCTACAGATAGCATGTAGGAGAGCGCCACTCACATGTGTTTTTTAATTGCAAATAGGTTTTGCAGATGTGAAACACTGACTAGTAAATCACGTTTCCATTTCCTGTTTGCTGTTGAACTAGACAAGCGTGGAATGATATATGTTGGTCAACATCGTATGAGAACACTTGACCTCTTAGACCTGATGTGATTGATCATCATAGAATCATTGATAATTTTCTACATCTCATTGTTTGCTATATATGGTCTTTTATCTTGTTTATTCTTATCATTGGAATAGACATAGGACAGGTATGACGTACATAATATTATGTTAAATTATAACGTGCTGCCGCTGCATTTCATTGGACAGAATATCCTCTGTAAAAATATTGCGGTAGAAAACTGCACCATATACCAAAGACTATATTATTATTACCTAGTGCTAATTTTTTGTAAGTTGTGGATTAGAGTTGTGGTGTTGGACTCATCCTAACAGTTTAGTAGATTCGGTTGCGCTGTGGAAGGAGGCATAAAAGTCTGCTCTATGATGTGTTGGTTTCCCATCTCTAGGTTGAGTAGAGTCTGCGCCATTTTTTATATCATGCCACCTGACTAGAGTGAATAGTGGTACAGATACGAGATATATAAGTGCAGCTAGGGCACAGCTTGCTCCTGGCCAAAAGTCGAGTGTTAATGGGTAAACACTGTTGAACAATGCACTGGATAGTAAACCTGTTATGGCCAGCAGTGTCGAGTAGTATCCCATGCCGGCGGCCTGTTCATCGTCATCAAGTGTATGAGACACATACAGCCTGGCTCCCATGGCAACGTAGCCTAGTAATATTTGAAATATTGGTGCGGTCCAGTAGGGGACGGTGTAGTTAGCATAGCTTAGGAGAATATAGTATATTGTCGTAGTTACAGCACCAGAGACGGCGAATGACATGTCACTTATTGGGAAGATTGCTGTGAAGACATGCACTAAGACTGTGTTTCCAACTAGGGTGGCTAAACACCCCACCCCTATATAGATGCTATACTGAGTAAGGCTTTCCCCATACTCCTTTGTCAAATATAGGAATATTATGTTGGTGATGCCACAATAAGCAAGGAAACATATCATAGCCCCAGCTATTACAATATGCAGGTGTAAACGCTTGCTTTTCTCTCTCTTACGGAATACTGCCAGAAAATACGTCTTCAATGCCTGGATGTTAAAACACCGACGCAATGTCAAACATTTTCCACTGGGAAGATCTTCGGCATGTACTGATGGAGGTGGTGGTAGTCGTTTTACTCTGAATATCTGATCGATCAAGGCGAGCAGACTGCAAACACCAGTGGCTCCCCAAGCGTATATAAGACCATTTGGTAAATCTATTAGTGGACCCGCTACTACAGTACCTAAGGCTGTAGCCAATGCCTGCACTCCTTCCAGTACAGCTATACGTAGACCTATGTTTGTAACATCCGGGTCTCGGATTACGTAGGTCATGCAGGCCATAGTGATAGTTGGGTAGTAACCTGTTGCACCCCACCCGACTGATGATAGTAGTAGTAGGCTAGGATCCCAGTCTATCATGACTACCTGTGCAATAGTCCATCCCACAGTAATGAGCCCACCAATAGATGGTAGAGCTAAGGCTAGGTTGAGTCCGTGTCTGTCACTGTATCCACTTATGACGGTAATGGTGACCATCAATGGTATCAGGTTGACTATTGTGTTGTATATAATCCAGTTAGATGTGTCGGTCTGTATTTCTGGATGCTGTTGCTGCCAAGTGCTGTTGGCACAAGTACTGAGGTTATGATATCTATTATAACACAGTTTGACATAGAGTGTCTGTTGAAAGGCTACCACTCCGATAGCAAATGATAGGTAATACAAGAATGTTATAAGTTCAACTGTTACGACTTTATTCAATTTCTTAAGCTTATCCATCACTGTGGATATATCTGTTCGCTAATTCTACTTCCTGTTGTACAAGCCGTCCAGTCGATTACATGGCGCTGAATATTATATTCTCGCCATGTGCGGTGTACTCAAATGAGAGATAGGTGCATGACATGTGATAGACATTCCTTTATCAGTAGCTAAATATGATGTTTATCTTGACTTGACCCTGTGATTTGATCTACTGAAGATAAAAAGTCATGGGTTGTTTAGAATGGGATGACGAGCATTGAGAGAACTTGTCTTCTACCTTTACTGTTGCTGAAAACCCTAAGCTTGGTAGTCGTTAGCATCGATCAGTATTCTGTGGATATCCTGTGTCGTTATTGGTCAGTCAGTCCGGCATAAATTCTATGCCTTTAAGTTCATGTAGTTTGAGATGAGTCTAACAATAATGATACAACAGTTACAATAATGCTGGAGTTGCATTCCCTTTTGCTCCCTGTGAAGATAACTTCCAAATATTTGGCTAAATTGAGAAATTGTTTATTCTACACACTTATCAAGAGTTATATTGCAATCACATGTTCTATGTCATGTTCTATAAAACTTTTTTATACATGGTGCATGTTATGCTCAAATGATAATTTATATAATATATACATGCATAAAAAATTTTATGTAAGCCTAAATATTAGGTAGTCAAACTCTAGATTATTGTAACATGACTATGTAATGTCACGTTGTGGTTGTGGGCATAGTCTACAAACTTCTATCCTGAATAATCTGGTCACCATTTGAGAAATAATTGTATTTACTGGTATTCCTGATGGTGAAATAGTGAAGTTATAATGCAATTACCAATTACTAATTTAATTGTCTAAAATGAACATAACAGTAATTCTAGTTTATTAATAGCCTCTAGTTTATCAGATATTCAAGTTAATTAACTCTCATGTGTTATATACAGTTTACTGTTATACTATTAGCATATTATTCTAATATAGGATATGGGTAATCTAGTTTCTGCTTAGTATTTGTGGGATCAGGTGAACTGGAAGGTCACTGGCACCTATCATACAGAAACAGTTCATTGTGCTGGAAGGTGAAATGCTGTCCTCAGCTTTCCTCTCATTGTATTATATGTAACGTTGTTAAAAGCCTGCTACATGTGGGCTCCGCATGCAGATATAACTTTATAATGTAGGTATAACAAACTATTCTACATGATTGCACTTGCTATAGCTCCTTGACTATCCCCTAACCTCCGTATGACCTAATAACTGACTCTCCGCTGCCACCATATCAGAGGACAGTGTGTATGGTTATTACCTCTGGTTACATTATTTTATCAAGTGCACTTGTGTAATCATACCAAGTTTGCACAGCGCCTATTTTCTCATGCTACCCTATGGGGTTCAATCTGTAGGCCCAGGAGTGGATCCATTATGCATGAAATTCTCGGGGAGATCTGTGCCCCATCCAAACGGCTACGTGCTATATGCTCAATATGTGATGTCTGCCTTTTACGTATATACCAACACGAGAACTTCCACAGAAATCTATCAAGAAATAGTGTTATGACTGCGACCTGCTGGTCCATTTAGGTTATGGAGTTGAGTTCGTTAGCCGACGAGTGCGTGGCCTCTCTTGGTGTCCATATCTCAAGATTCATGCACTTTTATTTCTTTGAGTGAATGTGCAGTACAGTGCTATTCTTGCATGAGTTGACACTCATTTGAGCTGATCGCTCTATCACTGAAGGTGTTTTTGCCGACTTCTCACTGTTAGCTTACTTGGAATATGACGAGGCCGTTCAACAGCTGCTCTCATAAGGTGGCACGACGATGGAGTTGTGTTACTAATCATTTCGCTTACTGGTAAGGTTGGACAACGGCTGCTACTTGCTCGTCTAACATTCATTTCGGCTATTTACAATACAAGATATTCAAGTGGTATTTGTAAATCAGAATTTTGGAGATGGACTCTTCCATCGGTTTGAGTTTAATAACATGTGAGAATTTGTGTGTCGGTTCTACTAGTTATGTAAGCCTACTTATTGAAAAGAAAGGCAGTGGCACTGTAAAGTTGGCATAGGGCTAGCAAATGATTCAAAATTGTTTCATACTATAAAAAATTTGAGATTTGAGATTGCTTTGTTATGTTTGCTTCAGAATCTTTTAATGAAGTAGACTTCTCCACTTTCGTCCACGGCAGATGAATTTGACTTGGGACTTGGTTCTGTTGACCGTCAGGTTCATTTACTCGCTGTATTGATTTTACACGCCTAAGACTAGTAGGCCTAGCTAGGTATTTTGCTTACTCATCTGAGATTAATCGATACTAGAGTTCATGTCATAGTGCTCTTTTTACTGATTGCTATAGTTTAATATGAAGTGCCTCTAAGCAATATTATTGATTTCTTTTGTGCTTATGACACAACAGTTATATAAGCTGTGGCTCTGAAAGTATATAATATTTACTTAACCCACTGGGCTAACAAATCAATTTATTGTGTTTATGTTCACACAACATTATTTTTCCACTATTCATGCTGCAATAGTAATTGAGAAATGGCAATAGTGAAACTATCACTGTCGGACAGCCAATCAACAGTTGTGTAGGATAAGTTCCTAGTGACGGCTTATCTGATTGGTTGTTGAGTTATGAAATGTAAACGACCAGCTGATTGTGGCATTCCTGAGGTTATTAGTAGCTGTATATATAGGCCTATATCAGGGTTGGTTTTAAGCACTTATTTGTTGAAAGGTAACATGACAAGAAGCTATTAAAGGTGCAAACCATTAGTAGCTTGGGGTTGTATCGTGTATATTGGGTGTATATTGGGCAAACCGCCTGATTGATTGAGCCTTAGTGGGAGATATGGTGCCGCCGCAGTTACACCGTACTAAACCCACGACTACTCCTAGCTTAGTAATGTATTCCTTACCAACAACTACCTCCACAACTTCACAGTCTCATGATCGGAAGAGATCAATCTCATACGGAGCTCATTCTATAGACAGTGGCATCGATGACATTGACAATAATAATGCCTTCTATATCGGCCTTGACTCGGTCTTAAATTCACCAACCCTGCAGAGTGAAAGGTAAATGTTTGTCTCCGTTTCTAAGTGGTGTCTTCAGAGTCTTCATATCTACTGTCTTATGTTGGTGCTCAGTTTATGTGATTAGAGAACTCTATCACTTGAGAAATTGCTTCGACCTGTCTTATATCACAGAATTTTCTATTTTTGCCCTCTCTCGGTTTTTTTATTGTTTTAGCTCATTGGTGTCTGCCTTGCTTATCATTTTTGATTGAATTTGTGAACAGTGTTGTACTTTTACTTCGTGGTACACAGAGTCTTGCATCCCCCAAATGCTCAACCCTTTGATATACATGTATGCCCAATTTACTATGGAAATATGAAGCATTGCACCTAATCCAAAGCAAACAACTTACATGTAGTTCAGTATTATGAAAGCTTTTTATCCAAGTTGTCTCTGAATATCTGTAAGGCATCAGATATCATCAGGACCTGGATGAATGGGTGTTGTAGATAACATTGTATAGTTGATACAGTCTAGTGTACACAGAGTTTAAATATACATGAAATGACTGAAAATCAGTGTTGGTGTTGATCACACTCACCCAACTGTGTTAGTGTATAATTTATTATGTTGACCTGCTAGTGCATTGGTAAATTGCTACAGTAGAACTAAAACAAACTATGAACAACACTAAAACCAACAAAGTTAGCAATTCAATAAATCTTTGGATTATGGGGCATGGTCAAGCTGAACTTGGCCAGACTTTAACAACAACATTAATGACCACCACTGTTTGTCAAATGGAAAATTCCATCATGGTTCCAACGTTTGCTAATGCATGTTCCAGATGATTAGTTTGTCATTATTTATCTTGTAGTCAGTCCCAAATCCTGATAACTCCATGTCACTGAACTTTTTCTGCTGGGATATAACACATGGCGTAGGTCTTAACAGCATGTCTGCTACCAGACAGATTTATCACCACTGATGTTGGTAATAGACATGGGATTTTACTCTTAGTGTTATGCATCTCCTCAAATTTCCTCCCTTTGTTTAACGGGCAAACTGGAATTCACTGATCCTTGGACCTGTCAAGGTTTTTGGCTTCTCTATGGAAATCAACCTGCTATTAGATTATATTATGCAGTGCTTGGTTGCAATGGAAAACTTACTGCATATGATTATGATAAATTCCTTGCTAAAAAATACATCATATTATGATAAATGGAGATGAGGTGCCAGCGTTAGTTCCAACCCATATATTTGTGTGACGTTGCCAACTCACTGTCGGTTGGTGTAAGTAGTAGAGTGCCAATTCCCCCGCAGCAGTCGGCACTCTTCTAAACCAGTGTTGATAATTGGATTGTGTGCAAACCCAACTGTAGTCCCCTGGTAGCCGTTTTTCAAAGTGATGAATGCATCGTCACAGACTTGTGGTACTTGCTGTGTGGAGTCGCGTGGACTGTTGAGGTGTTTGTTACTGATAGATGTGAATGTAATGTATGAGTAGGCTGGTGTGTTCCTGTACCAATCCTTTGTAAAAAGCTTTGTGTTCTGGACTTTACCTACATTTATAATGCCCATAATCCATCAGTACGCCTACCACTGGTCACCCTGCCACTGGTCACCCTGCCACTGGTCACCCTACCACTGGTCACCCTACCACTGGTCACCCTACCACTGGTCACCCTATCATCTTAAATTTATATTTCTTTCTTGTAGTGCTGCAGCTACTGGAGTGGCCATAGATAACAAGATAGAGCAAGCTATGGTAAGTGTAGTGGTTTATAATGAGTATAATTTGTGCATGTACTGATCTTCTGCACATATAACTAGAGACTTTGCTTTGACCACCATCCATCCTTGACTTTGCTTAGCCATTTTTATATACATATATATGATGTTTTTTATGCAAGGAATTTGTCTTTGTCAATGCACCAGTCTAGTACATGTAGCTGTGTTTGCAAATCCTTGTTTATTTTCTCCTTACAGTGGATGTTCTCCTCAGGCTATTAGACCTACTATATACTTTATACTATTTCATTGAGTAACTTGAGTTCAGTAATTTTCCACTCTCTGGACCCAACAGCACAATAGAAGAACACAGTCCTTTTCACCGACTACAATAGGCATATGAATAGCTAGCTGCTGGCATTCATATGCTTTTGTTGTGGGTTGTTATGTAATCAATTAATTATTCTCTGCATGATGATGACCAATTTCTTCAGCACAGCTGATTACTACTGACTGCCATCTAACCTTTGGACTGGCTATTAACTTCATCAGTAGTAACAGGAGTTATCTCCTCTCTATTTGCTATAAAATGAAGTTTAGTGTTCTCTCTCTCTGTTTATAGGACCTTGTAAAAAGTCATCTAATGTTGGCAGTGAGGGAAGAAGTAGAAGACCTCAAGTTACAAATAACAAAGTTATTGGAACGTAACAGTTTGCTAGAACAAGAGAATAAACTGCTCAAATCGTCGGCATCACCAGAAACAATTGCCCAGCTCGCCCTGCTCAATCGACAGCAAAACCACTGAGCTTCATTTGACTGGGTGCGAGTGTATGTTGTATGTACTATCGATATGCCGGAAGTTACTGCTACCACTTAGAGGGTGAAGTTGAACCTATGCTCCATAAGGGCACTGATGCTTGCTGCTGCTTCTGTATCTGCATGGTTGAGCATGTTGGAGACGGGCTCCACAGTGACACACCAAACCTGTAATAGCAGAGAGGAGAGAACTCCGAATTGAAACACAACACCAATTCCACCTTTACTTGCATGGAACACTCAGTCACTCACTCAGTCAGATGTTAGTCACTAACTAGTACACGCCTCGGAGAGATAGCTTTACTTTACTACTACTTCAGTTGTACATAGCAATTGACTTGCCACCCAATAGTCACCAGGTGTCACTTTACCCTTGACTACAATGACTCTATCTTACCCTATACAGACTCCATCATACCAAATAGTTGGAAGTCGAGACTGATAAATGTTGGCTACTAGCTAATATAATATTTATACATAACAAACTAATGTCATCTGTGTCTTCAGTATTCATTGATACCTAATCATCAACTCTTATCCTTCTTATTGTTATTATAAATATTATTTTGTATTCATCATTGTTATAGCCAAGGTAGTTTTAGAATGAACTCGGTCCTAAGTTATTTATTATATACTATAAAATAATTATTCTAAGAAAGAAAATCTATTGGATTTAAAACTCAGTAAAGTTTTTATCACAGCCTCGGGAGTTACCTACCCATGCTATTTTGTGAAAACAGAGCTGAAATGTAGAATTTAATTTTGCTTTCACTAGCTTCAGATATTGTTGATAGGATCGCCCTATTGTAAAAGGCTGCTTTTATACCAAATGTACATTTAAGTATTAATGTGACATTAGTAATAGTATATGTAATGTATATGACAATTTCATGCCTAATAGTTGTAATTTGTGTATTACTTGACTTTTGTCTTAAAATCTGGGCTCCTAGTAGCTCAGGTGTTGTACAATACTGTTACTACTATTTAGTGTCACTATTACTATTATGCTGTTATGTAAGGACTGTGTTGTAAGGCATTGGCCTGTATCATTGTGGCTTAGTATATTAATGGTGCTAATGCAAAAATTGATAAAATAATAAACTGAGTGGATGGTTATGTCCACCATTACCACAATCTACAATTAAATGTATATGCAATATGTGAATAACTTGGGGCTTGTTCAACTAATAAAATCACCCACAAGGACAACTTTGACAACTGCCACTATCATTGGCCACATTTATACCACTAGAGAACAAACTGTTTACTCAGCAGGAGTGATTGCAGCTGACATCAGTGACCATGACTTAATTTATATGGCCAGAAAAACTGGGGCAAAAACAATCGAAAATAAACCAAGGATTAAAACGATGCAGAGGAGCTGGCGTAATTTTAAACTCAGTCAATTTCAATCAGACCTAGCCCATCAACCATGGCATACACTGACCAATACAGACGACCCATCTCTTATGACTGACTTTTTCAACCATACAATGACGAAAATAATTGATAAAAATGCTCCAAAGAAAATGCGCTATGTTAAGACTAACAACCTGCCACAATGGTTAGACCACGAAGTACAAAGTACAATGGCCAAGAGAGCACAGGCTAAAAAAGACCTGAACATAGCAGAATACAAACGCCTGAGAAATATGGTAACTAATCTAATCAAAAAGAAAAAGAAAGAAATCTTTCAGTCACTAATTAAAGAAAATACCAACCGCTCTACTAAACAGCTTTGGAATTTAATTAAAAATAAAAACTATAAGCCAACAAATATATCGACTCTTAAACAAGGTGCTACTGTACTGTCTACCCCAATTGACATTGCTAACACAATGAATATTCATTTCACCACAATTGCAACAAAAACTCTTAAGCATAGCAGACACCTAGCAACGACCCCAAATCAGACTGAACATGCACAAACTACACAAACAACTCGACCTATCACCCCTATAACCTCAACTGACATCATAATGTATGTAAAAGCGCTGCCACCCAACAAGGCTACTGGCCACGACCAAATATCAGTTCGTATTATTAAATTAGCCTTGCCATTCATTATAGAACCCATCAAATTGATCATAAACACCGCCATATCTACATCTCAGTTTCCAGCTTCATGGAAACTCTCCACCATAACGCCGATTTTCAAAGAAAGTAACCAACAAATACCTGAAAATTACCGACCAATTTCTATTTTACCAATACTTTCTAAACTACTCAAAAGACACTTACTAAAGCAATTACATAAAGAAATATCTGCAAACAAAATACTACATCCTCATCAGTCCGGCTTTCGAAAAAATTTTTCCTGTAATACAACATTACATGCACTGACATCAGACTAGCTAGATGCCAAACAATCACTAAAACACACAATAGTTACAATGCTGAACTTTAAAAAAGCATTTGACTTGGTTGACCATAACTTACTCATTAAAAAACTTAAAAACTACCAAATAACAGAAAACTTAATCAACATAATAACTTCCTACTTACAAAATCGATATCAAGCTGTAAAAATTGGGCAAACGCTCTCTAAGCAAATGAAAATAACCCATGGAGTCCCCCAAGGCTCCATACTTGGACCCATTCTTTTTTCACTTTATATAAACGACCTTCTCTACCTACCAAAAGAATCCACCATACATGCCTACGCAGATGATATTACAATGTACATATCTCATAAGCAACCTGCTTTGGCAATCGGTACCACTAATGCAGATCTTCAAGCCATCGAAAACTGGTGTACTAAAAACAATATGGTACTCAACACAAAAAAATCCTTTTATCTTCATATTAAACCTAAATGCAACTTTACCTTAAACCATGATCTGCCAAAAGTCATTATTAACGAAACACCTCTTCAAGAAAAATCTAAGTGCAAACTCCTAGGTATAAAGCTGACAAATAACTTGACATGGACTGACCACATACAACTACTCCAAAATAAAATTGCTCCAAACTTGCGACTACTCTACGCTATTAGACCATTAATAAACACTCATATAGCACGTATATACTACTACAGGTACATTCATCCATACTTGACACAAAACATAACACTATACTATAACTTGACTGCCAAACAGACAACTGACCGACTATACAACACACAGAAACAAGCCCTCAGACTAATTAATAGCACAAGACTAACTGACAAAATTCCTACACATAAAATTGCTCGACAACATAAAATTCTTACACTTCCACAACTTGCAGCCTTTCACACAACTTTACTAGCCCACACCATAGCTCACAAAACAGCCCCTTCATACATCCAAATTCAATTTTTCAATATTGTCTTATGTGATAATACCAAATCCCGTACAGGTTTACTTATACCCAGTAACTACCACCATAATAAACTTAAACTGTCAATACTAAAGCATTTCAACATACTCCCTAAACAAATTAGATCACTATTAAAACTTCCTTTCCGAAAATCAATAATAGACCTTTTGCTTAATATTATTGATAAAGTGAGGTAACATGTGAGATATAACACAATGATAATGCGTTTCTTATATTTACCTTTATTATCTTCCTTGCCATAATGCAAAACTAACATTACACCATCTCCTTTTCTACCATGCATATATGTGTATAGCTTATGTACAACTGTTAATGTGGTAAATGTGCATGTACAATATACAAACTTTACATACTATGTAATATTTCATTTCCTATGAAATGCATTAACTAATATCAACATAATGTAAAATTTTTTGTAATTGTAAATATCGTAAGATTTTCAGTTCCAAATTGTCTTTACTTCGTATGTTAGTATATATTGTGGTATCTATTTTATGTATGAATTATACACTATATAAAAGGAAAGGGAAAAAAAAAAAAAAACCAAAAAAACAAAAACAAATATCATTATCTGTACACATTTGTTTCCTCTGTCACTGTCATGTTCCTTTTTTTTTTTTTTTTGTCATTTCTCTCTCTTCTCGCTTTCTTGATGTATAACTTCTTTTGTTCTCCTTTTTAAGTACCTGTGAAACAGCATGAAAAACATGCAAAAGTTTTCAATGTAAAAAAACAAAAGCATGATGCTGATATTCATACATACTGTATACTAATATTGCACATTAAATAAAGTTATATATATATATAATTTCCATTTATTCAGGGTACTTTGTGTTACCATACGAATATTATAAAATCGAATGGAACATGTACAACAGTGGTTAGAATCAGAGCCATCTCTCAATGGCTCTGGTTAGAATATCTAGTCACTAGTGAAAGCACCCTTTGAGTGGAATTACCATCTCCTGGATATTGGGAAAACCCTTGAACACGAGACGGGCAACTCCAAGTAAAATTGTAGTATTGCTCCTGGTATTGTACACTTGGTGGCACATGCGGTCGAGATTGTTGTTGTTTATCTGTATCCGAGCAACAGCAGATTTCTTTCACGCTATTGGTCATTTTAGAAGCGCAGTTATCCGCTCAACAGTGCCGCTGCAGATAAACTTGTCTGACATCCGGGAAACAGTAACTAACACACAGGTAGCCAACTTTTTTCAACCGTTTCATTAAAAAATGACTAGTATAGTTGCTATTAAATATCTGTTTCACTAGGCGTTCAAATGCAGATAGGCTAATCTAATTTACTGTAACTAGGCAATAAATTTTTATATATGTCTAACTCTGAATATTGGTGTTTGCTTGATAATTAATTGGTGTGGTGATATCCATATTGATATTCATATTCTCGATATTGAATTTCAATTTGATTTTTGTTTTATATTTTTGATTTGAACTTCAGAAACAATTGGAGAGTGTAGCATCCGTTGATTTTTTTTAATTTCAATTTTACAACTCGATGTTAATAATTTAGAGTTGTAACTATGTATTTTAGCTAGTTGAAAAGAATCGCCCATCAAACTATAGTTTGAATTTTGAATAACTATTAATGATAATACTATAATTGTCCCTGAATGATGTATATACATGTATACGTTTGAATAATTTTAAAAAAAACAGTACGTTCTTGAATTCTGATAAGGGAAGCACTTCAGTGATACAGTGTGCTATTAATGTTTCAAATTTATTGAATAAGTACTGTATGTGAATTACTATATTATAAATGCCTCTGAGGTAATGCCACTATTATATAATATGTAATGTCATAATTTAAGTTTTTATTCATTACATTAAAATGATATTGCTTCATACACATGCATTGCAATCACTGATGCCAATTGATGTATTCAAAAACTGTGCAAACAAAGCAAACATGTTTGTAAATACTTACTGATTTGCAGATCAAACTTCAAAATGCCAGCTAGCAGTATATTATCAGAGATAGAATGGGATGAGGGATTTTCTATGCCAGTTGCTAATGCTGAAAACCGAAAGCTTGAAAGTTTAGTAACTGAGAAAGAGAAGGCAATTGTTAGAAATCAACAGGAGTTGAGACAAAATGAAGACAGAGTACATCATATTTCTGAGCACTTGAAAAATGTTCGGCAAGAACTAAAACATACACAGGTATAAATCTAAAGGCATACATGTATATGTAACTAAGTTAGGTTTAATACTATACAATCATGTGTTAAGATTATTATTGGGTTTCTAGTATAACCCTATTGATTATTTGGAAGACTTTGTAATAACTCACACTCGCATAGGGCTTATTATCGTTTTTATTCTAGAATATTGTTGGAGCTCGTCACCGAGAGATCGAAACAGAAGATCATTTGTTGAAAATTGCTGAAAGAGAGGAAGGAAGGCTAAACCAGGAGCTAACTCGGCTGAACAAAGAACAGCAGGAACTCAAAGAGCAGAAGAACATTTATGAGGTAATTAAATTAGTCTTTGAGGATCTAGGCAGAGTAGGTATTGTAGAAAACATTAGTTATCATTGATTGCACACGTCTAACTATAAAATAATAGAAAACTAAATTAGAATTTATAGTTCCCTGTGTGGTTTTAGTTGTTTTTATGGTAGCCACTTTTGTCAGATGAGTGCCACGCTTATTATTTTTTTGTAGAATAACATATTCAAACAAACACAAAAGCTTGAGGAACTCAAGTCACAGATGAACTGGGACCAGCAAGCGTTAGAGTTATGGCTAGAAGAATCTGCAAGGAAAGATGAAGATGCTATGACATTAGCAAAATATGCTCGAGAAGATGAAGGGAAGATTAAAGAGCTAACTCTCAGGCTAGGCAGGTTAACGGATGAAGCTGCAGACAGAAAGAGGAAACTCAATAATGAAACTATGGAAACACAAACGACACAGGTACCGCATAACAAGTTATGATTTTTCCACTCATGGATAAACAAAGTATAAATGAAAATATATATTATGGCGTACAATTCTTAGTTAATGCATCAGGAAATAGGTATTGAAAACCTTGGCGTGCATTTACTCATTCACCCATCAAATCATTCACTAACTTACTTTCCTTGTTCATAGATTGAGCTGGACAAAGCTGCTGAAGAGTTTCGAGCTGCGCATGCTGAAAGACAGCAACTTATAAAGCAATGGGAACATACTATAGAGCAGATGCAGAGGAGAGACAGGGAGATGGACTTACTGGCTCATGTATGTTATATATCTGAGCTCACTTTATTCCAAGTATATTACTCATGTCCACTCTGAGCCTGCATGATGATGGCAAAAGATGAGAGCGCTTCTTGTATATTCGATCTGTTTTTAACCTTTCTTATCAAACCGATATGATGTTATAGGAACTAGCAAAGTTAAGAATTGAAGTCAACAAACGTGAAGAGACAATTAGAGAGAAGAGACAGTTCTTAGAGAGTCAAGAGAATAACAATGAAGAAATGGAAAAGAAGATATCCGTGGCAGAGAGAAATGCCGCCAGATTGAGACTAGAATATCAGGAGGCTGACTCTGAACGAGTTAGATTTGCCGATGAGGTGAGTTTCACCTTGTATAGCAAGAAAAAGGTATTGCTAAATAATGTCATGCAGGCTAGCTTATTTTTTCCTGTGGTAAATTATATGGTTGCTCAATTCGTTTCTTCTATGGTACCTTTGGTCTGTAATATGTGATTCCCTGTGTATTCTATTAGTTGGATGCCTTGAAAAGAACTGTGGACAGGACCAATCAGGACTTGGAAACGACACGGACACACGTTTCCCAATTGAAGAAGGATATTATGGACAAACAAGGAAAGTTAAGAGAGATGGTGGATATCAGAGAAAGTTTGAATGACAAACTAAAGATGGCTGCTGAAGCTCAACTAAGTGCAGAAGAACTGGCTGCAAGAATGGATGAGATGATGGAGGCTGAGACCAGAAGACAAAAGGTAAGAACTTCCAAATTATTTATTTCTTCCCTGTAGAGATAGAGGTTAACTGGTATAACAAAATTCGGAACTCAGAGTTTGTGTTGACGTTTGGCAGATTTAGGTGATGGACCAAATACTATAATAGTCATTGTTCATTGCTTTGATCAACAGTGCCCAAGACTCTTTTTGACTTATTGAATAAAACTTTGTTTATAGCAAATAGAGCAAGACCTGAAACACTTGAGAGACATCAAGTTCAAGAAAGGTCAAGAATATTTCACCGCCAAGAAATCGGAGAAAGACACAAATGCAGAGATACAAGGAACTCGTGCAGCCATTAGGAATCTTGACAGCAAAATAAACAAACTAGATCATGACTCACTGAAACAGCTTGAGATCATCTATAATCAGGTGAGGTGAACACTACCACTAGAAAGGCGTTTACTGTACAGCTTGTGAGCTAGCGAGATGTTGACTGTACAGTTTTTGAAGCGTTTGCTTCAATTTTTATTGTGACGTTATTGTAAAAAATCTGCCATTTGTTTACTGTAGTTAGTGTGGTTTCTACAGTCCAGTTGGAAGGTAAAGTAATTGCTGTATGTAGCACATGCTTGCATATCTTGGAAAACTCATTTTTGTTTCAATCATTATAATTCACTTGATAATTGGTTTTCTGATCTCAGGATTTCTCCATACAACAACTAGAAAGGAGAATAAACAGAATGCAGGGTGAACACAGCAATGAGGAGAAGGTAGCCTTAGAGGTCAGGATTAAGGAACTAACTGCACATTTAGAGGAGCGCCAGCAAGCCCACACCTTACTTAATGCACAGCTCAAGAGACTACAAGATGATATCAGAAGAGCTAAGAGAGATCTTGAAAAGTCGAACCTCGAGATGTCTGATTTAACTGTACGTATAACATGCAGCTGAACGTTGTATATTCTCTACCCACGATCAATGAAAGATTATTACGTTGAACGTTTTGAGTGTCCAACTTAAATTCTTTCAACTAAAATTTTTGCTGTGTAGACCACATGATAAAAATAGCTATTTCTTTGAATCCCTGGTAACATGTGACTAAAGCCACTGTTTGTAAACATGTCACCGAAACTACTCTTAGTCACGTGTGGATGAATATTTCAGGTGAAGATTAATGAGCTTACACTTTACAATGATAACTCTCAAAGAGAACTGAGTACAATCACTCGATCTAAACAAGAGCTCATGGTAGATGACAATCTTCTCAAGCTGGAGATCAAACGTCTAAGAGAGATGCTCAATGTTAAAGCAGATGATGTTCTCTCACTGGAGAAGCGCAAGCTACAACTCCAAACGGTAAGATTCTGTTACCCGTCGGACGACAGTTAACTATCATTGAACAATGTTTAATAGCGTATGTAATAGCATTTATGTTGGAGAACGTAAAATTTATTTTAGAGTTAGAAATGTATCGTTCAGAAAAGAATTGTCTTTCACATTTAAGCTGTTGAGAATTATGGTCACATGTGTAACCTATAATCGTAGTTTGTTGAGTCTTTGAGATTCTGTCTTCCCGAGCAGTCACAAGTTTTCTATGTCACCTTTGAACTTTGGTTGTACAATTTCCCGGTTTTATTTTTATTAACTGATAAGACTTTACACAAGAATTTCCAAATCAACCTAATGTTGTGGTGTTACAGGCGATGAAGGAAAGAAGGAATGAGATCAACATTCACACAGATATGCTAAGAGCTCAGACAAGAGCTGCCGACGATGAGAGGCAGCAGATTAGTGCAGAGTTGCATGAGAGAATCTCTAAGATAGACAAGCTGAGGAAGAGGTATGAAATACTTATGGTAGCCATGGCTCCACCGGAGGGAGAGGAGGAGAAATCACAGGCTTACTATGTCATAAAGGTCAGTGTGATCAGAATTATGTTTGCCATCGGTACCATGGTAACAGTGGTAGTTGACTAGTTGGCTAGTTAGTGGTGATATTATGTACAATGTATTTATGTCACTGCACACGTCTTTGGTCAGTTTTTGATGAAAGATTCATTTCATGTTAAAGTGTATCGATGTATATGTTGTATAATGCTTGGTTGTTAACCACATCAGAATTAAATAATGTCTACTCTGTTAAAAATTTTAATGGAGTCACCTTTTTAAACATAGCGATTTGTTTTTATGGGTTCTCTACACTTGCTATAGGCTGCTCAAGAAAAGGAAGAACTTCAAAGGACTGGAGATGATCTGGACGCCAAAATAAGAAAAGCAGAGAAGGAAATTCGAGCTCTAGAGAACACGTTAAGACTCATGAACAACAGGAATGAGACATACAGGAAGAGCTTTAATAAGGTACACAGTCTTGCTGTAGCCTGTGGTATAATGGCGTATTTTGGTCTACACACTGTTCTTTAAATACTTCATTGTTCCTTTTTATAAGGTATTTTTGTTTGCCATAGGTAACGGATACAAGTGAGGAAATGGAAGAGAAAGGACAGCTTGAGGAGCAACTTAGAGCTGTAATGGATAAATACAAATACAAGAGAAGGCAAATTCGAGAGTTGCAGGATGACCTGCAGACAATGAGTAGAACAATGGAGAATCTAGGTAAGTTGGAGTCAACCAATTTCTCTTCTTTCCTGTCTTAGATACTTCTAAGTGAATGGCCGGCTATCGGATTGACAAGTCGGTGAAGTCACAACTCATTGGTAGTTTTAACGAGAAGATAGGTATTTGGAATGTTAAAACAAACAAACACGGAATTATATGCATCATGCTGTATGACAGCTGAAACACTTTTGTAGAACGTGATGAGGCCGCGTACTCAGATATGTTGGAGGAGAAGAGAAACAAGATGCTACAGGTACAGAAAGAGTTGGATGAACAGAAGAATAAACTGGACCGAGCACAGAGGCAAAACTCTAAACTCGCTCGAGAAGTTAGAAGCGCTGCCGGCAGCAAAAAAGAGTTGCCTGAAGAGGTTTGTGCTGCAATGATGACAGTATTTAAGATTTAATTGTTGTAAGTAAGTATACCCAGTACATCTGCAAGGATGTCTAGTGCTGTAAGACAATTCTAGCATGCAGTGTTTACATCATAGAATTGTGGGCTCTAGGCTACCACGAAACATTGGAATTCCTTCTCAATAGTCGCCAACTTTATTTCCTACTAAATCAGAAGGATTTAATGGCAAGTCTTTTGGTTCAGATTGACAAAAAGCCTTACAATAGAACTATTAGAAGCATCCAGACATCAGTAGTCATTAATTGTTGTTTATGTCCATGCTGTTGTTTACATTGTATATCTACCATGTACATGTATGTTGTTGTTTATGCCTATACAGAAAGACATGGATCTGCGAGAGTTGAAAGAATTCAACAAGATGGCTTTGAAAAATATTGGCGAAGTTGTAGCCAGCAATCCAGACATGTCCAACATAGTCAACATGTATTTCCAGCAGGCTGATTTACCACCTCCACCCAGCCCAGGTAGGAAACACTGAAGACAAGCATTATAACAGCTATATTCTTAAGCAGTACAATATGTTGACTGAAAATCTCCTGGGCCGTGTACACCCATGCGTATTATTATGCACCTGTTTATTTGTGAATTGGTTACATTTACATTAATTTCAGTAATTAGTTTGTTTTATGTATGTCATTTCCGTGTACATATAAAAAGTTACATGGATTTCATATATGCTACATGTACAATTATAAACATTGCAGTTTCAATGTTTTGGAGTTGTCTTCTTGCTGCTCCATTGAGTACATGCTATGCATTTGTTTGGCTTAGAATGCATAGCATATAACATACACCTACATGTACAATGTATGAGATCAGTCTCATTCTGGGAGTTGCCTTACTACGATCACCCCATCACATAAAGTTTAGGAGTTGTGTTCTCACTGTAGGCACAGCTGGAAGTAGGTTTAGTTCTCGACCGTCAAGTGCCAGAAGTTCAAGCTCATCTGTGAGAAGTTTGGAATCTGTTAGAAGCAGAGAGAGTGCTAAAGCTGCCTCTATCAACATTGGTGCCGCTTTCGTTCCAAGTAAGTAGATGATTTTGATTTCTCCTAAACCCTTCAACCAGCATCCTACAATATACATGTATCAACCAGATCCTAAAATATACATATTGTAATATTTTATGATAAACTTGTGTAATGGAGTGGGTACATTACCTGTAGTTGTTTTCCCTGAATATTATTCATTTTTTGGTTGGAGCCAAAGTGAAATATTGACTATTCCCATTGTATTGTAGCATCTGCAAGAAGTTCCTCGTCAAAGAGCTCATCTGCATCCAAGAGAAGCGGAAGACTGTGAACTAATTTTATCAGATTGCCAACTTCCTTCTAAATCATCCAATCATATATTCCCTAACATTTGTTTGTTGACTATGACCCTCACTAAAAGACATCAGCCATAAGTCAATATAAATGTTTACTGTTGGGACATTGTCAATTATATTGGGAAAAATGTTTGAATACACAATCAACAGAAGTACATGTGCATGATATTCTTAAACATACTTTATTATGATAAAGTTTTATTTATTTATTACAATATTATTATATTGCTATCATTAATTTTAATGATACTGGTATAGCAATTAATAATTACTAATATTGATATACTTGTTGTATAAAATATCAATATTAGAATAATACTATTACAAATAAACAAACGTAGTAATGTATATAACATGCTACACATCCATGACTGTATTATTTGTTGCACATGATAAAAATGCACCCCTATATTATCAACATAATGGTAACAGGAACTAGATGCACAATATAGGAAGTGAAACCCATTAGTAACTGATCAAACTAGAATAAGACAGCAAGAGACTTTGGTAAACAGTATAGTATGGTAAACCATTGTAGAAATATTAGTTTACAAGTCACAGTTTCCAAATATACACCAGATGACTATATCGTGTGGAGTCCAAGTAGAATGGAGGTAGTAATATAATACAGATGTATATAATAGTATAATATAGTGTGGGCTATACAATATATAATAATATATACATTATATACATCAATCAGATCACTGAGTAAGCATATATACTGGCTTCATGCTCTATTTATAACTGCTACGTGGCTGTGGCTGTGGCTGTGGCAGTAGCTGCTTCCGTTTCTAGGTTATTCTCTACCTTTAACCTTTTACTCTCTCCTGCAGCCTACCAACATAACAAACATTTATTATGACCTTTAAATGCTGCACAAGGACTTCCTAAGATACAAACACTTGGTCAATCATACCTTGTCTGGAAGAAACAATCACTGTGTAAATTACCTGAAAGTTGTTGAAGTTCATAATCTCAAACATCTTAGTCAAAAGTTAAGATTTATTTCCCCATTGATACCTGAACTACGGATATTGGTATACCATAATGCAATGCATTGTATCCATGACCAGCACATACCTGTGCGCTAAGTCTGTTCACCAGTTTCTCGTACTCTTGTCTGAAGAAGAGAAAGACGAGTTCACAGTCTCTTCTGACATTGTGTTCTGGAGGGTTGTATGTGCAGCAGTTGGTGTAGATAAGCATCATGTCTGACTTGAACTCCTCTAGACTGGTGTAATGGTTGGCCTATAAAAGTACATCACCACATAAATTATAGTGACATAACATAGCCTGCTCGCATGTTTAACTCATACTGTATAACAAATTAAAGTCACTACTGCCTATAAACTGAAAGAAACAGCATCCAACTACACAAAGCTTCAAAGCACTCATCAGCACAGTGTAGTTGGGAGTTGTCTTCCTTCCAATTCGAAGTAAAAGCATCAAATTTAGAGCAAGAATCAATGTTCGAAAACAAGAAGTCTAAGACCAAAGACTATAATTATATGATTTTAAAAGACTTCCGTGCTATTGGAATTGACAAATTCTCTACTCAGAATTGAAGAGAAGACAACTCCAAATTGATGTTGTGAGAATGGATAGTCTCGACTCTTCAATGGGTTGTTTGTTACCACTACAAGGAGGTACACCGTATTCAGTTTTAGACCCTGTTAGTCACCTTACACTCACTCACCTCCAGCCTACGTTTGACAGTACCCAAGTCCATTGGCTGTGATATCACATTAGAATAGCCTGGGGCCTCATCATCAGATACTGGCTTGAGGAACCAAGCTGCTGCGCCGTGCTCAGACTTTGGTCGGTTTGTACCTCTGTACATCATCACTCTCTTTAGAAGGCTACAAGTAAATATTTCCTATGTTACCAAAGCATGTACATCACACATCATATCACATATTACAGAGCAATATTACAAAAATATTTACAATGTACATAGTCGAGTGTTGACCTGCAGACAATTATGTATAACTACACACCCCCGAGCACCCTTAGACCACGACAGACTGTGGTCTGACTTTCTTCGTCTCTTCCTGCGAAGGGTGGAGGGCTGCACGACCCCAGAAGAGTTGGTGACACCAGGCTGTATGTTGGAACTGGAGTCTTCCTCATCACTGTCATCCTCCCCCTGACTCAGCTACATTAAGATACACACATGTCATGAGATTCACTGACCTCTAACCAACAAAAATTTGTAGACTAATAGCACAGCAATCTACAGCTGGTACTGCCACTATGATAGCATGCCTCACTACTTCCTAAATAACTGGCATACCAGAATATTCACACTCTATATCACATAGAATACAATCATGGAATGAGCAAAGAGTAATGGTGGCTTACCGAGGCAGTAGATGCATCTGGTCCATTAGAAAGGGAGTGAGTACTGTCAGCTAGCCAATCAGCATTCTCCTCAGGATCAAGACTATTGCCATTCATCATAGTTGAAGTCGAGTCTAGCTTGGAGGGACTTCTATGAAGTATTAAGAGAGGAGTGCGGGTTTCGGTAGCTAGTTTCCCAGCATCAGTGGCAGAATTCAAATTAACATTATCTAGAGCAACTTCCGGCCTCTCTGGTTGCGTATTTTGTGAATCATTATTCGGTTTATCATTGAAAGTCAACTCAGATTTGGCAGCCTCAGCATGGCTTAGCCCAATTGACTTGCGTGGACGGTAGACCTTCTCAAAGTGCTTTGGTCGAAGTGGAGGGGACGATTCAACAGAAAGAGCCTCTTGGGAACCTTCACCTGTGGTGGGAGTTGGCACTGGTAACGGGTTGGCTGATGTAGCGCTCTCCGATTCCGTCTCACCAGGAGCCTGGTGATTGGATGGAGGCGCATCCTTCGACTCAATGTTGGACTCATCTTCTGCCTTCTTGACAGAGTGAATAGCCGGTGGGTCAGTATTTGGAAGAGCTGAGACACCACAATCACCTACAGTATTTGAACGATAGCTCGATTGACTAGATTGTTTATCACCTGATGCCACCTGACAAGTACTGACATGCTCTTTGGTATTGTCAGGTGTGCTTTCATCAGATATGTCAGCAACAGAACCCGTTTCCATTTTCACCGAATTACTACCCTCAGTTTTAACAACCGCACTCAATTCAGCTGTCTCATCGTTATGCTCTAGTGATGGTGCCGACACGGCCTGTTCATCAGCTGATTGGGTCACCTCAAGTGAACTCAATACTAACCCGTTATTGGTTACCGGTGTTGATACTACATCTGCCCGAATCTTTGATGGCATAATCTCTTTAGTCTGAATTTCTGGTGGCGCAGTAACTTGATTTTGGGTTTTCGATTCTGAAGTGTCAGGTGATGTTATCTCCTCCTGTGATGTTGTATCCTGTTGTAATGTCACACTATTAGGTGATGATAGATTTTTTTGAGATTTTTCATTTTCCTGAGGGATTGTATTACTATGAGATGTTATACAGTCGGGCAAGATTGTATGTTCCTGAGATGGAGGAGTAACATTTTCAGGCGTCTGCGCATTGGAACAGGGTTTTCCTTCTGTTTTGTCTAATGATGCTGAAACAAAATTGCTGTCGCTAACTGTTTTGTTTAAACTGTGTGTACCAGAAGCTGCCTCTTCAGTTAATACATTATCCTCTACTGCATTATTCAAACCATCACTCACACAATGATCGCCAGTAGCTAGCTCACTTTCGGTTGGCTTGTTACTGGTTAATTCTTTCACAGGCAACTCCATGCTAGGTACCTCGTTACTAGCAGCACTGCTATTGGTTACACCAGTCTTCTCTTCTGCCTCTGCGTCAACATTGTTGCCCGGTTCCGTATTACCACCATTAGTGAAAGAGTTTTCAGCTACAACCGGTTTTTCTATATAAAGTCCACTCTCGTATTCCAATGTTGTTAGGTTTCCCTCGGGGCCGACAATTGTCAATTTATCCAGTATTGACTTTTCATCATCATTATCATCCTGAACAGAGAGCGTGTCTGTGTCAGTGTCAACCTTATCAGTCGGCTCCGTGGCTGGCTGACTTTCCTGTTTACCCTCATCCTCCTCCACAGGATCTGCTGCAGACGGATTCAAATCAGATAGAAGTTGCTGGAAGGAGTCATCATCAGCTGAATCGTCATTAGCTTGGTCCATGGGTTCAACCTGGGGTATTGTGGTACCCACATTCACAGCAGAGTCACCAGAGGCTATAGCACTAGACACCGCTGTGTCTGTTGACTCAATGAGGTCTTCAGTAGCATAATTTACAGACTCGGATACTGGATCAGACGAGGTGGATTCCGTGACTGTAGCAATGGTATGAGATGCAGTATTAATGTCACCTTCTGCATGATTGGCTGGAATGTCAGTGCGAGTGTGAAGTATAGCAGAGAAGCTATCAGTATCTGTAGTACTAACTACTGTTAGTTTACTAGTATCAACTATGGGTACAGTGGAGGAATCCACTATGGAGTCTATTATAGGTTGACTATCAGTGTTAAGACTTGCACTTTGAGGATCGTCAACCTGCAGTAGTACACCAGTTAGCTTATCCGTAGCTGGTTTACTGGAGGGAGGGATATGTGAGTGAGAAGCAGGCAAGATATCTTGCATTGTCATCACCACGGTTTTATTTGCTGGCAGCTGCGGTTGTCGCACAGACGCAGGTTCTTGGTTGAGCTCAAGGAGAGCAGTGGCAGCAGATGATAAAAGCTACAAACATAAATATAAAATTGAGAAAATATAAAACAGGAGAGGAAGCGGCTATTTAGAAGATTATTTTACGAAAAGATTCTTGTTTGCAGGTTTAACAAATTCTGGTGTCTTTAAGATCATTTAGCTGTATTAACGTCTTTATAATCTGATTAGGGTCCTTCCCTTATTCCACAGTCTGCTAATATAGCCAGCTACTTCCTGTAAGTTAGTGCCATGTCCCTTTGCACTCTACATACCTGAATGTTACTAGTTGCCACATCTTGCTTATTGGTTGCTAGGGAGTTGGCACTTGTTGCTAATGACTGTTTCACTGTTTGCTTATAGTAGGTCGGTACAGATGAACTAACAATCACTGGAGGTATCCTAGAGCTACCAGCAGCTGGAGTGTATTTCATTAAATGTTCTGAAACACCTTTTGATGCTGCGCTGACAATACTGGGCTGAGATGATCGGATAATCATGTTGATACGTTCTCCGTCAATATTAGTGGTAGGAAATGTAACCTCAGGGGCAGATACAGGTGTTGTAGGCTGTCCTACACCGGGAGGTAATATCAATATTTTAGCGTCTATAGTTGGAGAGGAGTAATTAAGATTATTGGTTGCTATGGTACTAACTATAGGTATAGCCTGAGTTTGCTTTGGTTGTATGTCAACAGGGCGGGGGCTCGAGTTCCCTTGCCTATATGATTGTGCAGTCACATGTGATCTATTGCTAACGGCGAGTCCAGCTAAACTTGTAGCTACTGTAGTATTTGGTAAGGCAGTTAGTATTCTGATAGCTTCCTTTCCTTTAGGAAGTATGATTGGTCCAGAGCTGCCTGCAGGTGCAATTTGATTGGAAGAGGACAGTCCACTACTGGGTACAGTGTCCATTTCCTCAGTAATATCATAGGATGCTGTAGTCACAGGTGTCCTTGTTATGAATGGTAAATCTCCACTCAGTATAGCAGCACCTACAACACACACAGCATGAATATCAGCATATAATCCTAGGCTATGCTTCAATACTTCATCTGTGGTCAACCTGTCTATATAAAGGTATACATGCGGTGTGTATTTATATACAGTTGATGCAGCTTCGACAACTGCCCTTTCCACAGGGAGATATGGCTACACATTACAATCATTGCACAATGCACAAGCTGATATCTGAAACAGCAAGTATCTACTCTGATAGGATACTAACATATAACAAGTATTACTGTGTACCTTGAGAGAGATGATATACTGCAGGATTTGTCTCCCCTGATGCTGCTGGTTCACCGACTGCTGGCGTCACAGCTACAGCGGTATCTACTGCAGCGTTAGACCAGAGTGACATTACGTCACCAGAGTCAGTAGGAGAGGTGACAGTGGTGGCTACCATTGGCTCATCCTCATCAATGAACTCATAGGGGTCGAGGAATATCTCTGCTTCGGCCAGAGCACTTGAGAATATATCTGCATTCAATACCACAACACACACATAATTACATAGAAATATACACTATTATATTACTAGCATGGTTACATATAATAACTACATGTATTTAGTAGAATGATAAGCATAAACTGACCTACATTACCACAAGCTAGAAATGTGTGGATTAAAATTTAATTACATAGTAAATAGTTCAGAAGTACTTGTCCATGAATTGAATCTGATGGCATGTAGTTGTGAGGTGACCCGTGTGCAAACACCTGTTTGAACTGCTCTATTTCCATATAACTGTACATGAATGTTATAACTCTTGATAGTAATAGAATACATATTGAATATGGATAGTACGTACCCATCTTAGGTGGAGTAACAGTAGTAGTAGTGGAAGAGCTGGAAACAGTTGAAACTGGCAGCATGCTGACTTGCTCACTAGACACTAGTGTAGACTGGGAACCAGTAACAGCAAATGTGGGTTGGGACGTCAGCTCATTGCCCACTCCAGTGTATATAGGATAGTTAGGAGACTGTAGCCATGTGGATGTAGTTGTAACAGTGCTGGTAACTACAACATACAATGTAATATTAGAATACTATAGATAGAGTTATTAATTACATTTAATACAGTATATATATGCAAACATTACACTGGAGTACAATACTTGGTGTAAACGGCATTCTAGCTACTGACTAGCGGCAGCTATCAAATATGATAACATTAACATTGGCAGCTGTTATGAGCACTAGGTGGTGGATATGTTGTGATTGAGTAGCCAATCAGTTTGAAGTATTTAATAAGTATATCAACTCCATCCCTAACCTTTACAGAACTCTGACACACCTCCCCACAAACCCCAACATAAGATTCCCTGTACGCTGGGGTATGGAGACTACCACTTTCACATTTGCTCTCTTGGTAAAGAGGGCAGAATATGGGAGAGACAAGCACACCACATGAGAAATGCATGCACTATAGGTTCACTTAGTACATACACTGTATACATGTAATTATAATCTATATTGATGACAGTACATTGATAGCGTGTGCATTCAACAACTAGCTCTTTATAAATACCACACCCATGACATTTGCAAGATAATAACTGATTTATACCACCAAATAGTATTACTGTATTACCATTCCACACCAACTAACTCATAATGTGTAAGGCGGTATAAACTCTTCAATGTCACAAAGACCCACTACTTGGAATACAAATGGAATACTCTACCTTTTGGGGTGGAGGTAGTAGTTGAAGACACACTCCTATTAGTGATACCCACACTGCTGTTATTGTTACTGTTACTAGATGACGAACTGGAAGGAAGTGATGTCACAATGATATGACTGTGTGATTGGTTAGATATGGACTGCTGTAGCTGGTCTATGTACGGTGACGTTACCTTAGCCTCATTTCTTATCTTAAAGTAGTCTGTGCTCTACAAGTAGGTAATAAGAGGTAATATCAGGTCTGTAGTGCCTTACCATATATATTGTACACAAACCAAAAATGATTCTAGCGGAAAATATCCCACACTAACCAATGAGCACACATTTTGAGAAGATACAGTACCCATTACATATAAACAGTGTACACTCTGTATTATAATGAAGAGATAAGAGTGACGATACCTTTAGACTGATGCCTACAGGGTTAGCCGTTATAGTCTTAATTGCAGTAGGTAGAGGACTGTTTTTGTTGCCTCCCTTGATTATACTGGAGTTGTCCGACCCTGAAGATTGTTTTTGAATGAAACTAATGAACTCCTTGTCTATTGATTGGCTGCTGCTAGCAGAGATTATCTGCTGCTTTGTAGACTTGGAGTTACCCCTCATGAGTTGACCAGGTTGCTGTACTATCACTACATTACCTGTAATATATGGTTTAGTATGTTACTAATTCTCTCATATGTCAGCACTGCATTACTTGGTACATACAATATGCAGTAGCAAATGTACATGTAGTAGGCTACTAACATTACATCCATAAGTGAGCTATTATACTATCAGAACAATGCTATAAACTGCTTGTACAATGGAATATCTGTGGGTATATAGGCATAATGCTAATGTGAATCTGCTGAACAATAGGAATCTAGTTACAAGGATCCAGCCTACTACTATGCAATGAATGTACAAACTGTATTGTACTACACAGCAATGTAGAGTGAAGAGGTAATTTCAAAATGACACAAACTCATACAACCATATACTATCAAGTACTAGCCAAAATAAACCCTTGAACTTTATAATAATTGTGATCACATAATACAATGCATATTTAAACTGCCCTGTTTGAAGAACATGATAGTTTAGTATGGCTAGGCCTGTACAGTATATGGATGGGTCACTTGAGATTACTGTATATGATCTGAACCACAACGTATTCACCTAAACAGTATATACTTAGTCATAATAACATAACATAATACAAATACTTACCAGATTTGCCTGTGCTGGTGGTTATAGTCTGTGATGGATTGATAGCTGAAGGGTTACTCATAGACCCATGTTGCCCCCTATACGCAGTGGTGGATATAACAGACGGTTTCTGAGACTTGAGGGCACCTGCTACAGATGTGCCAGCACTTATCACTTTACCTCCAGTATGTATGCTGATCACCTTATTATTGTTTATAGCGACAGCACCTGTTCCACCAGGTCTTGTAATCACAGTGTTTCTGTGGGGTGTGCTCGCTGCCTGTGTGGTAGTGTGAGTTATAGCGGCAGCAGCTGAAGTCACCACAACTATGGGAGAGTTGATAGTAGAGGTGGGTTTGGGTAACAGCTTGTTGGTACTTGACGTGATTATTTTCATTGCTAAAAATCAAACAGATTCCACCATTACTATGTATGGACATCTATAATAGCTGCATGACCTTCAACAAATGAAGGAATTGTATTATGATAATGTAATAACTACAGTATTAGCATTACTAAAAGTAAAGCTAGTTCCTCTTTACCAATACTAATCTAAATAAACATGTGAATAGAGTAGTTTAATACTAAATACAATGACTCCACTTACAACATATATTACGTCCATAGGAACTGTAATAAGTAGTAGCAGAGATAACTACTACAGTGTATCACTCATCTCAGTGCTGCATACTCGTACATAAATGCACATATTACACCTTCCCATATTATATTATATATTACATCTGAACTCTGACTACCACTCACTAACCTCCTTCCTGTTTAACATGTACTCCAGTACGAGCCGCAGTAACATTACTCGTTGAAGCACCAACAGGTATCACTACACCATGTCGGCTCACTGTGATTGGTTGTTTGTGTCCAGTAATACGTGGGGATGAAAGAGCAGAGGTTAATGTAGCCTTAGTGCGTGGTTTCTGTATAGTAAGAGCCTGGTGGGTATGTATACTCGGCCCTGTAGAATACCAAACACATAGCATTGAGAAATACAACAATGAATTCATTATCAGTTATAGCTAACTCGGACATCTCTTCGCTCTGATTTAAACACAAATATTAAATCAGTAGCTACTCTAGTATAAATTGTCTACTACAGGCATGCTTCTCTCCTTGGGATATAAAGATAAAATAGCCTTGGTTCTGTTGTCAACAGTGAAGTAGCAGTAGTGGTCTCATCTACTTAATTGTAGGTACACCCCACTTGTTTGCTCAATCACAAACATATACCAAAGGCTATGGAATAGTACTCACCAGGACTGAGAGCAGAGTCTATGGTGTGTTGTGTAGAGCTAGCATTTGAAGTAAGTGGATACACTACAGATGTATGTGACGTGACAGGTGTAATAGACTTGACTATAGGCACTACACTCTTGTTCAGACTAGTTATTGTAGTAGTAACCGGTGCAATAGGAGAGGACATAGATTGCTGACTGGCGGATGACTGTACCAATATAACCTGAAGGTATCATATGGTCAAACACACTGTATTTCATGGTGACACATATTGTAGGTATTATATGGTGACACGTAAGGCGAGTATTGAAGGGCAACACTGCATGTAGGGTTAATACTGTAGATGCACATATTAAAAGTAGACTTGCCAAGGTGTTGATATTACCAACAGAAATAATAAATCAATTACAATAACATTGAACATTAATCAATTTTTTCAAGAGAGAGAGAGAGAGAGAGAGGTGTAGGTTTTAGTTTGGCACAAGCTATTCACCCCTAACACATTAGCACACTACACCACACTGTTTGACACTGAACTCCACGATATCATATGTTATGTAATCTGCTGCAATTTCCAAGCTATAATTCCTATAAAGATAATCATGCCTTACCTTCTGTTGGGAAGCAATAGATGTAGGGTTGGGTTTGTTGAGTGATAGCTTGACAGGGGCTACCTGACCCCGCCCCACAATCTGTTTACTAGAGTTTACTACAGAGTCAGTAGAGGCTATACGCCTCCTTTTAGCTCCTGTTATATCTTCATCCTCATCTAGATTCAAACCTCCTACAACATAGGAGTTATCACACTCACCATTTTCATCATAATCTAACAATGTGCCTACAGATAGAACTTCCATGTACAAATTGTTAGTCAACATACTATTATATAATGTAGTTGCATACATACCTTTGATGTGAATAGAAGTACCACTTGGTAAGACAACTATGTTTGTATTAGGACTAAGGGACCTGGATAGTTTGGTGACAGGTGCTGGTGTGGTGTTTGCAGATGACACATGGGTGTATGTGGTGGAGTAGCTAGGTGAGAGAAGTGTAGTAGTACTAGAGTTGGCTGTAGTTGAAGTGTATACTACTGGGGGCGGGTTAAACAGCGTACCCGGCGTGGTGAACCGTTCCTTGTTACCCGTGAGATTAGGGTTTAGTAAAAGAGCATTCTTGTTAGCCTACAAATGAAATTATGAATGGAATCGCTAGAACCAGGCATATCTCAAAAAAGGCAAATATAAAACTGTGGAATAGTATATACTAAAAATGTAGATCAAACCAATTTCACTAAAGTTAGTATGACAAATATTAGGACAAATGCCAAGATTACACTGGATATAGGACTACACTGGATATAGGACTACATTGGATATAGGACTACACATAGGCTAATTCAGATTCGTTGATCGTGAGAGTTGCACCACTGAGAGAATACCAAGCAGCCAGATGGAGCCCATAACGATGAACCTCAACAGGAGAAAGAACTTTGGCCAGTGATTCTATATAACTGGACCCAATATGGTTGTTTCAATATGGCTGCTGTGAGACTTGTAGTGATGCGAGTCTCACAGTCAATAGTCCTGGACTATAGTATCTATGCCAGGTGCTGTGTGATGTACCATCAGGCCTACCTGTGAGTGAGCTGATTGGTTAGCTATATTCGTGTAGGCAGTATGCAGTGACAGTCTTTCAGAGATGGGGGCCATCCTACGCCCCTCCACCAGCCATTCACCCTCATGGTTGTGACCCACCATGCTAAGTAAAAGATCATATATGGCAATCGTTACAACATAGGATTACCTCTATATGGGTTACGTGCGTTTAGACTGCATCACTACAATAGTCCTAGTAATTCTACAATAACACAATAATATGATGCAACCTTTGCACCATATTATTACCATTGTGGTTTGCAAACTATTACATTAGAGTGTTAGACATACTTCTAAGAGTCAAGGTTTAGTATCCTACTATTAAGCTTAACCAACTATTGCTACTGCTATTCTATCTTAGTACGTGAAATATTGTAACATTTCATTCCTACAGTTCTAGAGAAGACAGCTGAATCCACTACACATCACAACAATAGACAAAACTCACAAAAAACCTACGTGTACATCAGCTACCCAATGCAAAAATGTTACATTAGTAAAATATATTAGACTTACTGAAGAGCAATAGTAGATAGCTTCTCATCATTCACACACCGTCTTACTTCAGCTCTGTGTCGATCGTTGCCGACCCTACAATAGTTTAATGAATCACTACTATAACTGGTTTATATATAATGTAATGAAATAGACGCACAACAGTAGTCCAAAAAGGGCAAAAGGTCACAAAACCACACTATATTAATGTCATAGTAAATAGGACTCACCCTAGAGATATCTGAAGCTGTTCTAGCAAGCTTCTCTTATCTTCAGAAAGATTACCCTGAGCTCTAAACGCAGCCACTACAGAGGAGTAAGCACTTAGCTCTAGAGTACGTAAGGCCTTCCTTGAATCATCTTCAGTCATGTCCAGCACTCTAGGCCATTGAGTACTAGACATGATTGATTTGGGAGTTTCCGGTGTAGCTATCTATACTTAGTATAGATGAGGAGACTATCAATATATGTACCAATTAGCAAGTTTGACTGCGGGTTGACTTATTGTGAATGACAGCGCACAGATGCTTCCGCCATTGAAACCAAATCTAAAACAAGAATAGTAGGTAAAACCTATAATTCATATTTAATAATCGAATGGTTACAGGCAAAACAAGAATGTCACAGACAGATTCATTTTTCACTTTCAGGTAAATTGTACTATGCAGGTCAACATGGTGTACATCTAATTGTTACAAACAGTGTATACCCTACTCATGCCCTTAAGCCCCAGTTTAGTTGCAGTCCGGCCCATTAATTATGCATTGTTATTTGTTCCACAAATTTTGACATAAGCAGCAATTTTTACTCGATTAGCTCCAAGTTCTCTTGGTGCTCGGTAGGCAATTCTTGGGTCATTCTAACACATTGCCTGCTATCTAGACAGTTCTTAAGAATACCAGTGTGGCTTGTTGAAATTAGTTACTCCTTCAAATTTTTATGTTTTCTTTTGATTTGTTGTTCACCTTTGTAGTTCTAGGGCAATCAAGATCATCAATTAAGGCAAATGAAAGAGTGCCTCCAGTACTGCCAACTATGATCTTAGTATTGGAGGCAATCTTTTATTTGCCTTTATTGATGACTTGGGTTGCCAAAAAGCCCATCATTAGTTTACGTCTATCAGTTGGTGTCTGTAAATAAAGCTATACATGGGCTTCAGAAAAACGTTCTCTTCTTTTAACACCAATGATGAACCTGATTATTTTATTCTTCATCATTTCCAGACAGTGAGTGGGGCAATGATTTGGTGGATCCCAGGCAGTGTCCGCATACTCCACTATTGGGCGCCATATGGGTAGTGTAAGCAATGAATTTGGCACTTTTGAGTCTAATGTAATGTGCTTTATATAACCCAATACCTGGCAAGTCATTCATAGTTTCTCAGAACTGTAAGTATCAAAACGGAGGTCCGGCTGCAGACATACCAAGATATTTAGTTTCTGAGACTTGACTTTAGCACTGTATCCCCAAGTTTGTAATTGGGTAAAAATTATGCGCACTTGAATGCAAGAACAGGACACATTGATATGTTGAATAGCATTTTCTATTTGAGTGATTATTCATACAATGCATTTATATTTTCGGTGGACTTTGCATGACAAACCTTCTCTGTAACCTGTCTGTGATAGAGTATGTCCCACATCTGTAAATTTCTGACTTAGACAATTATACCATGTATAACATGTTCCAACATCTTGCATTGAATGACGGTTAGTGAAATCAGCCTGTAGCTACTAGAGGTAGAACGAGACAGCATTCCAGAATTCAAGATGAAGTTCGAGACGAGACTGGGAAGGTAGGTAGTATGACCATGCAATTTAGATAATTTTTCATTAGATACAAGACATTGTACATAAAAATTATTATGTGTAATTGGCTCTCATGTCTCGAACACTAATCGCCGTTTCGAGACGATTTTCGAGACAAGACAAATCTAGTTTTACTGAGATTTATAGCAAGGTTATTGTATTATACTCATCATATAGGCCTAAGCATTTCAAACAGAAGGCATGTAGTTCGAGTTGTGTGTTAGCTTCATTGACCGATATACAATCAGTGTTGAAACTTCTAAATTTATTCAGGTTTCGTTTTATATAAATTTGGCCTGAACTACCCACATAATATAAATATAGTAATTATCATTAAGAAAATATTAACATTAGATAAGTGTCAGTGTGACACATGGAAAGGATAGGCCGTTTCCAGTCATTTGGAAGTTTCCTTTGCTGCCAGATGTTTGGAAGATATATGTAGAATAACTCGCAGCAAGCAGAAGGTCAATTTTTTGACCAAGCTTTTTAATCTGATCTGGCCTGAGTGATTTAAAGCTTTTAAGTTAACATATCATTGAAGCACTCCCATGGTTTACAGGAAAATTTTTAACTAAAATTTGATTAGAGTCACTCTGTGATACTTTTAAGTTAAGGTAACTACTACAATTAGTAAATTTATTTTTTATCTACCTTATATGGTAATTGTAGTGAATGACCCACTACACTTAATGACTAGAATAACGAAAGTTTAATATCCTGATAGAATTTATCTTGCAAAAAGCTCCCTTGACCACCATGTTTTCAGTGGCGACACCTGGCGGCACGAAATTTGCCACCAATTTTAAGAAAAATATGTCACTAAATATTTGACAAAAATTATCAGGATTTACCAATGGCTAGAAAAATTGAGCTTCAAAATTAAAAATTAAGCAATCATAAGCTTACGTGTCTCAATAATCTTTCAGGGTTGCTTTTTTATTTATAGTAACACCATTGCAAGGGCTCATGTTTGTATCCGGTATAAACAAGTTTGTATTTTAAAATTGTGATAACTGATGATATAAAAATAAGATTATCATTATGATAATTAATAATAGTTATACCTTATAATATAAATAATGACGATTCTCATAGAAATTTATTTGTTTTTGACTTCCTATTTACATGAAGATTGAACAACTAATTTGGCTTCAGTATTGAACAGGATAACAAAACATGAATAAACATTAATTAAGTTAACAAAACATAAATATTATATTTACATTACATTACATAACCATGGAGTAACTCACCAAGTCCAATGCGCAAGAGAATTAACAGATGAAATGAAAATTTTTAGAATAATATTAAATAAGTACGTAATAGTATACAATACTATCAACTTTTGAAAAAATGGTAGACTGTTGAATTTTGATAAGAGAAGCATCTCAGTTACTGTCAACTTACTGTCAACTTCTTCATCACACTGGACCGCCCTAGAGGGAAGAAGGGGTGTGCCGCATATGGTACATGGGTTGGTCAGTGGGTGGACAGTATTAAACTTATTATAATGCAATAAATTGGCAGTGATAACGGAACAGGACTGTTTAGCCTGACTGGGTAGGGGTTGCGGTTGAAAACCGTCCAGCAGTTTCTTCTGGGCTGTATCCAATCCTCATATCTCTAATAGTTCTTGGTAAGAAGCTATTGAGGTATTTGTTGCTATTTGCTCCCACTGAACGGGGGAGTCCGATGGTCTGAGAACGAGTCTGCATTGTTCCCACAGTTTGATGCTCTAGCAGATCTTCATAGGCTGCACTTAGAGCGGGATGCTGTTCTTCCTTCCCGAGTATTCGCACGAGAAGCCCTACTCGGTGGTTCCTTCTTCTCTGGTCTAGTAGCCGTAGGCCAAGCTTTTCCATGGCCCTCTCAATGTCATCTCGTCCTCTGAGCTGGCTTATGAATCGAACAGCATGAGTCTGAACATTTTCAAGGTCAGTGATCTCCTTCTTACTCGTTGGATCCCATGCAGCGCTTGCATATTCCAGGTGCGGAAGACACAAGGCCTTATAGGCAATTAGACGCGCACGTTCGGGGGCCCAGTAGAGAGCTCGTTTAATCATTCCTAACTGCCTTTTGGCAACTAGTACCTTCTTGCAGTGCGTGCGTTTAGACAGTGATTTAGATTGTACAGCGTACTGCTGTTTTGGAGAAGTATTGGTTTTTAGCAATTTTCCATGGTGCTAATTATTTTTGCCCTTTTTAGGCGTGTACATCAAGTATAGTACCTGACAGGAACCTGTTGTAGTATGTGCATGTTAAACCAGCTATTGAGGCATGTTCAGTCCTTGTACCTAATTAAGTAGTCATGACAGTTTATACTTTGTCATTCATTATCTTTTCAAAAGGTATATGGCTACTAACTGTCATTATCATCCTCTACATTAATTTCCATATTTTTATGTTTCAGAAGTAAAGTTTCTGGCACTGCTTCATATTCCATAATGGGGGATGTGACAGTACGAAAACTAGGTGTAAAGTTTAGACCTGCCGCCCTTGTTATGACCTATTCAACAGGATCTTCAATACGAAGAAGGACAATTCCAGTGAAAAACATTTCTAAACATACAGACATTCAAGAATTGACTTCAGAAATGAGATCATTAAAGCAGCATTACAAGTATGTTTGGTACAAAGTGCCTATTAACTATGCAATTGTCAGGTCTATATACAACAGAACAACAAGTCGTACCATTCTTTTAATTAGTTGGATTTCTATTTTGATCTTCTAATCAGCTTCTTGGATTTCCTTTCTGTCTGTATAAATGCTAAAGTCCATTCAAATGTAGCGTATCATTTGGAAGCAGATAGTTATTGTTTTCTCAGTGGTCCCACCAGTAAATTAGGAAAGCTACACTTTTGAATTCAAAGTAATCTATCCAGATGCACCACAACCACATAGGCCGACACACCATGTGCACACATATATTTCAAAAGAGCTGTCAATTGATTGACATATATTCGTTTCATTATTATGATTGCTACTCTCCCGCTACAGCTGTAAAAGGAACTTTGAGCAACAGTAAAGACCCATGTGGGTCAACAGTGTCACAAAGACATTGATACATCTGAATATAGCACCTAAGTGATAATGGCTGTCACATGAAGATGGGTGTATATGAAAACTTTGGATTGTAAAGTTTGTATAGTGAAAGTATTACTTTATTAATGCTGCTGCTTATTTGTAGATATATCAGTCAACTCTCTCAGCTTCAGTTGATCAAGATGTTAACGTTTATCAAAGATAACCTTAATGGATTGTCTTTGGATGAAAGCATAACAAAAAGTAAACAACTAGATACTATTGATCCGAATGAAGACCTGAACAAGGTGAACTATTACATTTATTATCATTTTGTAGTCGGTTCTACTACCATATTATGTTACTGGGTCGTGTAGGAATGGAACATATTTTAACAGCTGTCATGATGACAAAAGTTGGCCACTCAAACAGAACTGATTACTATAATATTATGAATCTGCTGTAGTTACCGTTTTATCAATCCAAATATTTTTGAAGGCTGACCAGGAGACACTGGTGAGAAAGAAAGTTGTGATGGACGAGTCCTATGAAAAGAATCTGATAAAGCCGTCTGATGATAATTTCCAGTACGATATCGAAGTTGACTTTAAAAATGACGCTGTTGAAACTATTAATTGGAGCGATGAGGATGATGATTTTGGGTTTTGAGTGCTTTTAACCTTTAGTGTGTGATATTCAGTTCAGGAGATCGGATCGAAGTAGACCAAGTGATGAAAACATGTGGGTCTTGAGGAGTATGGATACAAGATATGGAAACAATAAATTGATGTGTGTGCTTTGAGAAACTATACTAGTCAATTGTGTTGTATGGTTATACAAAGCGATTCTGTAGATTATTTAACCAAGTTAGTTCTTAAATATACATGTATATATAACCAGGTTTTTATTGTTTTTTCCTGGTCATTAAAATCTAAGCTGTGAGAATAAGACCTCTTTGTGGACTAGATAGAAAATTTATTCTTGGTACACAACCATATTGTAAGAATAATTAATACAAAAATAATTAGTAAAAATTTTTCAGCACATTGGTAACATAGCATAATTTGGAAGTAGACTTATTGCCTGAAGACTGGGAGGAATACTTCTACGTTTAAAATTAGATAATTATTTACAAAATAGGAGCAAGTTATCTCATTACTAAAATATATATTGAAGTTTTAGTGAAATTCAAGTATCACTCAGGCAATAAATTTATTGTCGTCTGCAAAGTAAAAGGCAGTATTGAAGGCCGCTAATGAGGGTATAACCGTAGTAGAGTTGAATAATAAATAAACTAGAAATGACTTTCTGTAAAAAATGCATTACAACTGCTAATTGGATAGGATCAATGTAGAATGTTCGTAACTTTGGTATATGTTCACTAAGATGAAAAGTTAGTCTTTGGAAAATGTGTTGTAATAATATAGTCTACATAATTACATTTATATAAATACAGATCCCAACCTACCTACTAGAATACTGGAATAGAAATGTTCAGCTATTTAATTGGATATTGTGTTGTCACAAACCTGGAGAGCTAGCATGTAAACTTGCTATCCATAACTTCACTGGTATGCAGTTACAATTGTGAACCGATTATTCATAGCTCTGTTAATGCCAATTCCCAACTTTATCACATCATATCAACAACTTCATGATTGTGCCCTCACAATACCGCTATTTGCCATAACACTGCACATATACATGTAGATTCACACGATAGAGCCATTCATCATGCTAATGACCTTACTGCCACTGGCACTACTTGTGTTGTTGACATCAACATTTAGTTGTTTGAGCAAATGCTGTGGCACGAATTCCTTCAGTGCTTCTATCATTGTGAGATGCTTTACCCTTTCAACCTCTAAATCTCGAACCTGTTTTGTCAGCTTGGCGTGAGATTGTTGAAGTGCATCGATCATCGTTTCCTGAAACAGACATGACATCCAGTTAGTTCTGTGAACTTTACATTATATTTATAGCAAAACATTCTAGATGCATGTATGAGAAGCACTAATTCTTGTAGTCTAACCTGGTTGTGTAGCTTGTGAGCCTGGGAGTTGACTTTATCAGCTAGTGTGATGTTCTGTTCTCTTAGCTTAGCATTTGATTGCTCAACTTTGCTGACTGAACTGTCAACAGGAGAGTCTGAACCACTGGATCCCATGATGTCTTCCTCCATCACATGATACTCTATTTGGTAAGTGTAGAGTTCATTGGCCAGGTCTAACGAATTTGCCTACAAATAATAATATAGTCAGAATTTGTTATTAACATATTAAGGATGCATAACCGGAACATGCGGGTGTGGGTACTGGCACAGCAATTTGCACTAAAACACATTTCTGAAAAACCACTACTATGATTTGAGTTCATTTGACTGGTAGAATTTGTGTCACCATATCTCACGGATTCTGTCTATACAACTGCAGACCTACCTAATAGTGGAACGGTAAACGTGAACTTTTACAACATTTAGTGACACATTTTCCATATATCAAGTACAGCTGCAGGTAGAGCCAACAGTATGCCACACATTTCTCTCCTACTAATTCACACCCAGAATGCATGGCAGTCAAAGCTTACCCAGAATGCCTGGCAGTCAAAGCTTACCTTCTCAAAAACCAGCTCCATCTTCTCAGCCGACATTTCAGGAAGAGCGATTTTGATAGTCTCAGTTACCGATTCAAAAGAGTCACTAGCTAATATAATATCTTCATGCGTGGAGAGCAGAGATAAGGCTATCTTAAATACGGCAGAATATCCCTCCATAAACAGGAAGTCTGTAAATTATAGTCATACCATATTACATTGCTATTACAGTAATACTGTATTACATTGCTATTACAGTAATACTGTATTACATTGCTACTACAGTAATACTGCATTACACAGCAGTAAATACAGTCTATTGATTAATAATCATACCTTTAAGTTTCATAATAAGGGGATGTAAGTACATGTACATATTTAGGTCACATATAACAATAATGCAATGCCATCACCCATAAACTAATAATCATAAAATGTTGTCCTCTTTCAAATCTTCCTCCTCTCTTTACTATATACGACACTATTGCATAGAATACAACAAACAAACATACAGTATAGATTTACAAAGAGAGTACGTAAGACATACCAAACACTCTAGAAACAAAGCCAACAGAGAACTGAGAGGAGAAGAGAGTTATAAACCAAGGAGCTGCGTAGAGAGCTGGAGTAACTTCCATATCCTCTAGATGCTGGTATAGGGTCGCATGTCTATCTCTAGAAATATAACAACATATAATACATGGAAACTTGTATTGTATTAATCATAATAAGAAGTTGTCTTCTCTTAATTTATTCTCATTCTTCTATACTTCTTCAAAAAAGAGAAGACAACTTCCTATTATGGTCAGTGACTGGTGTGTGTCCATGAATGAATTGTGGGTATATACACAACCACCTTCCAATGTCTATAGTCAAAAAATCCCAAATACACCTCATTCCAACAACATCCAAGCTGTTCAATTTTACGAGTACCTACGAACAATTAATGAAGTCAATGAACACACCTAAGGGTGTAAATATTAAACATGTATTATATATAATCGTGGAGCTGCTACTGTATCTGCACAGTATGACTCACCTCATGAGTCTAGCTAGCTGGTACATGGATACCTGCAGACCTGCCATATTAGGTTTGTATATTTTCCTTAATCCAAGATCATACATGAGATGACAGAGTAGCTCGAATGACTCCTCCTCTTCAATCTGTATGTGAATAGAATTGTGGTTATACCGGTAGATATACCAGTGGATATACCACTGGATACACCAGTGGATATACCACTGGATACACCAGTGGATACATCAGTGGATGCACCAGTGGATACACCAGTGGATATACCAATGGATACATCAGTGGATATACCAGTGGATACACCAGTGGATACATCAGTGGATACACCAGTGGATACACCGGTAGATATACATACCAGTAGATATACCAGTGGATATACTTAGGTATAGTGGATATAACAACACGGTTGACAGTACAAGTTGCTTTAAAGGAACACACTGGATTAATACAGTGAACAACGCTATTTTCCATTTTGTTAGCATGGTGGATTATTTTAGCATGTTTCACCTTTCCCTATATAAGAGTAACAGGAATATATCTGTATGTCTATCAATAGTACCGATAGTATACTTACGTGCATCAGCAGTATTCCAGCTACAAAACCCAGACCCTGGCAGTAGCCCACTTCAGTATCCACCAGAGAGTAGGCCTTGAGTATGTTAAATAGAGCCAATTGTCCTGCTCCCAGCTGCATCTTGAAGTACTCATGCTGGGGAAATGTTCGACCTATAATGTATAATATGTTATATTAGCTGAAATGTCTCCTTTATCAAATGTGATCCCATTACTGCAGTTGTATACACACATGTGAAATTTCACTGTTTTCTTACATTCAAAGCATGTTTATAACACAACTGTGACGGTTGTTTAACGAAATGCTAAATGATATCACATCATCTTATACTATCACATTATATTATTTAATATACTCGTATAGATATATCATATTGTGTTACATATTATGTGTTACATCATGTCGCACTATTGCGTATTACAGTAGATCACGCCTTATTACATTATATTATATTATATCATTCCACAATTACGTCACGTCATGTCGTATAATTCGTATTATCTATTATATCATATTATACAATACTTTACCAAGGTCAATCAGAATAGCGTGCTGATGAGGTGTCAACCCTTGTAACAGTTCTTGATAACACAACATATCAGAAGGTCTCGGCTCAGCCTGATTATCTATCCCTTTATTACTCATATTATACTGTCGAGCTAGCAGTTTCCATATTTCACCCCTTTTAGCTCTGGGTACACCTGCAAGCACCATACATAATATGACATAGATATAGGATGTTATAGCGGTTCAGTTCTCCGGTGGCTTTCACCTGTTGAGAAAGTGTTTCATTTACATGCGATTAGTCTGAAATGAGCGTAATAAGCTTGACTATTACCTAAGATCTATACATATTGCACTGATTATATTTTGGAGCAATTACACATAAATTACCAGAATAACGAGTGAGCGAATTTGAATTATAGTAAGCCATGAGCAACTACGTGTACAGCCAACTACATGTACATAGCGTTATGTAATCCCACATTGACAGACGGCTAACTGACAGGTGATTGAAACAGCTTCTTTACAGAGGGATGGTGTGAGATACACCACACCCTCTACTAGTAAAGCCGGGTACTAGGTATATATTATAATGTATGCACAACCCTTCACCACCTACCCTTCTTAACCATGTCTCTGAGGCTAGCTGGACCTGAAGATGGTAAGGTTTCAGTAATACTCATGCTATGTACAACAGCAAAACATATGACGATACACAACAGAGCTACACCTTAGCTGTATAACTATTGAATCAAGCAGTAAACTATCAAATCTTACGCATAATAATAATAGCTGTTACAAAATCTAATGCACAAATTAAAATTTCACAATATAAAACAGACGACCATGGATTTCCAGTGTCACCAGGTTTTTGCACATGATATAAACCTAGCCTTAGTTACTGCTTACCAGCAAATCTACAGCAATGCCATGACCAATGAGAATTACTACGACTATACATGGGAGAAGACAACCACAAATTGGGGAGAGATTTTCAGCCAGAGTATTAGGCAAAGCATTGCATGCAAGCAATGGTTGTAAACAAGTAGATGAATGACGATGGACTCGCTAACTTACCATCCTTAACCAGACTCCACAGATCAACCTTGGGAAGAGCAACGTTAGGGTCAGGCTTGACTTTACCGAGCAACGACCTCCACCTGCTCACAATGTCTTCTCTGCATGGCGTTACGTCCTCATAGTTAAGTTGGGATCTCTTCTGCTTCATCTTCTCCTCGTGTTCTACATAAAGCACTCACATGCATTACATACAATGGAATGGGGGAGTTGTCCTTCCATGATAGTGATGAACATAAATGTTCTAACATTTATTATAATTATTACAAGTAACCAGAAGTCATCCTTCCACGTTACTAGTGAACTATGGTGATTTGTTGGAATTACCTATAATTAGCTATGTAACACCAGTTGTCTGTCTGTTAAATTTTCATAACAGTACAATGTAGCTGTACATAGGTAGGTAATAGTCGGTGCGTTGTGTAAGGCACATTATGCTGAGAACACCAACAATACAAACACGTAATACATGCACAATACAATATTATGTTGAGGTGAAGGAGTACCTCTAAGGTTTGTGTTCTCTTTCTCCATTCTATTTAATAGAATCGTCTGCTCGATTGCCGATCTCCACATTCCTCGCACCTCTTCCTTCCCCATTGATCTCTTCACACCCAGCTCAACTATCGCATGCTAGTCATACAATATTCAACATTGACACAACGATAACAGATACAGCATAGCATAGTTTCACAGCGCAGAGATAAGATAACTTCTAATAAACAGATCATCAACATAACTTACTTATGCCACAGATCTATTACAATACCTGAGCCGTAGCCTCAGTTCTATACGATTAGAATACGATATACATGTATATATAATAAAAAGACCCTGTCCCTGGATCCCTAGACTTAATTCTATTACGTAGGAGACATACCCTAGACTTAGTTCTATTACGTAGGAGACATACCCGTTTACTTTTATTCGGAGTCGTAACAACACTCTCAAATATGTCCCGCCTCCACGAACTCATCCTCCTGTGTCTCTTCTTATTGGCCGAGCCGTTTAACTGATTATAATCAGGACTAGCACCGTCTGCACTGAATGCTGGCATACTTGCTTTTCTCATCGCAGATAAGGAGAAACTGTTCAAACAAGCATGGTTAATGGTCAGTTCAACCAATCTAGGTCATGTGAAGGTCATATAAAATTGGACCCAATATTTCAAACCAAAATAAACATTCTTTTCCTTCAATATTTCCAGAATTGTGAGCTATTAAGAACTTATATTAAAGCATTGTCACTTTCTAATTCTTTATATGGCATACCACGGTAGACCTAGTCATATTCACTGTTGTGTAGTTCTCATTATACTAAAGTCATTACGATGCATAATTTTCATTAGTCCTAAACATTGCCAGGTATGTGGACTGAACTTCAACACACATGCAACTATTCATATGATCACACTAACACTTTCGTAGTCTCACTAGCAAAGTGACCAACCTGCTCTTATCAGGAGAGCTAAATTTATCCCCCCTCAATGCTTCCTCTAGACTGTGGCCCATGCTAGTTAGCTTCTGCAGTATAGTCTGCTTTTCCAAGTCTGATGTACTTATAGAGCCTAAGCAAATCATATGATGTCATCAGCACATAGTATTATACTATTTTAATCATTTAATTCAACTAATTATGAAGTAGTAATGCAGGTTTTACCATAAATACAAAAACACCACACACCCAGTAGCTAGGTTAGCTAATAGCCTAGAAACAACACACTACCAAACTTTTCACCTCAAGACAGCACATTTTATCTTGCAGATAACATCCTGTTATGAAAGGACAGGGTGTGCTACCTACCAAAACAACTACATCCATTATTCTATTTAGCGCATCTAGTTACTGTTACCATAGTATACTTTACCTGCAGTGCGTGACCTTGGTCTCCCAGGACTAGGCAACTCTGTTAAGCTTTCTGATAAGTTGAATGCTACTCTAGAATTGGGTGATGGAGTAGGAGAAGGTAACTCAACGTCATTCAGCCCCTGTACAGAAAATCATATAAATCATTATCAAGCATGAAATACAAGTACCAGATTGCATACATGTACATGTACATATTTCGTTCTTAATTCAGAAAAATGATCTGTAGAAACAACGATTATATAATATATTGAACACGTCAGTATACCATACTAGATATATATAAGCCTACATAGCATGGTGGTCATTTAAAGTGTTGTATTGGAACGCGAATGCACATTATTTAGTAATATTATACAATACTGTAGCATGATTAACTATTTCTATTACAATACCAAACAGCAGTGAGATGTACACATTCTGTATAACTTACAGTTAAGTCAATATTAGGTACACCGGCAGCGCGTGGTCTCGGCTCTCCTTCATCTCTGCTGCCACTACTGCTATTCTTGTGCTGACAACAACAAAGTAAGTACAATGTATGTCATCTTCACACACAGACTCCTGGTTTTACTAACTAAGGGTTTACCACAATAAACATATAAATTAAAATGGGTGTTGTACTTACTTTAAACATGTCAAAGGCTAAAGCTTTCTTCGCCCTGTTTCTTATCACATTCAGTTTTGATTGTCTGTTGATGAAATTGAACTAAAACATATATTGACATAATATGACAAACCAATCAGTTAAAAGAGAGAACACAACTCCAGGTGAGTGGTTTTCTATTATATAATATTAGAGACAGCTTACTTTTCCTACCTAATTGAAATAGATTCGTTATGCTCATTTACAGGAGTAATACATTCAAACAAGTTAAATGAGTACTATAGGAAATATCTCTGCAGACGTGTACAATGGCAGATAGTACCAGCGTACTAATACATACATCGGAATCCTTGCCGTGTACGTGGTCCATCTGCCTCAGCTCACACATGATACGGAGCTTGGTCATGAGCACGTCGTTAGCTTCCTCGTACGTGGCGCACTGTTCACTCTTGACTTTGTTCATGAGCTCAGAATAATCGGCCATTGTAAGGTGCTGTATATGAGTCTGTACACAGTTGTACGCACTCTCAAAGTCCTTGATGGCAGTGAGATCTTCACAGAGTTTATGGTACTGCTGCATTGGACAGCAGTCACAGCTCTGCATCTCAAGGTTACGTTTGTGTACGGCTGTGAACGCACTTCTCAGTGTATCCATAACCTCTGTGATGACATTGTCAGACGCACACTAGAATAAACACCGGTATTGCAACAGTACATATATGGGAGTTGTCTCATCACAGTCAGTATAACTTGTAACAGCGTTGTGATATACGAAACTGCAGCCATCACAAAGCTCATGTCTAAGAACCTATCAACATTTACCAATTTTCAAACTTTGAGTGGTATAAAATAATAAAATTAAATTGTCATAAAACACAGATTATGATAAGAACATTTAATGCAACAATTTTCATGGCACTCTTATCACAGGTTCAGGTAGTAACCCATGTGGATAATGATCAACAGCGTGAGGATTGCTACATAAGCGTAATGTTGTTATGAACACATTTTATAGTGATAACTAGAAGTAAACTGATAGTGTGTAACCAGCAGGTATTTCTCACATACAATCGTTACGATTCTCCATTCTTATATAATCTACAACCTTATCCACTGCTCTTATCACACCACATATAAACAGCAGTTCCTGAAACACTACAAAATCTACTTTTATATGCAATATTTACATAGAAATATAGAACATAATAGAGCTAATACTAACTTGAAATATATACATAATATAAAGGTTCCTCTTCCCTTCTTTCTTAGCTTGACAGTCATATGAGATGAAACCAAAATGATCCACAAATTTCTTTCCCTGAAACGAGTTGCACATGATGCATTCTGAGTGTACATGACATTACGTCGTCGGTTGGTGAACTTAAGTCTAGAGAATGTTATGTCATACCAATAATAATATTAGAGAAATATATAGACTATGCTATAGCAGAACTATAATAATAACATAAGGCAGTTAATTGCATAGTGTACAAGCATATATATTCAGCTAATACTATATTATTATAATAGAATCGCGATTTTTATCCTGAGGCTATGCTGTAGTCATAAATACTAAGGCTAGCACTACATGTAGTGCTCTTCTAGTACGATATAATATTGCCCTACCTGAATACTGTAATACTAGTATACTTTGAGTACGATATAATATTGCCCTACCTGAATACCGTAATACTAGTATACTTTGAGTACGATATAATATAGCCCTACCTGAATACCGTAATACTAGTATACTTTGAGTACGTTATAATATAGCCCTACCTGAGTACAGTAAGATATTTCCTTGTGAGTCTTCTCCAATATGATTGATTTTTTATCCAAACTAATAATGGACGTCTTTACATCATCTATCTACAATCAAACGACATACAGTGTACAAAACCTAGAGATAATAGGGCAAAACACAAAACATTGTACTACACAAAAGTTATAAAATGGCTGTCATAAAGTAGTTGAAGTAAACAAACCCAGGGAAGTAGTTATCTACACCTTGATATTTTTAAGTGCTTCACCAAAGTTGCCAGCCAATTAGGTTCCCACGACAAGTGGAAGTAACCAATGACATGCACCCAACTGTCGCAATTATTTTGTAACAAAATAATAATTGCCTACATATCCAAGAAGATATCTGGAATCAAAGAGAGAGCAAGGACCAGATGAGGAGGGAGTTAATTAGACCCACTTCCTCTCCTAAATTAATCATTGTGTTAACAACTTCCAGAAATCTGAACTTCCTAAATTTTTTGGTGAATATTGCAGAGCTGATATGAATCTAAACTCAACCAAATAAGAACGAGCAAGACACCGAAATTGCTACAATATGTTAAAACGGAGATTGATTCGCCAAGTATTATTTTCACAAGTAGTCTCTTAGTTTTATGATTCTTCACAGAATATTAATTTACAATCACTAAACACATGCATATACTCATTACAATTACTAAACACATGTATATACTCATTCAGCAAAACAAAGTCACCAAATGAAATACACGAGTTGCTGCAGTAAGACATTGACATCTTTAGTACCTGTAAGAGCATTGTTTTGTTTGTATCCTGTGTAGAGATCAATGTAGACCGTCTATGGTCCCTCTCGTCAATCTCATCAAATATATCGGATGTAACAGAGTTACTACTAGCTACAGAGCTCTGTCTGCCCACACTGTCCTCACTGTCAAATACTCCTACAATATCATTGTACATACATGTACATATTATAGTATTACTTGTATATTACAATGTATGGCCCTATAGATATGTACATAGATGTACATATGGTATTATACATACATGGCCCTATTAACAGGCATGGACATACATGTGTATATACCAAACTACATACTACCTATTTGATTGGTTTGCATTACAGTAAGCTAACTTCAAAGTGGAAAGCTAGCCTAAACATAAAATACTTCCCGACTGCATGCAGTAACTGGCATGCAATAGCTAAAAGGTAGGCTTATACCGAACATAACCTGTTGAAAACTAGTAATATTTAAATACCAACTTTTCCAAATGTTTATCCATTATGGGTAAAGATTGTACATATACAATGGTGATACGATGCCGCCATCTCTTACCACTGTCTATAGTGTAGAGGTTATCCTCGCTCCTGTCACTTCGTATACTCCGATTGCTCCCTGCACCAGTTGATTTGACACTATTCCCACTATCATGTCTTTCCCTTTCACTTCCTTCACTTAGCCTGCGAACCCTACCACTATCAGGTTCACCGTATGGGGTGGAGCTGGGCGGTCCGTCATTCTCTCCTGTTGTACTTAGATTACTGATCGTACTAGATCTATGCCGCAGGTCATCACTAGCATGACGTAACCTTGGAGACTGTAGCTCTAAATAGGACCCCTTCTTACCACCCTAAACATAGAAAGAGTCAGTCACATGATACCCGGGTTATTTTTATAAAGTGGAGTAATCAAACTAGATTGCCTAAACTTGAGTTGTCAACTTAACTAAATCAAATCGAGTTCTTGGTATATCCTTCACCAATCACTTGGATAAAGGCATTCCCCAAAGTTTCAAATATACCTTAGTAATACCCCAAATCTTCAAGTTATGAAGTGCATTCAGAATCTATTAGTATACGAAGTTTGGTTAAAATACCTCTGAATGAAGCAACCGACTCTGCCTGTTAAAGAGCCAACTATCAATGAAGTCTCCAGATTTTGATTTCTCCGCTATAGATATTCTTCCTTGATATCTAACCTGTAAGTGCAGAGCAGAAGGGGTCAGCAAATACAGTCTGTGAAGAGATCATTGTAGTTGACAGTAATATATCACATGTCACATTGGAGGTGAAAAAATGGGTAAAAACTTAACGGAGTCGTGAGCTTACTACTGTATTCTCTGATAGAGATTACAGGAAGTAAACAAATACATTAGTTATGAACCACTCCACCCACCTACTTTGATGTGATAGGAGTTTACTACAGTCAAGACTCACTAAACACTTTTTAAACAGCACTGCATAGTAAAGAGCCACTATGACTATTACTTTCACTTTCACTACACGTATTACTATACCTGCCATCGATATGACTACATGCAGGCCTATTACTATATTATGTACCTACATTATATGTACTATCAACATGATTATGATTATTAAACAGCTATAATCATCAAGCGCAATCATTGTCAAATTTTACAGAAATTTCTGTTTTGCCTTATAAGCACAAAAATGAAATTATGAGGTTATATTTTTGTAAGATATAAAGTATTATAACTTGATTAATAGGGTCTTCAAACGCTATATACATAATATACACCTTTGAAGATTAGTTGAAGTACTGTATAGCCTACATAATATATGTACATGTAAGTGGTATACCATGTAACTGTATATTATTTAGAAACTCATATCTCAAGGTATGTTTGTCTAATAAGAGATAAGCCTTAGCAAACAGCCTATTCTAGAAATTGTAAATAACTTTACATGTCTATTAAAATTTAATTAAATTAAAATAAGATTTTACTCAAAATGTTTAGAACACCAGAAACACCAAACTCCCTTCATACATTGTACACAGCTATTAGCAGGTATTACTGTAATTGTTAGTGTCAGCACAGTTTCTACCTTCTATATGTAGCAGAATTCACACTATATAGGCCTATTTGTCACAACTCTGTCAGTACCTGTGAGTAGGCCTAATATAACCTGATGTTGTTTCACAGTATTTCACTCTGCACATGGTACCAAAGAATTCACAATGCATGGATGACCTGTTGGATATTGACACTATGGTTACAATCATAATATATCCCCACTTTAATTATATAATTATTCCAGTGTATACTGATATTTAATTGAAGGAAAAGGGTAGACCTATTATTTTATCCAAAACACATTCTAAATATCAAAACCCTCAATACCCAAAATCTGATTGAGACATACAACTACTAAACGGTTGGTATGTGCCAATATATACATGTAGGTCAACAATGTGAATGCTCGTCATATAGGAAGGTCAAAACATGTACCAAACTGCAAACAACCAGTAATCGGTATAAATTACTGAAAAGTCTCAAAGATATTTGGAAACCTACTCCTGTTCTTTCAGATAGATTACCAAATGAGAAACACAGTATATATTACCCGATAAACAAACCTCATAACAACACAAGCTAGATGTACGGCTTATTTCCTCATGAAGTCTCATTATTTGTGAGAAGGTCAGCAGTTCTCAGATCTGGTAGTCAGCAACAGTTGACTATTAATAGGCCTATAGAATCTGTCAGCGCTACACTGACAACACTTGACTAGATAGAATCCGTCAGCGCTACACTGCCAACACTTGACCAGATAGTAGAGATGGGAAGATCTAACGACTTAATCCCACATACTAAGTTAAGTCAGCAGAACTTTATATAATCTGTAGTTAACTGGGCGCATTAGTGAGAGTTAGAAACAAGACAGCTTAGAGTAGAAAATTTCCACTTGCAGCATTTCCAAGTTTGTGTCCAGGAAACCCTCAGCCGAATTCTGTGCTTATATTTAGAAGCAATGACTTGATTGCGTACTCCAAGTTGATACAAATTAAATCTAGCTTGAGTGCATCCAAGATGAGTGAAAACCGATTACTGCTGGAAAAATCTTCGAGGAGTTCTTGTGAAGATGAAGAAGCGAAGTTTAAGCGCTTGAGTCGACTTAACAACCAGCTGTGCTCTGATAAGAGTGTCAAGTATGAATCGGTAGATGTAGGTAAGAGGTCAATGGTGCTATCAGCGGCATGTGTTATCAGGTGTACATGTGTTGGTACACACCGACCATGTAGTTCAGCTCAAGTGAACACACTGATAGTAAGTTATATAGTTAAAATGTATGTAAAGTTCTACAGATAATCTCCAACCATCACTGTAATCCAAAGCAAAGCACCAGCATGTCTGCATCATCAATTAATATTATCATCAACTCAATTAACAATATAACAACCAAACCTCCGCATCTAGAGAGTCAACAGCCTCAAGTAGAACCTCTAAAGAAGACATATCCAAGCAGGTAGTTGACAGGTAGCAAGGGGTGTCAGTGATAAATTAGGTCTGCAAGAGGCTAGTCTGTGAAATGTAACGATATAATACCGCGTGACGATTTGTACACCCTGAATAGTTCCAGCTATGAAGTACATAAGAAATTGCAAAAAACCTTTCCACCAGAAGAGCCTGTGAACTAAGTAACCTCCCATGACAACCAGAAGATGAAGCCATATGATCAGAGAAACAGTCATTCCTCTCCTAAAAATCTGCAATATACGTATATAGATACTGGATTGTTTAAAATTGAACAAATGTGACAACAATATTGGCCTTTTTATAACTCGGACAAGATCTGAGTGAATATGAGGCTAAAACAAAAATGTTTTCTTTTCAATTTTCTCCAAGGACAGCAGCATGGTCGTACTCGAAGCCCGGTGATACAATTGTTGAAGAATGGTCACAGATAAGTATACAGATAGTGAAGGTGTAGCCACAATACTTTCAGCAGCAGTGACCCACCAATGACCTCGGCAGCCTTTGAATCCTGGACCATGCCGTGCTACCTGTCTTTTCACATAGTAAGGATTTAATTCTTTTGGCAGCTAAATCACTAATTTAAAAAGCCTTGTATTAATTTTCTACCTCAGCCTGACCACCTGCATCCAGAAATAAATGGAATATATCAATCAATAGTGTAGACACCAGCCTTTAGAGACAGACCACCAACTGTGTGTTTGAAGTCTTTGAAACAATCTAATCTGGTCAGATAATCCATTAGGCTAATCCACATACAATCTCTCCCACTAATCTTAATCCTTCAAGCAGTTCTATTTTAGTCAGTGATACTACCAACCCACCAGTCAAGAAGAAAAACTAAACAACCATATAATCCATAATTGTTGTAGGGTTTTATATAACACTACAACAATTAGTGCTAATACACTACATTCTACAGGCAGAGTGCAGACAACTCCAAGGATTGATATTATGTCAAGAGATAATGAGGGTATTATGTTTTTTGGAACTTGCAATATTGAATATTGCAGATAGGTAGTAAATTAGACTTTCAGGATTACATTCCAGGAGTAGGATTATGTATTACAAATGGATCAATATGATAGAATATTATGAAATTAACAAATGACAGTCTAAACATGCCATACCAACAATTCAAACTATCCCAGTTTAGATGCAGACCTACTCTATCTTGAAGGACACCTCAAGCTGAGGAAGAACTACATGCCTAAAAATAATAACTTCAGAAAAAGTAGAGTACTAATAACAATAAGAGTGATCACTATAATATCAGTCATGTGTAAACTTTGTGCATTAGTAGTAAAAATGAGAGAGTAAGGTAGGAGAACTCTACATTACAATTAGCACGCACATTGCATTAACACACAATCACAATAGCAATATTATTACTTGTGTAAGCCTATATATTACTTGTGTAGGCCTATATATTAATTTTTATATAGAGCTAGATCATAACCAAAGGCTTTTCTAATTCAAAGGCTATCTATCTAACAATACACCACAAGTGTGGTGCCAATGGAGTTGTCTTCCCCTTGAATTCAACATAATAATAATATGTCTATCTTAGTGTGTTGAAACACTAACAACAATCAACAGCTAATAGCAACGAAGAGAACAGAAAAGACCATGTTATAACATAATGCTGGAAGCCTTTGGTACTGTGTGAGTAATTATAGTGAGATTTAGGTAGAAGGCTAGACAACTCCAAACTGATATTAGTAGAAGTGGATTATAGCTTAGGAAGCTTGGACGGAGCACTCAATCACAGTGATTGGTCATTATCTGTTAACTTACATACTTCCACGAATTTTGCTTGACCAATGGTCAATGTAAATATTTTGAAAGGAAAATTGTTGACTTTAAAATTGAATAACTCTGGGACTTCATATATTAATCATATTAAATTTAGTCCATTATAGATTTAAATCCTCAATAATAAGCCTGCAAGAGCCAATCATCCAATTCTTGTTAGAATGTTAATATAGGCCTACACAGAAGTACCTGAAAGGTATCTCTTCTAAATCACAATCTAAATCACCTCAAAGTCAGGAAACACAATTCCAGTAGAACTGGACAGATTTCACTTTCACACCCATGCCGATACTAGCATAGCCTACACTACTACATAGCCTACACTACTACATAGCCTGCACTACTACACAGCCTGCACTACTACACAGCCTGCACTACTACACAGCCTGCACTACTACACAGCCTGCACTACTACATAGCCTGCACTACTACATAGCCTGCACTACTACACGGCCTGCACTACTACACAGCCTGCACTACTACATAGCCTGCACTACTACATAGCCTGCACTACTACACAGCCTGCACTACTACACAGCCTACACTACTACATAGCCTGCACTACTACACGGCCTGCACTACTACACGGCCTGCACTACTACACAGCCTGCACTACTACACAGCCTGCACTACTACACAGCCTGCACTACTACACAGCCTGCACTACTACACAGCCTGCACTACTACACAGCCTGCACTACTACATAGCCTACACTACTACACGGCCTGCACTACTACACAGCCTGCACTACTACACAGCCTGCACTACTACACAGCTTGCACTACTGCACAGCCTGCACTACTGCACAGCCTGCACTACTGCACAGCCTGCACTACTGCATAGCCTACACTACTGCATAGCCTTAGATCTATGTGAATGGATAATTAGACCCACCTCAAACATTTTACTGATATTATGCTTTTTAGTACTGGCTGATATTGAATCTGGTTTCTTGGTATTTTTGGCAGCTTCCTGTATACTGTTGAAGATGTCGACCACCTAGAACATAACAGCAAGACATCAGAGAGGTTTACTAACAAGAAAGATACATGTATATAGTATATAGTGTACATGTACAGTAGTCAGTACAAGTAATTAGACCTACTAGGATAACCTACTGTATATTTGTAGTTGACAGTAAACCACCCTGGCATGACACAACATCCCCCATGCTATGATTCTACTTCCCAGGACATACCAGTGGTTCAACTCCAACCCAACTCAGTGCTGACTGAACGGTACACATTTCAGACCCAAACTCAGTGAGTCAGTGAGTGGATGATATCTGATCAAGTAATAAACACTTACCGCAAACTATTCCCCAAGTAAACTACATCTACTGTTACAGTAATAGCCTCAAATCCCATATTAGTAATCCAGCTCCCCAACCCAAAGCAGTACTTTTATATATAACTGGTACTAGAATAATGGGCTAAACTAGCTTTTACAGAGGAGGGGTAAGAAAAGACAACTCCATAGAGTTACTAACTAGTCCATATTATTTGCATACTTGGGACTATCAAGCATTGCTGTTCCATGTGTTGGTAGCTCAGGGCACTAAAGGGGGGGGGGGGATCCTGAGCACAGTAAAGGGTCTACTCTAGTAATACACTGAACAATGCCAACCTAACTACTGACAACAACTCCATGTCACATGTCAACTGACATAATCTACATGTACTTGTACAGTATCTAAGTCATGTATATGCACCACAAAATATGATGAGCATCATGTGATTACAAGCATTGTGAATTAAAAATAAACTGACTATCACATTGTCGACTGCAGAACCTTAGCACCCAAGTACAATGTAAATAACTGTGTAATATCACAATAGAATCAGGTGTTCACAATTTCTAAACAAAACCTGACTACACCAGATTTGAACACTGCTTGCAAACAAAAGAACCAACATTCACATTACTACACACAAGCACTACAACAGCAATAGCTGTGGTGGCACATGTAGTACCAAATAGCCATAGCATCTACTGAATTACTTTGGGATATGATTATATCAGTCATGAGACTACAAACGCACATAGCAGTGAAATGTGATGGACCCAATAGCATTGAACACACCCCCTCCCCTCCATTTTAGGGGCAGCAGTTAAATACTTCCAAAATAATTGAGACCTCTGAAGTTTACCCATGTTCTACAAATACATACCTTGTCTTCCTGCTCGCACACAAAGGCAAACATTACAAAAGGAGCGTCATTGCTGTTCCTTTGTAGATAGAACATGCACTTCCTGTCCCGTTGGCACCGCGAGAAAGAGGAAATACTGTGTACGTTGTGCTCTAAGAGAGCGTCACTTGAGTCGCTGCTCGATACAAGTCGGATGTGTGCATTGCTGATCCTGAGGATACATCGTTTGTTTATTTCCTTCCTCTTCTTGATATCAACTAAAACCCACTTCAACATCTTGTCTGTGATACGACGATCCAGTTGTAGCGCCCCTATATCATACACAAACCATCAACAACCTCCACATTATATTATTGGAGAAGGAAATAACTGAACATTAATTACAAAGTCATAATTATTTATGTGGTTTCATAGTTCAGTAGAATTTTTTTAAAATCTGTTTTAGAAAGCTACGCTGCTTTTACAATTTGGAAAGACCAAAACAGAACTGACTATTTAAACAGTAAACAGTTTAGTGGGTATTCCTCACACATCACAATTAAAAAATAATTTTTGGTGGTCAAATTAAATAACTGGGTGTGGCAAGGGGAACTCATATATGATCATGTGTTGTAAATCAGTTGACTCACATACTCACTAACTAGCAATTGTCATAATGAAATATGGTGAATTGTCAGCTTTCCATGGATGAGGAAACTAAACTATAGAAGAAAAAAATAAAGTGCTTCCCTAATTCTAAAGCAGCAGCAAATAAAAACAATTATTAGAGATATGGAACTACTTATTACACGCTATTAGCAAATAATAAGAGGGATTTGATGCATATTTTGGGGCTAAAAGGGGCACAATGGACATTGATTACATAATAATAAGACGTTGTCCTTGTTTTTTCTCCCCATAGCTTAGTGAGATAAAAAACAGAACAACACCTGGCGAGCCTGCAACAGTAAGCAGAGTGGATAACTCCAAGCACATACGGACACCGGTAGTCACTATTAGAGCCAGAACCAATATATGGCTCAGGTCACTATCGCTATCTAAATTAGTACAACTATAACAGATTCTACACTAAAGCAGAGACATTTTTTCTTTGAAATTTGATATTTTGGCATCCCTTTGTTAAAATATTCTGGTGAAATTTCAATAATTACCATAAAAATCTGAAGCTAAACAAAAAGTAGGTTGAATTGTATCTTGACCAGATAACTTGGTAAAAGCTTCAGTCTCTGGTAACATGAAAAGGTTTGACTTGCAACTTGAAATTTTTGATAACTCAATAAAAAGAATTTACTGTGATTTAGCTAATGTCCGCCTTGGCAATTTGAATTTCCATAAAAAAGGTTTGCAAATACCTCTACTGCCATTACCATGAACAACATGATAAATGAAAAACAATCAGTTTAGTCAGCTGCATGTTAAAAAGACTAATGAGGTCAATGCCCAGCAATAATGTACTTTGTTACTCCCTTAGTACATTGCTGTCAGTCACTGTGAACAATTTCTACAAAAATGAGCCATATTGACAGCCTCTTATATTCCACACATGCTGCCACAAACACACTATATGACATAGAGCAGTCCACAAAGTTCAATACTTTAACCAGAAGAGTAATTTAGAGGTTGAAATTTCGACTCCGTGGGAAATAATTCTAAAAGTGTAATGCAAAAAACTTGAGGGAAAGCGAACTGAGAGAGGACAACTTCAAATAACATATTTTACTAGTCAGTGTACATAAAATACATGATCATATAAGTTTTCAAACAGAATGGTGGAAGGAGAGATCTGAATTTCTAGGATTATTGAGTTTGTCCACCATTTGAGTAATCAATATAATTATATATATTCATATGCCTACTATACCCAAAACCCAACCTAACTACGACCCGACCTAACTACAACATGCCAGTAACTACTAACTAATAATTAGAGAGAGCCTAGCACTGGTGAGGATGTATTACTAGCAAAGCATTGCGTGACATAGACCATACATGTACATACATAATAGTACACGGAGACATGGTCACTATAGGATGAGATTATAATAATGATGAGCTTACTACTGTCTAGTGACAAAATAATATACCTTCGCAATCAGGATTAACTAAATATCATGTCCAGCAATACTACAAAATTAATAACACAAACAAAACTACACTAAATAAATTATATCCTAGTACCAGCATGTAAAACCAATAGTGTCATGTGGACATGTACATGTATATGGACTAGAATCCTGCAACATACTCAAATACAGGTCAAAGACAATAATAACAGTGATGATAGCAATAGTGCTGAAGTAGTTCCAGTAGGATATAATACACTTGGTTAAATCATATTCACAACAGGCCTGTTTACTGTATACGTTGTACTTACCTAAGTATGTAAGTCTATACTGTATATCAGTACTTACCTAAGTATGTTAGTCTATACTGTATATCAGTACTTACCTAAGTATGTTAGTCTATACTGTATATCAGTACTTATCTAAGTATGTTAGTCTATACTGTATATCAGTACTTACCTAAGTATGTTAGTCTATACTGTATATCAGTACTTACCTAAGTAGGTAAGTCTATACTGTATATCAGTACTTACCTAAGTATGTTAGTCTATACTGTATATCAGTACTTACCTAAGTATGTAAGTCTATACTGTATATCAGTACTTACCTAAGTATGTTAGTCTATACTGTATATCAGTACTTACCTAAGTATGTTAGTCTATACTGTATATCAATACTTACCTAAGTATGTTAGTCTATACTGTATATCATTACTTACCTAAGTATGTAAGTCTATACTGTATATCAATACTTACCTAAGTATGTTAGTCTATACTGTATATCAGTACTTACCTAAGTATGTTAGTCTATACTGTATACAGTACTTACCTAAGTATGTAAGTCTATACTGTATATCAATACTTACCTAAGTATGTAAGTCTATACTGTGTGAGTCTAGACTGAGGCCCATCCGTCTCACTGATAAGGTTAACTGGAGAACCAGTTCTTAGAGCTGGTTGACTCAATGTCTTGCTGTACCGTGCAGTAGTAGCATGGCGGGCTGAACTCACCACATCTGTGCTCCTCTGTTTTACTATACATTGTAAGCGAATAATAATTAATATAATATATAAGTAATACAACATAATACAATAATTTTATTATTATAATATAGAAGAAAAAATGCATACAAACCATTGAAGTAGTTGCGTGGTTGCTATACTATAATTTCAATTTTGTAATGTAGTTCTACAGTTGAGCACTACATTATACTGTAGTAGTGGTAATGTGTTCTGTCCACTGTGTTAGGTGATTAGGTGCCGAATATGCCCTGGGTTCAAACCCCAGTCAGGGACTGGTATTTTCATAATGTGAAATTCAGTCCCTGACTGCTCTATAGACAAATCCCTTGCATGAACTAGCATCACATGTACTAAAATACATGTACATGTATATACATAAAAATATGATAGATATGCACACCTACGCACGCACGTATATTTAGTAGAGAATTCTGAACAAAAGTTACAATTCAAAAATACGAGTATAACGATGACTCTACCAGCTTGGTATGTAGGCTATAACTATGACTTTACCAACTTGGTATGTAGGCTATAACTATGACTCTACCAGCTTGGTATGTAGGCTATAACGATGACTTTACCAGCTTGGTATGTAGGCTATAACGATGACTCTACCAGCTTGGTATGTAGGCTATAACGACATGCATACAATATTCTTTCAACTTACCCGGCCTTGAAGAGTGAGAGATTTGATTGTGCTCAGCCATGGTGAGTAATCAACACCAGGGGGCGATGCAGTTGTGTATAGCGACGTGGGTCTACCTGCCTGTGTTATGTCTGCTGCTACCCAGTATCTAGTAAATATAACACAAGACTACTAGACATGATGCACTAATAATAACTATCAAATATAATATAAATGGTTAAACAGGGTGGTGGTTGTGGTAATGATAACCAATGCTGCTAGTCTAGCAATAGAAGAACAGGATGTAAGTGTAGTAGTAATATAGTACTGTGTGGTAGTAGTATCAGTAAACAGTTGAAGTACTAGTAGTAGTTATAGTCACTCTATCAGATAAACCCTGTCTAGTATTAGAATAGGACATCTACTTTAGATAACAGTAACTAGATTGAGTGAATATCCCTAATAATACTAAACCTCTATCTCCACCAGGTACTAAGTACTTACCCTATCAACTGTGCATCATAGAGATAATAATATGAAGTGTGAAGCTCTAAGATTAAGCCAATAATATCAACTGTATAACATGGTAATCACAGGTCAATAGCTAGGTGCTAGCATGTGCTAGTTACATACTCTCTAGTCTATATTACCATAGCCCATTTAGTTTAAAATGAGTAACAGGAATTCAAAATTATAAAGAGACTACATGAATATTGTAGGCAACATTAATTTTAGCTTTCAAGTCTATAAATTCACATCTATCTGCAATCATTAGTCAACCATGTGCCCCCATAACCAACGTCCATCAATATCTTAATTCCCACGGAGAAATTTCACCCAGTCTGAGTTGTTACTTCCATTGTTTGGCCATTGATTGTAAAGTCATTAGTTTTTATGGAGTCTTTAGTTGCCGTCTTTATTGTTGAGAGATGAGACAACTCCTAACAGACTCATGTTGCTGACGACACACAAATGAGAACATCAAGCAGTACAACTACTCCAGGAGCAAACACCAGGATAAGAGAACAGAATAATAGCAGAACAGTGTAAGTATAAATGTATAATATCTAACCTGAGATCCAGAAAGGTAGAGAAATAACTGGTCCTAAGACTAACGCAGTTTCACTGTAGGCTATATCAGTAATGTGCTTCTATTCCTGTAGCAAGCAATGTAAACTGAATAATGAGCAACTGATAACATCTATCTGTAATTATATATATGTACTTGGGGCCAATTTCTGACATCAACATGACATCACACTTTGTTTGTTTGCTGTGGTAAATGAGGGAAATTGTTTTGGTAGTTTGTGCATTGTCTGTAAACCACTAAGTAATCACTGCTATCATACTTTAGAACAGGATCATAACAGCTCTAAATGATGAATACTGATATGATTACAAAACTCTGAAAGTATTTTATTCTAATTAACATTTACTTCATCATTATCATTTCATTTAAATCAATTACACTGGATTTATGCTGATAACTGGCACATACATGTTTGCAATCAGTAACTGTAGGATACATGATGGGGAACTTTTATTGGTACGTGGAGAACCTGCTAAAGCTATTGGTCAGGACAAGGATGTTTGTAAACACAGTAAACATTCTAGACATCTACACAGCTGTGACATCAGTCTACTATGATTGTAATCTCTAGCCTAATCCTATGACATACTAGCCAGATGAATCTACACAGAATTAGTGAAAATGTTTACAGCTGATTAGATTGCAGGAGATAACCTATTCACAACTGACTTACACTAGTTGTCATTTTCCAATTAGGTACACTCTTGGGTTTCAGTAATATACATGTATGTACATGAACAGAGTATTCAAATATTTTGGATAAAGGTTGTAGATTGACAGCAGCTAGTACTCATGAATTAGAGAAATAGTAGATGTGGTGGTATATGTAATGACATGTTTAGTCTGATATTATTTTGATTAATCCCAAAATAATGGATAATGGGGATGATGGAGCTAAAAAGCTTTGTATAAAATATTCCAGATTTTTGTCGTAGCCTAGGTGATACATCCTGTAAACCAGTTATTCTGTAACCTACGTGTACATGGTCTTGGGCTTGCATCGAACAAATTGGTCATTTGCTATGTAACATGGGCCTACCAGCCTTACATCTTTGAGCATAGGACCAACATGGCAATGTTTTGCTGGCATACACATGTTCACTACATGGAAAATTTTCTTATTTGCAGAAACAATGAAAATAGACTTTTATCAGTAATAGTAACAGAATTACCATATTATATGCACATGTAGATGTAAATAACTTGTTTCGTAGTGGAAAGCGTACTAAGGTTTATAAAACAGAATGACTTCACGATGGAAGAGCTATTCTTGGGGGTACTGTCTATTGGTATTGTACTGTACTTTTGTGTTCTATATTTTAATAATACACATAGATCATTTAGTCTATTATTTAATATTAATCTCAGTTAAAATTGGATCTTCAGTCACTGAAGTCTTTTTTCCTTCCATATGAGTTCATGCTGTGGGGGCACCACATGGTTCGACCTACACATGTTGGCCTATGTATTAGGAGACTTCTGTATCACTGTATCACCAGATTAGCACCTTCGAGATCTGTTTCACTAATTAAAACTAAACTACAAACTCTGATTTATTCAAAGATAGGCGACTAGGTTAATTACCAGCTGTGTAGGCCTACTACTTGCAACTACAAGCTATAAAAAAACTGTTTGTAGGGTTCTCCAAGAACCAGTATACAGGCATTAGACAGCTTATTAAACTTCTTTTGAGTTAGCATAGTTCTGATGGTACCATCCCTAACTCTGTTATCTGTACAGAATGAGGCTGAGCAATGCCAAGCATGGTCGACAGTCAGCATTAAACTAAAGTGATTACCTTGCCGTTTTATAGATCAAAGCGTAATGTGGCATTCAAAATTATCCAGCACAGGTTTCCGTGGTAGGGTTCAATTGTATTATACAGAGAAGCCTTCTTCAGGGCTAAACTTCTGTAATGTGTTGTGGAACCCAAACACAGGTAGTTGCAGATAACTTTCATAATTGCTGCAAGCGTTATCCAGCTGCACCACTAAAGTTTCATGGTATTAGGCCTACTTACATAGTGCCTTGGCGACCTAACTTTCAGGCACAGGTCAATTTGCTAAAATATTTTCCGGCACACATCCGTCACAGAGTCACGAACACACTGGCCTGAGCCGAAAGCAAAATCCTCATTTTCGTGCGAAAAACCAAGTTGTGCCGATGAGCTAGGGATGGTTTTCTCCAGCCAAGCAAAATCCCGTTTGGGCCTAGGTCGGACAGCCATCTTTGGATTTTTATTTGCGACCCAGGAAGGTCCAAGAGGTCGCGAACATACTAACAAATAAATGGTCACAATAGCTCTACTGATGGCTTCATTTGCAATTTACTTAGGTGAGATTAAAATTTCTAACACAGTATGAATTCTGACTTCTATTCACTAAACCGTGTTTATTTCTCATTCTATTATTATTATTGATTGTACAACTTTTGATTAAGTATTGTAACTTGGACCCTTCTAGTATGACACCGATCGGAAGTTGTCACATGACATCTTACGTCACACCACTTTTATGTTCAGTTGCTTGTAGGCTGTCGCTCGATAAAGTACTCTTACTACAGTCTCTTACTCGATACAGTCTCTTATTATTTACTGCTAACAGTAGGGTATCAAGCACGCTATCTGCACTTGGGTCTCTCCAGGTACAGTCCCGTGACTGCTACCAGGACCCAACGTTCCAATACCCCCAACACAGCTTTAGGTACTGCTCCTGTCACGCTGTGCGGAGTCGAAAGGCTCCACACAAGTCCGGCTATAGGAGCCGAGCCCTCACGGCTGGTTCTTGCGTGACCGACCTTCCAGTCTCTCTTCTTGTTGCCTGGCGGATCACTTCTCAGCTGCAATAGATGGTTTTGAAGTGGTCGTCGCCCATTCCATGCCGTGTGTTGAGCTGTTTGGTTGGACTCGCCCCTTAGCGTCTGCTTGGTTCGCCGGTTTTGACTTTCTCTCTCTTGTTCGTTGTTACCCAGCTACCCAGTCGAACACAACAATACTTTAATACATTTACTAAACAACTATCTAATGATATTAAATATTATTTATATAACATAATTATATCCCAATAAATAAATAAAATATTAATATAAAATAAAAATATATAAATACTTATACTAAACTATACTTATCTTGTATACATATTATCAATTTTTAATAATAGTTGATATGAAGGTAATATCAGGGCTCTCAAGTTCTCGGATTTTCCCCGAGCGGTTCGGATTTTCAGTGCTTGCTCGGAGAGCTCGGGAGGTTTTCCATTATTAATGATTTGCTCGGATTTTGGGGGATTTTCTCACATTAGCTATATTTTGAATTGAAATGCTTTACAATCTCCAAATTAATCTTCAGCTCACCTCATAGCTTGTGAGTTACTTAGGAATTCTTAGGAAAAAGCTACTAATTTTATTACTTTCCAAGGGCAAGGACTGAATTACATGCATGCATGTACTGAGATTATTAGGCTGTGAGAAATTACTTAGGCTAACTCCATAGAGCAATAGATATGTACATGTGGGTGACCAACAGCTTTATTTATATATCTACCCAATTGCTAATAGAGTAATGCTGCTACACTGCTCACACTGCAGTGCATTGTACATCTGCTCGGATTTTTTGACTGAGCAACTTGAGAGCCCTGGTAATATAATGGTATACTAATACTCATAGCTTAGCAATAATTGCAATTATAATGGTTTAACTTTAACAATTTTGAATTTACAGTAGTTCAACTGAACTTGACTTCCACTTGCCACTTCATGTGCCTTGGTACTTAATTTTACTTTACTTACTTTAAGCCTAGTCAAATATATCTCTACGATACCACGTCGCCTGGTTAGACTAAATAAAATCTATGTTTAAAACAGTACTAAAATGGTTTACATTCTAAAGTGAGTTTGCAAATAAATTAAATTCCATTTACAGGACATTCACAGAGATGGTCGCTGATTACATTTTGATAGCAGGTTTGTTTTCATTAAAAAAGTTAAGAGGAACAAGCCAATCTTGATCACAATTTTTAAGGTATCTCAGTCCAAAACTACTGCTGTGCAACAATATTTTTATTGGGAATTCCTGAGATGAATATTGCGTGAAATCGCCCAAATGTGTTCTCGGCCTATTATCGCAGTTTATTGTATACAACTTATAGACAGGAGGTTTGATAACAACGAAGAATACTGGAGTCGATAGAATAGTTCCTTTTCTCAAGCATGTTTTAGAGAGGAAGGTTATAGAAGGGTAACGTTTTTTGTGTTTAGTAAAGTTATGGTTTGCGCTTGCGAGAGCAAACTCAAAGTGGTACAATATTGTACCACTTTGAGCAAACTGTGGTAGCACAACCCTTAGAATGTGGTTTTGCTTCGCGACTAGCAAATTCCATAACTTTAAAGTTATCCCCTCTCTTTCCTCCATCATAATAGAGGGAAGATAACCTTAAAAATGTCAAGTTTAGCAAATTAGATTTCCTTTTGACTGGGCTGTCTGGTCTGGTAATTGTTGTAAGTAATACGCATAGAAGTCATAACCATTATCTTGCTTAATCTATGTGTATTGAGCCTCTCTGATCACGCACAGAACGCTAATTAATAATTATCCTTCTAGAAACTAAAAAAGAGTAAAAGGGTGGTTTTAGTTACTTGATTAGATCGTGGTAACTTAATTGAATTTAGAGAAATGAACAACAATTTGTACTTTTAGATTAACACCAGGAAATCAATAACATGTGATACTGATATCATTAATCTCATGTAGTTTTATGGATGTAATATGTTTAGGAATTATAATTAAGGGTGTCATAGTAATAGTTTATAATAGGTAAAAATTTTTCCTGCAGTTTCAGTGAAAAGTCAGGTTGTGTGGAATTTATGCAATGAGTTTACATTTATCTCTTTGAAATCTGTCCAAGGCAACCAAAAGTAAGCAGCCACTTAGCAGCAGTAAGTACTGATGCAGATGATATCATAACTCCTACAATACAGAGTATTGTGGTGAAACAGCACAGCCTGCCACGGCATAGACTGTAATCATGTAAATAGCCACAGTGACATTGTTCTCATATTATCCATATTTACTCATTCATCCATTACTATTGTCTTACCTTGTACTCTTATTATACATGCATAAACATTACCCTTATTATAATCAACTACTGTTGTATAGTGTGCTTCTATTATTGTATTCTTAACCAATCAGACTATTGCAATTACACTTGGTTTTTTCCTTATTATATAAGCAATTATCTTCTCTTGTCTGATTACACATACTAAGTCTTTTACTGTACACTTTTCTGGGCCGATGTCTCCAAACACGGCCATATTTATATACTATCATTTCGGGCTATTGTAAGCACTTTTTGTGCAAGGCCGACCCTTTTTGGTGGCAGACGTCAGGCGGAACCATCCATGTTGTTGCATCAGTTCCGGCCCGATACCTTATCGGCCTAGCCCGATACCTTATCGTATCTTTTTCCGGAAGTGTATTTAGTATATAAGACAGCACATTTTCTGTATCTAGTCAGTTGTTGATTGCGCTCTAATAAAGCAACATCTCCTAACTCAAGCCTAGAGGCTTACTCTTGTAGGCGGGTAACTCCACCGACGGATCCCTTTAGATCCATACGGCTCGATTTCATCCCCATCCTCGTATAAGCATCTCTCTCTACACTCCTTGTGAGTTTACATCTACAGCTTAAGTCGATCCCGGATTCTATATGAATCTAGCGTCGGGCCTAAGTTCCTAGATTATTAGAACTTCTTTATACACTCCTTCGGAGTATAAACTCTACAGACCTACATCAACCCTGAACACTTAGATGAGTCTCAGCATCGGCCTACGTCAAGATACATAATTACAAGAGCACTAACTAACTGTTCACTCTTTATGTAATGTGTGGAAGGTTACTTGGTCGTCTTCTACCAACCTCCAAGCCCTTCCCATACCAGCTCCATATCGGCCTTCGTATGTAAACAAACACAAAAACATTACAGTACTAATAAAACAGCATTTTTTACACTAATAAATGATGCATATCTTAAATCGGAATCAAGGGAAGTATTGTAATGGTTTCTGTGATTTGGTGCGGTCGTCCTTGGACGACTGCCGACTCAGAATTGAAGTGCCTATGAGTGGTGCTAGGCCTTCTCATTACATGAAAGATCGAGCGGTCTCAGTAGCCCAATAACTACCAGAGACGACCCATCTGGTCCCAAGTCTGACCTTCAGACTATACTTTGAAAGAGAGTGATCCGACCTAGTAGGCGGTTCGCTAAGCGAATGACCTGACAAAAGGAAGTGAAAGTCTCTGTATCAAGTATAGATGTGTCTTTATTGAAAGCCAAGTGAAGACTGAGACAATGAACAGTGAAACAATGCCCTTTATATAGTATAAGGACTTCCGCCCAACGTAGTGTCGGGAAAAGACGACGTGTGGTCGTCCGGAAGTTGCGCAACAAGATGGCCGCCGGAAGCCCGACGGCCGACCCAAAATAGGTCGGGTTCTACAAAAGTTGCTTATAATGGTCCAATTCATGTACAAAATGAATATCAATGGATTCTGAGAGGTCGGGCCTCTGTACATGGGTATAAAAGGCATTAAAAGACTTAGATATAATCATACAAGCATATACAATAATATAGGAGTTACATAGAGTAAGGTACAAGCAGATATATACATGTATGTGCACACAATAATGAGTGTCAGGTGTAAGAGACGACTGTGCGTACCATTACAGTATGACTTCATGTTCTATTGTATCAGGACATGAGAGAGTGTTTTTCAAGTTGATAGGTGAACGAATACCAGTCATTATTGTCACAATTCAATACCAATTCCATTTGCAACTTTTTCACACCAAATATACAAGGAAGTTCAATGAGTAAAAGACTAATTGCTATTGTCTATCTTTTGGTTATCTTCAAATAAAATCAAATTTGTCTAGAATGTAGGTAATAGTCATTCACTGTATTTTCTTCAAGTTATATTGATAGCAAAATAATATAATCGCCTTCTATCATAACACAAACTTGCACTCAAATTGTGCTTTTATCTGCATGAGAAAATTTGACTATTATAGCCAGTGTACAGTGGGAATTGTAGGCACAACCTTTCGATGTGAAGCAGGAGCTCTGTCAGTGCTAAGAATTACTAGCTTGATTTAGCTGCCAAACTTATTAAAACAGTACTAATCATAAAAGGTGTCTGTAGTGAAATTCTGAACAAACACTGTATGTTTAGTCTTTGAAGCAAGTATATGTTGTATTATTTCCACAAATTAACAATTAGTGTACTAAGGAACTTCTTTTCCTCAATCTTCAAAAAGAGGTTTAGCCACATTTATATTCATATTAACCTGAACTGCAGCTAGACTATAACTGGTTGTTATATGGACTATACTGTCACATAAAAATGCAGTTAGTGCAAGCAGTCAGGGTGACAGCTCTGGATAGTACACGAACATTCAGGTTTTAGTTATTTTACCAAAGGGCAGCTTGAAGGCCTCATTTGGCCCTGAGGCATCCAGTTTGGCACCACTGTCATGAATTATAATAGTGTTGTGGATGTGTCCCAAATGGCCCAAGGTTTGTACACAAGTCATTGACGACTTATTTAGCAATGTAGTGATCAGCTACCTAGCCTCAGCAGTCCATGTGCCTCAACGGCCTCAAGCTTGTAGTTATGTCCTGACTAGTAATGCACCAGCGTAACTCCAGAAATGTAAGTATAAGTATAAGTGTATTGAACAAACTTAACAGCTTGAAAGTACATTAGAGACTGAGCTACATAACAATATTCTGATTCCTTTTATAGGCAAAGAGAACAAAGAAGGACATTCAGTTACTTCAGGTGGGCTTCGGACGACTACACATATCCCGTTAAAGAAATGGACCACCCATGCGACAGAGCTATCCTCTAAGATATAGCTATATATACAAATGACATTACTGTAAAAGCTTATGAGTGTATAATAAAGACGTTACTAATATAAAACAGCCTTGTAATGAAATAGTGTAAGCGACGTAAGGGTAAGGGTCGTCGGGCAAACAAACGGACTGGGAGTCGTCTATTACAATAGGCACTACTAGTATTTTGAAGAAACATTATTACGTTATTACATGTACACTGCACATGTATATACTGTATTTGTAGTCATTAGCATATTATACAGGCACTGTTGGTGAACAAAACTAGGATAATGATACACAATCATGTTTATACTATCCATAGCATAGCAGGAGCATCTTATACAGTGGCAGACAGTGTATATAATATAATAGAAATATACTGGTAAGTAAGGTAGTTGGTTTTTGTTTGCTGAAAAATGTGAAATTCTGTTCCAATAAAATGATGGAGACACAGTTTATAAGGAAATCTAAAAAGCAATTAATTATCAAGTGAGTTAAGTATTATAGTAATATATATATATACATATTTATATCTGTATGAGTGTATGGTAATGTAACATTAACATCAGCAAGTAATTTGTAAATTATATGCTCAGATAGTAATATATCACTTAGTACAGACTACACAGGCCAGTGCAGCACTAGTGCTGTAAGGTGGACAGTGTCCAGTTGTACCGTCACCAGAGCAATCTGTTCTCACAAAGTAGAAAAGAGCTCCATTGGTATTTGTGTGCATTCCTCTGATATACTCTGGGTGGGTGTCTACACACTCATATGTTGTCCTCTTGTGGCCATGGTATTCAGCCATCAAGTAACCTACATGTTTACAAATACTGGTGACTACACTAATAAATCTACGTATAAGTTTCTATATTCAAACTTCAGAAAGGATAACCTTTGAGAAATGAATTTGACCGTACATCTGATGAGGTTAAACACATTATACTAACAAAGAAATAACAACCAACTACATACCTTCATACTCTTTAGTCCATCCTGATGAACAGGTTCTTTTAGCTGGAATCATCATCACAGCTGTTCTGTTCCCTGTGTAACATCTGGCACATGGCACATTCTGGTTATGGGCTGAACTAGGAAGCAAACCACCAATGCCGATTTCAAATTCAGTCCCAGAAATGTAAGAAACCCAGTCACTACCAGAACCCAGTTTATTGTATTCTGGATTCAGAGGCATACATTGGTAGTTGGCTCCTCCCCCAGAATGTGAGAAGTAACTGCCTCCAGTAAATCCTGGTGGGTAAACAACCAGTGTGTTAGCTACCTTGGATCTAGTATCTTACAATTTTTATTTGGTTAATTCTGTATCCAGATGTACATCTACTTACATTATATCTCTATGAATGGGAACCTTAGCAACGTATGAATACAAAATGTACATGTAACATCACTAAAAAGAAAATATTGATCAGCACAATAATATTCACATACATCTACGTATATATGGTTGTTGATTTCCACATAGTCTTGAGGAGTCAAGAATTGTCTGTTTTGTAGCCACTGGCGACCAGTAGTTAGCCAGTGTAATTATAGGGACCCTGTGTAAACTAGTAATAATTAGTTGCCAGCCTTTTATAATGATTTTAGCATTCCTGCCATGGCCGTAATTATCTAGGCGGCTGAGGCGGCCCAAGCCACCTGGAGCCACCTGGACCTTTTGCCAAAAAATAGAAAATCATGCTAGTATCGGAAAGCATAGCTACCTTGCCCGGCATGATAACATAAACATACTCTAATGAAAATTATGCTATTATGTGTATCATTATATTGATATTGATGACTAGATTTCGTGTGAAGCTGTTGCCGATCTGATAGTGTAATGGGTAGGGTGCTGGTCTTCATGTATAGGGACAGAGTTCAATCCCACTGAAGGGCAATCTTTTCAATTTAGTAATTCACTCAAATAGTTAGCTATACAATGACACATACTAATCTCATCTGTAACATAGAATCACTGCATGTGTAATTCTATATTCAACTATAGGGAATGCTCTAAGATTGCATGCACAGTGCTCCCACCTCATTTGTTCCACTTCGAACACTGTTCTTCAGGGCTTGGGAAACCTACATGTAGAATACCACTTTCCATCTCTATCCACAAACTAATTTTGCACTATTTCCCCTCCTACTAATGTGTGTACATTTTTAGGCTTACATCATGTGAAGGACTACAATCTGGTATGTCATGGTCAAGCCTAACAGAGAAGCACTTTTTTACAGTATACTAGTTTGAAGTTTACTACTTGCAGATTACTATACAACGTTTTGTACTTTTGTACCATCATGTAGTGCTCAAATATACAGGCCAAATGCATCAAAATGGCTGTTTTTGTGTGAATACCATTCTCAAAGAATTCCTTGGAGAAGGTGCCCCACCCTACTTCTGCCCCCTCTCACACGCACCCGGACGACTACTACAGCCTGTTACAGAAATGTACAACCCATGTTAAGAGCCGTCCTGACATGACATAATTATATGCATAAACGACGTTGTACTGTAATTGTCTATATGTACAATACAGACGTCAGTAATGCAAAACGGTGTTATAATGTAGTATAATGGAGCGACGACTTTAAGGGTCGTCGAGCACACAAACAGACTGGGGGGTCGTTCGTTACACTGTTAGCTAGTCCACTTTTGGCCGCCTCAACTTTTTCAGGAAAGTCACCCCCTGCCCATCACTGACGGTGGGATTTCCACCGTTTGTCCTCCCGTCACTGCTAGGTCACTGCTAGGTCACTGCTAGGTCACTGCTAGGTCACTGCTAGGTCACTGCTAGGTCACTGCTAGGTCACTGCTAGGTCACTGCTAGGTCACTGCTAGGTCACTGCTAGGTCACTGCTAGGTCACTGCTAGGTCACTGCTAGATCACTGCTAGGTCACTGCTAGGTCACCGCTAGGTCACTGCTAGGTCACTGCTAGGTCACTACCTATACTATATAACATTGTGCAGCAGATTAGGTAAAACATTGTAAAACTACATCTAGCAACTCCAAGTACCTTTATACAGTAAAGCAGAATTTGGTCCACAGCTAGTTCTTCCCCATCTTGTATATACAGTACCTCCAGCCTCCTTCATTTCTGTGTTACCAGGTGGACCTTGACGTCCTGGTGGTCCAACTGATCCCTTAGCACCAGGTGTACCAACTGGTCCTGGTAAACCTTGAGGCCCAGCAGGTCCAGTGTCTCCTACAACACCTGGTGTTCCTTTAGTTCCTGGTAAACCAGGTGGACCTGCAACTCCATCTCTACCTGTACATAATACATATAAGTCAATACATGAGTAAAGACTATATTAATGAATTCAACATGATAAAATATTGTCAGAGACCACAAGTATATCACCATATATCACCAACACAATATATCTTCAACTGAGTGTTTAACTCCATAGCCATTTCCCAATGTATGTAGTAATAGCAACTTACCATCACGCCCATTCTCTCCATCTTTCCCATCCTCTCCATCCTTTCCGTTCTCTCCATCTCTACCATCTCTACCATCTTTACCATCTTTACCATCTTTACCATGAATTCCTCTCACACCTGAAACATATTTTCCACCAAATATTCTGCATACTTCATGTGCAATAATTTTCTTTCAAATATGGGGGTGCAATAGTCAATATCTGATGATAGAATGGTTGAATACTTGAAGATGTTGCTGTGGGTAAGAAGTTTTATGATATGAACTAGTCCTAGACACCTACTTTGATATTTATTCCTGATATTTCAGCACCAGCCCTGGTGTTATCGTCAGATTAAAATAAAAATTCAAGTAGGCAGGTTCAATGATGTGCTATTAAGAATCGGGAAGAAAATAATCAAACTAAACCAAATCAATTAATCTATCAAATAGAGAGTATTAATACACATGTAGAACTAGATAACCCTGATATACTCTCTCAGTAATATTTCTGAGGTACAGCCTCTATAAGAATACACATTAGTCCCCTTACTAAAGTCTTACCAAATGTACGGAGTTGTGACAGAAGAAGATCCAAATCATCTGAGGTCTGGGGGTCATATTCTTGTCCATTCAATAACTGTTCAAAGTAAACAACTAGTTAGTGTTAGTGTTGAAAAATCTACATACATGTACATGTACATGTAAGTGTGACAGCAAATCATCACCAGAGTGTTAAACTTACTGCATGAATCAAAGAATAGAGTGCTTCTTGCTGCTCTTGCTGTTGCTGCCGCTGCTGTTGAAGTTGCTGTCGCTGCTCTTGTATTTCTTGTCGCTGCTTATTTATCTCCCCCTGCTGAACCTCCAGAACTTCTTTGAACCCTTCACAATCACAGCTGTCAGCAAGTACTGATGCTGATGATGTCACACTTACAGTACAGAGTGCCACAACCACTAGTCTTACTAAAATATCATACAGTAGGTCTAATGTAGTTTATGTGTTTAACATTGTTACATACGGAAAATGTGTAATTCTTCCACAAACTACAACTACAGTTTGAAGAGATAGATGGAGTTACTTATTACTAGTAAAGTGTTAAATTGGTGACATACAGTATAATGCTGTTTTGTGACAGCTATGTGCTATATTATAGAAAATATTCAGTGAATACTTAAAATCAGTTAGACGAATATACAACCTGCTCTGTCCATGGTGTCTCTTGTTATGTAACTTTATAGCAACAAACTGGCACCTTATACATAAAACAATTTAGAAGACAGAAGAAAAAACAAGGGGCGGTACTTATCATGTTGATACTTGAATAAATATCTTTACTTAGCTTAGCCATCAGTTTCCATACAAATTTAGTATGAGCCTTTGCACACCAGACCTACAAGGAAGTTAGATAGGCAAAAGATTGCTGACTTTAGAAGCCAAATTTTGTTTTGTGATCTCCAAATGAAATCAAATTCATTTATAAACCATGTAATAACCATTCATTATATTTTCTTCAAGTTATTGATACTATAATAGTCATCCTGTTATAATACTAAATAGCAGTTGGACAATAGCTGGATGAACTTCTATAAATTGTTAATCAGAAGTTATTTATATCTTCTGCATTTATACTTTTTTATATGTCCACAACAATATTATTATTGTTTACGCAACCGCAACCATAACTTATTTAGTAGGTCAGTTATGTTTTTATTTGTATGTAATTATGTATCACACTATGTTAAAAGTTTCAGTGAAAAATTTATATACTGAGTTTGCATCTACATGTATCTCTCCGAAACCTATCGAAAACAACTGAAAGTGTGCAGTAATTTAGTTGTTTGACACCGTTATTATAATATCACATATCATATATCATTCATGACAATACACTCTAGATTTAGAGTATTAGGATTGAATCATTTACTTCAAGTGCTTTCAAAATGTCAACTTATTATCCAAGAACAAAAACGCTCAACAAAGTTTTGTCATACATACAATTTTTACGAAAGGTTAACTGAAGAGCGAAAAATGATATTATTGTTTAATGAAGTGCTTTGATAGTCTAAGGTATGTACATGTATTTTATATGTACATAGAACCCCAATTACGGAGTATCTACACGTACATGTAGTTGTGTGAGTGAAACACTTCATTTAAACAATAGGCCATCTATACTACCCACAATTATCCCATCTATATCCCATATGTGAAAATCTAATAACAAAGGCTACATACAATATTATAAGCATGAAGATTGAGTATAGTCCTGTGCATAAACTTGCAGGTTATATACATTTTGGCGTGCTTCTAGCTCACACATATCATATGAAATACAAATTAATACGCATAAACTGATGTTGCAACAATTAGCAGTTTTTCACATTATAGCAAAGGTCCAAGTAGGATAAGTAGGAGTATGACTTTGAGCATAGACGTAGCCTTTGTTCTGTGAGCATCAGACATTGAAATTGGGAAAAATTAATGAAATCAATCTATTTGTTGACCAATCAGGTACTAGGCTATAATCTTCTTCATGAACAATAATCAAAATACTATTACACGTTTACGTTTTATACCTTTATTATCCATAATTTATAATAGTAACTACAGTACATTAGACCAATATTGTTTAGTAACTCATCATTGCAGTTAAAAGTCTTTCCTTTCAATACTGTATGAGTTGTATGAGTTTAGTCTTTTATCTGCAAAATATAATTATATCGTCATGAATAAAAAGGTTGTCGTGGTAACCAAAACTTGATTGAATACATTGTAATTTTTTGCTAAACTTTATGCTGCTGTATGTCTACATAACATGTGGAATTCTATGTTGGTCAATCAATAGGGGAAACACCACCACTGCTTGTAGAACTCATTTGGCAGATGTTGGCTGTCTTTAGATGAGTCAGACTATTCTGGGAATCTGTAAGTAATAAGACGATTGATACTTGTGAATAAAGTACACAGATAGATAAGAATAAAATACATAGATAATTCGAATAACTGGATATCAGGAGGTAGCATCTAGCAAGGAAACATAAATTTCATGAGAAAGGCTGCTCTGAGGAGTGAGTGGCAAGACATGATTACCAATGTCTGCTCCAGACCGGGTACCTAAAGGAGAAGAATACTTGTGAAACAAGCAGACTTCTGCAAATAGTAACGACACATAAGGTAGACATTTTATACAAACTCAGCAGAGAGCAAGAGTTTTTATGGAAATTCCATGAGTAGCATAGTCAGTGCAGATCTGTGCAGATCTGCTCCTACTAGAGAAATCAGATAATTTTATATAGCAATCATACATGTACATTATTTAACAATCATGAAAAATAACCCTTTCAAATGCCTTTAGGGTTGAATTTTTATGCAGTTGGGCATGTTCTGGTACCACTCCACAACTATGAACACCATACATGTAGAGATAACCTATACCACTATGTGATAACAATCATACATGTAAGGCTGGTTGCTGTGTATTATACAATGTACACGTGACATAATACGATTTGAGTGCTTGGGTAGCAACACCAACATTGATGAATTAAATTATTTTACTACCCATTAAACAGGTAGAATTATATAATGTAATTAAGGAAGTAATTGGATATTAAGGTAATACATTTAGTGACAAATACTCAGGGGGACAACTTACATAATCCTATGGTTTGATCAAGGCCGTAATCATTTGGCTTCACACAGGATGTGATATGTACAGTATCATCGTGTACAGGGGCGACATTGATGTGGCATGTATAAACTTCAAAGTTTGGTGAAGGACCTTTAACCATTTCTCCTTCAATTTTATCACTGATCTCTGCTGATGATTTCTTTGACTTCGAAATAAATTCTCTGCTGAATGTTCTCGATGATTCTCCCGACAGCTTTGTTGTCGTTACATTTCGAGACTAAATTAATAAAAAGTATTGTGATACTTTAATTATCTCAGGAATGAATATAAATTTCTATATAAAGTCTGCTGCAAATCTGAATCTCGTTATCAAGCATCTGCACTGCATTGTGCATTGTGTACAAACATGATCGAAGTCAGTTAGACTAAGAGTAAAAAGCGGACTCAGGAACAAATATTATCTATCCTATGTTAGGTAATAGTGTCCATTGTGATCTCGGCCTAAATTACCTTGAGTCCATCTTCACATTGAGTGGCAGTATCACAATGGCCGTCATTAGCTGCCATACTATCAAGATCAGGTAGAAAAATGTGTTCACTAGTTCACTCGTTTGCGTCGAAACTACACCAGTCAGTACAATGTCTTAATGAATTATACGGCGTTGAAATGAGGACAACACGAGTTCAGCCCTGAAAAGATTGCCCGTACATTGTGCTCCTTTTAGGAGAGCCAAGAGGTGAAGACAGTGGGTGAAATGATGAGTTAGTAGAAAAATAAATGCGCATATGCCAGCAGCCTACAACTGGAAATTGGTAGTAATGTTTACGTCGCACTACCTTTTTCTTGTGAGAAGATTTTGCAGTCTTTGGTTTCTCTTCTTGAGGTGGTTCTTTAGCTTGAGCTTGAATATGTGCATAGTTGTGTAGCAAAGAGGTTAAGGGGACGGGTTCTCTCCCTATCAAATGATTTTGTCTTCGAAACTGGTCTTTTGCTAAAATAAATACCCGTCGTTATCAATTTTAGTTGTAAGAGGCAAAACTGTGAGCTATGTGTGATCTGTGTTTTCCTCTGGTGACATTGTTGAGTGCTAACCATAAAACATAGCCATTGTTCTGTCGGAGCCAACCAATTAATTGAGTCCTACAAAGTTACCAAGTTCACGGTAGAATCCCCAGCCTGATATATTATCACAACCAGTAAAGCTGGTTGCAAGGTGCTTGTGCTGTACGTAGTTATAGACCATAATTATATATAACTACATGTAGGCCTACTACATAGTTGGAACCCCACAAACCGCCCATTGCTAATTAATATATTTGCCATTAAAGAATCGTGTGCTGCAAAACAATAATATACAGATATTTATAACTATATTTTGCGGATGTAGTACTATGTTATATAATCAATAATGATAGGCATAGTGCTTCTAGTACACATAATATTATATACACAATAGTTTGTTATGATACAGCAGTGACATCATCGTAGTCAAGTAATTAATTAGTATAGTATGGGCAATGCTACCCCTCTTACCAGCCCATAGCACATGTTTAACTGTAAATTAATGTTGGTAATACTGAAGGAATGTGCGACTGTTCGAAAAAGACAAGTTCGAAACAGGACGTTTTGAAAGTGGACAGTTCAACACTGGACAGTTCGAAATGCCTAACCCCAAACCCCAACCACCGGATTTCAACCAATTTTTATTTTTAGTATTATTTTTTTATTTAATTAATTAAATTAATTAATTAAAATTAATTATCTGCAAGTTGTGTTCTTCTAAATCTAATCTACACAGTTTCGAACTGTCCTGTTTCTAACTGTCCAGTTGTGAAACATCCTGTTTCGAACTGTCTTTTTCGAAAAGTCCCTTTACCATACTGATGTATATGTATTTCTACAAGGGTGTTATGGAGTTATCCTCACTCTTAAACTGGAATACTTACACTGGACTACTGTGAACTCTAAGTGTATGTCTGTAGGAGAGCAAATGTCACTAGAATTCCTGGTCTCATCTGGGCCAATTCGATAATTTTCGGCAGGGGAACATTTCCGCCTCCACTTTTTCTTGCGATATGCTAAGTAGGCCAGCACTATCAAGGCTATCACCAGGCATACAAGGGTCACTCCAATATTTATCTGTTGTTTAGTAGCTGCAACAAAAGTTGTAAATCAGAGAACGGCACCTATTAAATAGTGTAGCTATACTTACTAAGCATTCAAATGCTAAAACTGTATTTTTATCCACTGGTATTCATTGGCTGTTGATTACGCCACAGAGTTATCCTCTCTCACCTTCTTTCCTCTATTATATGAAAATGATGGCCAAATATATGTGGCCATAGCAGAGTGCCTCGTGTGCAGAGCATAGTCTACTGACAATTGTTTACATGTATATCCTACCATTACTGTCTGCTGGTTTCAAATCAGTAACTTCTACAGTAGCCTCGTAGGGTGTTGTAACATTTGTATCGTTATATAGTAAGTCCATCGTCACCCTATAACTGTAAAATTTTATATATTGTGATATGAGAATGCATAGTATTAGTACACGTAGGTATGCAAGTCTGTACCATAATATGGAACAGCATACAAGTCAGCAGTAGGCGTATACCTATCAACCTACAACATGAACAACATTGTAATAATAACCAGAGGGAAGGTACGTCCTGTTTATTCAAGTCAATAATACAAATAATATATTATTACTACATGATGTGCGTTTTTATGTTCATGATTTTACTGTACATACAGAACACGCAGTTTACAAATCAGAGGTACACTGTACAATGTACACTTACATGTAGGCTGCATACATATATAATACACACATAGAGCCAGGTATCAACAGTAATCTTTAGCAACCGCCCACTTGGTTGTAAGTAAGCCATTTATATATACATCATGTATGTTGATATACATGTATGTTGATATACATCATGTATGTTGATATACATGTATGTTGATATACATCATGTATGTTGATATACATGTATGTTGATATACATGTATGTTGATATGCATCATGTATGTTGATATACATGTATGTTGATATACATGTGTGTTGATATACATCATGTATGTTGATATACATCATGTATGTTGATATACATCATGTATGTTGATATACATCATGTATGTTGATATACATGTATGTTGATATACATGTATGTTGATATACATGTATGTTGATATACATGTATGTTGATATACATGTATGTTGATATACATGTATGTTGATATACATGTATGTTGATATACATGTATGTTGATATACATGTATGTTGATATACATGTATGTTGATATACATGTATGTTGATATACATGTATGTTGATATACATGTATGTTGATATACATGTATGTTGATATACATGTATGTTGATATACATGTATGTTGATATACATGTATGTTGATATACATGTATGTTGATATGCATCATGTATGTTGATATACATGTATGTTGATATACATGTATGTTGATATACATGTATGTTGATATACATGTATGTTGATATACATGTATGTTGATATACATACGGCTGCTACTGATAATGTACAGTAATAGGACCAGTCTGTGGAAGCTTGATGCTTTAGTCATGCAGCGACTCCAATTACTGAACTCTTTCTTATCTTTTTGATTTTACAGCCAAAATTATATCAAAAGTTTCAGCAGATTCGCGAAAGACAACTGCATTCAACAATATTACATGTACAATATTATTTAAGACGAAGAACATAGGCACATGTACAAGAACCAATCGCTATTTATTTTAAACTATTCAGCTAATATAGCAATCAGTGCAAAATGTCACATTATATATCACCATTTCAGACGGATTCAATTCTATGACATTGTAACAACATACCATCTACGTGGTCGAATAAGGTTGAAGATCCTCTGAAAAGTGGTGAGGTATTGCTAGAACGAAGTATACTAGCCAGACTACGTGTAACAAAGCGCTGCCTCTGTTTATGTTATGTAATATGCTGACCTACAAGATTATACCTAGCTGTAATACTATTATACTACTTTAGTATTGCAATGATGTACCTTCTGTACAGTGAAGCTATGTAAATATATACTTGAATAATTGATTTCCAACACACCATATTATTGTATTAATTCTACATGTATAATTATATTATTAATATTATACATTCTCATTATAGTAGTGTTTGTAATTTATTCATTCAATAGGATATCATAGACAGAAGAACGTAGACAGTAATAAAAATATCATTGTGTTTGTATTTAGTGCTCTTACTTTGCTGATTCCAAAAACACAGGAAGCAAACTGACAACTTGCATGTAGTGTGATACAACATTGCACATGTACAATGTAACATTTGTATCATTATATAGTAAGTTCATACATTTATATGCTGGTAAGGTTCTACATGTAATGCATGGGGGATATACATGTATCTATATGATTGTGCTGGCCAGCAAGTTCCTATGTTGAAATAAACAGTGTATAATTTACACTACATGTTAATACAAATTAATTGATTGTTTTACCCACTAGGATTTACCTCTAGAGGAGGAGCCAACTACCAATGTATGCCTCTGGATCCAGAATACAACAAACTGGGTTCTGGTAGTAGCTGGGTTTCTTACATTTCTGGGACTGAATACCAATCCTCTAATCATGGTATATTTCCTAGTTCAGCCCATGATCAGAATGTGCCATGTGCCAGGTGTTACACAGGGAACAGAACAGCTGTGATGATGATTCCAGCTAAAAGAACCTGTTCATCAGGTTGGACCAAGGAGTATGAAGGTATTTAGTGTTTGCCATTTTTCATGTTTAGTATAATTGTTGTGCCTATATGGAGATGTTATCCTTTCATAATTTAGAATAAAGTTCTAGAGCGATTGGTTAATGTAATTGCATTTCTTTTACATTCATCTGTAAACATGTAGGTTACTTGATGACTGAAGCCTTCGACTACCACAGAACAACATATGAGTGTGTAGACACCCACCCAAAGTATATCAGAGGAATGCACACAAATACAGATGGAGCTCTTTTCTACTTTGTGAAAGCGGATTGCTCTGGTGGTGGTACAACTGGACACTGTCCACCTTACAGTACCAACTCACTGCTGACCTGTGTGGTTTGTACTAAGTAATACAACACTTTTGAACAGACAATTTGCACATTTTGACCGCTGACAGATCTCGTGCAATACATGTATATATTGTTTGATGATTTCTAGTTTGCGCTCCCTATGACAATTAGAATATATTAACATTCCCAGTGCAATTAAGTAGTTTTATTTTGTGTTCTATTCCCCCACTTTTGATTCCTAACCTCTCCTCCAGTAAATATTTATTTTTAAAGTGGTAGGCACGAGTGCCAGGTTATTGCTGTGTTTTTTATTTGTTAATTAAAGACCATGAAAAACTGACTATCTGATTAAAGACATACAAAACTTCTTCATTTGTACGAGTTGTAAACTGAGCTAGTTATATTTTACTGGTTTTTTTAACACTTTGAGTCCTGAGTGTGTTACAGTAGGTAACCTTGGTCTATTTATTTATTTACTCAGATAGTCAGCCTGAGTTCATCACTTGCACTAGTATTAGTGCTACAATGTATACATGTAATATTGAGTAGTAGAGATACATGGAGTAGACTGTTACATAGTGGTAGTGGATTGTAGAGTGCAGTGTAGAGAGAGAAATGAACAGCAGAGAAACAAAAGTAGACTAATCAATATATACAGTGACAAGAGTAGATAAGCTGACAGACAACAAGAAAATGACAACGAATTACAAAATAGAAAGCCCCCACAATTTTACTCGTATATTCTGTAGTAAATACAACAGTACATTGTGTATTATTTAATACGAGTACATGTATAATCTGTTTGAGAGAGAGAGAGAGAGCTGTCAAAATAGAAAGCGAATTATACTAAGCCAATTGATGTACACACCTACTTTTAAATAACACAACCCTAAGTAATATGACAATAAGATTATGTAAGATATATACATGTAAGTACAATTTGAGTGCAAGTTTGTGTTATGAGAGAAGACAATAATATTGTTGTACAATCAATATAGCTTGAAGAAAATGCAATGAATGACTATTACATACATTCTAAACAAATTTGATTTTATTTGAAGATAACTAAAAGATGGACAAAAGCTATTGGTCCTTTACTTATTGAACTTCCTCTTATATTTGGTGTGAAAAAGTTGCAAATGGAATTTCTATTGAATTGTGACAATAATGACATGGTGTTCATTCAACTATCAACTTGATAAACACACTCTCAAGGTGAAAACAGACCAGTCAATTTCAAGCCGTTATTCGCCACATAATTACGGTGGGGCAACAGGGTATAGCAAAATAGAATGAAACTGCTCTGTTCACCCAATATCAAGCATTTGTAATATTTAACGCTTGCCTCTCGATAACGCTGGCCAGCAAAGATTTATCAACTCCATTGCACATGTTTGTCTGTAAACAAAAATTCCAAATTGAGTCGCTGTTATAATGTGATATGCCCGTAGGGGACATGTATAACAGTAATTGACTGCCTTGGCACACATGCTCAGAGTAGAAATTACATTCTGACAAATAAATATATGTATATTCTGACAACTTGATGTACACACTCTCATGACCTGATAAAATCATAAAATAGAACATGAAGTTATCCTCCCTTTGCAGTGGATATAATGTTATTCTGGATGGGGATGTATTGTTGGGCTATAGCCTTAGGGCCCAAGACATTAAGATGCCAGCACAGACTTTGAATTGAAGGGAATCAATAAAATGCATATACTAATGACACAAATGCATGTACTCTGATGTCAGAATATTATAAAGAATAACTAACATAGCTTTATAAATGTGATCTTACAGGAGAGAATAACTCCAAAATAAACACTCCAGACAGAAACTACGTAACTCTAGAACAGACAACTCCAAAGTAACAACATAAACATTGTAGAAGAGAAGTTATCTCCTCAAAGTGGAATCAACTCCTGAATAAACATCACAGGACTAAACACCCAACACAATACTACAAATAAGCAACGCTCTTTAACTGTTTGTACAACAGAAGTTCAAAAGGACTGCAACCACAGAGCGACATACCACAAGTCACGCCCCTTACATTATAGCCCATACAGATATGCCAGAATTAACAGTAACAGTTATCCAATATACTGCAGTGTTTTTCTTAGTTAGCCAAAAGAAATTTAATAGATAACTAAGCTCCCTATGGCAGATTGATATAACTGATATTTTATTGTATACATGATATGAATATTTTAGCCAATTAGACATAACCCTGATATTGTAATAGTATCACAAAAAGTACAAAAAGAAAAGACATCATATTATTAGTCACTTACTGGTTTGCTTACTGATCTAGTATTTTAACCTAGTAAATCATGAATATTTTACCTAGTTAGCCTTGTATTTTAATGTGTACATTACATGTATATTTCCTATATTCTTGTTAAATAGATTGTGGATTTAGAAGTCAAATAGAAAATGAATATGAAAGGAAATTAACACGGGGTTGTATTGAGTATACATATAAGGTATACACAGTAGATAAACGTGAAACGTGACGTAGTATATTGATGCTTGAGCTATTGACATATTGATATAGATAAATTGAATTGATAGTCAGCATATTGTGGATAAGACATACATGTGAATAATTAATAATTGAACTTGTAATCATTGGAGGCAAATATTGTATACTACTTGTTGGAGTAATTATAATAATCTTGGATATACATTTAATGAGATTACATCGTGTAGTAAGTTGTGGATAATTCAGTGGATAATTTAAGTACGATGTAATACATGTAGTAATTCGGTTTAATTACGATAACCTTGAGATAGATACATGTTAATAGTACACTATGGATAGTAATAGTGAGCTTTACGTGAATAGACTATAGAGTCACATTATAGCTTTACATTCCTCAGTAACTTGTTTGTGAGCCGCTATCAGTGGTAATATTTAGAGTTAGTTATTTAGTCATAACAGGTTGCTGGTCGTCCTTGAGTTGTCCCCCTTATCATATACACACAGTACTGTTTGACGTATTCGACCACTCGGACCTCCTAGAGAACCCACGCAGTTGCCTCCCTCCTCATAGTTGATGGACTGACGGTGACGTGTTTCGTCATGTCTACAACAACACACACGCATATTCTCTACACGACCACCACCCCGGCTCCCATCACAATGTTTAGCCAAACACAAAACATACAGTGTGTGTTCAGAATTTCACTACAGACTACAGTCACTTTTTATGATTAGTACTTTTTTACTGTTAGGAAAATAAGTTTGACAGCTCAATTAAGCTGGTAATTCTTAGCACTGACAAGAGTTCCTGCTTCACATCGAAAGGTTTTGCTTTCAATTCCCACTATACACCGGCTATAGTCACATTTTCTCATTAAAGAAATAACAGAGCTGAGATAATCAAAGAAAAGTTGTGCTAATCGGCACCAGAATAAGGGTAGATGCATGGAACCCTTATTGATGACATCACTGTGGGTAGTGAAACATTTTGGGGCTACTTTTCTTGCAGTTTAGCATCTACTAACTAATTTTTAAAACAATCCAGATGTGCTTGCAGAGGAATCAAGTAGTGCTAACATAATTCGTTTGCAAGCAGAGATTCTCAACTTTTCAATACAGTCCAACTTTGACACAACCTGAGTGCAAGTTTGTGTTATGAGAGAAAGACTATACCATCATTGTAATATTGTAATGGTTCAGGACATTTGTATATACGACTCCAGCCACCCTGATGGACCTTATAGCACCCTAAGTGCCTAGTAGTTGCCACAGCACTACTCATCTAACACTTGTACTCTTGCACTTAGCTGTTCTTATACTTATACTTGTCTTATATTGCATGTCTAACCATTCATTTGATAACTACATACTTGTATATAGCATACTGAAACATTGTACTGTTTTATACCCATGTAAAGAGGCCCGACCTCTCAGAATTACCTGATATTCATTTTGTATATGATTTGGATGATTCTAAACATCTTTTGTAATAACCCGACCCATTTTGGGTCGGCCATCGGGCTTCCGGCCGCCATATTGTTGCACAATTTCCGGACGACCCTACGTCGTCTTTTCCCGACACTACGTCGGCCTTTTTACCGGAACTTCCTCCGGAAGTTCTCCTACTATATAAAGGGCATTGTTTTTACGTTTGTTGTCTCAGTTCTTGCTTGGATCTCAATAAAGACACATCTATACTTATATACAGAGACTTTCACTTTGTAGATAGGTCATTCTAGTTGTTAAGGTCCTCGACCTTGCAACACGAACTGCCTACTAGGTCGGATCACTCTCTTTCTCAGTATAGTAAACAAGCATAACTCGGAATCACATGGGTCGTCTTTGGTAGTTCTTTGACTACTGACTCCGAACAATCTTTCATGTAATGAGAAGGCCTAGCACCACTCATAGGCACTTCACTTTGGACTCGGGAGTCGTCTCAGGACGACCATACCAGAAACCAAAAACCATTATAATATATCACTATTAACTTGAACAGGATCCCCTGAATCAATGCTGTACTCAGTGCTTAAATTGTGGGGGGACGCCGGGGGACGGCGTCCCTAATAAAAATTAGCCAGGGGGACGCTCTGCAATAACGTCCCCCCACCTCATAATCAGAAAGTTGTCTTCTCTCTTCGGCATTAAATATGCGCCTCCATAGTATCGTTCTATTGATACAAAGGTAGCGAACAAGCAACGGACCGTTTCAAGTATCTTTCTCGGTTCAAGTTTCTTAATTATTCTGTAGTTTCCTGAGTAATTGGTCAACGGTTTCTGAAGATGGTCATGTTAAAATCTTAATAATATTAGATTGATGTTATTGAAATGCGTTCACGTGTATTCTGTTATTACAATAAAAAGCTTTAATGGTTTTATAACACAAATCATGTAGCTTTAATAATTATCAGTGTTGGCTACGCAGTTCGATTTGAATGTTTTTCTGGCACCAAGACTCGAAGAGTCAGAGGTAAATACAAAGTTAAACTAGTAATGCACTGCAATGCTTTCAATTTGACGTTATTTTTAGTATTTATAATTGTGATCATGATTACACCAGCTGGTAGCCTACTCTACTAGCTATTCTTCATCCTTCACTTAGAGCATACAGGCTGATAGTAACTATCTAACTATCATAGTTAGATAGATGTTACTGGATTGTAGCTAGGATATCTTGTCTTGGCTAAGTTCCTTGGTCCCAGGTTGGAAGTAAGAAGGAATTATCACAGTTGCAAGTCTTTTTTGCTAGTTCTATGGTCTCAGCAGAGCTCCTGGACAGTTTCGATTAGAGAGCTGTGCAGAAACTTGTTAGTATTACAGGCAACAGAATTGAAAGCATTAGCATGTTTGGTGTTAATATCAAGTGTGACTCTCATTAAATCAAGTGTAGATATAGGATTTGAAAAGAAAGATTTATGCTCCAGGATAGTGTAGAAAATATAAATTGTATCACAATTTTCATTGTACAATTATTTTTACTAATTTTTAAATTAAATAATATAATTTGCTAAGTAATCCAAATAATTCGATACATTTGTGATTATGATTAGACAAGTCTTCCAGTACAATTGGTGCTGGTAGCCTACTCTGCTGGCTATTCTTTGTCCTGGGCTTAGTTAGTGCAGACAGGCTGATAGCTAGGTATTACTGGATTGTAGCTAGGATACTTAATATAAATTATATCATGTTTGTCATTGCACAATCATTTTGATTAATCATTGAGTTACATAATTTGCTAAGTAATCTAAATAATTTGATACCTAGTACTTTGTTAAATTTATAGGACTAATAAATGATTATAATAATGCTATTTATTTTATTATTAATTATATATTTTATTACAGGCACGACCAAAGTGTCTAATTCTTTTGAATGTAAACCAGGAACAAACATAGTAATGTTTCTGTGCACATAATAGGACACTGGTACTCACTGGTTGCTAAGCTAGAAAGTGTAATCATACGTATAATCAGCATCAAACCAGAGAGCTTATATGTGATAACGCAACATCAATTAAGACAGCTAAAGGCAGAGATGTCTGCAAGTGTTCTTTTGGACACTCAAGTCGCCATGGCCAATTCTTAGTGACAAGTCAATTCATTTTTAATGACTAATCAATCTTTCAAGCTAGAAGTAAAATCTTTGCATGGCCCCAGAAGAGAAACTCAAGTTTTTATTAAATTATCTAGACCAACTGCAAGTCAAGTTAAATTCTTTCGTTATTTAGCTCAAGATTTTTGTAGAGTTATTTGAGCTACTATTTAAATTTTGTGAAACTAAATGGTGTCAGAAGTTCAGATTTTGAAAGCAAAATGTCACTGTTTTAGTGTGAAATAGGTCTATGTTCTGATTTTACTAATTTTGATTGTGGTTATCTCTATTCATTGCACTTTACAGCTTCTCAAAGAAAACTGAGTTGAGAGTTCTTGTACAGAGCCATCGCAATTGAATTCCTCAGTGTTTGATAGCTACTGTATATTGTTGTGTCCTGAGCCGACACTCCCGATTGACTATAACTTTAACTAACTTAAAATAAACAGTCTCCTTATTGCGTTATCTTGTCTTAACTCGTATGTATTGCAGCGTGAATATATGTTTCCCCTTCGGGTTTCTTTTATTGTATACCTTTTGTTAACCTACATGCTATTGGCTGATGCTACATGCCTTGATCACTATAATATTGACTATTTTCATTAGTCTGAGATGTAGCAGTGCTTGTAATCCGAGACCGTTTTGTATTTTCTGTAACTCACACCCCTTTTGGTCCGAGACCGACCTAATATGCTTGTTAACTTTTTGACCTTAGTTTAAAACTGATTTTATAATCCAAGGTGCACATTTCTGCATTCTGATTTCAGTTGTATGTAGGCTGTTGCTCAATAAAGTGCTCTTACTATTTGAACTATACAGTCTCTTACTGTTTACTGCTAACAGTAGGGTATCAGGCACGCTCCCCTGGCCTTGAATCAACTCTGTGGCTTCAGCGTGGCATCTCTTCTGGTAAAGACAATATGACTTAACAATTAAAATTTTCTGGTGTCAATGCATTAGCTATAGCCCAAAAAGTATCATGTTATTAAAAAAATATACAATATTTTGTACCAAGTAGGCTAATGCCAGCAAAAGAAATTTTAATAATCTCAGAGACTTGAAACATTTGGTGGCCGGGATTCTACCCTGCACCTGGGGTGCATATTGACTGGGAGCTTACCCACTTAATTTGTTTCTCTTCGATCACTGGTGATAGCTAATGATGCAAGTGTGAAGAAGATTTTACTAGTAACAAGTAGTACTGGTACTTTTTTGCTACTAGCAGTAATAAGAACCTTTTTACAGCTTGCTAGCTAGCAAGTTCCTACTAATATGCCACTACTGATCACTCACTCACAATAATAGTGGCGCAATAATAACATCTTTTAGTAGCAATAGTAGCAGTACAAAGACTTATAGTGCTAGTGCTCACCACAAGTAGTTGCTCTTTACTACTACTGCTAATAGTATCAGTACACTCTACCTAGTATTGCTACTGCTTACTTCAGCAACAAAACCAGTAGTAGTGGTAGCGTACATATTCTTACTCCTCTATGCACACATCCATTCTTAGGGAAACTGGATGATCGTGACACCAGTGCTCAATCCATACATGAAACTGAGCTAGTAGTAGAACATCATCAGGTAGCATTTACTATATGCTTTAAAGCTGGCAGCGTTCACATGGAGCTCAATATTAATGCAAACAAATATATTTCTATGGTATAATAAAAATTAAATCCAACTTCTAATCACCTAGAAGTAAGCCTGAAGTTTGCTCCTTTGTGCAGCATCTTGTAAGTCTTGCATCTCCAATATCAGGGGTGTTTTCTTTCAGTAGGTATGAGTCAACGCTAAATTTTTATTATCTAATTTACAAACAAAATCTCATCTGCAAAAACTGACGGCTCAATAGACAAATTCCTTGCAGAAAGACATCATCAAAGCTCATCTCAAACTTTCCCAGAACATGTCTCTAGAAGCCTTTTTGCAAAATTTTCCGCTCGCGCGGGGGTGCCCACACCCCCCCCCCCGCACCCCCCTTCAGCTCAGTCCCCCCACTTTTTAATTTACAATTTAAGCACTGGCTGTACTACATACATTATTACCTTCTAAACAAGTGAGAATATGTTATTTGAAGATGACACCCAACATAAACGATATTCATTGATCATTAACCTATTGAACTTCTTCCTTGTGTCATTCGTGGGAAAAAGTTTCAAATGGAATTTCTACATGTATTTAATTGAAGTACATTGTATATTATGCTTGCTTTGTTACATAGTGCAAGTGCAAGTATGTGTTATGAGAGAAAGACTATACTACACCATCATTGTGAATATGCGATTGTTCGAAAAAGACAGTTCGAAACAGGACGTTTTGAAAGTGGACAGTTCAACACCAGACAGTTCGAAGCGCCAAACCCCAACCACCAGATTTCAACGAAATTTTATTTTCAATATTATCTTTTTATTTAAATAATTAAATTAATTAATTAAAAATTAATTATCTGTAAATTGTGTTCTTCTAAATGTAATCTGCACAGTTTCGAACTGTCTTGTTTCGAACTGTCCGGTTGTGAAATGTCCTGTTTCGAACTGTCTTTTTCAAAATGTCCTTTTCCCTATCATTGTAATATATCACTAACTTGAACAGGATCCTCTGAATAAATGCTGTACTACATACATTATTACCTTCTAAACAAGTGAGAATATGTTATTTGAAGATGACACCCAACATAAATGATATTCATTGATCATTAACCTATTGAACTTCCTTGTGTAATTCATGGGAAAAGTTTTAAATGGAATTTTATTTAATTGAAGTACATTGTATATATATGCTTGCTTTGTTATATAGTTACATTATAACAAGAAACACCATGGACAGAGCAGGTTGGATATTCTTCTAGTTCTAGTAAATACATTTTTATGATAGTTATAGTTTAGAGAAGAATCATATGTTGAGTGTATAAACGATACTAAATATATGAACTATATTATTTTAGTTAGACTAGTGGTTGTGGTACTCTGTACTGTGGGTGTGACATCATCAGCATCTGCACTTACTGACGGCTGTGATTGTGATGGGTTCAAGAAAGTTCTGGAGGTTCAGCAAGAGGAGATAAATTCTCTACAAACTCACCTGGAGACACAGAAGAATAGAACACAATCTCAACAGCAGCAGATTCAGGAACAACATGAGCAGTTTCAGCAGCAACTGCGAGAGCAGCGGCAGCAGATACAGGAACAGCGGAAGCAGTTCCAGAAGCAAATACAAAGGCAGCAATATGCTCTCCATTTTTTTATTCCTGCAGTAAGTTTAACATGATGAGCAAATTATAGTAATAATTTCCTGCCATGACATTATTCTCACATAGACTGTACAACACTTACACCAATCACTTGTTTATTTTCAACAGTTATTAAATGGACAAGAACCTGACCCCAATACCTCCGATGATTTGGATCTTCTTCTGTCACAACTCAGTACGTTTGGTAAGACTTCAGTAAAGCATCCAATGTGTACTCTTACAGAGTCTATACCTGAGGAATATAGCTGAGAGAGTATATCAGGTTATCTAAATTTATGGCTTCTAACATAAAAGTGTTTAATAATCTCAGTTACCAAATAATTCATTCAGAACTGTGCAAATGAGGTCTTTCTGTGGCTCGTGGATAATGATGTAATAAGCACATGTAAGCATGAGGCAGCCCCTCAGTCTGCTAAGATCAGCTGCTTATTACATGTAATATTAGTGTCAGGGGTACAGTGCGTAACTGTTATAAATACTGCCATCCACATGTCAATTGCTAACCTTGTTTGTTGGCACTTCATGTGCTGTTTTGGTAACGTTGTTGGTTTTCCCCACAATTAAATAAGACATTTGGGCATTGGAGCATCAACCCGGGTGTCCTATCTAGTCTTTATATTAAATCTATGTTGCTGGACCTCAGGTTCACCAGGACCAGTTGGTTCACCAGGTGCTAAGGGATCAGTAGGACAAACCGGGCGTCAAGGGACACCTGGTAATACAGAACTAAAGGAAACTGGAGGTGCTGTATATACAAGATGGGGAAGAACTAGCTGTGGTCAAAATTCTGCTTTGCTGTATAAAGGTACTTGGAGTTGCTAAATGTACATGTAGTTCTACAACGGCTTACCTAACTGCTGTGCAATGTGATAAAATATAATATTATATACAGTGCTCAAAGTGTATGGCAGTTCTTACAGGCTCTGAGAATGGGTAGGAGGTGGGTGTGGTGGGTTGGGGTGCGGGCATGATGATTTCTTACAGGGTCGCCGAGCCTGGGCGAGCCTGTACACTTTGAGCACTGATTATATACTATATACTATGATGACAGATACATGTAGCTATCATGTACATGTATCTGTCATCATGGTATAAGTTTTACTATGGTTGTGTAAATATTATGAACTGAAAGAACTTTTTTTATTTCAGCTACATGTACTTGTACATTACAAAGTGGGGAAATTTGAGATAGCCTTCGTTTTTCGTCAAGATTGAAGCAGAAGCAATTGTCTTCTCTATATTTCATTGGTTGACCGCTCTGCCCCAAACCCCACAAAACGGAACTAAGACTACCCAAATTTCTTCACTGCTGTATCAACATGTAACAGATATTCGATAGCATGTACCTACATTTATATGCTGGTAAGGTTTTACTGCATGGGAACATATCAATATGATTGTGTTGACCAGGAAGCTCCTCATGCTGAAGTATGCAGTGTATTACACTACACTGCATTACACTTACACTACAAATTAATTGATTGTTTTACCTACTAGGATTTACTGGAGGCAGTTCCTACAAAAACTCAGGAGGAGGAGCCAACTACCAATGTATGCCTCTGGATCCAGAATACAATAAACAAGGTTCTGGTAGTGACTGGGTTTCTTACATTTCTGGGACTGAATACCAATCCTCTAATCATGGAATATTTCCTAGTTCAGCCCATGATCAGAATGTGCCATGTGCCAGATGTTACACAGGGAACAGAACAGCTGTGATGATGATTCCAGCTAAAAGAACCTGTTCATCAGGTTGGACCAAGGAGTATGAAGGTATTTAGTGTTTGCCATTTTTCCTCTTTAGTGTTAATAATTGTTGTGACTATATGGAGATGTTATCCTTTCATAATTTAGAATAAAGTTCTAGAGCGATTGGTTAATGTAATTGCATTTCTTTTACATTCATCTGTAAACATGTAGGTTACTTGATGACTGAAGCCTTCGACTACCACAGAACAACATATGAGTGTGTAGACACCCACCCAGAGTACATCCAAGGAATGCATACAAACACCAATGGAGCTCTTTTCTACTTTGTGAAAACGGATTGCTCCGGTGATGGTACAACTGGACGCTGTCCACCTTACAGTGCTAACTCACTGCTGACCTGTGTAGTCTGTACTAAGTAATACAACCCTTTGAACAAACAATTCGCACATTTTGACTGCTGACAGATATCATGCAACATAATTATTATTTGATAATTTCTAATTTGCACTCCCTATGACAATTAGAATTTCTAGTGCAATTGAGTAGTTTTATTTTGTGTTCTATTCCTCCTCTTTTGATTCCTAACTTCTCCAGTAAAATATTGATTTTTAAAGTGGCAGGTATCAGTGCCAGGTTATTGTTGTCTTCTTTATTTGTTAATTAAAGACCATGAAAGACAAAACTTCTACATTTGTACGAGATGTAAACTGAGCTGATTATATTTTACTAGTACTTGTAACACTTTGAGTCCTGAGTGTGTTCCTATGTGGCAAACTCTGGGGTACTGGCCGTTTTTCTCCATTTCTATTAATATTTTACCCATGTTAATCATTGCACAACCTATGCAAATTATATATCGAAATAAAGCTTACCACATATACACGTAGAATGATGAACAAAACACAGATTTGAGCTATCACTATCACAGATAGCTACGGAATGACAGTGAGATAGGTAAAACCTATTTTCAGCATATTGCAAAAATGTGCTATGGTCTGCTACCCTTCCTACTAGGGGCATACTTGATATAGAATTGGTGCTGTTTGCTAATCATACACATATTTGGAACCCAACATGATCATTTTGCACAATAAAATGCATATTGGATGTTTTAAATGTCCACTAGTCACCAGGATCGGTATCACAGTAGCTCATTGATCACCTGTAGAAGCTGCATCCAAACTAGAAAAACAGCAAAGCTTGGAGTACCATAATGTGTTATAATATTGGACAAGTGCTGTACGTGTACATGTACATGAACCTGAATCCAGAAGTAATTCTACCATTTCTTCATCACACAGAGTAAAATTGATGAATCATTGCGTGTAAATATATAAAAAAGTTAAAATAATAGAAAATATCCTTTTTAATTTATTTCCTTTTTTATCAACCAAATACATGTAAGTGTACAACCAAGGCTTTTCAAGTTTCACTGAAGAAAATCAGTGAAATTTGTCATTTGAGTGGGATTGTCTAATTTGGGCGAGGTACCAAAATTTGAGTTGAAAATCGGGGAGTCTCCGGTGGAACTAAGGAAGGAAGACTCGGTAAGCCTGGTACTACCTTATACTATGCTACAATGCACAGTGTACAAGTACATGTACTTACTCATTTTTTTTCACTTGTGCGAGTTTTCTCATCAAATCATGAACTATGGCAGAGCAGTATTATAAGGATGTGTGGGCTACTCTAGCTACAATAGGACACTTCCATATATTTTGCAATAATTACTACTATATATTATGTTTGTTCACTTGCACATGGTGATTTAAATAAACCAACATGTCTATGCTAATTGTACTCATATACAACCACTACATGGTGAATGATAGTACATTATTATACTTACAGTATGTTATTATGCCAGTTAATAATACTATGGTATTTGTAGTTTCTAAAAGTACACTGTAGTTGTCTTCCAAATATTTAATTCAATTTATGTGTGTACAGTTACACTTATACTACAAGTTAATTGATTGTTTTACCTACTAGGATTTACTGGAGGCAGTTTATTTCTAAACTCTGGAAGAGGTGCCAACTACCAATGTATGCCTCTGAATCCATAATACGACAAACTGGGTTCTGGCAGTGACTGGGCTTCTTACTTTGTGGAACTGAAAATCAATTCTCTGACCATGGTGTATTTTCCAGCTCAGCCCATGATCAGAATGTACCAGATGTGCCAGATATCACACAGGGAGCAGAACAGCTGTGATGATGATTCCAGCTAAAAGAACATGTTCATTAGGTTGGACCAAGGAGTATGAAGGTATGTACATGTTGTACATGTATAATTCAGGTATATGTGTCACCTGTATTACCCGTACTACATGCCTGTACAAGTAAGCTCATTTCTAAGATGTTATCCTTTCTGAATTTAAAATAAAATTCTAGAGAGATTTATTAGTGTAGTTCTTGTATTTCTATTATCTGTGTTTGTAAACATGTAGGTTACTTGATGACTGAAGCCTTCGACTACCACAGAACAATATATTAGTGTGTAGACACCCACCCAGAGTATATCAGAGGAATGCACACTAATAGGAATGGAGCAATTTTCTACATTGTGAGAACAGCTTACTCTAGTGATGGCACAACTGGACACTGCCCACCTTACAGAACTAACGCAGTACTGACCTGTGTAGTCTGTACAAAATGATATATCCCCATCTGGACAGATAATTTAGACTTTAATTGTGAATGTCCCATTACCATACACTCACACAGATATGCATCCTCATCATATGTATATATATTGTACTTCTTGTAGCTGTAAACTTTCAGAAAACCTCAACAAATAAATAAATGGAAATAAATAAGAAATTGATGAAAATGCGAAGTTGTTCTCTTTTGCTGCAAAAGAGAATAGAGAAGGCAACTACGTAGATGGCATTGCAGGTTGCGTAGTTGTCCTAGGAGACAACTCCTCAATCTTACAAAGACGCAAAAATGGAATAGCTTCCTTGTAGAATAACCAGTGAACTCAAGTTCTTATTTTTGATTTTGAGGGCTAATTTTGTTCTCCTTCGGTTTCAAGACAATAGATTGGATCTTGCTCTTCTTGGTCTCCTGTTTTTTCCCAATAACAACTGACTGTTAGAGAAATCTACATTCACTTTGTAGGAACTTTGCCAATAATCCACTTTTCCTACAACGTATTGCTGTCACAATGGGGGATGTAAGTTTTATACTGAATTAGATATATATTATATATGTATTCTATTATTACATATTATACTTTATGATGATAATTATTTGTCATGTTTAGATAATATAATCATAATTATTTTATAATAATTTTGCAATTGTGTTGTCAGTTCAGTTAGAGTTATTTATTGTAATTATTGTATTGTTTGTTGATTATTATTATAAATTTTGAATGATTATAATAGAAATACAAAATAATATTATGTTTATTTTATTATTTTTTGGTAAATAAAAATAATTGCAATAATTTAATTAGGCTTCTTATTTTATATTTTTATATTTTACAACTTTTACAATCTCATGATAATTAATGGTAAGGATTAACAAATGAAATTCTTATTACAATTCCATTTGTTGATTTAAATATAAATACATATAATAACAATAATTAATAAAAATAATAATTAATATAAAATAAAAAGATAATATTAATTATTATTATATATACACTTAATTTTACATATCCCTTATTGATATTTAGTAACATTCTTATTTGTATATTGTATTCATATGATATTGGTATTATTTATATTGGGATTGTATTGAAATTGCACTAAGAACTGTTAATCGGAATGTGGCTGAATTAAGTTAATATAATATATAATATAAATTTTAAATTATTTATTAGCCTACTTTATATTTCACGATTTTGTTATAAACTAGTGTCTAATGATAATAGTTATTAGTTAATTAGCAAATTTTATCATGTCTAAATCATATTCAATATTGTTCACTTATTACAATTATAATACTGTGAATATTAAATAATTATAAATAATGTTGTGGATTTTTCTCTGGGAGCAATGTGGTCTCGATCTGCCCACCTCCAGAACTCCGCCTAGCATGTGACTGAAACCGCAACCATCAAGGCCATCTTAGCAACTCCAAAAAAGGGAGGCTTCGACAATCGCATAGTATAGCAGAAATTTTTCAGTTTTCTTATTGTTTTCAATTGTTATTTTTTTCTATCAAAATGTGGTAGGCCTATGTGACTGTGGATCAACTCTACCAATACCTTACTATATCTACTACACAGTATATTCTACTTGTCAGCGGTTTGATGAATTGCTGGATGATGCACAATCACTCATAGCCGAGTACACAGGAATTGGTGAGGAAGAGAGAGATGGTGATCGTCTTCTCAGGTACATCTCTTCATTGTCACCCAAGACGCCCCGTGGACAGGTGGCTGTTGGAGGTGCAACCGGCTGGTGAGTCATTGTGCTTTGACTTTATAATCCATTGGTACATTTTAATATTAGTGGTGAGTGTTTATTAGCATATTTTGGGTATGATGTACTGGTACATTCCTTTATTGTAAGCCAGTTTGCAATGTCGTAAAAATTTCTATAGGCGCCATCTAGTAACTTTCCCGTCCTTTTTTATTACTGTGTTTTTATGTTTAGTTTTGTTCCTACGCTACTTATATGATGATACTGTTTTATAGCTTGTCAGGATATTTGCTGTTGAAAATCGGAAAATCTGCTGCCTTTACTGTTGGTGGTACTCTTCTAGGTATACAGGTGAGTGTTAGCATACATGACTATATACTGTTATGCTGTAGTTGATATAAGGTTTTACTTTATTTTTTATGTGGCTGTGCTGTAATTAGTAACTTGGTATGTAGTTACACTGTATTTAGTATGTGTTTATGCTGTAGTAAGTATGTGGCGACACTGTACTTAGTACGTGGTTATGCTGTAGTTAGTATGTGGTTATACTGTAGCTACTATGTGGTTATGCTGTAGCTAGTATGTGGTGACACTGTACTTAGTATGTGGTTGCACTGTATTTAGTATGTGTTTATACTGCAGTTAGTATGTGGTTGTACTGTACTTAGTATGTGATTGTACTGTAGTTATCACGTGGTTATATAATTTGTAGTGATGATTTTGTACAATGTTTTGCTCTAACTAATGCATATTTGGTGTCGATAGATAGCTCACTATTATGGATATGTGAAAATAGACTGGAAGAGATTACATAAAGATCTTGGAAACCGTGGCACAAGTTTTATTAGAAGATCCCGGGCTAAAAACTTAATCACTAAAAAGTCTGTAAGTACATGTCATAAAAATAAATAATTGATGGTCAGCTGATATTTTGTCTTTAGTACAATGGTCAGCAGTGGTCAGTAGGTAGTTAGCTCATTGTCATGATATGACCTTTTATAATCACATAAATTCACACTCGGTTTATTTGTTTGCTGATGATGTTTTGGGAGATTTAGCTCTTGTGATAAGAGCTACTATTTCCTTTATTGGTTTACAATCAGGTTTGCCTAATATCTATTCAGTTGCAGTCAAAGTGTCAAGTTATTTGTAATTCCTAGAATGATCTTGCTTGCCAGTAAGAATAATGATGTTTGCTGTTGACAGGCTAATTGTAAATAGCGAATTCTCTGTGCTCGCAAATACTTATGGCCTGTAGAAAAGTAGTCAATCTATTTACTGATACAGTTATTACATGTTTATTTGCAGATTACTGACTTTTTGTCTCAAAACCTGCCATTGACGGGAAGTTTTGCCGGAGGATTTCTTATAGGAGTAGCTCTGTCATAGCCACTCCCTTTTGCCATCCCTTCATTCGTAGTACACTCTAGTTATTTTGTAGCACCCATGACTAGTGAATCATACAAATATTGAGACAAGATGACACCAGTGCTTTTTAGGTGCTATGTGTGGTATTTATATATGGCACACTGTCTTGAGTCTGACCGACAAATATTTTATATTATTATATTACGTAGCTAGTTCAGTGCATCTTAAAATCATGATATAGTCATATTCCATTGACAAACAAAATTATTATTGCAGATGGGTATTTTCCTACATTTGCCTGCGTTTCATACTGTCATTGCTGAGTACAAGTGTATTTTTATATTTAAATAAAGTCCCATACTTCATTTTCATATTTTTCTTCTTTATTTTTCTACTGAATATTCCACTGGCTGCAGCGTAATTGGCTATATAATGTGTCAAGGGACAATAACTTCTAGTTTATCACATTTCAGTTTTTAATACTGTACTCGGTTTCTGTAACAAAAAGCCTGAGATCTGAAAGTGACATTAAGAGTATGTTTTGATGTCACATGTTTAGAGCAATATTGGAATGACTTCCATGTGGCATGTATTAGACAATATTTTGTTACTATTACATGACATAGTACACAATATTATAAGGTGCACATAGAGTTATCTCCTCCTGTACATCGTATGTAAGAAAAATATGTTGAAAGAGAGTGCACAACTTCAACCATGTCTTACAACAATAATATATTGTTGCCTAAAAAAGTTTTGGTAAAAATTATAACTGGTTGACGTTATTTCCTATACCTTACTATGTACATTGGCCAAGAGTTACATACTCAGGTTACTAAGCTCTACTGCAGTACAGGTTTGTGCCCCTAACTATATCAGTTTACAAGGGTGACTCAAAGCTTGCTTGTTATAACTGTGGGTTACTTGTAATAAATATTATAGATGTAGAGCTGTATTATAAGTGTGTACAACTAACTCTACGTGCCACACTAATGCCTTTCACACTTTTACACAATAATAACATCAGCTCTGAAAATAAGGAATTGATAATACTATAGTTTAATACGTCACAGTCTTTTGAAATGTACTATAATGTACACGCAGCTTATAATTTGTGGCAATTATACTTATTTCTTTACATAATACTAGTATAATATATATAATTATTTATTGTATAATATGTTGTTACAGTCTTGCTACCTGATAACATAAGTAATGGTATGCATTTCCACTGCATATAATTATAGCTTGCCACTTTGAGTATAAAGTGGGATATAGCTTTAGGTCTGAGGATTCCTAAAGTATTCCCAACTGCCACAGAGCTAGTCTTTGCTGCTATCCAAATGCTGTCTCTTCCATCAATCAAGTGTCATAAAGAAATGAAGCTTAACAGGTATAATATAACAAGGTTTTTGTTGCATAACATTTCTGGTTACTCTCTGTTTATAGCTGAATTAAGAAGTCCATTATGGTTAGAGTTCGAGCAAAGAGTAGGGTATGTACTAATGAGCATTACATTGCACTACACTGCACTACACCTCATAGCCTGAGCATCAGGTTTGCTAGCCTATACCAATCACTCAATCAGTAAGTATAGTTTAGTGTGGAGATAGTACTCGCCAACACTACACTAAACTATACTTACTGATTGGTACCTGCACTCCACCTCAGCGCAACACTCCACACCAACACTACACCTCAGCACAGCACAACACACTACATGGCGCAATACACTACACCACGCAATACTCCAAATACTCTGCTAAACCTTACTTTACTAATATGTTATCAGCACTAGCAGATACATATTTTTTATTTCAAAGCACTTTGGGAAATGTATACTGTTTTATTTAGTAAACACATACAGAGGTGTCCCTGTACATTGTATGTGTGTAGGCTCCGTAACAACCAGTCACGACTGGCAAAGGCAAGACGACAGATTGGGATTAAACTAAGGAAGGAGCACGTGGAGGTGGACAGATTGGCCAGGTACATACACTGGTGTTACTAACTAACTAGTTATAGTTTGTATTAGCATTTAGGAAGATGTTGTTTCTCTAATAACTTTCAGTGAGGGGGTTGTCTATTCCAGGGGAAAGCTGTATGTTGTATGTTCAGTTTAGTCATCCACAATAATAATCCATTACAACTTGCAGGATGAGATTAAATCTATTGCAAAGACAGCAGGAGGAAATAACTGCTGATATAACTAGGACACATCGAACAAGGGTTGATAACTCCAGTGTATATGTAGGAGGTGAGCCTACCAAGTCCAATATTATACAATGTCAACCATATCAGAGGAAAGATGACTCAAGTCTCAAATGTAATATCTGTACAACATGTACTAAACATTTATATAGATTATCGCTGTGTGTATGTGGAAGGTGGGGCAGACCCCAAGTGCATTCTATGTCAGGATAACTCCTAAAAGTGCAGATCGGATACATGTTACTGTGTGATTATCAAGCCATATTACCTATACTATAGTCTTACCAGATGTGAAGAGAGGGCCCAGAGTCAAACCTCTACCCACTGATATGAACTATATCAAAAGTGTTGTGGAAAAAAAACAAGACAGATGGAAAAGAAGAGAGGAGCTGACGATGAAGCAATTAGTCTGCACCATTAGTAAGCTCATCTTTTGGTGATGTCGATAGATCTCAGTAGTAGTAGTAGGAAGCTTGGGCTACATAAAACTGAAGACACGAATTTTCAACCTTACTTTGTGGAAACATTTGGAGAATTCTACTAGGATGAACCCTAGTGAATTTACCGTCCTAATGTAAAAATTGATTTCTACAAAATGAGAATTACAGATCAGGACCAACTACACCACACAATCTAACAGTTGATTATTGCTTCTCCCACTTTTTCTATTTACCTGACCTGCATGACAGCAATGTATGCAGTGTGTATCTGTATACCAGGTAACATGAGATAAACTAGTACATCTGTGATATTTACAACCTATGTGATGTTGTAGATAGAAGAAATCAATGGTAGGCATCGATGGCTTATTTACAATATTTTCTTGCATGTATTTCGTATATTATATAATATAGGTTGATAAGATTGAACCAAGAGTTGCATCTAAGATAGAATACTTAGTAGCAGTCTGCCAATGGATTACGATGAACATAAATAGGGAAATGCAGGGTATCCTATCAATACATGGGCACTTGTAAGCTATTGATCATAGAAAGAAGCGGAAGATAAATTGGGAGAGGACAACTTCTAATTATTATCAATAGCTTATTAGTGCTCATGTATCAACACCCTTACAATATTACAGCAGATATACGTATCATTCATAGAAAATAAATTGGATGTCCTGGCTGAAATGTATTCCAATGCTGATTCCGTCACTCTAAAGGTTATGAAATCTAAAGAAAAGGATGCTGGAGAGATCAAGGAACAAGAAGATATAGAGAAGAAACTACCTTCTATTCCACCATTACGTAAAGGTTTCCAGGTAAGGCATTCTTATACAGTGTCCTGTTGTGCCTATACATTGTAAGTGCAGGTATTCATATTAGGTTATTCGGCATATATTTAGTTTTAGGTTATTAGATTATGCATGCTCACCTATACATTGTATTATTATGTGTAGGTGCCTTTCTGTGATAGCCTGCATACCTACATACATATACATATACATTGTACATGTAGACTTTGTTAAACAAGCGGAAAAGTTGACTTTCAATTTTATACTATATACATGTATAAACACTAACCAGTCCTTCCAGTGTTGCAAATTTTACCATATTTATAATCATTCCCTTCCCACAAATGCTTACTTTAGAGTTTAGACAATAAAATAGATAGTTATTTTGTGACATATGATTCATTGCTGTGTGCATTCTGTTTACAGCCAACACGGATATATGATCCGATGAAAAAACCAGCAGTTTTTAGCAGAGTGCCCCCTTTACCTAACATTGCAGGTACAACAAGCAGCTACGATAATCAAAATCATCGTAGAGGTGAGTAAAATACAACTAAAGACTTGCAGAAATAAAATTGTGACTTGGATTTGCCTCTCACTACATATGTGCGACCCTGATACTTGTTGTTCAAGTCTGGAAAACACAAAGTATAAATTCAAATTATTTAACAAAAAATTACTTTTTGACCGAGAAGTTAGTCAATTTAAAAACATGTAAGTTGCTTAAAGCAAGTAGTACAAAAAATTGTTTTGCAACATTTTTTTTTGTGTGCAATTGTGATGGCTATCACATACTACTGCATTGATGTAGTTAGTGTAACCAGTATAACTGGAGCAGACGCTGTCTCTTCTGAGACTAAGACCAATGTGGATCAGTACAGAAGGGAGTCTGGTGAGTACAGACTCAACTTTGTAGCGTGTAAGCAAGAAGAGGAACACAAACTAAGACATCAACGAAGACGTAGTATGGCTGATGACCCCCTAAGTCACAGGTTAGCTCTGCAGTAGACAATATAGTATGCAGCATGTTCTCAGTTCTACTTCCCAGTCAGAACCATGTATTGAGTTTGGTCTCGGTTAGTTTGAAGGACAATTGATGAGACAACTCCTACAGTAGTACTTAACAATTTAGAAGTTGTCCTCTCTTTGGTGAAAAAAGGGCAACTTGTAAATACATAACGCATATTCGTTATTTTGCAGCAAAGGATTGATTAATATGGACGGCAGGGTAGAGGAAGGTGATGGAGAGAATTTTGTACGAGTATACAAGGAATGCTCCAAATCCAGATATTTGAGAAAGAAGTTTGGTTCACCAAAATCATTTCAATTTGACATAACCATGTATAGTGATAAAAAGTCAAAGGATTAAATTATTGTATGTAGGCTAGTGAATTATCACTCTATGTAATATTATATAATGTGTTTTATTATGATTTTGAAAGTGTGTATTATTGTTTATCTATAAAATATAATTTTGCTAACTTCTAATTTTGCGTAATGTTGTATATACATGTATATAATTATACTAAATTTAATATCAGAAACTTGTATATTAATATCTTGAATAAAATAATAAGACAATGTATATATACCAATACAAGTTAATTCAATGAGTATTGTCTACAATAAATATAAGAGCATGAAATCAAAGGAGTAAACATAAAATTTTAGGATTACTGAACCTTGAAAAGAAATATCAGATACCAAATAATTTATCAGAAGACCATCCATATCTTTGAGAAGTGGAAGGGAGAAAAATATTCAAATTAGATCCCATGATTTGATAAGATACTAACAGAAACTATGGATACATCACAAGTATATTAATATAAGTAGCAGATTATACATGGATATGAGAGACAACTCCCAACTTCCTACATGTGAACATGATTCTACTTTCATATAAAGAGAGCCAGTCATCACCATGCGCATTATAATACATACAGTGTATATGTATGCTCTATGATAGAATACCCCACCGATTGTTAATATGAATAAATGTGATGATCCAGCACCGGGTAACATAAGTATGAAAATTAAATTTTTAATTATTATATCTATGAGTCATCTGTTTACTGAGTAGATTTAAAGTCCAATAGCACAGTAAATGTGAATTATAAGAATTGTTACTTCTCATTGCTTTCATATACACACTGACCAGCAATGTAGGTGGAAACAACTCTCAACTTGTCATCGAGTATAACAAAGTCAGCATCTGTACCATACTCTAAAGTACCCTTCTTCTCTTCTATTCCTGAAAGTAGTAAAACAAACATATAGAATAGTAGATAGGCCAGTCTCTGTTCAAAATATGATATACTCACAGCAGAGTTCGTTGGTTGCAAAAAGCACTTCTAAACATGAGGAAAACCTGACAAAACATACATGTTACGCGTGTACATACATGTTACATACGTACATGTACATACATGCTACATACGCACATGTACATACATGTTACATACGTACATATAGATACATGTTACGTGTGTACATATACATACATGTTGCGTGTGTACATATAGATACATGTTACGTGTGTACATATACATACATGTTACGTGTGTACATATACATGCATGTTACGTATGTACATATACATGCATGTTACGTGTGTACATATACATGCATGTTACGTATGTACATATACATGCATGTTACATGCGTACACATACATGCATGTTACATACGTACATATACATACATGTTACATACGTACACATACATACATGTTACGTGTGTACATATACATGCATGTTACGTATGTACATATACATGCATGTTACGTGCGTACATATAGATACATGTTACATACGTACACATACATACATGTTACATACGTACATATAGATACATGTTACATACGTACACATACATACATGTTACATACGTACATATAGATACATGTTACATACGTACATATACATGTATGTTACGCGTGTACATATACATGCATGTTACGTGTGTACATACCCAGCATCTGAGCAGGGTGTAGTGTAGCAGCCTCTAAAGCTTCAACCAATGAGCATTCGGTACCTTCATAAAACGTCTGTACGCATTGGTCCAGAAAAGCTATACTGCATAAAATATTATTAAAACACCAGTTTACTGGCCTTGACAGGGTAGAAAACTGTTAATTCCCATTCACTCATAAATATTGCAATCAATTAAAAAATAAAAATTTAAATAGGTCATATTTTTTCCAATGTTTCCCGCTGGTACTTCCGAAAGAAGGGTAAAACAGTGCATCATTATTGTGCATGATAAAGAAAAATTCCCTAGCAATAAATAATAATAAAACAGAACATATAATAACATACCCACCTCCCTGCTAGTGTGTCTGGTACATACAGTAATATACCCACCTCTCTGCTAGTGTGTCTGGTACATACAGTAATATACCCACCTCCCTGCTAGTGTGTCTGTACCGGCTAGTACTGCTCTGTTTTCTTTAACATCAACCATGAGCTGTCCCAGCTTATAAGTACCTGAGGCCAAACCAGCAGCAGATATGGAGTCACTAACCAGTACCAGCCCTGTAACATCATTCATTACAAGTCAGCTATGTGATCCCAGTGATGGCATGATGCCAGTTTATATACCCTAGAGAGAAAAAACACATTTACACTTCACAAATACAACAATACAAACTAACACAAGTTAATATTTACCGCTAGGACTGGTTCTTTGTGATATTCTCATGGTGGCAGGGTGGGTATGTATACCATCCGCTATTATACCATAATAAACCACTGCATCCTTAGGTAGCTTCCAGCTAGTCAGTAAACCAACTAGACCAGGATCTCTATGATGAAACTGTGATAAACATGATATAAGAAATTATAATTCCATCAACATAAACATGTGTACACATATGGTGCCCAGGTACAGGAGATTGGACTCAGTGTTTTTAAACCGACACCCAAGTCTTGGGCAAATTGTTCTAAAGATCTCATAGTACGCGGTGCAACTACAGAGTTACCCGTTACTATAACCAGCACTACTCAGGACCTATCTGAAAGTTGTAAGAGGTCCAGTTACTCCAAGCATATCAATGGATAGGACTTTAGCCTGTATTTCTATATGAAACAGAATGATCCTATGAGGGAACCGTTATACCAAATACATTAGAAATTAATTCTATGATCACCTCCATCCCAAAAGAGAATAAGAAACTCCATAATCTCATGTGATATTGTACATGGAATACTTTACACCACATAATAAATGCTTGTGATAAACCTGTAGGCCTAATAGTTTAGCAACACATCAGCTAAACTCCAAATAATTATTTAGTACAGACTCCTTGCAATCACATGACCGACTATAACCAGGCACCTGCACTGCATGACACATGATAGATACGACTATAATTATGATACTTACAGGTAACATGGCATTAAAGAGGTGTGTTATGAGGGTAGCACCTGCTCTCACTGCCTTTTCACCATCCTTGATAGTACCAACAGAATGCCCTAAAGAATCAAGCCATTACATAAAAGATGGACACAACGACCTTGTCAGCAGTTGATACACATGACATCTGTTTATAACATAACTCACTAGTAACCATAGTATATCACTTGCCTATTGATACTCTAATGTTTTTAGCCTTAGTGAGCGCTTCAATAACTGGTAGAGCACCGGGTAACTCAGGGGCAACCGTTACTATAGACGTATTGTCGTAGAACTCTGGCCCATATAACTTCTCCAGTCTATGGAGTACGTCTGCTGAGCTCCCATTGGTTAGATCAGATTCAATGTATTGCTCTGGATGAGCACCTTTCTTTTCTTTGCTAATAAAGGGGCCTTCCAGGTGTATACCAAGAACACCCGCACCCTCTGCACTTCCTCCTTGTCTCTTGATACATGGTATTATCTAATAGTAGAGCATTAAACAAGTCTTTATTTCCACAGCTGCACAGGGAACCTACCTTATTTAGTGGGTAACAGTGTATATATGGGTCAAATTACAAAGATGGGTTACATAATAAAATGTCTGAGCAAAGTTCATCAACAATAACAAATCCCTTGTATTAGCAATTGGCAAGACATACTGTATCTTATCTCAGTTCTGTTGGGGTGGCACATTCAATGGTCTAAACTCTGTGTACCTCAAGCTCAGCTAGACTTAGCGAGTGATTCAAATCACCCTATCTGATGAGTTCAACCAGCACTCATGAAAGCTGGCTATGTGTGCAGTGAATTTAAGTGTAGGCCTATCTACAAGTTGGCTAAATGCACGTGATGTATAGCTATTAGATAAATAGCAATGTGCAACCAAACAATGGTACTAATCACAAAATATTTACCAAACAGATTCAAGCAATAGTTAATAGTCGAGGTTTCTTACCTTGTGATAAAATTCAGGAGGGGACGTAACCAAAGTAGGACAGAATGAAGTCACTCCATGTGCGAGGAGACCCTTGGCTACTTTCTTTATTCCTTCCTCTGTACTATTGACATCAGACGAATCAATGTTAGAGAAATCAACCCCAAACGCACCTAGTGAATGCAACAAACGAGATATGAAATTATATATGAATGACATAGCAACATTGCTCTTATTGTAATCCCATGCTAAACTATGCCTCAATCACTAATAAACTAATCACCAAGTCTGAACAAGTGCTACATAAGTGAGCAGTTGAAACTTGCTGAAAGCATATATTTTCACTGGAACAAGTGCCAATGGAGTACAACATTAAAACTGTTTGGCGTCAGCAGCGAGATTTGTTAGCTAACAACAGCTTACTACCAGCTTATTCATATTTAGGCTGAACTGATTGAGTTGATAAGAATATACATAGTTGATGACTAGGTTTAACTATAGGGAACAGCTACCGTTTATTTGTATTTCTATGTAGCCTGCTACAATCAACTTCTTCTGGCAATCAATCTCCACATCAGGATTTATTCTTTCTCCATAGAAACACTTTTGAGGATCCAGGATAACTCCATCTCTCACCTAACAATGCATGACAGGAGTTAGAAGGAATACCAGTGGTGAACAATGTTAAATTTACCAACTAAAAACGTAATACATGTCCATAAACAATATTATAGCTAACGACTATTTTGCTACCTATAGCCTACTGTTAGTATAACTAGTACGAGCAGACACCAAAAGCAGGAATTAGTATTAGTTGATGGTGGTTAAACAGTTAAAATCAAGCGACTTCCTCGTTGTGGGTGAATGTCTTTGTTTTTAATGCATGTTTGAACTTAAAATGTATATAACTTTCCAAGCAAAAGGTTTTGCCTAATTGCAGGTTTCTTAGAAAATAACACCAAAGTTTATATAGGTCGCAGTGAGAAAAATGAATAGTACAGCGTGGAGCCTTCCTGTCATCTGATAAATCAGGAAGAGAATCGGATTTTACTCATCTGTTGAGACGCTTTGGCTACAAGGTTATGAAAATCTGCTTTTGGTAAGAACATGTGGAAACATACTGTATGTGTGTATGTATGTGGAAGCTGCTCAACAACATTATCTATTCACGATTTAGACAACAGCAAATATAATAGACTGGCCCAGGTACCTACTCTACACTGTAGCTCTGATTAATGTATGTTTAATCATGTTCATTATTAATAAGCTTACTGTATAATTAAAATAAGCTAACAAACTTCTTTGCTTCACCAACATGATAGACTGATAACATATCCCATAGATTTTATCTGTTTGCGTGCATGAAGTATTCACTATTTGCAGCCGGCCTGTTACTGCGAACATTGCTATTGGGCCATCTAGGAGTTATAGGATAACTATCTGACATCTGCTACTACCTGACTGGATTCCATGATAAATTTAGCCTCTCAACAGTCATGGCTCAAAAACAGGATGGTGAGGCCCTAGCATCACAGGAGCCGAAATGCATCATGGTGCTCTTACAATCAATATGCAAATTAAATTCTCAAACTACTCCTACGCAAGCTAATCAAGTACATGATCAAACTTGTATGTGAAGTCTACCCTAAGTGTGCATTTGTGCAGCACATATAGAGAGATTTTGGGCGGAGCTGCTTGCTTAACAACCCCACCTTGAACAGATACCAAGGTCTTAGGGCTATGCTGGAAATTTCCAAAATTTACAGCCCAAAAGCTTGATATGGAGGCCCTAGCACTGGCTGAAGCGAAGATGAACCTCAGTGCAATTATAGCATATTAGCTTAGGCATGTCGTTCAAAATGTCCGCACCAATCTTGTACCAGGTAATCAAATGCCTGGTCAAGCCCAAATATTTGGCCCGCCATGAGTGTGCCTGTACCCAGTATATAGAAACAAATATTACAGCCAGAGTTTGAAGGTAACATCTTTGGGTGGTGTAGATATACCTACCCTAATTTCATGAGGTAGCAAGGCACCGAGTCTATGCTGATCATGGCCGTAACTATCTAGGCGGCCCTAGCCGCCTGAACTTTTTGTTAAAAGAAGAAAAAATTAAGCTAATATCGGAAGGCATAGTTACCGTGCCCCACATGATATAAACATACTCTAATGAAAATGATGCTACTATGTGTATTATTACATTAATGGCTAATTTTTGCGTGAAGCCACTGCTGATTTGATCGCGTAATTGGTAGAGTGCTTGGTCTTCATGCATAGAGACACGAGTTCGAATCCCACTGAGGGACAATTATTTTCATTTTAGTAATTCACTCAATTTGTTAGCTATACAATGACAATACTAATCTCATATGTAAGATAGGATCACTGCATGTGTAATTCTGTATTCAACTATAGGGATGCCATAAGATTGCATGCACAGTGTGCCCACCCACCTCATTTGTTCCACTTTTAACACTGTTCTTCAGGGTTTGGGAACCCTAGAATACCACTCTCCATCTCTATCCATCAACTAAATTTGCACTATTTCCCGTCTTATTAATGTGTGTACATTTTTAGGCCTAAGTCATGTAATGATGTAAAGAAACTACAATGGTACGTCATGGCCAAGCCAAACAGAGAAGCACTATTTTGCAGTATACTAATTTGAAGTTTACTATTTGCGGATTACTATGCAACATTTTGTACTTTTGTACCATCACATATAGCTCAAATATGCATCAAAATGGCTGTTTTTGTGTGAATTTTCAAAAGTTTTCTTGTGGGAGGTGCCCCACCCTCCTTCCCCCATCCCGCACATACCCTCCCCACACCGCTACTGTTAGCCAGTCCAATTTTGGCCGCCTCAACTTTTTCAAGAAAGTTACCCCCCTGCTGATGCATCTACCAGGGGACATGCGCCGAGAAATCAATATCGAAGCCCAGGTACCAAATTGAACTGGAGTCAAGATGCATTGGCATAAAAATAAATATTGTCTCAGCATCAGTTCCATAATGAATAGCTCAGGTGGGTGGGTTGGCCCATAAACCTGATACTGAGGCTTTAGCACTACGCGAGGCCATGATACCCTTTGGGCGGTGACATTATAGCCTAAAAGAATAAGAAGAGTATGTAACAGAAACTCAAAACTCCTAAACTGAGCTTGAGACAGTCAATCAAGTGTCTGGAACATTACATAGAGATATAGGCTAGGGACATACCCACACACTGCTCTGCTGTGCCTTAAGAATTAAGTAAGTATATAAAAAGAGCAAAACTAGCAGTTAACGATGTGGTTAGTTAGTAATCATGCTATCAATAAATAAATTTACATTCTTGTCAGATGAAGATCACCAGATCATTCATATAATACCATGGCATACCCAAATATCGTCCATGTAGATTTGGTGATTCTTCAAGATTCGACAATTATAAAATTTGTAAATTGCACCTTGATTTTTAGCCGACATTATGACCAAGTAAAATGTGCTAATGGTTGTATTTGATTTTGCTAAGCCTTACAAGTAGACTAAGTTGATTAAAAATTAGACGATGGAGTGAGTTGTTGTGTTCACATTGGATTGATTGCTTTTCTTCAAAGACGAATTTGTTGACTTTTGCAATAAAGCAGAACCGGAATTTGATAGCTCGTGTTTTTGGGCCCATATATGCGAGAAAGAAGGCAGATTTGCGCTAATTTAGTTATACCGTAATGTCACAGAATACATGGCCGCCGCAATATCATTTTCCCAACGCCACAACTATTATGGGCGGGTTGTGTACCCTGCATACGTTGTTGCAGGTTGATAATAGTCTTGTGTACGAAAATTAGCTGTTGTACCTGCGGCGCAAGCTTTTGTGCACCAAACACCCTGGGTTAAAATGTAAATAACAAGTTACAGTTACTAGTTCTTCTATCTTGGTTTTCTTCTCCTTCATTATTTTTATAAATAATATCAGTAGAATAAGGTTATGGTGGTCATTTTGGTTGTGGTGGTTCTGCTTCTGCATCCTTACTTTTTACCTGTGGCACGGTTGGAAATATCGCTGTGACTTTTCAGTCAATACATATATGTGATGATCAATAATTATTATATTATATAAATATAAAATTATAATTCATATTGATATTCAATTCAAGCAATATGAAAATTAATATAATACTTTTATACTAATTCACTTGTGTGATTGTCGGATTTCACACCTCTTGTTAGGGAAATCTAGCTGTGTTGTAACTGTGTGCATATTGATATTTTTGTGTAGTGGGAGTTGAGCGCTCTTAGACTGAGATGAGATAATCTCAAGGAAATGAAGTCACACAGAAGAATAGTTTAAGTTTACAGACATACATGTAAATAGTACTGTACTTTGGGTAGTAAAAAAAAGATCTAGCAAATAGTACCTCATTCTGTGTTTTTTAAACTCTGATTTCACATGAGGTGGCAGTATTGTACTAGTAGCTTTCGCTGTAATAAAGTCATACGTGTAGTTATGTGTAGTTTGGATAGGCTTTAAAAACTGAGTGATATTAGCTTTTAAATTTTAATTCAGATCGTCAGGCAAACAAAGACTAAACTACAATCCTAATGAACACACATTCAGCCAGACGCTTGCAAGTTATAGCGGCGAATGTTACTGTAAGCAGTTCTCAACTTATCTTTTTTTTTGGAGAGGGGAATTATGATGTTAGTTGTTGCATGCTGGGATATGATCACATGTTTTCAATTTCATCACTTTACTCAATCATTGTCTGCTTTTGCTTATCATAGTAATTTTTAAACTGTTTTCAGTACTTGGTCATATAAACTTTGCAGTTTGAGCGTTTACATTGTTAAAAACTTTGTTGTATCGTCTCCTACCTCACTGTCTTCAAAAGATATGCATAGATTGAAGCCATTTACTTTAACCACATTTATAGAGCTCACACTTGTGTTGTATTTGTAGCACACTTATACATTTACTAGTTACATTGTTCACACTTCGTTACACTATTTTAGCCTAGTCAAGTGAGATCTGAGATGAGTCTTCTGACTACTCACGTACTGGATGTATCTTCAGGGTTACCTGCAGCTAACCTTGCTATCTCAGTCTACCGTGTCAATGGCAATGAGATCACCCATCTTAATCAAGGGTAAGATTGAGCAAATTTCGTGGTTTTGGAGTAATTCACTCGAGTCTAATTAAATGATATACATGTAGATTATTACCTTAGTTGCTAGTTATTAGCTAATGGCTGGTGGTTGGTTTGGTCAACAAACACATAACAGGTCCATTTGAAGAGGATTTACCAGAATTCTTCTCAGAATACCTAACAGGAGCATTATTGATGCTGTATTATCTTCATTTTTCAGCCATTCACAAACTTTCTTCCAACTGCAAATTGTCAATTGGAAATTCATCACCATTAGCCACTTCTTTGATATATACGTATAAATTGTAAAAAATTACACAATAGTGAACGACTTGGTGCTTATTGGACTGTATAATAGTACGAATTGTTGACAACACTGCCCTGCACTTTGCAAGAAAACTGATCATCATTAGATTGAGTTTGCATAATTCTGTCTTCAGGATCTCCGGTTTTTTCTTGATAGGAAAACGAATAGCGATGGTCGGCTACCTGATCTGCTGACCAATGAACAATTCACACCAGGCACTTACAAGTTGAGGTTTGAAACGGAGGAGTATTTTAGACGAAGTGGAACCGCGACATTCTACCCATACGTGGAGGTGAGACCAATATATAATATTCATTTTTGCAGTAATTTTTCAGTGTATACTGATTACATATATATGCAGGAACAGGAAAGTTATTTTTGGTATTTTTCTGCTCACTCAACTATAATAAATATCTTGTTTGTAAAGGTTTCTGTTGATCCAATCGTTTGTTGCTGTCAGTTGTAGATAGCTTCAATTCTTCGATCCTACATGTATATGTACAAACATAGCAATGTTACTATAAAGTCTAATAGTATGGTCACACTGCATGTTTAGGTGTGTGTGACAATAGAAACTTTGAATTGCTATCAACATGCCCAAATGGCGCCCCTTTTCCAGTTTGATTTACATACATGTGTATCAGATGTGTATATACTGTATGTTGTCACCATGTTAGTGTGAAAACATAACTCCAAGTATTTTTGTAGGTTGTGTTCAATATCCAGGCACCAGTAAAACATCATCATGTACCATTGCTGCTGAGTCCATACCATTACTCAACTTACAGGGGAAGTTAACTCTAACCACCCATTCATGCAATCATGTAGTATGTTAGTCACAGCTAATGAACTATAGAAATAATTTTTTGACTGACTGAACTCAGGTACAGATTCTACTATATATCTATATAGATAGTTTACTCTAGTTATTATACCTACCAGTACTTGAGCTAAAACTTTGTAGACTATTTCATGTTCCTATATTATTTTATCTTTCTTGTTTCTATGCAGTGTGTGTGTAACCTTTTATAATAAATGAATTGTTGTAACAGATGATTCTTCCAGTTTGCACTGAAGCAAAATATAAAATGCTAAATATGTTACCAGCCACTATTTCATTTATCTAGTCAATACAGTACCATAACTTATACATGCATCTAGAAAAGCACATAATATTGTTCACACATTGTCTATGCAGAAGAGAGATAAATCTCTACATGCATAGTGGAGTTATCCATTAGTTGCCCTAAGTATCACATATTGAAAGCATATTGTAAAACATACATGTACATTATATTATGGAAGCACTATGTTTGACATTGATAGCTGGTATAACATATTCTTAAACTATTCCCAATCGTCAAGAAATCTTAGTGCAAATATTGTTTATGTATAATAAATGAAATACATAGTTTGTACATGAAAAGATCTTGGTAAGGAAACGCTAGTAAGTAGTATCTACAGTGAGCTAAGAGCATTAGCTGGGTATCTACCCATCATCTGGTGGGCATGGCATCCACCCCTCATCTGGTGGGCGTGGCATCTATGCCTCATCTAGTGGGCGTGGCATCTAGCTGTTTCAATTGAGGCAAGGCAAGCATCATCTTTCTTCTATAATGAGGATTTCCTAAAAAATATAAACACATAAGTATAAGGACTACATGCAGAGGTCACTGCATATGTTAGTAATGCACTCCTAACTACCTGTTTACTACTAGCATATTGAAGTTTCGGGAGTTGTGTTACCTCTGTGAGGTTCACTGGGGTCATTCCATATTGGGTTTCGCTCCAGATAGACAGTGTGGAGGAGTTTCAACGATGACAGCTTGTCCACTTCATGCCAGTCAGCCACCTGGTTATCATTCATCTGTAACCAAACAATATCTTATCTAGCACATAGTTCACTTGGGAACCAACGTTATGTAATCAAGCAATAGCATACATAGCACATCTTGGTAGAAAGTCTTATAACCAAAGAATAGCATATACATGTAGTTTGCTGTGGGCGATGACTCTCAAGATGTTTCACATCATGATAAATCATGGGTCACCAATTTTCTAACAGCTGGAAGTTGCTCACCTTCAAAACACAGCATACAATTTCCAAGATCATAAACATGATGTAATAATGGCTACATGTACAAGACACTTTACTTACCCATAATTCCTCCAGCTTCTCTAAACTCTCTAGACCATCAAAGCACGATATTCTGTTACCAGCCAAATCAAGTGTAGTTATGGTGCCCTAAAACAATTCATTCTAGCATATAATTCATATTATAATATGGAATTGATTAAAAAATCAATTCCAAATAAATTAAAATTAATATTATTTGTTATAATCTGTTTTATTATCTACCATAATCTTTGTGACAGTGGGTTTTAGAAACCATCAATCTGTGTTGAAACTTACATATATTCTGATACTACAAGGTTTCAATATTATCATTAGAATGGTCCAAGGATGTAGCTTAAAAGTAAGAGGTAGGTGAGTCATAAGTTGTATTTATTGACCTCAAGAGGTGGTTGTGACCAATACATACCATTGTAGACAGTCCTTCTATCTTCTCCAGACCATTGTGACTAATATATAGCTGGTCAAGGTTCACTAGAGACGCCAGATTCTCTATTTTTAGAAGACGATTACTCTAGAGAAATATTAGCAAACAGAGTTACAAATTACATGTATGTTTCTATTGGCTGGATGCCTGGCGCCTAGGAGCATCGATTAGACATTTACAAAATGACAAGCTGCAAGCAATACTACCTCTTGATATAGACTATGTTATATTATGTAATAATGTAGGATGCAAGAAAAAGGTAGAAAACAGTCGGTAAAACAATGATCTTGCAATGAAATCGGATGGCCAATGATCTCTAGGTTTGCAGTTAATATACCAACAATAAATTGCATACCTGAATGCTGAGGAGGTTGAGTTGTGTTAAAGCAGACAGACCATCTAACTTTGCTATCTTATTTTTCCCAACATACAGCTCCTCAAGTTTTGTCAAATTTCCAAGGTTTTCGATCACCTATAATATGTGAACAATGTACATTATTTATAGAAAGAAGAATGATGTACATGTGTGAATATACAGTATATAGATGTAGATTAACACAACACTAACCCTGATTCTGTTAGATCCTAGCTCTAGACAGGTCAGTTCAGTTAGAGTGGATATGTTCTCTATTTTACTAATCTTATTATCACATAGATACAGTTTCCTCAGTTTGATTAGATGGTCTACACATTGAATCTTTCGTATTCTGTTGAACGAGAGGTCCAATATCCTACAAAGAAGGAAGTAGTAGCAGTTATAGTGACATTAGAATAAAGGAAAATTACATATTTACATTACACATGTCAGCTAAAATTACCTCCACTTGAGTGTTTAACAGTTTGCTAACTAGGTGCTATAAAAGTATGGTTGGAGAATAAAAGTTAGCACAACGTACATATATGTCACACTAAGTAGATTTTATTTAAAACCAATTAGAATCAGTGTAAAACAATGGTAATATTATCTCGCTAGATAGACTTTCTATATTAATTTTATGATTCGAGGCATGAATTCCTGATTAGAAATTTGTCAACCATAGCTGAACATTGAGTAAACACAAAAATTACAGGAAACATTGCCAATCTACAGGTATTTATCGTGTTGACATGTTTCTCTTCTAAAGATAGTAGCAGAAGAGTTATCAAAATAATAACATACATGTACATTAAATGAACCGTGAGCCTATACACCTACTCAAGATTAACCAGCGTCTCCAGTCCTTCGATACTGGTTATCTGATTATCATATAAACTGAGCTCTGTGAGTGTGGTGAGAGAAGATAACCCTTCAATCTTCTTAATCAAGTTCTGCCTAAACCCCAACGTCTGTAATCAACAACAGCAATGAAACAGGATATTTAAAACATCAATATGAGAAGTTGTCTCCTATTTTCAAAGTGTACAGTAAAACAAGTATAGTGTAACATAGCAGATGATATGAATATTATAAAATAATACATTGGGGCAGGTTTTCAAAAAGAACAGCAGCCCGATGGTAATCAAATGTTAGATAGGGCATAACAATGCTACCAAAGCCAAAAGCTATCACTTTCCATCTCTTCTGCTAACTTTGAACAAAACCAAGGTATTTGTTAATTCAGGAATTTTATAAACTGCTGAAGCTAGCATGTAGGGCCTAGTGTAGGAGGGAACAACTTCAAATTATAACCAATAGCTAATGAGTTCCGAGAATAATAATGACATTCAACTAAAACAACCTGTATTTGGGATAGAGCTTCAAGATTCTGCAGTTTGTGGATCCTTGATTGATTAAAATCTAGATCTTCAGCTGAATTATCTTCTATAGTAATAACCCATTCATCCTCTACATCATTTACAACTTCCTCCTCTGTTCCTTCTTCACCTTCGCTTTCAGCCAATACAGGATCCATAGTCTATTCTATGAATTATAACAATGAATACAAATTTACAACTCATTATATTTAAAGAATATAAATATGGTCACAAAATAATCTAATGTAGCAAATCAATAAGATTACCATTTTGACGGAATATTTAAATAAAACATGTCAATAATGTAGACCTATATAAGATAGAAATAATAGACTTTCCTATTCCTATTCGGAATATCATTATTGAAAAATTACAACACCTTGTTGCATATAAATAGTGACAATTAGTATATTTAAGAGTTGTCCACTCTTGCGCACTTGAGAGAATGTAACTCCTCACTAAAATTGATTGGCTGACTGTAGATAGGACAGGTATATATATATAGGAGAGGAGTACCTACACAGTAGAGTAGTCTCAGTAGAGAGATAGATAGACAGATACCTAGAGTAGACTGTGAAAATGAGGCATGGAGAGACAGCAGTATAGACTGTCGACATACCTGTAGATAAGTCACACAGTGACAAGAGTGGACGACTACATAGACGTTACACGTACATATTATACAAATGTATAAGCTAGTGGAAAACACGAAAATGAAAGAAAAACTACAAAATAGAAAACCAAATAAAAACCAATAAAACACTAAAACAAAAACACTAAAAACTAAACTAAACTACAATAGTGTGGAGCGTGTGGAGTGTAGGTGGATCGTAGGCTACCCAGTAACTCATATCAATGCGTACTAAGGAGTAAGGATATATGCGGAACAACTATCTCGTTGTAGACTTTGGAATAGAGTCGACACCGCCACATCCTAGACCACAGAACCAGAACCTACGCCACACAGTGTACTACATTGGAGATCAAGGTGCTGACAAAGGACCTACAGACAGCGTACTACTACTACCTGTTACGTACAGCTGGTGAGTCCTAAGTACTTTGGCTCAAATTAAATGTTATAACTGACAATACCAAAACCCCCAATTTTAGTTATAACAGAATGGTGGAGGTGCCGGGTAAATAAAAGGAATATTCAAATTACAGATAATTAATGCTATTAAATCATTACATCTTACTAATGATTACCAAAATATTATTTCACATTGAATATTTATAATTTTTATCATTGTTATAGTATAATTTATCCTAAAAAGAATCGTAACCTATATTATAACCATTGTCATAATAATGATAATAATATAATTATTACTTCTGTATAAAATAATTATAATCACACTAAAAAATATTATGCGGTCATTGCTATTCTATATTATATTTATATAATAATAATTATTATTATTAATATTATACTTGTCATAATTCAATAATTAAAGATGCTAAATTAAAATAATATACAATAATTTACATGTAGTAATATAATTTAATATCATAGATGGATAATAACACTATATTTCATCATCAATTACTATTAAGGCTACATAAATTATGAACTGAATTTAAACTTTAGATACTGTATTAATATAGGCTAAGCATTATTATTATTATTATAATTATTAATTATAGTTAGGGACTGTATTATATTCATTGATTCATAAATAAAACATATATAAATCATAATCAAGATAATTAATGATATATTTATACTATATAAATACAATGTATTATTAATCATTTCAACCTCATTAACATTTTTATAATAATAATAATTAACATAACATTGAATAATTTCAAATTAAATTTCATATAAGTTTATAAAGTTATTAATTAACAAAAACAAGTAATAACTATACTGTTAAAATACACTAATTAAAATTAAATTAATTAAATAATTCTATATTTTTAATTTTGTTTATGAGAATTAGAATTCTCATAAATTGAAAAAGACTAAAAGTGACCAAAGTGATTGTCTGCTATCTATTCTAAGAATAGCTAACATTTACAATCACTTAGACTTTGACTTTCTTAATCTTTATAATAAAATATTCTTATCCCTATTTAATCTGCATGCACTGGCTCTAAAGTTGGGTTTCCATCTGATTTTGTTTGCGATAATAATTATTTATTTCGGTATCACCATCATGAGTCATGCTGAAGTGGTAAAAATACAATGAAAAAACTGTACAAACAATTTTCACTAGACTATAAATATCCATTTGAATATTTTATTTTTGTCTATTTTGAAGCTACATGTATATCTAACGTTCTACCTGATCGGCTATTATATAAATTCATATGGAGCTTAACCAGACATCAGTTTGACGACACTGTGAGCCTGCGTACCATGTTTTGTAATGATTGCTTATTTCATTTCTTTCTTTGCTTCGTAACTAACTTAATCATTCTTTATACTCACAGGCTACCCTCACTTTGGTGCTTCGCAAATAAGCTCTATAGTCTCCTAGGGGATATAAAATGGCGGGTTATGCTGATATCAAATATGATGATGGTTCAGGAACCTTTGTGAACAATTGCTTCCCTGTTAGAACCATTTTAAAGTATGGTGAACCAGGTTGGTGCACTTCTATTTATCTTTTATTGTACTTAGTTTCTCAATTTTATCGTGTGACCGCCAGATTCATATTAAATCATAATCATAATGATACTTATTTGACATCTACCTTTAGATTGCAATCAATAGGCATGGTCACCACTTTCACCATGGTTTTCATGTAATGTAGTTGACAGCAGTTATGGAAACTGGCTATTCTGCTGCCAGTTGTGACCAAGCACTTTATATATTTTATATCAATGGGCCTTCTTGAATACATACTGTAGTAACCTAATACATTTTGTTATCTATCTTGATTTAAGCAGGCTAGTATGCATTTTAATAGAAACACCAGTATAATTATAGGTGAAGGAGCATGGCTTGAGGCTCACCGAGCAGAGCAACGAAAGCGTTTTAAAGCTGTAGTATGTGCTAAGCCTCCTAGAACATACTCTCGACTTAAACAAGAGCGTATTGCTATTGAGAGACAAAATAACGAGACGCCAGATGAAGATGCAGCCTTTGAACTCGGCTCTGCAGGAACCCTTCTTGATGGATTCTTTCTTATGAAACAGTGTTGTGTAGAAGATCCAGCAGATTTGTGCTCAGTGAACATTGCCGGCCTGGGCATAGAAAATGCTAGGCCAGAAGATTTTCAACTATTTGACAATGTAGCATATATCAATGCAGCAGACAACTATCTTAATTTGGGTTTGTAGTTTACATTTTGATTAAATTCCATTTTTTTGGCATGGTATTAAAGCAAAGCATCAACGTTTTTTACCTATTCCAAAAATAGTTCAATGTAAATGAAAATAGCAATTTTTTACAAGTCTTGCATATGAATATAGCATGCTATTGTTATTCTTCTATTGTAGATGTATTTGATCGATTTTCAATTTTGCGGGAACTGGAATTACCTGTTAATAGAGTCTCCAATATTACTATCACTCATAAAATGTTCAAAAACTTGGAGGTAAATATGGGGAGTTTGCATATTATTTGATCACAACTTCAAATTCAGAATAAGAATACGTTATTGTATACAAATCTGGGCATCCACCCAATCATACAATTTATGTTTCCCTTTCACCAACAGCATAAATCTGTTTTCTGGGTGTACAGATGCCATAAAAATATTTCATGCTGAAATACAGATGCTTGACCTTTCCTACAACAACCTGACCAAGAACGATGTGCTTCAACTTGGTTACCTCAGAAATCTCAAAGTTCTGTATTTATCTGGCAACAACTTTGACTCTCTGCCTGAAAACCTAGCTGGATTTTATGTAACAAAGACTGGATATAAGAAAAGACGTTTTCCAAAACTGGAGATCTTGTGCCTAGATGACAATCATCTGAATAACTACACGGCTTTTGCACCATTAGCTGGACTGAAAGAGTAGGTATCTTAGACCTTTGGCATACAGAATTATGTTTCAAACTAAGACATTATTCAGTGCATGTAACAGAAAGAAATTTATCTCTGTTGAATGTCTTTAGGTTGAAACATTTGAACTTAGAAAAGAATGAGATATCTGCCATACCACAGCTTGAATCAAAGACAATAAAGCATGACAATGTGGGGCAGAGTGAAGCCACCCCTGCAAAGAGTGGTGATAATGACCAAAATGCAGAGGCTAAGACAGATGCAGATGAAAAAGGTATGTGTTAGTTTCACGTATTGCTTGACAGGATGTCATAATAACAAAGGGTCACCAGAATATTTTCTACCTCAGCATGTAGTTTAATTTTCATTATTTTAGTTGCTGGCAGATCACATGAGAAAATCTAGCAGTCTTTTGTGTAGAATGTGATCACTAAAGAAATGATGACCAACTATGCTAATCCTGACATCCTTATATTTCAGACACTAACTTTACGTTTGGAGAGCTAAAGATACCTGACCTAGCCCCTCTAAATGTGTCGAGTCTCAATGCTGACGCAGACGGTAAGCTGACGAATGGGGAGGATGGTGAATGTCTCACCGACTCTGAAGACGAACTGGATGATGAGGAATCACCAGCTATTCCTTTCCCTCAACTCAGGTATGATCAGTGTTGTCTGGCTACTCTCTATGTTATAACAATTGCGATACATTGACTGATGAACTTATAATGCAGTCTACTCTACTCTCCATATGCGATGTGTGTACAGTTTCTATGTTTATGTCTATGGGATGTATATACACTGTACAGTGTCTATGTCTATGGAATGCATGCTCAGTGCATATGCCTGTGGAAAGTGTGTACAGTGTTGTCTATAGAACGTATGTACCTATTCAAGAATGCGTCAGCTGGGGTTCATATTCTCTTTTAAACAGCCTACTTGAATTGTAGCAACAGAATAACACTGAGTGGCAGCTCTTTAGATGAAATGAATAATTATCTAATCACTAAGTCCACCATTGGTACTTTTAAAATATTTTCCAATATTTAAAATATTGTTATCATGTTTACATGTGTATGTATTGAGTCAGGATATAGGTCAAATTCAAATATAGGTCGAATTCAAATAGAGATCACTTTGATATTTTTTACAGATTTCTGACATTAGCTCATAATTACATCTGTGAAGAGGAAGATTTGCTTCCTATTGCTGCTTGGCCTAACCTTACTCAAGTTCACATCTTTGATAATCCTCTAACTAATGAGAGGTCTGGTGACCCACCCATGTTGAAGAAGTTTCTCACAGACAGACTAGGTAAGTTTCTTGGCTATGGCATTGTATTTGTGTTGTACATTATATTAGTACTTTGTCGTGGTAAGTACATATATATATATATATATGATCAATGCAAATATCATGCTATGTGGCATGCATACTTTACAAATAGAATGTGGTCCCTACTTTTAGGCATTGATCTAATAAGGAAAAAGCCTGAGGTTCTAAGGCCAGTAAAGGAGTTTCCCCCACCTAGAAAGGATAGAAAGATATCTTCTGTTGTACCTGCTGTACCTAAATGTGATGTAGACAAGCTTCTACAAATAGAACATTCTAACAGAAGCCGACTTCCCCCGGCTGTGGAATCACCTACCACTCAACAAGGTAAAATATATTTATAGTGTTCTATTGGCCAAGTGTTTTAATTTTGATTACTTATGTTACAGGTTGGTATTTAGTTTAGCACTATAATAAGTATGCATGTTATATGCATCCATCTCTTATGATTGTAATATAATGTACATCATTTATTGAGGAGTTGGTCATAGTTTGAGAGTTGTTCCCTCGATTTATTGATGATTGCGTATTTGGGACATTAATTCAATACAAAACTGATTAGGTAGCGAAATATTTATAATAAAATAGGTAGTAGTAAAAATTATATCAGTTAGCTTTCAATACATGATACATGTACATGTAGTCAGCATGAGAAATGTGTTGAAATAATTGAAACCAAAAATATTACCTTCCTTGAATATTAAATTCTGTCATGGATGTAAGGTGAAAGGCGAGCAGTTTTCCAACATAACATTGTCATAGTACTATAGCACCATGATAATATTCTCAACAATGATGTTATATACTATACACAGCACCACTTCCCCCTATCACCAAGTCTCCATCACCTGTGACAAGGGACAGAGCCACTACACAGCCTGAGGATACCCCAGCAGGGAATCCACAGCCTGGGGATACCCCATCAGGGAATCGACAGCCAGAGGATACACCTGCAGGAAAAGCAGTACCAGATGATACGGATGGTGCTCAGTTCTTTATGACTCAGGTATAGACTGAAATATCCGGCTCTATATAGTTAGTTATATCGCACTACCTAGACTAAGAATAGAGCATAAATATTGTTAAAACTATCAAGCATCTTTATGTCTATGCTGCTGAGTGCATTGGTATTCTAGTCCCTGATATGAGAATAATATAAACAATTTCAATCAATTTGCACTATTAGTACAACATGTCCTGTCAAGGTCTGTATAGTGTGTTTATGCATATTATACACGTATATTACGATCTGTCAATGTGTGTATATGTTACATTTGTATAATTGTATATTATGCAGCTTGATGAAGGTTTTAATGGTAGAACACGCCAGCACCAGAGTGAGGAGTCTCAGGATAACAAGCCGGTGGTTCAGTCACGCTCTACTGCTGCCCCAAAGCCCAGACGTAAAGTTAAGAATCTAACAGCGGAACAGCTGGAGATGTTTAAAGGGTATGAGGAGCTCCTTATTGAGGTAAATAGTAGTAGTCGACCTTGGAGTTGTCATATTCTTGTTGTAGAAAGATTGTGATTTCTGGTTTTTAGTTTTACATGTTTGATGTTATAAAGAGAATATTTTATGACTGTTATCACTAAATGTCCAACATCAATGTTGATTTATGAAATTTATTCGAAGATACGGATTTGCTAAAATCAATACAACGTACATAATATTACATTTAAATATAGCATAAAATTTCAATTTTAATTTCATTAAACTATGCTTACAAATAACAATGACTACATAGAACTGACTCTGTTAATGTCTCTTTTAAAGGACGAGTTAGAGAAAGACATACATATACCTTGTGATATACACAGTACAGTCAAGGCTCTACACTATGCACTTAAGCATCCAGTTGTGAACAACCATACTATGAGGCTAGAGAGCACTCAGAAACCTTTCCTCCCATACAAAAGAGTAAGTGGATATTGGCAATGGAACAACCTTTGCCATGGTTCAGTGTTACAACCCTTTAAATATCCAAAATGGGGGGTGAAAGTGAAAGTTAAGATTCCGTTCTCAGAGGACTGACAGTTAGCCTAAGGTATAGCAGGTGATGGCATATGCTATCTGGCATCTCTCTCTCTCTCTCTCTATATATATAGACTGCATAAAATTCAGAAGATTGTTACTAGTTCTATGCGACTTTTAGTCTAGTGTGAGCATACATTTGTAGCTTTTAAACTGGTAATACAGTTTATATGACCCAACTATGACACGGAATAGGAGTACTGTTTAGGAGTACTGTTTAGTAGTACTGCGTAGCGACTGTATTAGTACTATGTAGTGACCAAACACTGTAGGAGTACTGTGCAGCAACTGTAGTAGTACTCTGTAGCGACTGTTATAGTATTACTGTGTAATGACTGTAGTAGTGTAGTACTGTGTAATGACTGTAGCAGTACTGTGTAATGACTGTATTAGTACTATGTAGTGACTGTACACTGTAGTAGTACTGCTGTTACAGTCGGATGTACAGAGTCGTAAGAGACCACAGACTAAAGCAGAGAAGATAACTCAGGCTATGGATGGCGTGAGAACCATGAACACAGTTGTTGAGTCTCCCTTAGCAAACGCCCTCACTGATAAAGAACTGACAAAGAAATATCCTGAGGCTGCTAAGCTCTTACGTGAAGTAAGTGTGATGAAAAATTTTAAACCAAGCATAACATAGCATAACGTAATAGGTCTAATAAGTCAATGAGGTAGTTGAGTGTAAAAGCTGTGAACACTAATGAATTATTTCTGAAATGGTTACTTTGACACTAAGTTGTTTCTGTTTACATCGTTTTCGTTTCAAGTTGTCCTCTCATTCATAATTCCACCAAAGAAAAGAAGACAACTTCCAATTCAATTGGTAAAATTGCTTAACGTTAAGCCAAATAGCAAAATGTGTTTTATAAGCTGTAGTGGGACACCAGGTGGTTTTAGGTTATGTAACCTACATATGTATATTAAATTTATTAATGTATTATACTGTCAGGCAGATGTAAAGAATGCGTTTCAGTGACAGTTATATAACAAGATGAATAAATTAACCGTGATTAACAAGAAATCTACTAAACTGTAATAATTCATGGGAAACTTTGTAATCTCACCTTGTCACTCAGACACTGTTCAAACAAATTATTTTGATAAATGGCTTGGATACCATGGAAATGATACACAGTGTGTCTCCTATTCAAATATGTTACATTAAGGAATTGTCTGTCTGACATATTTGGTCTGTGCAGTTTGTTCAATTTTATTGTCCAATTTATAAGTGAATTTATAATTAAGAATTAAAATAAAATTTACATGATAGGACATACACTAGGATTCCACATTACATGGTTTATGTCTATACATACATACATGTAGTATATTATGCATATACATATACGTGTATATGTATATGTAGGCCTAAATGTATAAAACATAGACATACACGTATATATTCATGCTGTCTTCTACAGATTCAGAGCAAGTATGCCAATGCACACTCTAGTGCTATGGGTGAGTCAGATGCTGTAAGAGCTGCCATAAACAAAGTGAATCTAATGGAGGGAAGAGCTCAGACGACCAATATAATATATATGGCTGACAAAGATACTTCAATGACGGACATCGTCAGACCCGCTACTAATATGTAGTCAGTTATACACTATATAACCCACGCACTGACTGTATACATAGAGAAAGATTACATGGATGGTACCAGTACATTTGTATATTTCTGTATACAATTCCTAATCATTTTAATGGTGTGTTTGAATTAATACACTGACATAAAATTTGTCTTTTTATGAAAAATACAATATTTATTCTTGTTAGTAAAGTTTAGTGCTATTTTTGTCCTATCAGTCATAGACTTTTCATTCAAACTTACTTCAATGGCATGCAGACAAACTACACTTATTGCTGGTTTATAATACTATTTGTGTATTTTGATTGCTCATATTTTTGAAACTTAATAAATGAATGATCATATGCCGCTACCCATGTGACTTTGCTAGCAAGTCAAATTTAGTCATTTCATAACTTTTCAACAAAGAATAAGCAGCATTTAATTTTTAATTGCAATATTTACCCTTAGCATAATAGCATGTACATGTGCCTACACTTGGCATAAGCTATACTGGTGGTTTTATCAAAACATTAGTGAAGTCCCTACCTACATACACACACTTGGGCCTTAGAATTTGAGTTTTTACATTATATCTCAAAATATTGACTACAGTCACACTTTGGTAGATGTCCCGTGCATTACACTGGTCATTAACTCGGCATCCCGTTACCATTTAGAAGGATCTAGCACAGATGCCTCATTTTACTATGTGACACTTGCTGATACAGATCATTGTAAAGAGCCATACTCTTATAGTATCTACAGGTCACAAACTGGTGCTTTAGTAGGTTTGGTATATGCGCGGTGTCTAGAGCTACTTTTCCAGTAGAGGCCAGGGCCACAATTCAGTGCAATCATACACAGAATTCCACGCAAGAAGCTTAAAACTCCTATTACTGTGCAGTCACTTTATTTTGTATGCTCTTAATACAAAAAATTATTTTGCTGCAAATATTTTTCTTCTGCGTTTACCAACTCATATATACCATCTTATTTTTGTACTGTATTGCTTTTTCCTGTATATAACCTTGATAAAAGAATTCATCATCAATATACATTCTGGTTTACATCTCATAGGCATTATCCTTCAAGACCCATTGGCTGTCTATTTGGTTGAAATTGTATACTCATTGGCTGTCTATTTGGTTGAAATTGTATGCTCATTGGCTGTCTATTTGGTTGAAATTGTATGCTCATTGGCTGTCTGTTGAGTGATGACTCTCTTGGTATTATATTTGTACACATGTTTGTCCTATATTGGCTACGTCCAGCTACCTCGCCAAATGCAGCAATAGTTATATACATTATTGCAGGTTCACTGAACAGTTTGGGCCCAACACCACAAGTAATTGCTGACCACTACTACACTAATTGTGTCAACTCAAGCCAATACCCAACAAGTTGATCTTGCCATTTTATGAAAGATGGTTCTTTTCTAATCCAATGTTCTGTTATTGAGAAGTTGTCTTCTCTCTCATCGATGCATCTTTTATTGATCTAGGAGTTGTCCGCTCATGATAAAGAGGCCACGATAAGGTAAAGGTATCTTTATTTAACATTTTATATACAAAATAATATACTATATAGTGAATTAATATGATTCTATATCAGGTTTTGCTGTAACAAAGATCTGTAAATACGTATGTGCTAAATAATCATTACATCTACAAGTGGTAAAAGGCTACTTATTTCTCTCCTCCTGATAGCATTGGTTATATAAAAGAACCTGTTGAATCTGTGCACCTTGGAGGCCTAGTTGATTGATGGCGATTCCATTGGCAAATCAAAGGATGTTTACACCAGCCTCGCTTTCAATTGGCTAACTACACCGTTCTATCAACATTGTCAATCAATGGACATAGAGTAACAGACAATGGCAAGTGCTCCCAGGTGAATTGGGATTTTTTTAACTTGCCAAACCCTCATGGATTAACTACTTACTGGGTAAGACTTCGGTGCACCTCCAAATGTCACTAATTTATCGAAAACTTTTATTTTATTTGTAGAAAATTGTAATCACTAGACTATAATGCTAATTAAAAACTTACTTAGCCTCACTCTTTTGCTTAGATTTGACTTGTATATTTTTAGTTAGTGTGGAAAACACATTTTGTAATATTGCTACCACCTTAAAGATTGCTCATATATATGTTTAGTACACTATAATTCAATATATATACTATGTGTAGGCCTACATATAAAGTGGTTAATGAAATAAATTAAAATTTTAATACATTAAAATTTAATTATATTTAAATTAAATGTAATATTTCATTAATTAAGTGTTTAGTTTAAATGATCTCTTTTACTACTAATTGGTATATTAATTTGTATCTTTATAAACTAACTAGGTGGTAGCTAGGATAGAATAATAAATCTCAAGTCCTGCAGTGATTTTTAGTCAAAATTACAGGTATATGAATGAATTACGTGTGTTCACAAAAAGAAAATTATTAAGAAAAGAGTTGTATTGAGTGTTGTCCATGGATATAGATGTATATTGCACATCTATAATAATGGTGAAAATCATATTCATTTCATTATACATGTAATTAAATAGTTTATAATTAAAAATCTTATGTACATTATTTTGTAGGCCCTATAAAATCATACCATAATGATAATTTTGCTGCAGACTCTATAACATGAGTTTATCAAACTTAGATCACTAATTCGCTCTTGTTAATTTTATGAGCAAGTTAGGCTGAATGCCGATTAGGTTTTCTGTACAGCATTAGGCTATATATCCACCTGATGCTGAAGAGTCACTATAGAGTAGCATACCAAGGGCTACCTTGTAGAATACCACTTTAAACTGGCAGGTCTATTTCCTCTGTGGCCTCCTATGTTGACCTCTGTGCTGTCGTGTTAGAAAAAACAGTGAGCTACATGTACATATTGACTGAGATTCAACTAATATGCTAACAGCGTGGTGTTCGGAATGGCCACTGGAATGGTTTTGTATAGTATCGTATAGTTGAACCTACATTGACTGAAGAACTCTCTCAAGTTCTTTTTACATTTCGGTTGATTACCTTGCTTACAGTCTAATGCTCCACTTACTCATAGTTATAGTTATGTCCGTCTCATTTAACTTCAAACCCTTCAGAATTATGTTTGTATGATGGTCCCAATGCAAATGCCCTGTGGTAGGCTAATAGCTTCATTCCACATGTGTTAATTGACTGAAGCTTCTAGGTGGAATTGCCAGTTGCTTGGTGAGCATATCGGCAATTATGTAATACTAAGGAAGGAGACAAAATGTAGGCTATATGATAAAATATTTACAGTGCTAGTTCTACAGACTGCAGTTAAAAGCATTATCTGACTGCCGTTATTAACAATTCTAGCCAAGCATGAACTGAGATTTTAATCTCAAACATATCAGTTGGGTGCAAGTTGATATTACTCACCAAGACACTATTTCTGCCTAATACTAATTTATAAAGTCTAAGCGAGATGTTGATAATAGTATAATAGCTTGATGCGAAATGTAGCACATGATTGTCAACTTCCACAAAATTGTTTAAAAATGGAATATAGGTTAATTTTGGTTTAGTTTATCTGATGTGGTGGTGAATAATATAAGAAATGGCATCTAGCTTACATAGCTCAGTAACCAAAAGTGCAAAACACTATGATAATTATATTCTACAGTACTTTTATTGTCTCATAATTAACCACTCAGATTAAAAATAGTAACAGGGCCACTATTTTACTCTAGTGTTAAAACTGAGGCACTTTCGCTTCCTTTGTGGTAACCAGGTCAGTGAAAGTTTACAATGTTGTTAGCAGCAGTAAATGTAAATGTAAATAATTTTATCACACCTGCATTTTTGGGTCCATGAAGCTATTAGTGCTCTAGTTATTGTTGCTAGGTGTTTAGCATGTCATCGTCTTAGAAGTGCTGAGTGATTATGGCATGGATTAGCATATTTCTTTGTAAAATCATCATATTTTGTATTTTTTAAGTTGAACAATGGAACTATTAAGATACAGTTGAGTGAGCGCTTCCAATGGACTAGAGGTTTCTAGCGTTGAGAGTAGGCATAGCATATAGATTAATAATATGATTTAAATACTATTTATATGTTTCCTTACACAGAAATGAAGGATTAAGATGGTGAAGGATTAATGACTGCACTCGACTAAGCTGTCCATTGGTCGATCATCTAGCGTGAAGTTCCAAATACCTAATGCATAATCAGGAGGTGTCTAACTAGATATACGGTACACAATGGCCGCCCCAGCTTTATTAGGAGTATCACATTTACACCATAAACCTCATGGTTTTATTGGCCCAGGACAGCGTCTTCTGTCCAATCAATTGACCTGTATAATTCTATTATTATTATGTGGAGGAGTAGTATCTCAAAATCCGTCTGCGTCTACACCCACAAAAGTTCTCTACTTCCAGGAGAATGTGGAACCGCCAATGGCTATCGGAAATATGGCGCTACATGCGGCTAGTAGTGGTGACTATTTTGTAGTAGTACAAGTAGAATCTGAAGCCACTATTCCTGAACTACCAAAAAACCCTAAATACTCGGATATCTTTGGTTTTTCTTCCAATGGCGATATCACAGCTTTAGTAAAGTTTGATCGGGAACAAAAGGCTTCCTACAAATTGCTCGTGACGAATGTAGCGACCACTATTTTTCACAATGTGGAAATTATAATCAGAGATGTGAATGACAACTCCCCGGTCTTCCCGACACCAGTCAAGAATATTACCATTACTGAAAACAGAAGTCCCGATGATCAACTGGCTTTGCTAGGGTCAGCACAAGATGATGATGCCGGCATCAACTCTACCCAAAGATATGATATAGTCAGCGGGTCTAATGGAGTGTTTAGACTAGAGGAGACTCGGGTAAGTGATGGGTAGTGATAGTTTAGTCAGCAGTAGTAGTAGGTAGTAGTAGTAGTAGTAGTATTAGTACCACTGATACTACTACTGAGTCTAAACTAGTACTACAGTGTAGTTAGAGTAGCAGATTTACCTACATGCTGACTCAATCATCTCTGCTACCAGCCTATCATCTATCTACCTACAATGTACCTACCTTCTTACCTGCCTGCCATCTATTTAGCAAACTAGAAATAGAAGGTGATACTGACATATTTCTGTCACTTTTGATTTATGTCTCTCCTTTCTGAGTAGACCATGAAAGATGAGGTAGTCTGGTGTGTACACTCATAACACAGCTCTATTATTTTATTCACACATTGAATTTTCTCAGGCCTGGAGTAAAGCTGTAATTTGTCTTTCCCTTTGATATATTCAATTAGTTGAAGGTAATTCTTCAAATAAATGACAAATCATTCACTGTGTCCAGACAGTGAACTCCAGTTACATGAGATGGCATGTTTCGTTAGTATTAATTATTCTGTCACAGTAGAATGCAGCCCCTTGTTCTCTCTACTAAATTGGTTCTAAATTTTGAATTCTAATAGCATTATGCACAATCTGTTGCATAATAACTGCTTTACAGCCTTCCCTATTTACATACATTGTATAACAGTTAGTAGTCCTAATTTAGATTATAGTAACATTAACTAGCTTGCAGTCCTCCAAAAATGTATTTAGGTAGGCTATTTGAGTGACTTGTTGTCAGCAGGCCAACAGCCCTCAAATAATCCTTCAATAAGCTGTAGCTTATAATCTGATTGTTTAACCCCCTGTCCAATGTAATTGTTGTTTTCTATTTGCTTAGTGTTAGCTTTATCTCATTTATAGACCTAGTGGGGTCTGTGATAGCAGCTAATGGGTGCAATATGCTTCAATAAGTTGATGTTGGTGACAAACAAAAAACTTATAGAAAAGTCTTTCTATTATAATCTATCTAATGTTTACAGATTGGAAGCAATGATGTCTCCGTTGTACTCTACTTAAATGGGACTTTAGACTATGAAACTCAGAAAATGTACACGTTGGTGGTGAGGGCGTATGATGGTGCCAACCGATATGGTGACCTTACTGTCAATGTATTCGTTACAGATGTTAACGATATGGTGCCCATATTTGATCAGAGTCTTTACTCTCCTCGAGTATTTGAAAATGCCACCATAGGTAAGTCTAGGAGTACATGGAACTATGTACAGGTAGACTAGCATATAGTGATATGTGTAGGGCGACGACTTCAAATTTAACTAGCTCTGATCTGTGGGTGGGGTTAGAACGACCCTTTCTCTCCCAACTATTCAAGCAATGCCAGAGTATTTTCTATTCTGAGTTCATCCAATACACTGAGGTGTACATGTAGCAGGCTTGGGTCTCGAAGTAGTGAAAAGCAACTCAACCCATAGATATATAATCCATATCTAAATGTATATAGTAAAGGTAATACATTGCAACTGTTGAGAACACAGCCTAATAGTAAATCTTTTCTTTACTATGCAACTGCAGTTAGTTGTCTAAATCCCTACTAGTACTTGTATAATATCTCCATTACACTCAGTTTCTAAGCTCTCTCCATCTTTCATTTCCCAGTATTATTCATCTATTTAATTGATTACTTTACTCAGGTGTCAGTTTATTTTCTTAGGCTTTATTATTCACTAGAAGTTTACTTGTAGCATGTTAATGTGGGTCACTTATTTTAAGTAGCCTTATTTCTTCACCAACCTAGCAGATTAGTAATCTTAGGCTAAATATCTTTTGCACTGAATTCTAAACCAGCTTCTAGTGAGAAATCTCTCCAGTACCCTCATTCTATTCCCTACCTTTCAACACACTGAATGCACACAACATGTGGTCCAGTAAATTGTCTCCTGTATCACTAGTGTGCACGATTATCAGTAGTATATTATAATATCCCAGTGATGGATTAACTTGTGAGTATTATGTAACCCTGCGTCGTCCTCCTCCTAAACCAGTAGACTTATAGCCAATGTTTGGATGGCTTCCTTTTTACAGCTTACATATAGGTGTCTTCGCGACCTAAACTTCAGACCCAGGCTGATTTCCGAAACTATTTTCCGGCACACATCTGTCATAGAGTCGCGAACACACCGGCCTGGGCCAAAAGCAAAATCCTCATTTTTTTTGCGCGAAGAAATCAGGTATGCCGATGAGCTAGGGATGGTTTCGTCCGGCCAAGTAAAATCCCAGGCCAATAGCCCTTCTGACCTGGGTCGGACGGCCATCTTGTAATTTTTATTTGCGACCTGGGTCCGTCCAAGAGGTCGCGAAGACACCTTATAGCTTTGACTGCACTGTCCAAATTCTATCATCAACAGTTGCACCCGACCCATTGTTTTGTAAACGTTGGTGCCCAGGCTAGTAGAAGTGTATTGCCTACTAACAGAGGTGCATAGAATAAGTTTGAGACTAGGTATATGCATTACTAAAGTGTAGTAATATGAAGCCCTTTCACTTATAATTAGTAAAGAAGTAGTGAATAGGGTTTGTATTGAGCACTGCTGTCAAATGTCAACAATACCTATTCAATGTTATATTTAGCTGTACAATAAAGGATAAATTAGCTCCTTTTACTAACAGGTGGGCACTGCTAGCTTGTTGGGCTAAAAATTCTACATTTATGAATAATAAATGAGCCTTAGCATTGCTGAGTATGCCATACTTCAAAATCGAAATTTCACTTCAAAAGGTTAGGAAATCCATAATAGGAAATTATACTACTAATATATTTTAATCCCTGATTCTATTGTTTTTGTAATCCCTTCCATACATATTATATAAATCTTGCTGGAACAACCATTGTTGTGGTGGCCTATCACCTCCTGGTCACTATCTGCGGTCATGTTTGGTCACTCAAATGTGTTTTCCTTTGCTAAATATCATCTAGCTGCACATCAATTATCTTCCCCTAACCAGATAGGTTGACAAGGTTTGGGTTCTGGGCGGGAGAGGTGATAATGTTGTAATGTACTATGCTAATCATATTGTTTTATCTTTGAGAAATCCACAACATCAATTTGCTTATCAGGATATGTGTGTTAGAACATTTTATATGCTGTATATAGACTGTTTGATATGCTGTATATAGACTGTTTGATGTACTGTATATAGACTGTTTGATGAGAATAAGCATTGGTCAACTTTAGTAGAGCTCTGATCAATTTCATCTGTAGTAAGACCTATTATACCAGGGACTAGGGTAGTGTCTGGTCCCCCTGATAAGCTCATGGCATCACTACTCCTAGAACCCTGGGAGTCTGTACAGAAATGATTGCTACATGGAATGATGCCAACTCATCAAGACAATCTGGCTTACAAATAGACTATTTGCTAAGCTGGGAGGGGTCTCTCAGTCTGGATTTCCCAGTAGTAGTGATAGTAGTTTATTCAAGTAGTATTAATGCTAGCTGGTACAGGTAGTGGGGAGGAGTAGTAACTGTAATTGCAGTAGTAGTAACAGTAGTAGTGGTAGCAGTACTGGCAGTGAATTGAGTAAAATATTCTGTTCTGCTATTTCTACAGGTCAAGTGGTAGCAACAGTGGTAGCCACAGATCATGAAGAAGGAGAGTATGGTGTAGTAGAATATGCATTGAGCTCTGAGGACTCTTCACCCAATTATAATCACTTCGCAGTAGACAGCAGCAGCGGAGAGATCACTGTCCAACATAAACTGAACTACATAGTACAATCATTGTATAGGTTAGTATACTGCTAGTTAGTGTTAGTTAGTAGGAGTACAGCCACTATACTATGGGTTAGTTAGTCCAGTCACTGTTCAGGTATGTTCAACTCTTCACTAGCATATCACATTTCACATACTAGTTAATTGATTAATTAATTATAAATATGCAAATTGTCATTTCACTAAACATCACAATGAACCATGACTGGAGTAGCTAAATTTATGGTTGACAGTGACTTTGATATATTCCTTTGGCTGTCTGTGTTTGTCTCATATATTTACTGGCATACAAAGCATATCATTTGCAAGTACTTGCAGGTACTCCATTTTCTCCTTCACTGGAAACATTCTAATAAGTTTGTACACATAGGTTTAGCAGTACAGTGTTTGCTCTAGAATAATCCCCTTTACATGTTATAGTAAGTATAATAGGAGAGAATAGCTATTGGAGACAGGCACAATATTTACTTATAACTTTCTATTGATGGATTTAAATTCCATTCTGATGTCTACTTAATTCCATAATATTATGATGCTAAGCTGGAAGCCCACCCTATTGCGTCTTTTCTCTGTCAAGTTTTGCCATGAGTCCTGAAAGTCTGTCCCCATATAACACCAAAGCTGTGACATAAATAATACGAGAAACTAAAAATTTCATTATTGTAAAAAAGGTATAATATTATGACACAGAAAACTAATAAGATGGACAAAAACAATGTTATCTTTGACTAAAAATAGCCAGTAGAGGTTCCTTCTCGCAAACAAAGTTTGGTTTTGGTTGCTACTTGGATTTATTCCATAGAAAGCTGACTCAAGGCAGTCAGAAGCTGTACTTGTACTATGCATCTTACACCAGCAAGTACTAGTCCGAAGTCTGTACTAGGACTATATGTCCTACACCAGCAGGTACTAGTCAGTAGTCGTACTAGGACTATATATCCTACACCAGCAGGTACTAGTCAGTAGCTGTACTAGGACTATGTATCCTACACCAGCAGGTACTAGTCAGTAGCTGTACTAGGACTATGTATCCTACACCAGTAGCTCATAATCCAACACCTTACTAATCAACAGATGGTACATGGCAAGTCTTCTTTATCTGTTTTGCTGTCAGTTAAAATTTTTAGACTACGTTACTAGTTTTATCTAGTTTGGTCCACCATACCATTATGCATATCATTCAGCTGTGTCCTGGGTACTACTACAACATTTATGGGAGGACAATTTCTACTATGTGCGCATTCATAGCTCAGGTTCAATGGAACAGTTCCAAATCTTGATTGCCTACAGGCGCCAATAAATGGCACCTTGCTGTGGATGTCAAATGTGTCAACAGATTTGGTATAGTGTAGCAATGGGATTATTGTATTATATACCTGGGGATAATGTATGTACATGTCTCTGTGCAGACATAATATTTGTGTTCTGTGGTAGCCTTAGTTTATGTTGAGGTTGGTTGGTTTGTTTAGGTTGAGAGTGGTTGCTAAGAACCCTGGTACCACAGGCAAGTCTTCCTCAGCAGTGGTAGAGGTTCGAGTTGTCAACATCAATGATCAGGCTCCAGAGATTACTGTAGACTATCTGTACACTGGGAATCTTCCAGAAGACCTGCAGAGGGTAAATATACTGTAATACAGATAGTCTGGACAGGTCATATTATTATAAATTCAGGTTTGGCCATTCTTTTTATATGCATAATATTTTTATGGCAATGAGTTTATTTATGAACAGGGAGGGGTTTCGGTTCTACAGCTGCTGGCAAAATATGGGCTTGGTTTATTTCTGCCTTGGCGCAGATGGGATCCTTTGCTACTCGTAAATACATTCCTTCAGATAAAAATGTTACATTGTATATAATTCATACAAAATAGCCTGACCCTGATTTGGTGTTCATGACTTGTCATCATTTTAATGTTTAAATTTGTGTTTTGAAGTTACGAGATAAAAATAGTGATTATTATCAGCGTGTGAACAAGCAGGTGTAAGTTGATGTGATTTGGGAATTTTGGCAAAATAATATAGTTGAGAATAATTGCTGTCAAACCCTCCGCCATGTTGGTGTCCTCCTGGTGATGCAATTGGAATTTGATTTATATATATTCAATTTCATTTTAAGTTGATAGAACTAAGGCAGTATAAACTATATGGTTTTATATTATTATGCAGCTCAGTCTGTTATGTTGAAATCCTACAGGAAACTAATATTCTAAGACTATCTATTGACGATCCAGACCAAGATGAAGGTAATTTTACGGTGGAACTCTCTGATACTGGAGGTACCTTCACTCTCAATAGAAGAGACAGAGACACATTCTTCGTTGTTTTATCTGGAGAGCTGGATCGAGAAACCCTAGATGTGTATAACGTCTCTGTAACCGCATGGGATGGTGGTTCTCCACCTCTGTCTGTAAGTCAGCACTTTGAGTCTAACTCCATCCCTTTTGTCTGCATGTCTGTCCTCCCGTCTGTCTACATGCCCACATCTAAAGCCCTCTCTCCTTCCTATACCACTTGACTCCGAGTAAAATTAGCTCAACTAGTTCCCCTCCTTTGTAATTTAAATAGCCACTTCAAGGGCAGCAGTGCATACATGTTCTCATTATCCAGTACATTAAACAGAGCCAGCCCAATAAGACGGTAGACAACTCCGACTAGTGTGGGCAGGTGCTTGGTGTGCTGAGGTACGAATCATCCCAGCTGTGATGAACCCGTAGACTATCATCTATCAGTGTACAAGTTCCTACTGATTATCTAATTTCTTTCTTACTTGTTGCTGTATAATTATAAAGTAATTGGCATTCCTTATAGTTGTTTGGTATGACAGCTGAAGATAGATTAACTTTTGTTATCTATTAAAATAAGAATCTATGATCATGTACTCATTAAAAGAGTGTTATTCCTACCTAGGTGATCTTTGTGTATATATTTAGTCTTCATCTTTTCTCTGTTTACCTATGTATACACAATCTAAATTCTATCAATTTCATTTGAGTTTGAACTGGCAATACCAATTGATTTATGATGACTTAGGTCGACATGGTTCACAGATGACTGTATAGAATATCGACAGCAAGGTGTAAACTGCAGGGTTTTGCAGATTACCTCTATCATCTACTACCATTTTTACCCAAAATCACTTGCCACTTATAGCAGTTCTCTTCAGTACTTCTTGCCACCAAATACCGACATGAACTGCCATATATTCACATTAATTTCATTTTCCTTCCCCAACCTCTCCAAAGTAACTAGCGTCTCTGTCTTATTTCATTCCTCAATGTCTCTTGTGTTATTAAATTATACATGTATTAAGAAGGCTATTGAAAGCATCCAGTTATGCTGTAAACACATGACATGTAATTTTATTGTAAATTGAATTTGTAGGCTAGAGGACCCTCTGTGAGTATTTAAATGCTCACACATGCCTGATTGAATGTTATATTATGCATACAATGATTACTAGCTACAGTTGAAGAGCCTTTTGTGGCCTGTGACACTTGTTAACTGCGGTGTTACATGGTAACACGATGTCACTGCTGCCTGTAGTGTTACATGGTAGCATGTGCACTTTGCAGACAGCAGTGTTACATGGTAACACTCGATCCTAGCTGACTGCAGCGCTGCATGGTGACATCCACCCATTGCAAAATGCAGGGTTACATGGTAACATGTACCGTCGGCAGGGTTACGTTGCTGTTACTCTATTTGCTATGCTCAATTTGTATAATCTTTACCCTTCAGTGTTTACCATGTTATTAGTAACTAGCTTAGATGTTTGGAACAGAACGGTCTTGCTTCTGGCCACACGGATTAGTAGCTTAAGACGTTGCTGTCCATGTGTATGGACTAGGACTAGTACATTAGTAAGCTATGTCTATGCGGTGCAGGGATGAATGTATTTAGTTTACGGTATTCAATATGGCAGACAGCTTGGCATCTTGTACCCGATCATCACCAGATTATATCAGCCTCTTTCTGCTGATCGGTTGAATTTATTCTGCTGGGCTGACAGAAATCGTTGTTATTCGGATTTCTTCTTTACTATCGCTTTAATTTAAAATAATAGTTTAAACTGCTGCCACTGTAATTATAAGGAATGACCATGGCCAAGTACATATACCTGCTTATACACTTTCGTAGTACGATTAAATGTTCAAGTGCAATAAAGACTAATATTTTGCGTTCTTTTGTAAATATCTAATACCCATGATCATATATTTGTAGAAAACTGTATCGGTTGTCCTGCGAATCGAAGATGTCAATGATAACGACCCAAAGTTTTCACAGACGACCTATACGCTGGAAACAGAAGAACTGGTTAAATTTGGCTCAGCAATTGGCAACATCACTGCCACGTAATAATTACTATTATTTATTAATTTATTAATATTTTATCCGCCTTGGTTGACATGATACATTCAGTGTAAATGGAAGTATGATAATACTGGTGCTAAAGTGCTGCGTTTAAAGATAGTATCGGTAACTTTATAAATGACTTGATTATAAAAGATTTTAAGTCTTATACGTTGACTTTTGACTTGCTTGAAACCATTTACATGGTAATAACTGGTGGCAACATGACTTTAGCTGTTCTTTTAAATCTTTAACACTTTCCCTCAATACTTTACAGCGACCGCGATGTCGGAGACAATGGTCGGTTAACTTACTCTCTGATAGAATACCCAGGAGCGAACTCTGATTGGTTTTCCATTCATAATACGTCCGGCACAGTGTACACTGCCAAGGAGCCAATAGTGTGCGACTCTAATGCTCCGAGTCCAAAGTAAGTACACACATGTACTCCAAGCAAGTATAGACTTGACCATTCAAGTCCTATGCCAGTATTCCCTCGACTGTCAGGTCCGATATGAATGTTGCTGAGTAGAATCCATATGGCTATGCCAGTGGAAGCATGGCCGAGTACGGTGTGTGAGGTACCATTCATCCTGATATCGTACAAAACTCTAGCAATGAAACCATTAGGCTACGATTATGATTTGCCGTACACACAATAGTAATAAGGCACCATAATACAAGGCAGTACAGTATATCCATACATCACTTCTCTAGATTCTATGTGCAAGCCACAGACAATGGAAATCCTGTTCCAAGAACATCAGAACGAGTTCTAGTAACTGTAGCCATACGCGACTTGACCAACAACGAGCCCGTGTTTGATAGAACTTTCTACTCAGCTTCTGTCTCAGAGAGTGAAGGAGCTGGTAAAGATGTAGTGCAGGTGGGTGAAGGCAATTAGCTCTACTTCAAATAAATTTATATGCTTAAAAATAGTAGATAAATATTATCATTAAATTCTAAATAGGCTGCTTTTTCCACGAAATTGAAATTGTATTGCTGCTTTTCACTTTCATCTCTCTTACAATAAAATTAATTTTAATTATCTGTTCAGCTTAATTGGTGACCGAGATTTCAATCTTCTAATGAGCAACCTCTAAAGTTAGTTTAGAGTTTTATTAAATTAATGATTTAAAATCAACAGATTATATAATTTTATCGCCTCTAGTTGTGTTAATCGGGTAATTTTACTGCATTCTAAACCAAGTTCAAACAGTTCTTTGTAAATTGCAGCTGCTAGCTACAAAAAATAAAGTTGAATAGACTTCTGGGATAGCGGATTTCATTTCTCGATAGAATTTTAAAATTGTTATGTGAGAATACCTTGAAGTGTCATGTGTAGACTGAGTGCTGTATGGTGTATACAGATGGATTTAGTTTAACATTATTGTGAAGTTTCTACAGCAGCGTTGCTATATTGATTTATGAACACCTAAAGAATGAAAATATTTACCTGCAAACGCTGATACCTATATTATACAATAGAATGTGAATAGCATATAGCTGACAATCTCAACTTCTCGGTAAACTATGAATTATCATACGATTTTGTGAAAAATATGTAGAACAGTAATGTCCATGGGAGATAAAAGGCAGTGAGTTAGGTGGTAGAATCAATGACTATCATATATCTGGAAAGATCTATGGACTGATATATAACCGACACTGTTACAGGATAGATAAATCTATGTTACAATATATATTTTTTGGTTGTAAAGTCATTTTAGTGAAGAAAATCTATTGATTTGAGTGTTCAGTTAACATTTCTTAGGAGTGAAGTACTAGTATGTCATACGACATGTAGTCAGGTACACATATAATCCAGCAAGGGATATTCTGCACTATCTAATACCCATTATGTTCAATAGTACAGTGATAATCCGATCACTTCACTTCACCAACTATTTTAATACCTTCTACGTGACATTACACTGCACATCACATTTGCTGAGGGAAGTTTTGGTGGGGTTTAAAACTAGAAGTAAAAATGTAAGGGATATTCAAACTTAGAATGTGTAGACTAGGCTGATAACAAGATTCAAAGGTAGTATTATATATCTCCATATTATGTTATATTGGCTAGAGGTATATTAGTACTGTGTAATGTACAGTGTCTAAATGTTCTATACTGCTGATACAGTCATGTGAAAATTGACAATGGGTTATACTAATAACTCACTGAATTATTCTAGCCTTTTTGTCTATGTTATTCAAGAAAACTCCTGAGTACATTCTTAGCTGACCCACAAATACCTGAATGCAATCAATATAATTTATACAAAGCTTTCGAAATGAACAATATCTTTGTATAAACTGCATGAATCATTACCACTGATTAACCAACAATACTTTTGACAGCTTTGTTATGATAATTAAACCTTGTAATGAACAGTTGATGTCGTTTGACTAGTGGTTGGTTCTTTTTTTCAAACAATCATGGCTGCTATTTTGTGACGCAGAAGTAAAACCCCAGTCACTTGTTATATAATCTAAAATTTGGCAACGAATCAATTTGTTAAATTATGTAGAAATATTATTTATAATATGCTTCCAGTTTTGTGTAATTAGATAAGTTATGGGCTTTACCGTTTTTTTGTTTGATAAGGCATTTGAAATTTTCGTTCATACCAGTAGCATAAAAATCGTAGTAGCAGTTAATGCCTATTCAAATCAAATGCAGTTATTTGTTACTTTGGCTTACTTTATATATTACATTTTACAATACTATATTGTAGGTCTGTTATACTTACATGTATTTTATATCATATATTATGATATTTTATTACAAACCTAATAGTATGCTTGTTGATGTGGGGAAACTTACTTTGTATTTTAATACATTTTCACTCAACTCCTAGGGTGTGGTTGCGCTACAGTAACAGCATCATACAATCAATGTACTGTTACTGTCCATTCAGTTGATAGACTATCATAACTAATAATATAAATCATCAAACCAGTTTCATTCCAATAATTGTGACCTTATCTTTTGTTCTCAAGGTCACTGCCACTGATAGCGACTGTGGCTCTAATTCCCAAATCACATACACTCTGGAAGCTGAAGGAGTTATTCCTCCTGCTAACTTTGCCGTCCATTCTCAGTCTGGAGTTATCACCCTCCGCACCAAGCTAGATTATGAGGAGAAACAGCTGCATGAGTTTGCGGTGATAGCTGTGGACAGAGGTTAGTAACTACATACATGTGTACGTAGGTAGACATCAATGGCAGTGAAGGTACACATGTCATACAATTTTCAAATGATTTCTGACATGGTTAAAACTTAGAACATTCTGCTTGCTTTGCATGAAAATGCTTTCCAACAGCATTTTTTGATTGGATATTTTAAATTAGCATGACTGTGTGCATACACTCATACATGTGCATGTCCGGGAGCCAAGTTTCCGGAGAAAACAACAATACATTTCTCTTGATTGGTTAACCAAATATGCTTTGTGGACGCTAATTTTCCATTTACTCCCCGACTAAAAATTACAACCCATTAAAATTTTTGCCGATTTGAGAGATCAACCCATCTAAAGGGACTGATTGGTCTGTATTGATTGTTTTAGCTTCAATTACAGACATCATTGTCAGAAGCCGACTGTATTTCTAGGTGTATCACACAACTGGCTATAACTCTTGGCTATTTGATGCAACTGTTCCAAATCTGTAAATAATTAGATTAATATTTATATTGAATGTGTACAAAGTACAAATTACTAACTTGATGGGAATGTAGGAGACTCAATGATCTTACTTGGAAGTATAATACATACAACTTCATTAGCAGCCATGATGGATTACTCTTGTGAAAACTCTGGTAGGCTTTAACTTTACTCGTTTTGACTTCACTTAGCCCTAGCTCCTAAACCTCTAAGAGCCGTGCCCCAACCCCACCCAACACCGTAAATATCAGGGAATTGGTAATCCTCATGTTACCCACATAAAAACTCAGTCACAGAGAGTGAAAACTTTTTTGTTTGATTCAACAGAATTTCTAGTTTGTTCTTGAAGTTTGTTTAGTGGTTCTTAGAAGTGACATGGTCACTATTCACTGAATGCCAACTCCCCAATACACAAATAGAACAATACTGGAAATGAAGACAATAATAAATATGTGGGATAATTTATTAATATTATTAGTTGCTGCTGGGCTTACAGATGCTAACTATACAGTAGTATAATAATAATTGCATTGTTTATCTTCAATGACTTGGTTTTCTTTCAATTAAGACTTCAATCACTTCAACTACTTAATTAGAGAAAGGGTATGTATCAGGTTGCAGTGTCAAATAGTTGTAATGGCTATGACATACTTGGAATCTTATCTGGTATCTGGTAATGAAAATTGATAAGGGAGATAACTTCTAATCCCAACAACAACCTCTTGTATATAAAACGCAGGGAAAGAACTTCATCCAATCATATTCACCATGCAGTATAGTATTTAGTATTCTTTCATTGGTCCAAGAATTGTTTATGTACAAGAAGAAGCTGTTGATGTAGCCTAGTTGGAGACTACTCATTTTATAATAAAAAGGTGACAACTTCCACAAAGTATTACTAGTTGGCAGACATTAAACAACTCCACTATTTTCCATCCACCACTCTGAGGTGTTAGCTTCTGTCATTGTAAACATAACATCAGAGCTGTTTGTACAGTGTAAACAGAAATGTAATAGAAAATCTATAGCTTATATAGGAGTAAGGCTTCACCCAGTGTTACAAATAGTCATACCTAGTTACTGTAGAAATAGGATTTATATAAGATATCACTGGTTAATAGACTAACCAATGTATATTATTACATAGAGCCCTATAAAACGCCTCTCTATACGGCTTTGGTATTACTTACCATTGTGTCTGGTAGCTTATATGAAGAGGCAGATGGATAATGTGGTAATACAGAAACATTATGCTAATTTATTGGCCCGTTTTCTAGATAATTGGTTGAGTTATCAAATTATGCGGATCTTGTTATTCAGATCACGAGTAAGTGGCTGCAGTTGAACTGCAGATTGGGAGGTATGTTGAGTAAATACCTGGTAAACACACATTTTCTGGCCTTGATAGCTGACTGGGTGCCACATCCTGGAAGATTTGGATGCCTGTGTACTTATATTATCGCCTTTGCAGATTCGGCGTAGACCATGTTTTGCCAAATGCGTTTGAAACTGTGAAACCATTGCTCCAAGGCGTACGTGATGCTGTGCACCTGCTAGCGGCTTGGGATCTATAAATGCTACTAATTGTGTCGAAATAGGCTCCCGAAAGCTGCTGAAAAAGTTCCAGGCATTGTTTTTTAGATAAAATACTTGGCCCTTTGAATCAAACTGTGGAACAGCTAGCTATTTTGTCACGCATTCTTGAGGAATTCTAATCCGATAGCTGTCTTTACGCCGGCCGTGTTGAAGACAAATGTAGGGAGGTAGTTGATGGATGGGCCTACTGCAATAGTCAATCATCGATATCAACTACAAGCCGTGTGTTTATGATATTTCTGTACCCTTTGATTACAAAGGTGGTGAAGTTCTTTGCCCCGGGCATGAGCAAATAATCCATTGGGAGGCATTGATATATAGCACCATCTTGTCCCAGTTATGGTTGGCTTACCTGGAAAATAAAATGTGTAGGTCTATGCTTTAATGATGGGCAGGTACTAAGACACCCTTACCAGAGTATGTATATGCACCAAATCACCAACTATATAGAATGATAAATGGCGTACATTAATGCTGTGTTGTAAGAACTAGGAGAGTGAAATGGTCCAATAAATTAGATTAGGATATTGGTGATATATATGTCCTCTGTTCGTAGAGCTAGTTCGATATGATAGTGGGGTCAATGTAGAACTACGCTCCCAAAAATCTAGTGCTAATAACTCTGAGGTCATAGTTCTCGTACTCATTTCTCATTGTTCATTGGTTGGTTGTAGGCGGCATGATGGCATTAGTGAATGTCAAGGTCAGAGTTATAGATTCTAACGACAATCAACCAAAGTTCTACCCAGAAACCTACGCAGGAAATGTCAGTCCAAACAATGGCATCGGCGATTCAATAGTTGTTGTTAAAGCTTCTGATGCCGACAGTGGCATTATGGGTAATGTGAGCTACTTTGTGACGGGAGGCACAGGAGCAGCGTACTTCATGGTTGACCAGCTGTCAGGTATGTTAATGAACCGTCAATTTACCAAAGCAAATGTTCTTCCTGTAGCAGGTGATACAAACGGGCCAGACTGCGGCTGAAGATTGCAGGATTTTAAGACTTTTCGAACAACTTTCGGCTTTTAACGTACCGTAATTTGAGAAAAATGAGGCAGCTGCATTGGTTTTACTAATAAGCTTGGTTGCTATTTTATGTGTGCCAGGTTTGTGACATCAGACTGTTCCAGCTCACTAATTTGGCTCCTACCTCTGGTTACCTCCCTTGCATTGTTTGGTTTTTTCATCCAATCAGGTGATGTGAAGTTGAAGCAGACGCTGCCACTGTCTCCACCTGACAACTACACGCTCACCATCAGTGCTAAGGATGGTTTGAACTCTCCAGCCTTAGTTCCTGCTACTGTTACAATCGCAGTCGTCCGGGACGCTACGCAGGCACCCATCTTCACCCAAGCTTTGTATCAATTCAGTGTAGATGAGAATTCTGATAATAACCATAAGGTTGACACTGTGCAAGCACGAGTACAAGGTAAATGTAGGCTGTAGACATTAATTGCAGGTGCTATATACCTGTCAATTTAATAATATGGTGTGACGTTTCATGTCCAACTTTGAATTTCTATAACTTGACAACTCCTGGCAGGTATCTGATGTTCCGTTACGTTGTACATGTGTAAAGTTTGGCAGCTGTTTCCACATGACAGTTCTTGATTTTATAATAGTAATTTATAAGCATAAATAGATTAGCAAATTTTGATGCACATACGTTGGATGCTAATTTGTATCTACTACGTATTTTAGGTGATGGTGCTGGTATTACCTACTCTATATTCAGTGGGGATCCCTTGGGGTACTTCGGTATCGACTCTACATCAGGTGATATTAAGACGACATCCGTCAAAGCCAACAGAGAGAGGTTTGACTTTCTTCTTCTCAATGTAAGAGCAAAGAAGAACGGCATATTTGGGAATGCTCAAGTAAGTTTGAAAGGAATGGGCAACTCCCTACTTTCGTCGGAGTATTCCAGTTGCTCTTCACTGTTAAATTTCCCACACAACGGCTTTTTATTGTTATTATGTTAGTATTGTAATAGCTTTCTTCATACCAACTATGTGTATCCCCACATTTACTTGCATAGTACAGAGTGGTTGTCAAAGTTAAGGCTATTATTCTGTATAAACTGAAAAGTATAAAGCCTTCTGAGATACTTGGTATTAAAATTCAACGATTTTTCAAATTTCTTTATAATGTACATGTAAATCATTAGTCGTACATGTTGATGTAGATAGGGCATGGAGGCAAGATGGATGCTGGTGCTGGAAGCATGTCATATGACACTTGAGTTATCCTATATCTCATAAGAGATGTCGGTAGTTTTATTATGAAAACTCGATGTTCCCACTTACCGTTTCCTTTTTTTACAACTAATATATTTTCTAGGTCAACGTCACGATAGTAGATGTTAATGACAACCGACCAATATTCACATCGCTGCCGGGCACTGTGCTGCCAGTTGCAGAAGATACTAATCTGCAGACGACCCTTTATACCGTCAAAGCCACAGATCAAGACACTGGGGATAACGGGAAAGTTCGCTATCAGCTGATTTCAAATCCTAACCAAATGTTCAAGATAGATCCGGTGAATGGCGCCCTTAGACTAAAGGTGAGTAACAGCAACAAGCAGTGCTCTTTATGGTAACAGGTGCCCATAATATGCTGGTAAATGGTATCTCATTAGAGGTTCAGTTCTAAGTTAGATTGGCATGACATTGTTTAACAAGTGTGTTGGTTAGTACAAGTTTAACATTTAATTAGATGAAATTAGGTTATTATCACCATGTGTTTGCTTATTATAACACATTCATGCAGCTTATTGGAGTTGTCTCCTCTCGCTCTATTCTCTACTATTATTGATCTCTTATATTAATTAGAAAAAACTGAATTATGAGAGAAAGAAGGCATATCAGTTGCAAGTAGAGGCCTATGATGCCGGTTCAACTCGTTTGGCCAGCACTCTGAACATCACGGTTACAGTACAGGATGTCAATGATAACCCTCCCGTATTTAATGCTACTCACTATGACCTTAGTCTACCAGAGTTATCTCCCTTGCTAACCGAAATTGGTTATGTGTACGCAACTGATGCAGACGCAGGACAGAATGGCAAGATATACTATCATATCAAAGACAACCAGACAATGTTCGGTACGTATGACATAGTTTTATATGCACATGTACATATGTCACAGTGTGTGGAAAGGGAAATTGCCCTTGCTCCTTCTGCAATGAACAATTTCGTTCTTGGGTTCTCCCACAATTACAGTAGCGACTGACTGACTGACTGACTGACTGACTGACTGACTGACTGACTGACTGACTGACTGACTGTTGAAGTTAATCAGTCACTGTGTACAGTAATTACGCCTACAGACAACAAGATGGAGTGTTGTCATAGTTATGTACCTTTCCATCTTCAATTTTTGAGAAGTATTGTATAAACGTCTTTGAGTGCTTATTACGCTACGTATTCTAAACAATTCTGTGTTATGCTTCTCTTTAGGTGTCGTGCCTAGCACGGGGCAGCTGTACAATGAGATATCTTTCAGCCAAATGGAGGTCCGGGCTCCGTATAGTTTAGAGGTCATTGCTACGAATGGTGGTGCTAGTGCAGGTGATTCCGCCTCTTACACCGCTTCTTGTACTGTTTCCATCACAATAGTAGATGAGAATGACAATGTACCAAGATTCACTAAACCTGTATTTGAGATGTCTGTCCTGGAGAATGCCCTTCCTGGCCTTGAGGTTTGTAGGCTAAAATTAATTTCAACTTTATCAAACCCTGTGAGCGAATCAAATTATAGTGGGATTGCCCACTACAGTCTGTTATTTAGATAATCTCAGGTTAAGTGCAGTGGTCAAAGTTGGGGGGGGGGGTCGTGGGGGGACAGAGTCCTCCCACCAAAAATTTCAGGGGGTCTCTCAGACCGATAGACCCCCTGCAGGCTGCAGATTAGTATTAAAATAATAATACTAATTGGACCATATTATAACCTGAAGTTCTTGGATTTTGCACTATTTCGGTGTCTAATTTTGACAAAGTTTCCAATGTCCGAGCGGGCGCTCAGGCGTTCCTCCCCGCCGGCGCGCCGTTTGGACGCTTCGCGCCCTAAAGTGATTATGTCTGCTACCCTAGAGACCCCCCACCTCTTTTCCTAGACTTTGACCACTGGTTAAGTGTTGAGGGACCCATTAGTATAGTAGATGACATGATTGTATTATTCGTAGGTTGGGATTTAGTTATTGATTAAAAATAAATAATTGCTTATTCTGCTGTCAAATTATGTTTCAACAACATGTATAATAACCATTGTTAAAATATAAATCGGTTATTATTTATGTTGTTTCGTCACATCATCAGTATGCTACAGTTGCAGACGTTATATTATCTCGGAGATATTTAAATTACAGATTGGTCAAGTATATGCTTCTGATGCTGACGATGGAGCGAATGCTGCACTCACCTTTAGTTTACCCGATGATGTTACTGAATTCAGAATTAATGAAAACAATGGGAAGATTTATGTCAAGTCGGCATTGGACAGAGAAACGACAGCCATATTTGAGTTTACTGTCACTGTATCTGATAGAGGCAGCACTCCAAAATCTGCTGCTGCTGTTGTTAAAGTCATAGTGCTAGACCTTAATGACAATGCCCCCAAGTTTAATAACATGGATAAAGGTGTTATCCAGGCATATATCCATGAAAACAGGGACAATAATACATCCATTATCCAGGTGACGGCAGTAGATGCAGATGATGGAGATAACCAAAGGGTCTCCTATTCCATTGTCGGTGGTGAGTGCTCCGCATGTATTATAATTACAAGAAAGTATAGTTATTGTGTGTACATGCGCATTAGTGATATTTACTACATTATGTCGTAGGTTCAGTAATATTTGGAGTTGCGTTCTCACTACTAAATTTTAAAATAAAAGAAGTTCACTGTTTTGGAGTTGTCTAAACTTGCTTAACAAAATTGTTGACTCTAAATTATTTCATAATAACATGTTATAAAAAATGCATTGCATACTATATTTCAACTAGAATCCTAAACTTTAATATGAAAATAGCTTTACAAGCAGCTCTTTGAGATACATGTAATAGGTTTGTAAGAACCCGATTCAATGTGTTCATGTAGCATGTAGCTTGTAAAGAAACAAGTGAATAGAATATTGTCGATGGAGCTGTGGTCTCACCCATGCATTATATCTATATCATTTACATATTATTTATACTGTTTTAGAACAATCTGCCAATTTTGCAATTGATCCAATGACTGGTTGGTTGAGAGCCCGTGTGACCTTCGACAGAGAGGTCAGATCTGTCTACAATGTGACGGTAGTAGCGCGTGACTATGGTACAAATCCCAAATCTCTCTCTACCAGTGTTACTGTGGTTGTGAATGTACAAGACAAAAATGAGCCACCAACATTTACAGCGGCGTACCTGAAGCTGACCACCATGGAGAACATTCCCCTTGGTACCGTCATAGGAAGAGTTTATGCTCAGGATAGAGATCAAGGTATGTAGTGCTGGAGCGGAATGTCTTCTCCATCTAACGAAACTTGAGTGCTTTGATTTGTGGAAATTTGAATCAATTTTCTCAACTGCAGAAATTGAGCAGCGCTATTCATTTGATAGAGTTGCCGTCCAAGGAGATTAATAGTTGTCTTCTCTCTGACTAGACACCCCTTATATAGCCTCGCTGACTAAACACCCCTTATATAGCCTTGCTGACTAGACGCCCCTTATATAGCCTATTTTCTACCATTTCCTAAAGTAACCACTGTCCCATTTTATATACACATTCATATACACGAACTTGAAATAATACACAATCCTGTTAGATGTATAATATTAGATAGTTGCATGCGATTATAACTTCATATGCCAAATGTGTGTTACTTTAGGGCTACGTGTTCATTACTGTAGGACTATGTGTTCGTTACTGTGGGATTACATATGTATTACTGTAGTTACATGTGCGCTAGGGTAGCATTTCATGTGTGTTGCTGTTGGGTTACATGTGTGTTGCTGTAGAGTTACATGTGTTACTGTTGGGTTACATGCGTTACTGTTGGGTTACATATGTGTTACTGTAGCGTTTCATATGTGTTACTGTAGCGGAGAATGGGGAAGTCCATTACACAATCAAACAGAGTAACCCTGAGAATGGTTTCGATGTGAACATGACGTCAGGGGAAATCTACTCCGCCCTTCCTGTAGACTTTGAGAAACATTCGGTTCATTGGTTGATAGTGCAGGCTATTGACAGCTCCCTCCAAGACCCTCAGGCTACTAATATCAATGTTACGGTAAGTATTTATAAGGTTCACAGGCTATTAAAATATAATACTGTAAACAAAACTTATTTCCTAGTTTATCCTGTTACATGGACACCCTGCATAATATGAACATTGGATGATGTCATAGTCGAAGTCGAAATATTAGCCTCAAGTGACTCACTTATCACTTATTATTTTAGATAACGGTGATAGACAAGAACGACAATGGACCTGTGTTTGTGGAAGACCCAAAATGGATTAATATCGTAGAAAATATGGATATCGGCGAATCAATAGGTTATTATACTTACTAATGGCTTACTACGTATTACAGCATTTTATTTGAAGTTGTGTTCTCGCTATCCCATATGACACATGGGATGATAACTTAGAAATGCCGTATCTATTTTGTCTATGATTAAAATAATAACAGCAGTACTATTGAGAATGTTATCTCAGTCATAGACAATAAGGTCAATATTGGTGAATATAATCGTATAGGTCAGATCATGTCTGCTCATCAAAAATTCCGGCTCATTACTTCGTAGGAGTTGTCTGTGCAACATGCCCATATTTATTATTTCAGTCAATTGTTTTTCTATAGCTGTACAAGCTAACCTGTCTCCTCATACAATTAAACAGTGGTCAGTTATCGTATAAGCTAACTGGTTCCATGTGTATATTATATAGGTCAGTTATCGTATAAGCTAACTGATTTCACATGTAAATTATATAGGTCATGTAAGAGCTAATGACGGAGATGCTGGTGAGAACGGCAAGGTTATTTATGAAATAGTCTCTCAGTTTCCTGCTACTCCTGGTCAAGAAATGTTCAATATAAACCCAAAGACAGGAGAACTCAGCACTGCTACTAGTATAAACTATGAGGTGACCTCTGGAGTTCTATTGGTTATCAAAGCTATTGGTTAGTATCGCGACCTATTTCCTTACTTGGTCCATGAGTGGCTGTGGCTACATGTACTGTACCCTGATGTTCATTAAAGTTGATTCCACAGCATAAGCAGAAGTTATTTGCATAATTCTCTTGGTCGTCTGCAATACTCGGTTTCTAAAATGTTAAAAACAAAAACCAAAGTGATGCAGTTGATGTTAAACATCTCAATTCAAATCACTAGTATTAAGCACTTATTAGTACTAGAGGATATTGATGTCGGGATATGCTGGAATTGTTCCATCAGTTGTAAAATTCTATAAAATTTTCTATTTCAGATCAAGCCGTGAATGTGACGGAAAGAAAACACAGTACATGCTCAGTGGTGATCAATATAAAGGATGTTAATGACAATGAGCCCGACTTTGTGTCACGCACACATGTAAACCTAGCAGAAGACGAAGATGTTGGATATCCTGTGATGCTTGTAGCTGCTACAGACGCTGACAAAAATGATTCTATCAGATACACGATCGTAGGAGGTGACCCCGAGAGGAAGTTCCACCTGAACAGAGACACTGGTCAGTGTTACCGATATTACTTGAAATACCGGAATACTGGGTTATGTCTATCTTATACTAAATATTATTTATCTCTATATAGTAGCTACTATGAGAGTGATATGCTCATATCGTCACTTGTTTAATAATGCATATCCCAATATAACCAAAAATCCGTTTCATTCTACTAACATTGTGCTCTATAATAACAGATGATTGAAATAAAAAAAATAGTCTTATACTCAAAATTAATATCCACAACCCGATTTAGCATGTCACACAGACTTGGAGCTTGGAAAGAAAACAATAATGGGAATTTGTTTGGATACCATTGCCTTTCCTAACTGTTATAATGTACTTATGTTATACATGTACATATACATGTACATGTGTACGACATACTTTGTATGTTATGGGAAGCTGTAATAAGTTGTAATCTTGATGTAGTATCTAATTAATAGTTTTGGTACTCCTTCAGGTGAACTAAAACTGAGAGAGAAATTAGATCGAGAGACACAGTCAACATACAACCTTTCCGTTACGGCTATTGACACAGGAAATCCTCCCAAACAGACTACAGAGACTATATACATTAAAGTAACAGACGTAAACGATAATCCACCCAAGTTTACTAACAGCACTTACTTTGCTAGTGTTGATGAAGAGAAACCTGGTAACCAGCCTGTAAGTCACTCATATATATAACTGCTGTGTCGTAACCAGCCTGTAAGTCACTCATATACATGAATGCTGTGTCGTAACTAGTCTGTATGTCACTCGTGTATCTGACTGTTGTGTCGTAACCAGCCTGTAAAATCTAAGCCAGTGTGATATGTCTTGTAGCCTGCACTTCCAAAGGTTTTCCACAAGGAGTAAATGAGGAATAACAGCATTCAATGTGAAGATCTGGGATAACAACCAGGATTTCTAGCTATTCAAAACAATTAAGTTGTATATGTATTCATACAGGTTGTGAGAATCCGAGCGACAGATGCTGATGAAGGAGCCAATGCTAAGCTGTCTTATACTATACCAGCAGGGCTAGCCAATGACCTCTTTGTAGTTGATTCTAATGGACAAATATCAACCACCGCCCCGTTGGATAGAGAGATGAAAAGCTCATACACATTCTCTGGTATGTTTAATTATCGTATTATACTAATATTCTCTGAATGTACATGTATTATACTTGCCGCTTCTTCTGTTGTGAGTCGAAACATAAATGGTGATTGTCTACACATGGCATCATTTGATTGGTGGATGAATCTGTTACATTATTCTACTTTAGTCTGTCACTTTTTAACAGATTGATTTGGTAGAGGGGATTGACACCACCCCCTACCTTTATAGTTTGGGTTTGAAAAGATGTTGATTTTTAATGTTGTTTTAGCCTATGTACACGATAATGCCTATCCGAAGCTGTATGATTGGTGTACGGTAACCGTCAAAGTCAACGATGTTAATGACCACACACCCTACTTCCTGCACAGACAGTTCTTCCAAACTGTACCTGAAAATTTGCCTGACAGAAACACTTCCATATTTCAAGTTATCGCACAAGATGGTGATGAGGGTCGCAATGCATTGATCTCCTATTCCATAACAAGTAAGTAACTATTCTAATACGTTATTGCTCCAATAAATTTTGTAGAAAGTTCCTGGAATTTCTAAATTTGAAGGAGAGTTTAGTGATATATTTCATGTCATGGGTGTGGTTAATGAATAAATACAAATACAAATAGTAAAATTATTTATCAAATGATCTCTACGAAGATGTGTTGTAATAAGCTACTGTTCAGGATAATATGCATTCTAGTTGTTATATATAGATGTTCTAGCACAGAAGTCTGTAACTTCTCCAAGAACTCAGGGTAACACATTCAACTTCTACTTTATATTTAATGCTTATGGCTGAGATACGCTAGAAATCACACTTTCAATGATGCTCCCTATTTGATTCAGATCCCTGATCACCCTGATCACCCTGATTCACCTGACCCATTCTCTTAACTAATACGTTTCACTCATTCACAACTCAACTCATCATGCGCACTAAGAGTTGGCCATGATAAATGTTCAATTGATGTTGAATTAACATTTTTGGACCCGCTCATGGCCCACATTCTGAATTGTGTTAAATAGCCAAATGTTTGGACTCGCACCTCGGTAATTCTAGATCACTGCCCTTTGTCCTCGAGTTTAAATATCTCCCATATTACAAGTCTTCTCATGTAAACCGATCAAATGAAGAAACTCACAAGATATAAACTGCTGTTACCACTCTATGCTGCTGACTATCATATTCCATGCTACGTGACTGATACAAACTGAGACTTGGCCATCCTCAAAGCATGTCTTCTAATCTTTTCTTTAGCTGATCTATCAAAGCATGAATGCATGAGCATGCCCTGAAGTTGCCACTAAATAGATGCTTTACCACATTATGTAGGTCATTTGAGGATAGTGGACCCGGCTTGTGTTTGATCACCTGAAATTAAAGCATTCAATAGTTGCATGTGCTAGCCAACCTAGATTTTCTCTAGCTATGTATAAATGTATTTAGGTTGGAATAATATTTGCATATACATGTACATACATGTATATATACAAATCTTTTACACAGTAGAATTTTATTTTTATATTCTAGTAACAATAGATATCAATATTTTAGTGGGTAACGAGGATAACAAGTTCCGTATAGACTCACGTACCGGTAAGATATACGCACAATCCCTAGACCGAGAAGAAAACGAGAGATACACGCTAACCATCCAGGCATCTGACAACGGAGTTCAACCTCGGAAAAACGAAACCACAGTAATCATAACTGTACGTACTTACTTTTCCAGTAGCTATGTACTAGTACACCACCATACCTTCCTCTCTGATATTTCAGTTTTATGTTTCTGCTAATCGCATTTAGTTGTAAACCTGCATTCATATGCTGAACATATAGATGGATTGAGTCACTGATTCAAAAATCTGTTTTACATTCTAGCCAGTGTACGTTATAAATTCTAGATATCGGACACTAACGATAATGACCCAGAGTTTACAAACAGTGGAGCTAAATACAAAGCAAGCTTAAATGAGACTGTTGCTCCTGGTTCATTTGTTCTTGCAATTTCCGCCACTGACAAAGACAAAGGAAACAACTCCAAAATAACATATTACATATCTAGTAATGGTACTGATGGCGCAGAGGGAAAGTTCCACTTGAATAGAGAGACTGGAGTTATCCACACCTCCAATACATCAGGGTAAGATTATCTAAAAATGGTCCAATCTAAGAATATTATCACATTTTTATAATTCCTGTTTATGTAGGATAATTATTTTATTAGCAGATATTTTATTTTCTTTCGTATTCACTACTTCACTTGCATGTACATACTAGCCGTATAACTTGAATACTTTAACATGGTGATTCAGTGCCATTTATAATATATGACAAACTTTGCGTTTTATTTCTGTGTATATCTTCAAGTAATATTACCATGTCAACACCAATACATACATTGTTCAAATTATACTCGAAATTTTTAGATTCTTTGATCGAGAGAAAAAGCCGTCGTATACGTTCCGGGTCACTGCACAAGATAATGCTCAGTATGATCCTCGTACTAAACAAACGTGGGTCGAGATAACCATCTTAGATGTTAATGACAACGCTCCGAGATTCGACGAAGTGCCTTTTAAGAAGAATATAACATCTCTGGCCACTATTGAATCTCTTGTGCTGAGGGTAAGAAAATTTTGTCATAAATTTGCTACTAACAAGTTATTAGATCTGATTATAAGCAAATACAATTCATTTGAAAACAAAATTATGAAAACAAGAACATTTTTGAGCGAAATTGATTACCTGAAATTTGGAAATGTATCCATTAGTCAACTTGGATAATTATACATGTTGACATAACTTCAAATATGTAGAAGAATATCTTGGATTTTGATTGGTGGTAGTGCTAATGTAACTTATCGAGCACTGATTGGTTCAAGGTGAACCAAGATTTCCACGTTGTAACGTTATCGTCTGCATACTGCAAGTATCGATATACTCTGTTTCAGCTGACTGCTAAGGATAGTGATGAAGAAGGTACACCCAATAGTCAAATAGACTTTAGTTTGATTCAAGGGGGAGAGTACTTCAAAGTCCTTTCTACTGGAGAGATAAAGGTACATGTTCATTGTTGTCGGTTGAAAGGTTTTATTTGCTCATTTGAAAGTGTAAATCGGGACTAGGATTGTTTTGAGAGATGGCGCTGTGCCGTTACTGAGTATTGGCATTGGGTGTAGTAGATTGTGGTAATATATTATTATGGGACTGTGTTGTAGGTAAAGCAGAGTTTAGTCAAGGCGACGGGTGTACAACGGTTAAAAGTAAGGGCTACGGATAGAGGTATCCCTCGGCTATATAGTGATGGTTATGTAGAAATTATGGTAGGGTCCCTTGGAAATCAACAGACCTTCAGGTTTCCTAGCAGCACCTATCACAAGGATGTTCCGGAAGACGCTGGTAGAAATGCATTGGTACGTTGATTCGCAACATCGTAATATGTTCGTTTGTTATTTAATAGTGGTATGACTATCTCAGTCCCTATCGTTCATATACCTAATATACATGCATAACTGCATCGTGCGGACAAATTCTGTAGTTACTAGCTATAGCTATTATCATCCACTACTTGTTTTTGTACATTATGCATGTTTATTACATAAATGTGGCTGTTCCTACAGGTGTTTACTGTAAAAGCATCGTTTACTGATGGCACGGGAATGGAAAGTGTAAGCTACCAGATGGCTAATGAAGACAACAGTAACCCTTTTAGTATAGGCTCTCGGTCTGGAGAGATTAGATTAGCAGATCCTTCCAAACTAGATTATGAAGATACGCAGAGATATAGAGTGGTGGTGGTAGCTGTGAGTGGAGGGTAAGTAGCCTTGATGGTAAGGGTAAACTACCTAGTAGTGAATACATACATGTAGTAGTGGTTATGGTAATGATGATAGTAATGGTAATGGTTATGTTAGTGGTAATAGTAATGGTAATGGTTACAGTAATGGTAGTGGGGATAGTATTAGTTTTAGTAATTGTAATGGTATTAGTGGTCACTGGAGAGTAGAAATAAAGATGGCCACTGTTTATTACGAGTGAGGTAGTAATGGAGCAAATAGGTTTTTGTCAACCACATACATGTAGATTAACCAGTCCGATATTCAAATTTCAAGATGACTAAAAGTGACAGTCTTCATTTCTTCAACACACAAAATTGATGAGGGATGCATAATCCTGGATAGAAGGTTTCCCAGTATGATAATTCTTTGATGAAGATGTGCATTTCTCTAAGTACATACAGTGGATGTACAACATAGTTCTTTTCTCTGTAGGGATACTGACTATTGTACAGTCTGGATAAATGTGCTTGACAAGAATGATAACGCCCCCGAGTTTCCCAAAGACCACCGTTACCAAGGTGTTGTCGATGAATCTGCAGATGTAAGAACTTACATCACCAAGGTCCACGCCCCTGATAAAGATGGTACATTGCCAAACAAAGAAGTTGAATATAGTCTACAGGTAACTAATTACTATCAACTGTAATAATTGCTTCATTTTACCTGCATTTGTTTTGTTTTGCTCGTTATTGAAGCACATCTCCCATGTTGTGTTATGTTTACTTCAGGGTGAGAAAGCTCACTACTTACACATTGGACCCAAGACTGGAATCATTACTCTGGCTGAAAAGGTGGATAGAGAAACTATTGAGCAGATTAGAGTAACCATTATAGCCCAGGATAAGGGTGAGCCATCCTTGTCTGGATCTACAATTATAAGAGTAACAATACGAGACGCTAATGACAACCCTCCAACTTTCACCAACCTGATAGAACATCAAGCTAACAATCCAGTTCGAATAAAAGAAGGTATTATGATATTATGTACATCACTTCATATACATGTATATGGCAAGACAGCATTCATCTATAGCATCACATTTACCCACGGTGTAGTGTTATATTCACTTGCTGCCTTGACATGTCCTACAATTGGCACTATAATTTGGGTGTGGCTTAACATACTTCCGTAGAGTTAGAGATCGGTGCCCTTTCACTCATCATTTATCAAACATTTTTTGAAATTTTGACATCATTCATGTATTTACTCACCCTACATGTATATTATATTTCAGACATGCAAGTTGGCCAGGAAGTATATGTTGTATCAGCCTTAGATCCTGACAGTGGTCCAGCCCTCATGTTCCATTTTGCCGCTGGTGGTAACCCTGATGAAATGTTTAATATCGATCACCTCACTGGCCGTATCACTCTCGCTAAGGAACTGGACCACGAGCTCGTTAACTCGTATACTCTCAATCTAATAGTCAATGATTCCGTTAGTGCCGTGTCTGGACAACTATATGTCAAGGTTACTGATGAGAACGATAATGCACCTCAGTTCAAGGAAACTGTACATGAGGTGAGTGTAAACCAGTTATCGATTGAGCCTTAGGTCTTTGGGGTGTAGCTGTGGTGCGGTGGTAATAGTGTTTACTGCTCTTGTATCAACATGTGTTTAGTTTAGTAATTAGTAGTACAATAGTATAGATTATAAATTGTTATTATCAAACGAACTTTCAGATATGGATAGAAGAATTGTTGCCTCCCCACACAGAGGTCATGAGAGTTCAAGCAACGGATAAAGATTCTGGTCTCAATGGTAGAGTGCACTACACTCTGCAAGGGACAGGGGCTGACGATTTCTACATCAACATCACTACTGGACGGATATACAACCTGAGACAAATTATCTATTCGACTGAGAAAGCAGTTGTTAACCTGGCAATCAAAGCGACCGATGGAGGTGCGTAGCGATTGTACATCAACAACAATATTTCTCCTACAGCACACTAATAACAGTCCACTGACTACTGTACACCAAAAACAATCCCTCCACTACAGTACACTAACAACAGTCTGCTGACTACAGTAAACTTACTGCAACTACTACATAATTCATTTTGCTATATTTCAGGTACACCAGAGCTCAATGCCTTAATGTTCATGCAGATTCACATCAAGGACATCAACAACTACGCCCCCGTGTTTTCTACGAGTCAGAGTCTCACTCAAACAGTCTCTGAGGATGAACCAGTCGGTGAGTTTGATATTGTTTACTAGTATCACTAAAGGCATTGGCATTCTTTTATTATCCATAAATACGGTGACATTTCATACATTAATCTATGTATTGAGTTGCTGTAGATATGAATTTACTCTAATTGTCATCTACCAATACTAATATTTAATTCTCTCTTACTAGGACTCGCAGTCATGTCTGTCTCAGCATCAGATGCGGATGATAGTCCTGACAATAAGAAGATTGAGTTCTCTATTGTGGGAGGTAATGAGGAGAATATGTTTGGCATGGAAAACCAGGAGACCAACATCGGCAGTATTGTACTGAAGAAGCCGTTGGATAGGGAGACTGTAGACAGATATCAGCTTGTTGTAATGGCAGCAGACGGCGGAACTCCCGCCCGTAACACAACCACTGTGGTGAGTCAATAACTACTATTGAGAGACTAAGCATGGTCTATTCGCTACTTGCATGTTTAAAAGCAGAGTATTATTGTTAACTGAATATTATTATAATCGATGTTATTTCCTGTACATTGAATATGAATAAGTTTTTTCCCTTAATTTTATCGTTAAAATCGTTTAGCTGTGAAAAAGCAAGAGAAGGCATTGATTTAAATGATTCGGCTGTGATTTGACACTTAGCATATGGTATGACCTATATAATATGGCAGCCCCCATGGCTTCAGTCAGTTGATACAGAGACCCAGGATAGTGTAACAATAGCGTACAGCGTAACAACCACTTTCGCTTGATTTCTTTAGGTCAACATAACTGTGGGTGACTACAATGATTGGGCTCCTGTATTCTCCAATGTTAGTCTGACGGCGGGCTCTGCCAATAAAGTACCTGTAATCATTGCCAATGTGGCTGAGAATATACCAGGTAAGTAATGCAGACGTCTGAGGTCTTGGACTCCACATTATTTTATACAATAAATGGTTGTATTGCTGTAGTACGTAATGGGTAGATGTTATCTGAAATTGTATAGTCTATAATGTATTGCTAATGTTATAATTATATAAGAATTTCTTTGTTATATTATTTTTTAATTTGTCCAGAAATTATTTGGAGTTGTCTTCCCAATGATTTCAAAGATAGAAATAACTACGAATGTATGAATTCATATAAAACTCTTTGCACGAAAGAAATGCCCTAAACTTGTAGAAATCTTTTGCTATTAGACTAATTTGGTATTTGTTAACCCTAACCTTTTGGTATACAATTTTAACTATCTATGGCTGTACAGTTGAGCATACATGTATTTACCATTGCAGCTGGCTCAGATATAATACAAGTAAAAGCCACCGATAAGGATATTGGTGATAACGCAGTAATAGAGTTCTCCATCACATCTGGTAATGATCAAGGTCTCTTTAGGATCAACCAGCAGTCTGGAGTAATCAGCCTCGCTCAAGATAGGACTCTCGACTATGACACCAAACAACAGCACAATATGACGGTAAAACAAACATTGCAGTAGTACAGTCTTAGTCGTAGTTAGGAGTAATATAAACTTCGACACACAGGATATAAACACTCAGTTGTGTATAATCAGCTCAGAGGAGCTGTGTTGACTCTTCCCTACCAAGACTGAGTTCACACAGTCTCAATGCTTTCGATGCCGACGATCGTTGCACATGTATATTGAATGATATTTTAGGTACGAGCTTCAGATACCGGCAACCCAAGAGAAATAGCTGTTGCAACAGTTCTGGTGAATGTCTCGGATGTGAACGATAATAGACCAAGATTCCTTACCCTTATGTACCTGCAGACGGTGAAGGAGAAACAGGACTCCGGGACCAAAGTTTTTGTAGCGAATGCTGTAGATGCTGACGCTGGAAAGTATGTGATAATTTAAATTCATAAATTTGGTTTAGGATTAACTATGTTGAGTCAGTGAACATGCAGCCTTTTTAGCTTTTTGAGTACCCCGAGTCAAGTGCACATGTACCTGAGTTAGGCGCAAATATACTGTAATCACATGTACCTGAGTCAAATACAGTGCACCCAAGCTTATTGGGCACACACCTATTATGTTGATGTGCATACTCCGACATGTAACGTATCTGTCATGTGTGCTGTTTTATTAGTGTAAAATGTGATCTATCTAGTAATGACATCAGTCTTAAGTCTTTCCCTACTTGATAGATATGGAGTATTGCGCTACGAATTGCATGGATCGGATGCCCCTAACTTTAAAATACACCCAACTACTGGTCAAGTTATCACAGCAATAGAGTTCAGCTATACGGGGAAAAGGACATATGCCTTCAATGTGTCAGCCACTGACCTCGGAGGACTAACTGCTACTGTTCAAGTACAAGTTCAAGTACTTAGGTGAGTACCAAGTCTTATGCCACATGTCCCAAATTTACTCAAGTTATAGGACTTGGGCACGCACCTGCTCATATCACAGTAGTAAAATTACTCAAGTCATTGTACTTGAGCATACACCTGCTCATATCACAGTAGTTAATTTACTCAAGTTATAGGACTTGGGCACGCACCTGCTCATATCACAGTAGTTACATGTAATTATCAAGTCAGTCAAGTAGCATTACGAGTACATTAGTACCTAGTTATATGGGCTTAAGATACCACTTGACTTGGTTACACCACATTGCACAATGCAATTTAAGTACGTGTTTCTCTTAAAATTACACGCCGGAAGCACTTCTATGCACTGCTTGAGTGTCACCCATCCGAATATTTTCAGCACATATGTAGAAATGACGGAAGAGACTCCAAGAAGGTATGAGCGGCTTGAATCTACCAATTTTATATTTTTATAATCGCTGCTGATTTCCTCTTCTTCTTATTCGCTGCTGTTTTCTATTCGCCAGACGTTTGCCGTAATTTCTTTCTAAAATTTCTATCCTCATTTTATTTAGATTTTGATATTGCTAGTTCATTAGTTGCATATTTCCTCAACTTGTTTTTCCGAGAATGTTGAGAAACTTTCTTGGCACTTAGGCTACACCTGTTTTCCAGTAATTTATAAATTGTTTACATCTACAATCTACATGTTATTACAGCGTATTACTACTGGGTGTTGTTTGTTTTACTACCATAGGTTGACATGTGAATCAAACACATTCCTGCTACCACCACAATTATTGAGCATTGTAAATGTTAGGTATTTCCTGGTAATAACTGCAAAGTACAACTAGCTGCTATGGTACTCCGCCAAAGCATTCTTATTTTTGGACCTTTGGAGCTGAATACTGGCATTATTCATGAATCATTTATTTTTGACTAGCTATTTTCATTCCAAGACCAGCAGAAAGCTGAATATAATACTTTGTTTACTCGTATCAACAGAACTTTCCAGAATCTATTTAGGTTTGACCTTTATATCGGTGTACAGGCATGTACTAAATATTGAATTTTTTAGTACATTACGCTTATTAAAAATATATGTCCTTTTTACTACGTTGTGATATAACAGTTATATTTCTTGAATATACGATATTCACATGGAACTGCTATAAGAGCAAGCATCGGGCTAAAACTTATATTTTATTAGAAAAACTACATGTTGTTGTGTCATGTGATGCCATGTGCCATAGTGACAACGTAGTTCGAGTTTCTTGCAACCTAAAGAATGAACCATTTTATATTTTCAAGGGTCAGTTATTTATGTTTCTAATATGGAATGTTGGATCATTTTTATAGGTTTGATGAGCATCCCCCTGTATTCGTTCAGTCCAGCTACAAGTTTGAAATCGGTGATCCGTCGAAGGTTCCTATTGGTTATGAGGTTGGGCGTGTCCGCGCCACTGATGTCGACACTGAGCCTCACGGGAATGTAGTCTACACTCTATTAAATGATTCGTACTACTTCAGTAAGTACAGTACTTCTTATCTACTTGATTAGGTCTACTTACACTTACAGTTAAACTGTAAGTTATAAGTAATAGAGAGATTCCCTCTCATATGCTAGTTTTCTACATGCAAAAGTGCATCTATGTCTGAGTGGTACTAACATGGAATTTCTTATAACGATAGCACTTCCTGTTATCAGTATTTGAATGCAGCTATCTTCAAATATGCTTGTTGGTATATGCCATATGGTATGTATTGTTTATACCGATTCTTTCGAAACTCTGAACATCTGTTTACATTTTATGATACTAGCAAATAAAACGTTTTTCTTATTTGTATCTTTACCTGTTGCAGATGTAAGCCGACTGAAGGGTATCATTGCAGTCAAGAACCTACTCACCGATGATCCACCAAAGGCAGGTCAAGTCAAGCGTGACCTTTCCCATCAGCAGGCACTTTCTCGACATAAACGGGCTCTGAGTAGCGAGACTCGTCTATCGATAAAGGCATCTAGTGGCAGGCAAGACTCTCAGTATAGTGTAGTCGAGGTGGTTATTGTTGTACCTGGAGCTGATGGTGATGGGGGTTCATCCGCCCCCGTACAGAAAGGTAGGTGTAGTGCACTTTCCTCCCAGGCTAATCGTAATAAATAAAGGTTTTCGAATGCACATTATAACGTGTTTTCTGTAATTCCCTGGTAAATCCCATAGGACTAGCTGATAGTATATTAAACAGGAGCCCTCCGTCATAACAAATTTTGAGCTATGCAATATAAACAAGAATCTTTATCTTTACTCTAGTATTTTGTCCTTCAATTTTCTCTTGTGCTTTAACATTATTTGCCCTATTAATTGGCCTTGTTGCCATACAATGTGCATTCTACACATATTTAATATTCTTATTACCATGAAACGTGCAACCTATATTTCTAGGTCCAAACACACGAGATGTCATCATCATCATCGTAGTGGTATCGCTAGCGGTCATAATCCTGGTACTCGTTATCGTTATTAAAAGAATGAGAAGTTGTCAGACTGTGAAACGGGAGCCGCAGACGGCTGTTCTCACCCAACCACATAACATGGATAGCCTTGGTAGAGGTGACACATATGGCAGGATTATAACTACTGCGCCTCCACCTTATGCCTCCTACCAACAGTATGGAACCTCACACGACACAGACAGGTACTAAGTATAATTTACCGTAGTATGCATGTACAGTACATAATATATTATATACCCTTATACAATGAAATCTATGTATTTTTTCTCTTGGCAAATCTTAATGTTGTACTCTTTGTCTGCAGATCTCAATGTGCTTCAAGTGGGCGTGGCTCAGCCGAGTTTGACGATGATGAAGGCGATGAAGAAATCACAGCAATTAATACAGTACCTCTACACGTGCACCAGAGAGCTAAGATGATGCCCGACAGCGGCATACAGAGAGATGCCGACACTATCAGTGAACACTCTGCTAGAGATCATCAGGAGTATTTAGCTAGGCTCGGAATAGACCATAAAACTATAGGTAAGCTTATTTCTTCATTCTATTAGCTTGAACATGTGAACTAGATGTGTGATTAGATAGTACTAAGTAATAATATGTAGGTGTTGATGTGTCTTTGGGTTAAAGGGGAATAGTGTCTCTTTTCGAGCACCCAATTTTATCCATTTCATTTTTTTAGTCATTAGATAAATTTTTTTGAGGTGAATTTGCATGTAAACACTTATAAACACCAGCGTACTCTTTTGGACAATGGTTATCTGCCCACTAAATATCACAATCATTACTGGTTAGAGTATGGTATTAACGAGTAACAAGGTCAAGACTATCTTGTCACATATTGACGTATCTATTGCAAACTAATTTTTGTTAGTCAACATCATTTAACGTATCTGCTAACAACATAGTTTTCCAATGCCTTAGTCTTTAACATAATTATGATTGCGATGCCGGTAGGTGGAAACAAGAAAGGTCTCAACCAATCAGTGGAGTCGATGCATCAATTCTCTGATGAGGGAGGCGGTGAAGCTGATCCTCTGGATATATCCAATCTCTACAACAAACTGGGAGATGGCGGCGGTGGGGAAGATGCTGCCGGCGAAAGTAATATCAATCAGATGGGATTCGGTGAGGCACCAGCCCAGATTGGTAGCCTTAGCTCTGTTACTGATGCTAGTGAGGAGTTTACAGGTACGTGGACTTGGTTCACTCTGACCATTCTTACCCGCTATGTGAAAATATTAGGCTATATAATGTAATTTTCGTCGTTGAGCAATTAGCATGGGCAACATTTAGGTCACCTGATATGAACTGTAACGTTTGTTTCACAATTCTGTGCTATAGTAACTATGTCATGGATAAAAGTACAAACACAAAAAATGACAGGAAAAATTGAATCATCATTTCATATAAATATGTGTGTTGTAGTTCTATTCACATGAACGTTTTATAATTAATATATTGTTCACTTTTTTCAGGATCCTACAACTGGGACTACCTGCTCAACTGGGGCCCTCAGTTCCAGCCCCTAGCTGATGTATTCGCTGAAATAGCTCGACTCAAAGATGAGACTATACAACCAAAACGAAAACCTGTGCAGACAATACCACAGACTGGTTCTATAAGAACTCAGCCACCTATTAAATTGGGTGGACCCCCTCCTATTATAACAGCTACCCCTCCACGAGTTGATACTAAGGGGTTGGGCAGGGGGCCAGTCGGCCAACATGACATGACTCAGCTGAGCTCAGCTCGTACCAGCCAGCTCACCAGCATGATCAGCTTACCTCACAGTCCAGTCAGTCATGAGTCCAGTTTTTCAAACTTGGCCTTTTCTCCTAACTTCACTCCCGCGCTCTCACCGTTGGCCACTCGCAGTCCATCGGTTAGCACACTACAATCTAATGGAAGTAGGTCAAGGTCAACTCAGGGTTCAAGGTCGGGTCATCATCATATGATGGGTAAACCGTCAAGTATCACGACGGAAAGTGATGGGGAGTTTAGATTGTGATCACCAATGTCTTCTACTCATTAGCCAAGCAGTTAAATTATATCCTAAAATATTGTTTTAATTGTAATTATTACATAATATATATGTAAATGTAAATGAGAGTTATGTTGACCGTATAATCATATTAATGATTATCTATAATAGTCTTCAGTAGTATTGGTTGCATTTTTCATTTCTACATGAATGTAGACATCATTTTTCTACTTAATGCAGGCCTACTTTGATATATACTTTACTTTTCTTACTGTAATGTCATCTACACTATAGTATTTAGCGTATTGTAAATACTATTATATCCCAGATAAACCTTACTTACTTTAAGTACTTACTTCACTTATACTGTTGGGTAGACTATGCAATCACGTCATGACGAGCATATTATAAGCCTATGCTGTGTTGTATGGGTGCTCAACTCATCACGGCTGACCCGGCATTCAGGTATTAAGCTATGTATCCGTGAGACCCAAATGATCTGAAATATTTTGATTGTAGCATAGAATCCTTTACATGTTTTATTTTTGCTGAGCCAAAAGACCAAAGTTTTACACAATTATTACTTACATGTAAATGTACTTTCAGTTACATATTAATCTTTTAAAACCTCGAATTTTTGTTGTGTACATTTTTTATTCAGCAATTTTATAATTATATTGTATTACATTACTATTTATGTATATTATTTTTATGTACATATCATTATTATACTTCCATTTTTATATTGTGCATGGTTATACTGAATATACTGTAGTAGCATGGTAAAAATAAAGTAAATTTCTGTTATAATAATTTTTGTTGTTTGTCGGAAGTCGGGTGGCTGAATTGTAGTGTTATGGGTTGTTCCACTGTTCTCATTGTACCAGCTGGAGGCAGTACAACATAGTTCGTAAACAACAGTTCAAAAGCATAATATTTGGTAATCAGAATGTCCAAACCAATTCTTAAATGTTATGAGACTAAATAAGAGCCGGTTATGTAAGTCTGTAAACAGGAGCTAGTACTAGTACACATGTACTTGACCATGGTTGTGGCTGATGGGGGATGAGCCAATAGGAAGTTTATATAATATTATAATGTGCATTATGGGATCATATTGACTACATGACCAGTCGACTACATGTATCATAATGCTGATTCTTGAGCAATTGTGTGAATCGAAAATAAAACACATGCTTTTCTGTGAGATAGCAAATCAAGTTTCTACAATATTGATGCTCCTGAAACTATAGGATACATAGGCCTACATATTGAAGGCCACTTTATTTTAGAACCAAAATGCAAACTTGGAAGTGCACAGCCCCTAGTTTGATAGATAAAATTGGCAATGCCAATTGAAGCAGGAGGTTTTAGATTGTTCATTGTAGGGTAGAGGATGTAGGATGTTTTTGATTATATATAACTATTTTTATGTTGCTGGTACCATTAATTCAATACTGCTAAATGGAACTTGGTACATGTATATAGTACATTGTAGGTTAAATTAAACTTATTCTTGTAATGCCACATTTCCCACGTGGGAATCTGATATCAATAGGCCTATATTTTATTGTATTCGTCTACTCACTGGGTACCACCCAGAACGCTAGCTTGGCCAATGGGTTTGATCTGATGCACAAGTTGGTATTTGACATGCTATTACCTATTAGAGAGATCTAGAAATTATTATTTGAACCCATGTCCCTACGGATGATAATCAAGCACTCTACCATTGCATTATCAGGTCCACAGTGACTGCATGAGGGAAAACTAGCTATTAAAATGAGGGTATAACCACTAAAATTGAGGTGAGTACACACAATATACTCCTGTATAACCACACTTCGAACGCTGTTTATAACCCAAACAAACACTTTCATTTACATATCGAGAGTCAAGAGATGATAACTTCTCAAATTTCATTCCTTGGGAGGGGTGGGGAAATAGAATAGAACAGGTGAAATTTCACTGTAATTTGCTGTTCTCTCTCAAAAAGAGAAGCTCAGTGTGTAGATTCTATATCAATGTGATCTATAAGAGTTTATGTTGCCACAGTACATTCCGTGACATTGCGTGTATCCTGTGCCGTAGAAGATTAATGTCGGTCAGTGTTGAATAATGGCTACTATATTAACGTGAATCACTACCAAATTTTACGACCATCCTGATCCTGTTTTTTTGGATTTTGTCAACATCTATCTCTTGTGCAATGTTAAAAGAGTTTGACATGCATTTTTGCTGATCATGCATTGTAATATTATTCTTTTCCTTATTGTAAAAACATGTAAATGTACTAATTTTGCTCCAAAGTTGAGAGCTGAATAGCATTCCATAGTAAGCAGTAAATATTATACACTATTCAATATCATCATCATAATGACAGTACTATTATCAGTGGAAATTGTGACATACTCAAGTCGTGTGCCAAATCATGAGCACTATATCAACATAGCCCAAGTATCCATAGGTGCACCTTTGTGTCAGTAGGGGACAGCTGTTGTTCTACCCATCAGTTGAAATATGCGACATTATAATATGATGAATGTGGATTATGATGCAAATTATTAGCCAATAGAGAGAATATTTGAAGTCAATCATATCACACTATATAGTTGATGTTAGTATATAAGTGTGTCACAGATTGAGATTTTCATAGCTGTGGTAAATGTGAACTGCTGCGGCTGCTTGGAAAACTTATCTGTGTTAAGTTACCTTAAGAAAGTCAAAGCATAATCAAGATGTCGAAAGCATTGAGCTACATGATCGTTGTGTTCGTTCTAGGTAAGTAGTGTGCTTAACTATTGTATACATGTAAAGCAACCAGTAAGTTCAACAAATCACACATTCTGCAACATACACTGTATGTACATGCATTATAATATATCAGGTATCGACAATAACATGTAGGTCTATACATGGAACTATAGCTTGTATAATTATATAATATAATGCATGTACATGTACAGCACATGACTGCAGCAAAGCACACACACGCTAATCATATCTGTATGTACAGAGCATGGACATACATTTGAACAGCTCTACATTTGTTTTATTGAGTCAACTTGATGATGGGATATGATCACATAGAAATAATAACCTAAGAGCTCTGTGACTATGATAATTAGTAATAGAGCTCTGTGACAATTAGCACATGCTCATACAATCATGTACCTACCAACAGAAGCGTTACATTATATATAATAATAAAATAACATAATGATCACAGTTTCTACATTGTATGTATAACTGGAAACTTTTTTTAATATTATTGATTCTGTTGGGGTTTGGGGTTTAGACATTTTAAGTATTTCTAGGCAATTATTACACCCAGTGTAATAAGTATAATAATTTTTTACAGCAATAACTAAATATTCCATGTATAATTTGCAAACACATTAAATAATACTATTTTTTGGAAAATGACATGTTGCTATTTTTCTACAGTTGCGACAGCAGTAATACAGGATGTTCAGTCACGATCAAGGTTTGACGTTGGTAGCAAAAAGAAACTTACAAGCTACGAGATTTGCCCCGATGTCTGCTTAGGAAGTCGCCACTCATGCATGATGGATCCCTGCAGAGGAAGAACATGTGCTGAAGATCCTGAGGCTACTTGTGTTCAAAACTACTGTAGTGGCTGCTACTACTTCTTTGTCGATGCTAATGGAACCAGAATTGATAGCTGCACACGCAGTAAATGTTTCAGTTGAATAAAATACTTGTATATATAATTATGTTTTACTAAATATGTATATAATTAATTGTTTTTATATTCAAACTATTGATATCAACCAGGAGCTGTGGTGATGTAACATCACACTTGACTATTTTATCTAGCTTTAGTGCAAAACACTAGCTTTAGTGCAAAACACAATCAAATGAAGTGTGTATATTCTACTTGGATCTTTGCTAGGATTTTGTACTATTCATACGCAAAAGTTGCATGTAATTATGAACACTTTGCTTTGTAAATATATACATTTTTGGACAAATGAGAAAAGCCTTGTACATTTTTGTAAGTCAATCATAGTTGTACAATTGTTGCCCAACATACTAACTGGAGCTGCTGTTTATTACCCTGTACCAAAAACGTCATATAATATATCACTAACATATGAGATCATATGCATCCTAATAGATGTTACATGTAGAGGAAGGTGTACAGACTTCCTGTTTGAAATAGTTTTCTATCTTCAGCAAGTAAATGAGTTAACGAACAATGAAACATACTGTAGCATGTCCCCAACATAAAACTTGTGTTAGCATTAGCAACCACAAGTTATTGATCATAATTATAAGTTGTCCTCTCTCAAAATGTTTTCTACGTTTTTGCAAGAGGCAACAGATTGAAAGGAGACCACTTCTAATTATGACCAATACTAGGCGTTAGAATGAGTGGCCATGTTCCCTTATTGATACTATATCTGTAATGGGAAGTTGCCCTCTCCTATTTAGGAGAGGACAACTTCACTAAATTAAGTGACCAGTACTTCTGTTCAAGTTGAACATCTATTCTAAGGTCTTTGTGTCATCATTGTACATGTACACTACAAATCTATATATATTTTGCATCATAAAAGCAAAAGTTTGCTCTGTTACTCAGTACAATTGAGCGAATAGTACTTGCAGCTTAGAAGCATCCATTGTACAGTGAGAATAACTCTGAGTATTGATTTAGTATCTACAGTAGTTTTATTAGAGTACGAACGAGTCTAACCTACTGCCCAGTATTTACATTTATCAATTAGCCATAATCTACCATAATATACAATTAATTTATAATAATATATTTATAATGAAATAAAACGTCTACTATGTACATTTTGTAGGATCATATGTTTATACATTAATTCTCTGTGTTCAAGTGCATTGCGGTAACATCTGGAATGCTGCATTGTCAGATCTACCAACTGCAAAGGAGTACTACCATAACATCTAATTGGAAAACTGCATCATGTGAAGAGTTAAGTAGACGGCGGTGGGTTATGGCCTCCCGAGGCTGCTGATTGGCCAGTTGGCTTGTTCACTGATGCCTGAATTTGATGTGCCGGCTGGTTGGTTGAGAAAGAGGCAGATGAAGCAACCTGTGAAATAATAAAACTAGTTACATGTTGTATATTGTACAAAGTTATGGGAAACATGCAGTGCTAGTCATATACACTATATATACCATATTATGTAAACTACTACTACTGGAGGCAATTAACAGACCAGAACACAAGGGGGGGGGGGAGGTGGGGACGGGTTAAGAATAAACCGCTTACTGCATATTATAACTAGGCTTAACAGTTAGATTTGTGTGCATGTAACAGTTGGGTATATGTGTTCGTATGGTAGGTGTATGTATGTAACAGTTGGTTACATGGATGTAACGGTTGGGTGTGTGTATATAACAATTGGGTGCACATGCATGTAACAGTTAGGTGCATGTATGTAACAGTTGTAGGGTATGTGTACGTAACAGTTAGGTGTGTAAATGTACCAATATATCTAGTATTTACATTGCATAGCATCTAAGAATAACTAGAGCTGAATAGTGAGGATAGTACATAGTAGGCGAGGATTCTACCTTCACTATAGTTGTAGCGGGAGTTGTCTGATGCTGATACTGGGTGTTGGCTGAATGAGATGCAGATGGCGTAGTCGACATTATAATCAATTTTTGTGTCCCAGTGGTGGATCCAGGAGTGTTTGGTGTTGAAGGGGTGCGTACAATAGAGGTAGATCCGCCTGTCATTCTACAGTAAGTGACATAGAGGCTATATTACTTACAGCAGTGTACATTGGTTTGGATATAAGTTGAGTTTGGAGCCTTTCACCAAACAGCTGTGAGACAGCTTCATACATATATATATATTATATATGTAATATCTTCAGTGGTTCTGTGCCTGCATATGGTACTAGTGGAAAGATAATCACCCGACATGCTGACCTCACCTAGCATGATGACCACTGAATAGTTAGTGACCTCACGTACTGACCAGTTATTAATGATCTTACCTAATAACAGGTGAAGGAAGTGACCCAGATGCTGAACTTCTAACACCAGACACATTAACATTTCTGGCTCCTATTGGCAGAGAGAAACTTCTGCTGACTCCACCGCTGCCGGTAGTTCCGCCCTGTTGGGTCAGCAAGGTCATGGTGTTGGGGTTTCTCTACAGAAGAAATTCATAATGGATGATGAAGTACACACATATGATGTGGGAAAGACAGTACTGCTTCCTGTTAGCCGCGTAATTACTGGATCAAGTAACATTGGTATCCTAACTAAGAGTGTATCGTCATTGTTATTATAATGTGTACTACTATAACAGGTCTTTCATCTACATTTAGTAGCAAACATAATAGGAGTAAATGCAAATAGCTAGACACTCTCCAATGGCTCAATGTAGCAATGCCTCACCAATAATAAGCTGACAACTAAAGCAGTAGGTGGAAAAATGTCCTCACCGCATGACTCCAATATAATTAGGCTTACAGGTTAATTATGGGTCTAATATTTA